>CM052539.1:127933952-128107119 GCA_028533065.1 Trachops cirrhosus
TCTGGTCTTTCCATGTCCGCTACATTTTTGATTTCTCATTTTCATGTAAGCTGCAATGTCCTCTTTAGTATGGTTAGGTTTTTCTGTCTTTTGAAACGGGAGGCGGCGTGTGCTCCCTCCTACCACGTCGCCATCTTCTCTCCCCTCTCCAAGCTCAGAACTTTATGATTCAGGAAGACATACTTGAAGTAAATGGGCATGAAAACTTAGTTTCAGTCAGTCATGACTAATGCTAGGAAGTATTTACAACATCTACAGTTGTATATTTGTACAGGTATATTTGACTACAAATTCAGCATAGATCTTCAAACTTGAATTTATGATGGTTTGACAACAGCATTAATCTTACAGGCGAAGAAGAGGGAGGGCATAAACTAGATTGAGGAAACCATATGTCCAAAGGGTAAAGAGCTTCATGTAACTGTGTATAGTTGATCTTAAATCCTGAGGATTTTTTTCTGAAAATATGTTCTTTCATTCCATATTTCCAACTAGAATTATATTTTAATGGTTATTATATCTGGTTTTCCTTATTAGTGCTTTGCAATTTCTTTTATTAGAACAGTATTTCCACAAGATCTTAATAATGTTCTCTGTGAGAAAAAAGGCCCTGGGTTCAAAGAAATTTAAGGCATCTTATATCTATATTTATCCAGGGATTATTCCTTGCTCCAGATTTCTTCACAATTTAATCTATTTCCAACTGCTGTTTTTACAGATACCTAAGGGGAAAAATTCAACATTATATTAGGAGGACATTTGTCTTACTCCTTTTATTTTTCTTTTACTATAACAAGCACATTTTGATCAAATTCATCTATTACAAGCACCCAGGTGACTAGCAAGACCTCAGGACCATGCTGGCCAGGTGGCTCAGTTGGTTGGAGTGTTATCCCATGGAGTGAAAGTTGTGGGTTCAATTCCTGCTCAGGGCACATACCTAAGTTTTGGGTTTGATCCTCAGTTGGGGCATGTGCAAGAGGTAACTGATCCATGTTTCTCACATCAATCTCTCTCTCTAAGATCAATGGACATATATCCTCAGGTGAGGATTAAAAAATACAAAAACCTTAGGACCACTTTGAACGCCTATGCTAGTTTTAGACTTGGTGCTTGTGTGTGTGTGTGTGTGTGTAAAAGAGCCCACATCTAATTGCTTAGATGTTATTGTTTCTGCCAAGGTGGGTGCTCATATATATGTTCAATACATTTTTTGTTAAGTTATTAAATTTAAAATAAGAAATGTTTTTAAGAAATGTCATGCAGTTTTGTTTTTGTGAAAAAGATTTTAAGTGTAGATTATATAAAAATTGGATTTTAAATAGGTAAAAAAAAATGTGGACAAGATGATCCCCACATCACAGTAATATTGTGTAATATTTCAGAGATTTCTTCATGAACCTGCAGTCTAGGTCTTTTGAACTAAGAGCATGTTTGATAAACAAACATACCTTGGAAGCTAGAGATAGTGTATTCTTCAAGAGAGATTTGTAGATGAAAGCTTTTCTCTTCTCTCCTAACACTTTTGCTTGTACTCCAGGATAATAACCAGAGACTCATTCTTTATCTTCCCTAGGAGAGAATTACTTAATGAATAATATTGCTTTCTCCGGAGAAGGGGATAGGTGGTAATCTGCCAGTTTGCATTTCCTATCCTGTATTGCAGTTTCCTGCACATACAAGTAAGCAACTGACCCTCAACCCATTGCACTGTAGGAACTGGGGGGAATTGCTCTGGTTGCTGATTTTGCTGAGAGTAATCAATAAACAGTCTATCACTCTTGCTCAATAATCTGTGTTCTTCTATCTATATTTGCACATGATACTGTAGCAGGCTATGTTGCTGGCCTACAAGCAGGGTAAAAACTCAGACTCCTCACAGAGTCTGTGTTATCTGAATATTTCAATAGCCTATTTGGTGCTCATGCATCATTCTCATTGTAGGTAAGCTGGAGCATTGTCCATTGCTTCCTCACTCAAGTGGATAAGAGAAACCATGGTGGAGAGCTTACATAAAGGAGAGACATTCACTTTCTACTCTCATCATATTGGTCAAAGTAAGACCTGGAAGCGTGATAATCAGGAAAGTAGAAAATCAGGACAATTACGTGAACAGAATTAATGTTTATCACAGATAATTAATTCACCAAGTGAATGGATCAATATTCTTATTGAAGGCCTTGGGGCTAAATAAGATGCAGTATGTTGGAAAAAATGTGAGGTCTTCCTTTAGAGGTCAGATAAGTAAATTCATAAGTTCAGTGTGAAAGAATCATAGTTTGCCATCAATTCATTGAGATTTTTATCCCTTGTTCCATATTCAAAAGTAGATGCCATTTCCAAAAAAGATGACATGCAGTATTAAGAAAACAACAGCACAATTAGTAGAAAGGAGTCAAATCTGTCCAGCCGCATCAGAAGCATCAATTTTGGTTCTAAACACCACAAATTAGGAAGGACTGAGGTGCACTAGAGTTTGACAAAAAAATTCAAAATAGTATATATAACATATGTATTATCACTCTATACTCTTTTATACTTTTCACTGTTCTAAGCGTTTTGCGAATGGTAACAAACCTAAGGTCTAGTAATTTTTATTAATTGTTTTAAAGAAGACTAAACTGAGACATGGATAGGTTTTTGCATTTCTTCAGACCATACAAATAAGTGGAGAGATGCCCAGGTTTTAATTAAGACAATATGGCTCCAGAGTCTGTGCTCTTAAATAATCACAATGCTATTTTCTCTTGTTTTACTTGAAAATAAAATAGCTTTTGGCGCTTCTTTGCAACAGTCAAATACTAGACCACTGACTTGCAGAAGAAACTCTACATTGATTCTGTATGGCCCAAGGGATCAAATTGAAGATCATGGGTGGAGGCATACTTGGTCGCAGGACATAAATGAAGCTTCTAAGTCAGAATGATTATAAAATGATTTTATACAGAGAGTAGTAATTTCTCTATCACACAGCTGTTATGCTCACCCTTAATTATCAATGATTTTACAGACAAAATTAGCATTGTTACTGATACTAATATGAATTACCTAATCCATAAAGAAGTGAATGTCTTGCTAGTCTAGTTTGAGATACAGACCTACCCCCTTATCTTATTTTCCCCCTTTAAACCCACATTATGTAGTAAAGTCCAGGTTAGTTGTGTCCAGTGTATTTGTGTTCATCAGTCCACCCTTTCTGTCTTCCATGAAGGTTAATTTTATCATTTTACAAGAAAAATTCCATCCATGAAAGCTTAGCCTTGTATTTAACATATAAACCTAGATTAAAAGTACTTTATTTTTCCTTTTCCCTTTTTCTTTATAAGTACAGAGTGTTATTCTGTCTTTTCAAGCTCTGTTAACAGTGCCCTAAAGCACAGGGATTTTCTACAATAGCAGAGCCTGGAAAGGATCTATAGCTACAATTTATCAATAAGACAGTCACTGGCAAAGAACCAGTCAGATTTTTTTATGGAGAACTCTGTATGTAAAAATTGGATTGGAAAGTAATTGGAAGAAATGCTAAAACAGAGAAATCATGTACATAAAGTTCAAAAGTACATGCTAGTTAAATTTTTTTAAAAAATGACTGACAATTATATTCTTTTTGTAAATATAGATTTAAAAAGGTATGAAGACATAAGTGACCTTTTAAAAGCAATTTATAAAATTAACTGTGAACTAGCTCTTCTCTTCTTTGCCACGAGAAAGCTCCCTTGCCACACACAAAATTGCAGTGGCTAAAAAGGTTAAATAAAATTAGTAAAATGCTTCAGTTTGAATGTTTAATGATACCATGCTCAAAAGCACGAGCTTGACTCATGTGTTTTTCTCTTACCACCCCTTCTTTTACATCCCATTCACTTTCCATTATAATAACTCAACTTCATCTCTTGAAATATTTTGAAAATTTTCAACTAAATCGTGTAGGCAGACTCTACTTTATACAAAGAAAATCCTGCAAAGCACTGATTATTTGGAAATCTCTGCTCATCAAAAGCATAGGGACAAATATCTCATTGAGCTATGTATTTTTCTCCTCCTAGAGAAACACAATTTTAAAAAAACATTGTTTATTTTCATCAAAATATCAAATTGAAATAACATTGAAGGTTTATATCAACCATAAAAATGTATTCTTTATGATCTAGAGTCTATTCAATGTTACAGAGTTTTTGCAGGACATATATGGAATACTCAGAGTAATTGAGAAAAGTTTAACAGACATGCTTTTTAAAGAAGTCAGGATAGGGTAAGGAAAAAAAACAATGGAGGGTTTAATATCTTGGGGCTAACAATAGTAAGGTGTTTTCACTACCTTTAATACTGAAGGGACATGGAAAGGAACATATATAAGGACCCAGAGTGTAGTGGTCACCCTAGAACTGACCTTTCATAAAGTGACTTAGTCCATAGGGGAATATTTAATAATTACTTGGCTTTCACTCTTCAGTTTCTGCCCTTAAGTATGCTGCCCATGGTCCCTATATATTTGCATATATTTTTGTTTGTTTTTTTAGTTTAGCTTTTCTTTCCTGTCAGGATAAAACTCAGTTGCTAACACTTACTCACTCAGTCTTCTCCAGATGCAGAAGTTCCATCATATTCCATTTTAAAATCTGGCTTGGTTGCATGAATATTTACCTTTTTTAAAATATAGAAGCATTTCAAATATACTTAAAGCCATAAATAATTCTAAGCAAATATCCCAGTTTCTCCTACTTGGTGCATTGAATCACAATTTGCTGTCACATTGGTAGTATTTTTTAAAGCACATCGTTTTTTAAAAGATTTTATTTATTTATTTTTAGAGAAGGAAAGGGAGGGAGAAAGAGAGGAAGAGAAATATCAATGTGTGGTTGGCTCTCAAGTGCCCCCTATTGGGAACCTGGACAGCAACCCAGGCATGAGCCCTACTGGGAATCCAACCTGCAACACTTTGGTGCTCAATCCACTGAGCCACACCAGCCAGGTCACAATTAGTAGCATTTTGAAAATAAAATATAATTCAGAATAATGATTGATGAATGTGTCCTTCACAAAGGTAATATCCAAAGGGCCAATAAGTGTTCAGTCTCTTTACTCATCAGGAAATGCAAATTAAAGCTACAATAAAATAACATTAAGTATATCCCAGATGGCTAAAATTTAAAAGATTGATCATAACAAGTGTTGGAGAGATGTGGAACAACTGGAACTTTAATATTCTGCTGTTGGGGAATAAATTTGGAAGATAATTTATGTTGTAGTATGTATAAAGCCTCAACCAAGATATAGCCTATAATGAGAAAATCCACTGTTTACCAGTGGATTATATGTTTATGTGTTTGCCAAAAGATATGATTATATATTTGCAAAAAAGACATGTATGTGAATACTCCCAGAAATGTTATTCATAACAGCCATAGACTGTAATCAACACAAATATCCATTGACAGTGCAGTGACTCAATGAATGAATAAATGCATATATAGATATTGATGGAATCCTTTAAGCAATGGACATTAACAAAATATTTCTATCACAGATGACAAGCACAAATCATTTAAACATAAATAAATTTTGTGAAAGAAGTCTGACACAAAAAAATGCCTGAAAATGTCCATGGACTTTCTCATAGTAAATATAGTGCAGAAATCCTGGGTCATAGGCTACTGCATTTAAAATGTCCAGACATTAGAAATTTGTCTCCAAAGATGTTATTCCAATTATTCACATAATTTAAAATATTTAAATTGAAATGATTATGATCCTTCACCCCTAATATTCATGAGTACGTTAGGTACCACAGGTCCCTCCTTTTAGCAATTTCTGAAGACAAAACATTTTGATTACATAATTTGTTGGTGAATCTTTCATTCATCTTGCACTCCTGCTATTGAGTCACTTCACTAGTTCTCTGGCTCTTTACTGCCCTGGAGACCAGACCTCCAGAACCACTGACCAAGGAGCACCCAATCCTCAGACTTCATTGTTGTCCTGTGAGCTTTCCTATACTGTGCCTAGAGCTTTGCTTTCTTAAAGGCATTCTATCTGGAGATTATTTGGAGGATTTTTTTCTCTCCCAAGTCCAAATATTGTACATTCCATTTCTAGGGTCAAATATATTTTATAACAATTGGTGGAGGGCACATTTACTGTCTTGACTTAAGTCCCTATTAAAGAATTATACTATAGTCTAATCTGGTTCCCATGGCCTGAGATATTAAATGTTTCCCATAGTCATCTTGTTATATAGATATTTAGTTTATTGAATAATAAAATGAATGACAGGGGCATCAGCTGCTAAAATCTATATCATTTTTAAAGCCAACTATCCTATGTCTCTGATCCCTTAAAAAAATTGTTTCTGCATGGTAGTCAGTATAATCTCCCCCCTACCCAATGAAAAGCCCTCATTTTAGTCCCTGGAATTTTTTAACACATTTCCTTACAAGGTAAAACGGCCTTTGTAGTTGTGAGCAAGTTAAGGGTAGTAAGAGAGAGAGAGGAAGATTATCCTGAATAATCTGGTTGCTCCCAATGTAACTAGAAGAATCTTATGAATCAAAGATGGAGGTAGGAGATCCAGAGTCATAGAAGGAGATATGACAAGAGACACAAGGTGTGGAGTGGTGGGACTTTTTTACATTAAAGAAGGAAGAGGTAGGCCACCAGCCAAGCAGTACCAGTATCTTCTCTACAAACTGGAAAAATCAAGGAAACCAATTCTCCCTTGAAGCCTTCAGAAGAAATGCTTTGGTTTTAGCCTAGTGAGATCCAATTCAGGATTCTGACGTCCAGAACTGTAAGAGAATAAATTTGGGTTATTTTAAGTAAACAATCTTGTAGTAATTTGTTATAGCATCAATAGGAAACTAATGCACTGTGTTTTGCATTTCATTATAACAATTCAGTGTATAGATTTATTTTTATGTATTTTGTTTAGCATTCATATCTTTATTCACTACCAGAATGTGCTCAGGTATTACTTCTTGTTGTATAATGCTTGTTGCATTGTCAAAGCACCGATTGGCTACCCTGGTTAATCTGAGAATGCCCATCATTTCAGCTCTCACATCAAACTTGGGGCCCAACACAGTAAGGTAGACACTTTAACGCTTAGGGCCTGGCCTTCCTGGGACACACCCTCATGCAGCAGCTTTGAGGCCTTGGTAACTCTCCAAAGAGCCTATACTGAATGTTTAGCTGGTTTCCACTCTTCAAGGATCTCTTCCAACTTTGGGAGACTTCTTTCTCCATTCCTGCTCCTCCAAAAAGCATACCTTATTTTGCTTTTACTCTTTAAAGTTTCTAGCATATTGAGTTTTGTCAGTTTAGAATATTATTGGGTTGGCCCAAAAGTTCATTTGTTTTTTTCCATAAGATGGCTCTAATAGCAGTTAGTAGTCTTTAACTTCATTTGAAACAATTTTGTTCAATTGTATTGTCACAGATGTCATATCAGAATACATTTAAAAAACTTATAAAAATTGGTGAATTTTTGTATAACCAGTTAATACTAAAGATGGAAGAAAATATGCAACATGTTTGGCATATTATACTTTATTACTTCAAGAAAGGTAAATATGCAACTGAAAAACAGAAAAATAAAAAGAATTGTTCAGTATACAGAGAACGTGCTGTGACTGACTGAATGTATCAAAAGTTATTTGAGAAGTTTTGTGCCAGAGATTCCTCTCTGGATGATGCTCCATGTTTGGGTAGACCAGTTGAAGTTGACAGCAATCAAATTGAGACATTGACAATAATTAGTGTTATACCACATGGGAGATGGCTGACATACTAAAACTACCCAAATCAATAAAGTTTTTGATGAATATGAAAAAAATCTTTTATTTTATGGACAAAATAAAATGAACTTTTAGTACAATTCAATAAAAATCACAGGAAGAATCACTGACTTGAACCAAAATCAGATACTAGGGCAGCAAAATTCACTCACACAAATAAATACAAAGTTATGGTTAATGTATTGAAGAAAGGACTCTAAAATATTAAATACAAAGTAACATCTAAATAAATTATCTTGCCTCATTTATATTCATCACCTTAGTCTATACTTTGTAGTATGTTATTTCATTTTACAGATCTCTCATGGAGCAAAGCCACTGAGTTGTCTAATATAGATCCACAAACCTTTAACACTTTCAGACAGAAAAATGATTCCTTTTGTTTTTAACATTAAAGTCTGTTTTTTTTTTTTAATGTTCGGCACATCAAAGGGACAATATTTCATGTCCAGGGGTGTTGTATGTTTCAAGCAAATATCTGTGCACTTACCGAGCTGCTCCCAGGAACATTCACTGCTCATCTCTCATCCAGTTCTCCTTCATGGCTTTCTGTACTTGAACTCATGAACTATATTTTCCAGGATAAGAGAGCATCTGCTAATTTAACTTTAACGTTTCACAGACTTATTTTCCAAGAATGAATTCAGCAACTTTGCTAGCAAACCATCCATTTTATCAAATCTCACCAATCGTGCCAGACTCGCCCCTCAGAGACACTCCTGAGACACTGAAAAGATTGTACTCTGCCTTGGAAGTTTAATAAAGTCAGCTTTGCATGATCAACAAGTTTTCCTGGTGGCCTTTATATGAAAACTTCAGCAAGGAAAACTGGAGTAAGAGAACTTTGACAGCCTGGCTGTGTAGGAGCAGAGTATGTGACAGGAGAAAAATAATTTTAAGAAAACTGGCAATAGGAACATAGTTATAAGAATTTGTGTAAACTAGTTATTGTTTTGTCCAAATATTAACCATAAGAATTACTTCTTAAAGAATGAAAGATTTTAAAAAGTAACCAAAAGGAAGCAAGTATAAAAACTGTAGGAAAAAGGGAGAAAAACTAAATGTGGAAAACATTCTTAGAAGTAAAAGAAAACAAGTTATATTTTAAAGTGGTTTTTACTAGTTTATCTTTTTTGTTATTGTCTATGTAGTTACATCAAAAATAGGAAACATGTAGATTACAGAAGGTAAAAGAGATAAAAAATGCTTAGGCAGTTTCTTCGAAGCAACAAGAAAAACAGAAAAGGTTGAAGGTAGTTGCCCAGCAAAAGATTATTTTATTACTAATTCAATTGAGATAAATATCAATGTTTATAGTTACATAAGTTCAAAATCCAGGAAATAAAGTTGCTGATATGATTTTTATATTTCTATGATAAAATTCATGTATTTTGGGATTGTATCAGATGGAAAAAGACCAAGACATCAGAAACAGTGATCTAAAATTAGTGATAATACTCACTTTACTCTTTAGGAACAATAAGGAAAACATAATCATTTCCCACACATCACTGTTGGGTAGTATTGTTGCCATTTTACAGATGAGTGAGTTAGGTGTTGATGGACAAATTTCACTTATAATCATGTTGCTATGCATGTAGAATTTAAACTCTTTCCTTTACTGCAAGCTAATTCAAAATACACAAGTCTACAAATGAAAAACAAAAGCTTAAGCACTTTTTTTCATATTTAGGAATTAAAACCAGTACCAACTAAATTAAAATCAAAGTTGTTTGTTACAATTTTCAATAAAGCTCTTATATGGAAAGTATAGTGAGTTTTTTCAAAGGGTATGAAGTGAATAGTGCATACTTTCATACAAAGTGTCCCGAAGCATTTCATAATCAAAGGCACAATGGCACAGCTTGATTTATGGTAATCCTACTGTTATGAGTAATACTACCACTAGCACTACCACACTGCCTCCACTAAAAAATATCTTTATTATCTATTTGCTGTGTGTAAGACTTTGTACTAAATGATTTATGTATTTTATCACATGATACTCTTTAATGACTCAAAAAATTAATTAACATTACCACCATTTTATAGGTAAAGACATTGAAATTCAGAGTTTAGTGAATTCCTAAGAATACACAGGAAATAGACACAATTCTACTATTAGCAGTCAATTTAATATTTCTACAAATTCATGCTATTCAGCACTGCCATTTGCCTATTTATATGTCATTTCACATTTGACATTGCATTTTTACATACCATTTTATATTTTATGTATAGCTTTCTGAATTTATTCTTTACAATAGACAATGAGATGAACAAGTCAGATGATAATTTTGTTTTGTTTTTAAAGATATGGAAGTTGAAGTTGCATTTTTCAGTGCAGGGAGTACAAGAGGAGATATGCCTAATCATATTCTAACAGAGGTAGAAGCAGGACTAAAACTTCAAAAAGTTCTTGGACCACTGAAAATGCCTTTACATTTGCCATCTCATTTCTCTGTGTTCCAAACTCAATGGTTTGTAGACTGTCATCTCTATTTTTTCAAATGTCATGTAGACTTTCATTTCTATTTTTCTTGTCCAATCCTGTCCTTCCTTACCTCATTTTGTCTTGTCTATCCTTTCTCAATTTTTAATAGCATTCTATTTTACTAAGGAAAAGCATCCAGATTTTTACCTCTGATTGGCAAAGGTCTACTCAAGCTGGTGTCTGCCTAACACTCATATTTTATCCTGCTACATTCTTCCACTCATCCAAGATAAAAAAGTCTGAGATATTTGTATATTTATATTGAAAATGAATGAATAGAAAACTGCTCTTAGAAGTCTCCAAATAGTCCTAATCCATACATTACTGTCTATGATAGATACTTTCTAAATTTTTTTGTTGCTAACCTTAAAGTTAAACTTAATGCTTATCACATACATAAAAATAATTGAATGCATAAAATAGTGTGATAAATGTAGATATTTTGAAGATTTTTTCATGAATACATAGGGATGTTAATAGATAACAAGTATATATGTTATATATGTATGGCATCTCTATCAGTTATACTTATTTCTGTAAATGGAAACCATACCATAATATTAATATAACAGTGGTCTTTGAAAAATTATGTACTAGGTATTTTTGTTTTAATTAACATTATTATATACTTTTATGCAGTTGGGCACTATGTAGTAAATTAAACAAAACATAAAAGAAATATCTAAATTGATTTACTGAAAAGAGTAAATAATGCATACAATTCTGGGGGAAATAACTTGATAAGAGATTTATGTATTATATATTTAAATATGTTTTATAATTGTTAATAATTTTAATTTTAAGCTGCGTATTTAAATACCTATGATAATTATTAGATTAGAGACATCGTGACCAAAAAACTTGGCCTTTTTAAAAGCATGTAGTGTACATTCATGAAAATTTACCATAAGATATTTAATGAAATTAAACCATAGTGTCATAATCTTTTTAGTGTACAACATGAAAAAGGAATATGTATAAAGGACACATGGACAAAGGCAAAGGAATGTAGGATTGAGGGTGGGAGGTGGGGCTCAATGGGGCAAGGTAGAGTGTTGCGGGGAAAATAGAGACAGCTGTACTTGAACAACAATAAAAAAAGAAAATGTTTTGAAAATGGATTTGGAAAGAAAAATATCTAAACATCTTTATAATATTACAAATGTTTACCTGTTAGTACACGTATTAAAGATACTTATTAGCTAGGTTATTTGCTTAAACTTATATTTTATTCCAAACATTTGGTTTTGCTTTACATTTATATAATTTATGACATAGGGTTTATCACAAATGACCCATACTCTTATATATCTTAAACGGCCTTATATGTCATCTTTATAAGACATATCTTTAAATAATGGTGATGGGTCTCTGCTGTATGCTGTACTGCTATACTGAACTGTTACTCTTCTATGAAGAGCACTCAGAATTCAAGAAAAAATGGTTTGAAACTTGCTAACCTGACATTTATTTTTTAATGGCAGGTAACAAGTTCTTGTTATAAAAATGAAGCTTTCTTAAAATCCAAAATTCACACTGCTTATAACTTTTTAGAAAAGTAAATAGAAGAGGGTGGCAATATAATCTTTGATTTTTCAGATATTGAAAAATTAATATGTAAAATATTCAGCTGTTATAATTTTGCTTCATGAGGTTGTCTTAATCCTTGATGCTTAAGGGAATCCACCATTGTATTTAAATTATATTGAAATCAAATAAGTCTCCTGAAAATATGAAAATTAAGTAGGCTCATTAAATAAAATATAAAGTTTTTTCTTGGAACAATCACCTATTTTTAAATAAAGTATATATAAATAAATAAAGTTAATACAGGATATAAGGTTGATAAAGAAACCATCAATATCTCAGAATAAATTATGTGAAAGTGTGAAGCTATTAAAGAACCTAGTTATTATTTAGGTTGATGTATGTTGAAGATATTGCTTTCTATTTTGTATAAACATTATTTTATGCATTTACTTTTTTCCTCTTTATCACTTATCTTCTAGAGCTTCAATGGAGGATGGGGGAATTTAAATGTGAAACTATATATTACATTTATTTAGACAATTTTTTATATTTGGCTGAAAGTAATATAATTTGCTTGCATTTTGTAATACAAATAGTATCAGAAAATGAAAAGTTAACCTTTCCTTTTTTTTCCTTTCTTCCTTTTTTCCTGCCTTCTCTACATCCTGCATATTTCCATCCAAAAGATCTTGAGATCCAGGGCCCAAATAAGCTATCACCTTCACACATGATAGAAGAATGCAGAAGAATATTAGGGTCCCATGCCAAATAGGTATGCAGAGGGAATAATGACATAGACATATATAGAAATAATTAATGGTTTTAATATAGGTGTATATATAAATGCTGATATAAACTATATTATAAATATATATTTCTTAACTCTGTTCAGTATGAAGGCCTAGGATAAGTAGCACTGTATTAGCATACAGCACACAGCAAATATACAGATTTTGGGTTCTAAATACATTCATCACTGTAGGATTTCAGGGCTCTTATAGTAGGGTTGAGATTGAGAATGGATGAGGTAAGCCTGGAACATCTTTTTGTACTGGAAATTAAGAAAGTACCCAAATTAAGATGGAGAACTATGTGAAGGACAAAGAAGTTATTTGAAGGAACTCCCACTGGCCAAAACTGGGACAATTTGATTATCAAAGGAATAATGATATTAACAGATTATAACACATTGCACAAAGTAAGCTGTGTGCCTACACTGATACAGATCAATAAACTAGTATGTAAAGTAGGAAAGTAGAAAGCTCTACCTGATACTGTAATGTCCACTAATATGCTTAGAAGGAAGAACGAAAACTTTTCAAATCACTCTCGGCAAACTTCAGAGTAATATTTGATTAGAAAAGTTTTGTGAATGGATACTAAAACTACTGTGAAACTATTTCACAGTACTTGATGAGGATAAGGCATTACTTAGATTCAACATATCTCCCCATGAAGTATATATTCATTAAAATAGGGGAAAAGCAATTTTGTAATGGCAAACCTAGGAGATATCACCTTAATCAAATGATCAAAATTAATATAAAGAGTGATGAGGGGGATTCAACAAAATGTAATAAGAGTAACACATCATTACATATGTAATATTCTTACCAAAATTTTATAGTCTGAATCTGTGCTTAAAGAATGTCAGACAAATCCAAATTAAAAGATTTTAATAGAGTGAAAGTAAGTGAAAGATTTGAGGAACTTCCAGATTAAAGGATATTAACATGCAAACCAGAAAATGTTCATGTGATATTGAATTCAATTATTTCACTATAAAATAAATTACTAAAACCTGACAAGTATACAGATTAGATTGTTGTAAAACATTACTCTCTACTAGCTGATTTTTATGTTTGCAATCTGGTTATATAGGATAGCATTCTGTTTTGTAGATTCTGTGCACTTAAAGTATTTAGGAAGTAGCAGAACATCTGAAATTTAGTCTCATGTAGAAAAAAATATTTGTATGTTTCTTTCAACTCTGTAGCTATATTATTTGTGTACCAACTAATACAAAATGAGAATCTGAGGTATCTTTGCATTACATTAGAGTCCTAATATATTTTAGGAAAAATAGCACCTCCAAATAGTGTATTTAATTTGTCATTTTACACAATTAATAAGTCAAAATTTGGCAACCAGATGCTCTTTTGTTTATGAAAGTATAGACTATTATGCAGAGAAGCCATTGTAATAACTTTAAAAACACTTTTAGAATTAATGGCAATAAGAATCAATTTTCACCACAATTTAAGTAATCCAGACCATAAAAACTATAGACTGCAAAGAAATCAAAATATGATGCATAGAGTTTTATGATTAAGCCTTTCAAACTGTTAACTTAGCATTGAAAAGGGTTTAGTCATTACATTTAAAAAATATTTGTAGTCATAAATGAATTAAACTATTTAATCATAAAATTCATTGCATGTCATTGTATCACTACATGGATCAATTACACTAATTTTCAAACTGTAACATAGTGATGTTAGAGTGTCATTACATAGAATTTATATCTCTTATGCATGTTAGTACTGACAACTCTTAGTAAGCAGTTTTGCAAATGTGGTACTATTTGGAAAGAAGCTGGGCATTTATTTAATTTACAAATGTCTCTGGCAATGACTGCAGTTTATGAATTATCCAGGCCCCTTTTTAATCCATCTTCTGCTTCCTATTGCCTGCTTTTTTGCAAAGATTTCTTGTTTTCTCCCCTATGGAGACTTTTCTATACTTACTTCATCATTAATCTCTCCCATTTTCCTCCTTCCCTCTTCCCTTAAGGAAATTCACTGTGTAATTGCACAAACAAAACTTTAGTTCTGAGGCGATAATATTTGTTATGTTATTAGGATAATTCATTTGCCTATTTTTGATTTATTTTTTGAGTTATATCAATTTTTATTTTACATGCTTGCATAC
The DNA here is from genome assembly GCA_028533065.1 of Trachops cirrhosus. Classification (NCBI taxonomy): domain Eukaryota; kingdom Metazoa; phylum Chordata; class Mammalia; order Chiroptera; family Phyllostomidae; genus Trachops; species Trachops cirrhosus. The sequence continues at coordinate 127,948,701 of CM052539.1, forward strand.
ATGTTTAGAATTACTATATAGTCCTGCAGATTGACTCATTAATATGAAATGTTCCTATATATCTCTAGTAATTCTTCTTAATGTGTACCTTGTCTCATAGTACAGGGACCCCAGCTTTCTTCTTGTTAATGTTTACAAGTCCCATCTTTGTCCAAATTTTACTTTCAATATCTGTTCATCTTCACATTTAAGATGTGTCTCTTTTAGACAATAATTCTTTATTACAGTTTTTTGTTTTAAAGTATTATTTTTTGATTTAATATTTATCTCATTCTTTCTTCCATTAACATTTAATTTAATCCAGTTTTATTTTTATTTTTTAATATATTTTATTGATTATGCTGTTACAGTTGTCCTGTTTCCTCCCTTTATTCCACTCCACCCTGAAAACACCCCCTTTCACCCTCATTCCCCACCCCGCATTTAGTTCATTTCCATGGGTCATACATATAAGTTCTTTGGCTTCTACATTTTCTATACTATATTTAACCTCCCTTCTCCATTTTATACCTACCATTTATGCTACTTATTCCCTGTACCTTTTACCCCATTTCCCCCCTCCCCTTTCCCACTGATAACCCTCCATGTGATCTCTAGTTCTGTGAATCTGTTCCTGTTCTAGTTGTTTGCTTAGTTTGTTTTCATTTTTTGTTTTAGGTTTGCTTGCTGATAGTTGTGAGTTTGTTGTCATTTTACTGTTCATATTTTTGATCATCTTCTTTTTCTAAGTCTCTTTAACCTTTCATATAATGAGGGCTTGGTGATGATGAACTCCTTAAACTTGACTTTATCTAGGAAGCACTTATCTGCCCTTACATTCTAAATGATAGCTTTGCTGGACAGAGTAACCTTGAATGTAGATCCTTGCCTTTCATGACTTTGAATACTTCTTTCCAGCCTCTTCTTGTCTGCAAGGTTTCTTTTGAGAAATCAGTTGATAGTCTTATGGGAATTCCTTTGTTGGTAACTGTCTCCTTTCCTTTTGCTGCTTTAAAGATTCTCCCCTTATCTTTAATCTTGGGTAATGCAGTTAGGATATTCCTTGGTGTGTGCTTCCTTGGGTCCAACTTTTTTAGGACTCTCTGAGCTCCCTGGACTTCTAGGAAGTCTCTTTCCTTCATCAGATTGGGGAAGTTTTCCTTCATTATGTTTTCAAATGAGTTTTTAATTTCTTGCTCTTCTTCTTCTCCTTCTGGCACCCCTACGATTCAGATGTTGGAATGTTTAAAGTTGTCTCAGAGGTTCCTAAGCCTCTTCTCATTTTTTTTGAATTTTTATTTCTTCATTCTGTTCTGGCTGAATGTTTCTTTCTTCCTTCTGCTCCAAACCATTGATTTGAGTTCCAGTTTCTTTCCCATCACTGTTGATTTCCTGTACATTTTCTTTTATTTCACTTTTCACAGCCTTCACTTTTTCCTCCATTTTGCCACCATACTCAACCATGTCTGTGAGCATCCTGATTACCAGTGTTTTGAACTGTGCATCTGATAGGTTGGCTATCTCTTTGTAACTTAGTTGTATTTTTTCTGGAGCTTTAATCTGTTCTTTCATTTGGGCCATTGTGTGTGTGTGTGTGTGTCTCAGAACACCTGTTACATAGTAAGGGGCAGAGCCTTAGGTATTTACCAAGGTAGGGCAACCCACATTGTTGCATTGTGGCCCTGTATGTGGGGGAAGAGTCCAAGAGGGAACAATGCTGCATATGCAGCTTTATGCAGGCTTTAGTCACTTCTGCCGCTACCAACAAGCAAATTGGGCTCTTCTGGTGCTGATTCCCAGGTGGGTAGATTTGTGTACATTCTAGGACCCTGTGGGTGTCCCCAATGAACTCTCATTTGAGGCTGAGAGTTTCTCCCACTCCCTCAACCCACAGGTTTTTTCAGTCAGATATTTTGAGGCTTTATTTCCTGTGCTGGAACCCTGGGTTGTGCAGTCTGTCTCACTTCCCAGTTGTTTCTCCTGGTTTATCCACATGAAAATGTGGAACCACCCACTCTGTCAGCCACCACCTTTCCCAGTCTGCCAGCTGCCACCTTGCCTGGCCAGGTCCATCAGCCACTGCTTTGCTGCAATTCCTCTCCACTCAGCTGCCCATCACCTACAGGTCTCAATGAATGTTTATTTAACTCCTTGGGTGTGAAACTTCTATACAGTTAGATTTTTTTTTGTCATTTCTGGTTGTTTTTTATTTTTAAATTTGTTGCTGTCCTTCTTTTGGTTGTGCAAGGAGGCACAGTGTATCCACCTATGCCTCCATCATGACTGGAAGTCCTAATTTAATCCAGTTTTAAATGAAATGTATTTTGCATCCAGCTGACATAGGACAAGTAAAGCAACCACATAATTCACTAAAAAAAGGAAGAAAAACACATAGTGTTTGAAGAACATGGTTTTGTGAGATAAAAATGAATAAATATGTCAATACTTATTCAAATAATATTGGCTCTAGTGACGGAGAAATTTCTTTATTTAGTGTTGTTCAGTTACAGTTGTCCTACTTTTTCCCCCATTGTTCTTCCCTGTACTACTCTGACTCACAGCCGCCCTTTTCCCACAGTTAATCCCCACCCCATGGTCTGTGCCCAGGAATCCTCCATTCATGTTCCTTGACTTGTCCCTCCCCCTTCTTTCCTCTGTTATCCCCTGCCCAGACCCCTCTGGTCACTGTCAGTTTGTTCTTTATTTCCATGCCTCTTGTTCTGTTTTGTTTGTTTGTTTTGTTAATTAGGTTTCACCCATATAAGATCACATGGTATTTGTCTTTCATCATCTGGCTTGTTTCACTTAGCATAATGCTCTCCAGATCCATCCATACTGATGTGAAGGGTAGGAGTTCCTTCTTTCTTTCTGCTGTGTAGTATTCCATTGTGTAAATGTACCACAGTTGTTTGATCCACTCATTTGCTGATGGGCACTTAGGCTGTTTCCAGCACTTGGCTATTGTAAATAGAGCTGCTATGAACATTGGGGTGCTTAGGTTCATTGAATTGGTGTTTCAGGATTCTTAGGGTATAACACCAGCAGAGGGATCACTGGATAAATAGGCAGTTACCTTTTTAGCTTTTTGAGAAAATTTCATACTGTTTTCCACAGTGGCTGCACCAGTCTTCATTCCCACCAACACTGTACTAGCGTTCCCTTTTCTCCACAACCTCACCAGCACTCCTTGTTTGTTGATTTGTTAATGATGGTCATTCTGACTGGTGTGAAGTGGTATCTCATTGTGGTTTTAATTTGCATCTCTCTGATGGTTAGTGATTTGAGCATTTTTTAGGTATATGGGCCCTCTGTATGTCCTCCTTGAATAAGTGTCTGTTCAGGTCCTTTGTCCATTTTTTAATTGAATTGTTTGTCTTCATGGTGTGGAGTTGCATGAGTTCTTTATATATTTTGGAGATCAAACCTTTGTCCAAGGCATCATTGACAAATATGTTTTCCCATATTGTTTGTTCCCTTTTCATTTTGTTGATGTTTTCTTTAGTGGTGCAGAAGCTTTTAAATTTGATGTATTCCCATTTTTTTATTCTTTCCTTTATTCCTTGCCCTAAGAGATGTATCCATGAAAATGTTGTATGGGATATATGAAATTTTCCTGCCTATGTTCTCCTGTAGGACTTTTATGATGTCATGACTTCTAGTTAAGCCTTTTATCCATCTTGAGTTTATTTTGGTGTATGGTGTGAGTTGGTGTTTGGGTTTCATTTTTTTGCATGTACTTGTCCAGATCTCCCAAGTCCATTTATTGAAGAGGCTATTTTTACTCTGTTTTATATTCTCACCCCCTTTGTCAAATATTAAGTGACTACATTGTCAGGGGTTTATTTCTGGGTTCTCTATTCTCTTCAGTTGGTCTCTGTGTCTGTTCTTATGCCAGTATCAGACTATTTTGATTACAGTGGCTATGAAATATAGTTTGATATCAGGTATTCTGATTCCTCCTATTTTGTTCTTTTTTCTCAAAATTTCTGATACTATTCAGGGTCATTTATAGTTCCATATAAATTTTTGAAGTGCTTGTTCTATGTCTGAAATATGTCATTAGTATTTTGACAGGGATTGCATTGAATCTATAGATTTTGTTGGGTAGAATGTATATAAATAATGTGAAGGACAAAACCTACATGGACAAATAGAAGCTAAAATCCTCAACAAAATATTGGCAAACCACATCCAGCAATATGTTAAAAAGATTATACACCATGATCCAGTGGTATTCATCCCAGGGATGCAAGGATGGTTTAATTTTCACAAGTCAATAAATGTAATACATCACATAAACAAAAGGAAAGACAAAAATCACATGCTCATATCAATAAATGCAGAAAAAGCATTCAATAAACTACAACACCCACTTTTTTATGAAAGTACTCAGAAAGGTGGGAGTAGAGGGAGCATACCTCATCATAATAAAGGTCATATATGAGAAAAATACAGCCAACATCATACTAAATGGGCAAAAACTAAAAGCTTTTCCCTTAAGATCAGAAAAAAGTCAAAGGTATCCGCTTTCCCGAATTCTATTCAAAATAGTATTTGAAGTTCTACCCACAGCAGTCAGACAAGAAAAAGAAATAAAAGGCATTCAAATTGGAAAGGAGGAAGCAAAACTGTCACTGTTTGTAGATTACATATAGTGTACATAGAAAACCCTACAGATTCATCCAGAAAACTACTCACCCTAATAAATGAATTTGGCAAACAGCAGGATACAAAGTCAACATTCAGAAATCAAAGGTATTTTTGTACATCAACAATTAAATATCATGAACAGAAATTAGGAAAAAAATCTTATTTATTATAGCACCAACAAAACTAAAATACTTAGGAATAAACTTATCCAAAGAGGTAAAAGACTTGTACTCAGAAAACTAGAAAACACTGAAGAAAAAAATTATGGAAGACACGAGTAAATGGAAGCATATACCATATTCATGGATTGGAAGAATTAACATCATTTTTTAAAAAAATTTTATTAAGTTTATTGGGGAGAGTTTGGTTAATAAAACCATACAGGTTTCGAGTATACAACTCAACAAAACATCAACTGCATACTGAATTATGTACCTCTTTCTGTGCGTATTTATGCTCCCCTTGCCCTTTTCCCTTCTACCTCTGTCCACACACCTTTCCCTCTGACTATCTCCATACTATTGTTCATTTCTAAGTGTTTTTTGCTTAATTTGTTCTCCTTTTTTCACAAGTCCCCCACAACCAAACACTTTCTGACAGCTGTCAGTATGTTTTATGGATTTATGCTTCTGTTTATATATGTATTTTTAAATTATATTGTTCATTAGATTTCACATGTAAGTGAGATCATACAGTATTTGTCTTTCAATGACTGGCTTATTTCACTTAATATAATAATCTCCAGGTCCATACATGCTACTGCAAAAAGTAAGATTTCCTTCTTTTTTATAGTTGTGATAGCTGAGTAGTATTCCACTTTGTATGATTAGTGACATTGAACTTTTTTTCATATGTTTATTGGCCATTTGTCTGTTGTCTTTGGAGGAATGTGTATTCAGACCTTTGCCCAGTTATTAATTGGATTGTTTATTTTCTTAGTGTTGAGTTGTTTTTATCTTTTATATATTTTGGATATAAACTCCTTATCAGGTGTATCATTGGTGCATGTATTCTCCCATTCAGTCAGTTTCCTTTTCATTTTGTTGATGGTTTCTATTTCTGTGCAAAAGGTTTTTAGTTTGATTATTTTCCTTTGTTCCCCTTGCTCTAAGTAAATATCAGCAAAATTATAGGTACAAGAAATGTCTGAGATTTTACTGCTCATGATTTCTTGTAGAATTTTTGTGGTTTTTTGTCATAAATTTAAGTCTTCAATCCATTTTGAGTTTATTCCAGTGTATGGGGTAAGTAGGTGGTTTAGTTTCATTTTTTTTGTATGTATTCAATTGTCCAAGCACCATTTATTAATGAGACTGTCTTTACTCCATTGTATGCTCTTGCCTCTTTTGCTAAATATTAGCTGTAAAGACATGGATTTATTTCTGGGCTTTTTGTTTCTGATCTATCTATATGCCTGTTTTTATGCCAATACCATGCTGTTTGATTACTGTGGCTTTGTTGTATAGCTTCAAATCAGGTATTATGATACCTCCAACTCTGTTCTTCTTTCTCATGTTTGCTGAGGCTCTTCAATGTCTTTTGTGATTCCATATAAATTTTTGAAATATTGGTCTAGATCCATGAGTTAGGCCACTGGCATTTTAATAGGAATTATATTGAATCTATAGATTGCTTTGGGAAATATGGATATTTTAATTGTTAATTCTTTTTATGCATGAACAACATATATGCTTCCATGTATCTCTATCTTCCTCAATTACTTTCTTTAGTATCCTATAATTTTCCAAGTAGAGGTCTTTTACATCTTCAGTTAAATTTATTCTTAGGTACCTATTTTTTTATTGTTGCTACTATAGTAAATAGAATTGTTTTCTTAATTTTTCTTTTTGAAAGTTTATTGTTGGTATATAAAATAGCACCAATGTCTGAATATTAATTTTGTATCCTGCTACTTGACTAAATTCATTTTTCAGTTCCAATAGTTTTTTGGTGGGTTTTTGGGGTATTTTACACATGGTATCATATTATCATTGAATAATGACACTTTTACTTCCTTCTTTCCAATTTGTATGACTTTTATTTCTTCTTCTTGTCTGATTGCTGTGGCTAGAACTTCCAGCACTATGTTGAATAAGAACAGTGAAAGTAGACACTTGTCTTGTTCTAATGCTTAAGGGCAATCTTTGTAGTTTTTGCCCATTGATTATGATGTGGGCTGTGGGTTTGTTATATATGTCCTTTATCTGAAGAGATATGATCTCTCTGTTCCCACTTTGCTGAGAACTTTTATCATAAAAGGGTGCTGGATTTTATCAAATACTTTTTTCTGCTTCTATTGATATGATAATGTGTTTTTTATCCTTTATTTTATTTATGTGTTGTATCATGTTTATTAATTTGTGCATATGGTACCAACCTTGTTTCCTCAGAATAAATGCCACTTGATCATATAGTATGATGTTTCAAATATATTTCTGGGTCTAGTTTACATATATTTTGTTGAGGATTTTACCATCTATGTTTATCAGGGATATTGACCTAATTTTCTTTCCTAAAATTATCTTGAAATTTATCCCTCCTGTTGAATTTTTTGGAATAGTTTGAGAAGGATAGGTGTTAGTTCTTCTTTGAATATTTGGTAAAATTCACTTGTGAAGCCTTTTAGTTTAATACTTTTGTTCACTGGTTATTTATTTATTACTGCTTCAATTTCAGTAGTTGTAATTGGTCTATTCAGATTTTTCTCATTCTTCCTGATTCAGTTTTGTAATATTTTATGTTTCTAGAAATTTATACACTTTCCTAGCTTGTCCAATTTTTTGGCATATAGTTGTTCATAATATTTTCTTATAATCCTTTGTGTAACTGTGATGCTAGTAGTTACTTCTACTTTTTCATTTCTGATTTTATTTATTTGGGTCCTCTATCCTTATTTCTTGATGAGTCTGGTTAAAGGTGCATCATTTTTTGTTTTCTTTTTTTTTTACTCTTTTGAAAAAAATTTGCTAAGCTATATTTGTCCTGCCTTCTCCTCATTACTCATCACTACCACATCCCCCCTCCCTCCATAGTTAATATCTCTCCTAATGTCCATGTCTGTGAGTTCTCTATGCATGTTCTTTTTCTTGCCCTTGCCCTTTCTTTCCCCAGTTATCCTCTTCCTCTCTGGTCACGGTCGGTTTGTTTTTTATTTCCAAATATCTGTTCTAGTTTGCTCATTTATTTGTTACGTTGATTAGGTTCACTTACAGGTGAGATCATATAATATCTTCTTTTCCTAGTTTTTTTAGGTGTTGGGTTAAATTATTTATTTGCATTTTTTGTTTGTTTGTTTCTTGAGGTAGACCTGTAATGCTATGAATTTTCCTCCTGGGAATGCTTTCACTGCATCCCATAGATTTGGAGTTGTTGCATTTTCATTTTTGTTTGTCTTCAGATAACTTTTAATTTCTTCCATAACCTCATTGTTAACTCATTAATTGTTTCACAACATGTTATTTAGCCTCCACATGTGTGAGTTTTTTTTAAATTGTAATTGATTCCTGCTTCCACACCATTTTAGTCAAAGAAGATACTTGATATGTTTTCAAATTCTTGAACTTATTAAGGTTTATCTTGTGTCCTAGAATGTGGTCTATCTTAGATGTGGTCTAACATCCATGTGTACTTGAAAGGAATGCATATTCTGCTGCTTTGGGTGAAATATTCTGTATATATTAATTAAATTTATCTGGTCCAGTGAGTTATTGGAAGTTTCTATTGCCTTGTTGATTTTTTTTTCTGGAAGATCTATCCATTGATGTGATTAGGGTGTTAAAATCCCCAACTATAACTGTACTACAGCCAATCTCTCCCTTAATGTCCACTAAGATTATATATTAAAGTGCTCCTGTGTTGGATGCATATATGTTTACAAGGGTTATATTAGCTTGTTGGATTAACTGCTTTAATATTATGTGATGTCCTTTTATGTCTTTTGTTTTGAAGTCTGTTTGTTTGATATAAGTATTGCTACCCTAGCTTGTTTTTATTTCCACTTTCATGGAATTAATTTTTTCTATCCCTGTACTTCAGTCCGTGTGTATCCCTTGTTCTGAGGTGAGTCTCTTATAGACAACCTATATATAGACCATGCTTTCTTATCCATTCAGTTACCCTATGTCTTTTGATGGGGGCATTTAATTCATTCATATTTAAAGTTATTATTGGTAGCTACTTATTTATTGCCATTTTGTTCTTTTTACCTATGTTACTTGTCTCTTTGATTTTTCTACTTTCTTTTTTTTAAAGCAGACCCTTTAACATTTTTTGAAATACTGATTTGGTGTTAATGAACTTTTTTAGTTTGAGAAGTTCTTTATTTTGCCTTTGATTTTAAACAACAACCTGTTGTTAGATAGAGTATTCTTCATCGTTAGTCCTTGATTTCATCACTTTGAATATTTTATGCCAATCATTTTTGGCCTGAAGTGCTTCTGTTGAGAAATTAGCTGAAGCGTTATGGGAGCTCCCTTGCAGGTAAATAACTATCTGTCTTGCTGCTTTTAAGATGATCTCTTTTGTCTTTAACATTTGTCATTTTAATTATATTATATATTTTTGTGGGCCTTTGTGTTCTTCTTGATTGGGACTCTCTGTGCTTCTTGAACCTGTATGAATTTCCCCTTCATCAGGGTAGGGAAGTTTTCAGCCATTATTTCTTCAAACATGTTTTCAACTCCTAGCTTACTTTCTTGTCATTCTTGTTGCCTCTATAATGCAGATGTTGTTACACTTAATGTTTTCCCAGAGGTATCTTAGACTTTTCTCATTTTTTAAAAGAATGTCTTTTTTGTTGTTTTTTGTTCAGCTTGGTGCTCATTATTATCTTGTCCTCTAAATTGCTGATTCATTCTTATGCTTCATCTAACCTACTGTCAATTCCTTTTAGTATATTCTTCATTTCTGATATTATATTCTTCATTTATTTTTAGACATATTTTATTTATTTGATTTCAGAGATGGGGAAGGGAGGGAGAAAGAAAGGAAGAGAAACATCAGTGTGAGAGAGTAATATTGATTGGTTACCTTCTGCACTTGTCCTGACCAGGGAACAAATTTACAACCCAAGCATGTACCCTGACTAGGAATTGAACAGATGACCTTTTGCCTTGTGTAAGAGTGCCCAACCAACTGAGCCATACCAATCAGGGCTCTTTTGTAATGGTTTCTGTGTCCTTTTTAATGCTTACTATCTATTTTAATTGTGACTGAGATCATCCATTCCTCCTCTAAGTTTCTTGAGCATCCTTTTAACCATTGTTTAAATTCTACATCTGGTATCTTGGTTTCTTCAATTTTATTTAATTCTTTTTTCTGGGGATTTCTCTTGTTCTTTCTTTTAGGGTATTTTTATTTGTCTCCCCATTTTATCTGCCTTTTTGCCTATGCCTCTCTGTGTTAGGTAGGCCTCCTATGATGCCCAAGCTTGTTATGAAAGGTTTTCTGATGTGGTGCCTTGTGGGTCTCAGTGGCATAATGTTCTTCATGACCTAAGTTAGGTGCTCCAGAAATGTTTCTTTTGTGGAATATGTGGGCCCTCCTGTTGTAGTTGAGTCTTGAATGCTGTTAGCCTGTTTGGGAGTAGACCCTCAGGCTGGCTGAATATAAGGATAGACCTCATTCACCATGTATGAATTGCTGTTCAGGGGGAGCCTTCCAAGGCAGAGTGGTTCCCAGTAGGTTATGGTACCTGCTGGAGTCCCCCTTTGGCTGTGCCACTTGTGTGGTAAATTAGGTTGAGTTCTGGTGAGGTTGCAGCCCACCACTGGTGGTGTTGTGTCTGGTCCCACTTTGATGGGTTTCTAGTGTAGATCAGTGATGCAGACACCAGCCAGCAGTGTCTGTGGCATTGTGGATGAAACAAGACAAATTCATACTGACTACTGCATCCTGTGGAGGAAAAGGGACTGCACAACCACTCTCTCAAGAGGAGAGCACCCAAACCCTTGCCTTGACAGTCTTTTATTGGCTTAATTTGCATAGGAATACAGGGCATATGTGGAAAGCTCATCAATCATTGTCAGGCAGTAATAATCAAATAGATAACATTCAAAGAACTCTGAGGGCTTATTTTGAGTCAGGGTCAGATAGTTAAAAGGCCATAAACCTTTTGGGGAAACAAACTCATTTCAAGTTTGGACCCTTAGCATTTAAATTGAAGGTATTATTAGCAAAGTAGGTTTCACAGGATTTTATGCATTCTTTCTTAGGCCTGATCATCCCGGGGAACCTGCCCTTTCCAGCACAGAGCTGCACTCACCTCCAGCATTGTTTCACACTTAGGTCGAGCAGGGGAAATGAGGCAGCCAAGAGATTAGGAGATTTCTTGCAGATAGAATGAGGACTCAGGCTATGTCAAAGCCTAGGGGCAAGTGTCCATCACCCCCTTTCTCCATAGCACCCAAGTCCTTCCCTCAGGGGCCCCTCATGACCATGACTGTCTTAGATGATCCCTCCCTTGAGGAATCCTACCCATCACTGGCTAACTGGTCATGCACTGGGGGCCAGGCAGGGTAAGGTAAAGTGGGCAGAGGCGGTGTTTCTGCCAGGGAGATAAGCTTTCTCTCCTTAGGGTCCCAAGGTCTCTCACTCAGCCTTAGCCATGGGGCGTTACAGTTTCTGAAACCAGGCAAGGTGGTTCCCAACAGGTCAGTGTCAGACTTTGTGTGTAACCTGCTTTTGTCTATCTGTCTGTGGCTACCACGTTATTCATTGATTGTGTCTCTGTTTACTGGGCTTGGATATGTGTGAGAGGAGTCAAGTTGGGTACAAGGGCTGGCTTTCGGCAGTTTTGAGTGAGGGTAGATCAATAAAAGGTCCAAGGCTCTCTGAGGTCAGTGTCTACTTGTCAGCTACTTTGCCACCTCTGAGGTTGTCTGAACTATCTCCAGAGCCTTGTAAAGAAAGACTGTACAATGTATCCAAGCTGGCCATGCCCTCCTGGTGCAAGCTCTGTAGGACAGGACAACCAGGTTGGAAGTATGGGGCTAGTGCTTCTCCTACTTGAGGGCAGTGTGGTCAGGCATTCAAAGGGGAGAAAGTGGCCCCTATTCCAGAACCATGCCACTCAGTCTCTGTGGTAGACTGTTCTGCATGGCATAGGCCCAACTCCCACTGGGAGATGCACAGGACCCACACCCACCAATAGGTTCTCCCATGGGAAATCAGGCCTGCAATGTACCTAGGCCACTGTGAGTCTTGCTTTTTGCTAAAACTCCCTCACCCTGAATTGAGGACATTTACTGCAAAGCAACTTCCTAAAAACCATGCTAAACCTTCCAAGGATGAGTGTAACAGGTCCAACTACTTTTGCCTTCACATTTGCAAATATCCCTCTTCTGTGATGTGATTACCAGCATCCTCTCCTTTGTTTTCTGTATAAGGTAACCACCTAAAGCAAGCCTGTGCATAGTTAATGAAGACCTTCTTGTAATGTGCCCAGTAAGACAATAAAAGCTCACTGGAGTGAGGACCAAGGCTTTTGCTCCCCTTGAGAGAAAAGCCATGCCGTTCCTTTTCCTCCACCAGATTTGGTAATCCCTGTGAATGTCTGGTGTCACATCCATAATGACGTGGAACCCAGGAGCTGGGGTCCACATCGAGTCTCGACTCAAGTCTTTAGCTGTATCTTACTCATGGGGAGCATACTATTGGTTCAGATTGGGTACAACCAGCTGTCCTTATTGCAGGAACAAGCTCAGCCAGGTACAGCCACTGAAACTTGGAATAACAGGTCCAGAGAGTCTTTCTTTGGGTGTGGTACCAGCTAAACCTGTGCAAGGGAAGCAAGCTCTGCACCTTTCCTTAGCTGTGTAGCTGCATCTGCTCATGCCAGACATAAACCTCTGAGCGAGCCAGACATGAGCCTCTGAGTGAGATGTGCTCTGAAGTTCCCAGGTCCTGAGTGGTGTTCCCTTCCCTCTGCAGATATGAATTCAGCATGGCAAAGCCGCCAGAATTTAGAAAGAGAAAGCAAAGCAGTCTTCTGTTGGGAGTGTGCTGGCTGAGCCTATAGGTTCCAGGGCGGGGACTGCCCCCTTCTAAAGCATTACAGTTTAATGTCTGCCTGGGTGTCTGCCTCCAGTTTTTCCAGAAAAAGAGCACACCAAAGGTGTCTGTTGGGTGCAGCCAAAAGTTCTTTCTGCTGGACTCAAGCTTGGAGGTGTAGTGTCACCAGTATTTGGAGGTCCAAGTTAGTGCACTCTGCAGGCTGATGCTGTGAGAAGTGCCCAACCCTGTAAGATAGCACCTGAGGGCAGTGTAGGGTATTGATTCAGGACTGGAACCTCAGTAGTTGACCTTCCAGAACCCTCTTGGGGCCATACCACCTAGGTCTTCTCTTTCTTATTACTCTATGTCCTTAGTCACCTTCCCCCTACCAGATACCTGGGTGAATAATGAAGAGTGAGCTTCTGTGAGTTGGCTCTTTAGAAGAGCATCTGGGATTGTACCAGACTCCCTCCTTTTCCTGATGGACACAATGCCTACTGATTTTCACTGCCAGATGCCTTCACATCTGATTTTTATTTCCAGGTCCTTGTGCTCTGGTATGGAGTTCCTGGTGAAGGGTTTAGACCCCATACTCCTCATGGGGCACTTTTGCAGCCAAAATAACCCTCTGACTTCTTGGCCACCACATGTGGGTACAGGGGACAGCCCTCTTCATGCCTCTACCTTTCTTCCCAGTCTCTATGTGGCTTTTTCTATAAATCCTTGGATATAATATTCCTTTTCAGCTTTCCTTCAGTTGGCCATTCAGGGTGATTGCTCTATAATTTAGATATAAATCTGATTTGGTGCTGGGTGGAAGTGAGTGTAGCTTCTATAGACTCTACAGCCATCTTGAAACCCCCCAGATTTATTTATTTTAAGTAGTAGTGAAACATTTAGTAATTTAACATAAATCTTTAAGAATATGTATATTATTGTGAAAAGAGGCAGAGGAAATATATTTATGCCATGGAGACAAGTTCAGAACTATTGTAGTAGGGTCAGGAGTGTTTCTATTCAGTTAATGCTCAGTTGCAATGACTATGGTCATTATTAGTAATATGAAATTAGAAGGACAGAAAAAATGATCAACATATTAATTCAGACACAAAGGAAGCAGAAAAAAGGGATATAACATACATATACATTTTCAATTTAGTGACGGGTGAAATGATAGTTTTGAACATAGTAAACAAAATATATTGAATTCAGTTTTAGTTTGATTATTGTTGACTGTGAGCTTGCTAAAAACAAACAAACAAAAATATAGATCAAGAAAAGTTAAGTTTATTAGACTACCTAAAATAAGGGAGTACACCCCCTTAGTACTGAAGGAAATCTCAGTGTTGCCACAAATCAAGGAAATAAAAGAAGGATATTTATAAGCTTTTTTTAAAGGTTGTGGACTGTGCTATTTTAAAGTGATTCTTAGATAGGAAAAATCTTGGTGAACTATGGGTATAATTTTTGGTAATTAGCTTTAGACTGGTGGAGTTAGAGAAAAAAAAATCAATGAACATGTTGTTAGAAGGTAAATGTTTAGTTCACTCACACTGTTAATGTAGCTCACTAGATGTATTTTTATTATTTTAATGCTTCATTATCTCAGGTGGGTTCCATTCTCTGGCCAAATACAAACAAACAGAAAACATTATTAAAAGCAAATATACAGATTAAAACACAAACAAGCAAACAAAAAGCTTGCACATTAGTTATTTTAGAAGGCAGATACCTTCTAGAATAAGGCCTGACACTTATTCTCTAAACAGCTAATTTTGTCTTCTTGTGTTGGAGAGAGATGTCCTAAAACTAAAGAAGCTATGCATAAACCTAGAAAGCGATGCATGAGTTTTGTGCAGTCTGTTTCATAATGAACAAATCCTGAATGCCAATGTACCTTCTGAGATTTTGAAGAGTGAACAATCATTAGAACAAAACTAAACCTTGACTGACCTTCCCAATGAACCCTATAAAATCTGTATGCTACTTATTCATTCACATTTATCACATTGAAAGGCTTTTAGAAAAGGATTAAAATAATTTATTTGATTTGGTTTTCCATCTCCCACAGATTTTTTTAGTACCTGGGAAATTTTGATAAGGATAGGACTTGCAAAAGTCCTTTTATTGTCTTTCTTATGGGACTCTAGGGTTGGAAAGCTCAGTGAGTTCATCCCCTGCTTGGCACTCTGACCTGTTTAATTAAAGCTTGCTCAGGCTTTCTCATCATCACCATCTTCATCATCCTTGTATAAGATTGTTTTCTTATTTTTTGTCACTGATTAGGCCCTTTAAGGTAAAGAAATAATGTAATAATTAGATTGGGGGAGTTTACTTGTGTTTTTCTTTTCTCATCACTAGAGTGCAATAGACAGTTCCCAGTAGGATACCTCACACTAAAATGGTGCCTCTGTATATAGGTGCCCACGACCCCAATTATTTGAATACTTCATGGCATTTCACTAGAAATAATTATAATTAAAATGGAAATTTTCAGTAAAGTTTTATGTAAACATATATGTTTATTAGAAAAGTGCTTAGGAAAAATTGGTAGAAAACCCTCGTGAGAAATTTTTACGCTCATATTTATCTAAAAGACAGGTAACTTAAGACAAAGATTGCTTTTCTCAAATAAACTCTAATAATTATCCTCTGTGAGAGTCAGTGTGCATGTATGCATGTGTAGGTTTCAAAACAGGCTTTTGGCACATAACCATTCTCTCTTGCAGAGGGAAGGTAATTAACTTCTAAAAATGAAAATTCTATTTTTGTCTACTGTAAGCTCCCTCTTAATTGTCCTGTGTGTGTCTCTGTGTGTGTGTGCATATATGTTCTTTTTCCATTCTATTTCTTTTCTCATTAGATACTTTGAATATTCATTAATCAAATTTTATTCTCTAATTTTTCAATTTGAGGACATGTAGTCTAGATACATGTTTAGAAGTTTCTTAAAGAATTAAGGCAAAATTCTGCTGCTTTTAATTTGCTTAAAATATGTCTATGTTCAAAAAATCTTTAGCTGATCATGTAAATGAGTAATAACCTGTTCACTAGTTACTAGATGAAAAAAAGAGCTTTTGTTTCTCTATAAGGACAGTACTTCTAAACATGATTTAAAGAGTCACTGTACTTTAGTTTATGTACACATATAAATTATATTAATAAAAACTTTGTGTATGATTCTGGATTAATATATAAATCTTTACACAAATTGGCATTATTTAATTATATTAATTTAAAGATTGCTGTCTCTATCTATATTTTATTAGTAAAATTAATGTAAACACAACATTATAGTGCAACACTCACAGTAAACACTGCATTTAACTATAATAAATTTCTTACATTAATTTTGAGGACAAATGATTTTTTGTTTTCACATATATTTAAAATTTTGAATATAAAAATTTTGTTGAAATAAACTTGTGAAAATAGACATCTTTTTAAAAAGGTTAATCTCATAAATAAATTCTTCAGACATTAAAATAAGACGTTAATGTATTGATTTAAGTAATTTCCATTTAATTAATTCAATTTTATTATTTTATTTTTATTGTTGTTCAAGTACAGTTGTCTCCATTTTTCCTCCACCATTCCCCCCAACCCCACCTGTCCCCACCTCCCACCCTCCATCATACCTACCCCCATGTAGACTCTGACCAGTGGTGTCCATGGTGTTGTGGATGCCACCAACAAATTCACATGGACTGCAGAAGTCTTTTGGAGAAAAAGGATGGCATGGCCACCTTCTGAGTGAGAGAGCACCCTGGCCCTTGCCTGGACAGGCTTTTATTGCTTTCTGGGCGCACTACTTCGAGGAAGATCTTCATTTATTATGCATGGGTTTGCTTTAGGTGATTACCTTTTATAGATAACAAAGAAAAGGATGTCACTGATTACTTCTTATAGATAACAAAGAAAAGGATGTTGCAATTGCAAGGGAAAAGGAGGTCAAACTAGTTACACTTCATCCTTGGGAGGTTTAGCACAAACTTTAGGAAGTTACGTCAGATATGCATTAAACATTTGCTGCCTTGATTCAGGGTGAGGGAGTTTTAGCAAAAGCAAGCCTCAAAGTAGCCTAGGTGTAATGCAGGCCTGGTTCCCCACAGAAAAGCCAATCTGTGGGCTTGGCTCTTGTGTTCTGTGTTGCACATGTCGATTTCCTGAACCAGGGCTGAGCTACATTCACCATTGCCACTTGGACTGGTTCCCTATATCTCCCTTTGTCTTGGTCCATGGGTCCTTTACACATGTTCCTTGCTGACCCTCTTGTTTCTCCAATTATCCCCTTCTCCCTTTCCATCTGATTACTGTCAGTTTGTTCTTTATTTCAAAGTCTCTGGTTGTTTTTTGCTTGTTTTTTCCTTTTGTTGATTAGGTTCCCGTAAAAGGTGAGATCATATGGTATTTGTCTTTCACCACCTAGCTTATTTCACTTAGCATAATGCTCTCCATATCCATCCAAGCTCTCATGAAGGGTAGGAGATCCTTCTTTCTTTCTGCTGCAACATATTCCAGTTTTTAATTAATTTTAAAAAGTATTAAAGTGAGTATCTAAACATTTTCAAAGAAAAAGTTATAAACTTTAGTGATGAACTTTGTTTTTATTTACCTTAATCACTGTAAAACATTTTATTTTTTAAATTCAATTGGTTAGATACAGAGCTCTACTTTTTAAAAAAGATTTCATTTATTTTTAATGAGGGGAGAGGGGGGAGAGAGGGAGAGAAACATCAGTGTGTGGATGCCTCTCATGTGCCCCCTACTGGGGACCTGTCCCACAAGCTAGGCATGTGTCCTGACTAAGAATCGTACTAGCAATTGGCAGTCCAGTACTCAACTCACTGAGCACACCACCTAAGGTGTAAAAC
This sequence comes from Trachops cirrhosus, assembly GCA_028533065.1. Classification (NCBI taxonomy): domain Eukaryota; kingdom Metazoa; phylum Chordata; class Mammalia; order Chiroptera; family Phyllostomidae; genus Trachops; species Trachops cirrhosus. The sequence continues at coordinate 127,966,196 of CM052539.1, forward strand.
ATTTTATAATAAATATTGTAAAGTATGCAAATGCATTTGATAATGACATATATGTATGTTTATCTTTCTTGCCATCTTAAAATTTTTAAAGTTAATTTAAAATATATGCTTAGAAAGATAAAGGATTAGAGAGTTAGTGATTATTTTATCTTCCAATTTTTTTCTGTGTTTCTCACTGGAAGAAACTAGAATTGATTACTTTGGTTAAAAATGTTAATTAATAAAAAGCACTTGAGACTATGCTCAATATAATTATTACAGAGAGATATGAATATATATAATATAATGAATATAGTTTGTATATTTCTTTTTTAAGAAGTTAGTGCAATCTTTTTTTAAAGATTTTATTTATTTATTTTTAGAGAGGGTAGTGAGGGAGAAAAAGGGAGAGGAACATCCGTGAGAAACATCAATGTGTGGTTGCCTCTCATGCTCCTCATACTGACAACACAGACATGTGCATGACTGGGAATTAAACCAGCGATCCTTTGGTTCACAAGCCAGCATTCAATCCACTGAGCCACACCAACCAGGGCTGGTTTGTATATTTCTTAAAGAAAGTACAATTCATTGATGTGGGAATTTTAATATAAGTATGCATTGGTCTAATATGTTGATACAATTATTTCTTTGTTAAAGCTAAAATTATGTTTTATGAGGGTATGATTAATATACCTTAATATAAAAGTCACAAATATGTTAATATTTGACACACTTGACTCAATATTAATCTATTTTCATGAGAACATGTTATAAAGTATTTACTATAAAGTATTACTAGATATTATAAAATATTAAAATTTGTGGTGTTTTTTGTAAAGTAAACTAGCTATTCTCTGCCAAGACAACAAATATTTCTTATTTTTAAAAAATGTTACGTTCCTTTTAATCATTGTCCTCAATACTATGAATTTCCAATAACTATTCTAGTCAGTTTATTAAAATGTTATGTTTCTACATTCAAGCCCAAATTCAAGACTGTGAAGGGTAGTAGAATATGACTGTAGGAATTCAGAACATGGTAACCCAAAATATACTGCTGTGGTATATTGTTTTCAGCTGTAGGTACTCAGAAACAGTGAATGTAGGAAGTGGCTTTCTATGAACTCTTTATTCTCCAAAAGGAACTCAGTTGTCATAAATCACCTGTCCTGGAAGTTCATTAACCAGGGGAAGATTGACTGGTTACATAGGAGAGAAGACTAGAAGTCAACACCAAACCTAGTAAAACTTTGTTACAGACTATTATATCTTCCATCTATTTCTCTGTCCTAAAGAAAAAAAAAAACACCATTTTCTCCGGCCTAAAAGTCCCATATTCCTTCTTCACTTTCTCTATTGAGATTTTATTCTGTATTCTAAAGCTAATTCTTTGAGTTACTCATTTTCCTCTGGGTACCTTGTAAATATGCATGTGATATACATGTTTTTAAACTTCTATTATTGTTCTCTTGTTAGTCTGCTTTTTATTACAGGAGTCTCAATTAAGAACTCAGGTGGTAGAGAAGAAATGATTTTTCTCCGCTGCAAGTGTAACTGTTAAGATACCCTTTATCTATAAACCTTTTCTTCGATTTGCTGAAATAACGTGAATAGAAGATTTACTTCTTCACCTTTTAAAAGGAAGATAAGAAAATAATAATGGTTGTTAGTTATTCTCAAAATTTAACTAAATCCTAATTATTGCCAGATTTCTGTCTCTACTAAATTTAAAAGGAGAAAAACTAACAGACTATAAGAGAAAGGCAGTTGTTAATGGTTTTACATTGTGAAAGTAAGATATGTTAATATAAATATGTTTCAATGAATGCATATTACTTGTGTTAAAAGAAGCATATTCTTTCAGTGCATCCCCAAAGTTTTGACATGTTGCACTGTCATTCTCATTTGTCTCTCTGTATCTTTTGATAACACCTTTTATTTCTTCTTTGCCCTAGTTATTTTTATAGTATGTTTAATCTGCACATATTTGTGGCTTTCTTTACTTCTTTTTTGCATTTGATTTCTAAGTTCAAAGCATTGTGATCAGAGTATATGCCTGGTATGATTTCAATCACCCTAAATTTGTTGAGGCTAGTTTTATGGTCCAACGTATGATCTGTCTTTGAGAGTGGTCTATGTGCACTAGAGAAGAATGGATAACCTGATATTCTGCGATGGAAGGCTCTTTAAATGTCAGTTATGCCTTGACACCCATGAGAATAGTTAGTATCAATAAGACAGGTAATAACAAATGTTGGAGAGCATGTGAAGAAAAAAGGACTTTCTTACTTACTGCTGGTAGGAATGTAAATGGTACAACCACTATGGAAAACAGTATAGAAGTTCCTTGAAAATTTAAGAATATTCACAATATTACCTAGCAATCCTTCTTTGGGGTATCTACCCCAAAAACTTGAAAACATTTATTTGTAAGATACATGCACCTCTATGTTTATTGTAACAGTATTCACAGTGGCCAAGATATGGAAACAGCCAAAGTGTCCTTTGTTAGATGACTAGATAAGGATGTGGTATACATATACTATGGAACACTGTTCAGACATAAGGAAAGATGAAATACTGTCATTTGTGACAACATAGGTGGACCTTCAGAATATCATGCCAAGTGAACTAAGTCAGAAAAAACTTAAGAACTGTATGATTTCATTTACATGTGGGATATAAAACTCATAGATCAGAGGGAAAGGGGGGCTAATAAAGGGTAAAGTGAGCCAAATATATGTTGACTTGAAGATGATTTGACTTTGAGTGGTGGGCACACAATGCAATATATAAATCATGTGTCAGAAATGTACACTTGAAATCTGTATGATCGTGTTAACACATGTCACCCTAATAAATTTAATAAAAAAGAAGTGCATTTAAGTTCAAGTGCATAAATTACTACCAAAACTCTCTATAAGTTAATTTTTCCCTAAATATTAATAATATCTCAAGTGGAAACAATTAGTGTCAGTTATTAATTATGTTTTATTATATCAAAGACCCTGGAGAATGGTCAATGTCTGCCTTATTTAGAATATATGATTACTTTCAGAGTAATCATTGACTAAATCCACATGAATTCATTTGTTATCCCTCAATAAACTGTTCCATACTTTCCAAGCCTTCTATTACTGACTAACAAAATAATAGGTTCAAACTGACTACAATATTAGATCAGTATTGGTAGTGTAATTTTACTCAAAATTCTTTGGGATATTTCTAGTGAAAGTTTCATCAGCCAAACTTATAACCCAGACAACTTTAAAAGGAGAACATAAGTAAGATCATTTGAACATTTGCAAATTCATTTAAACAATTGCTCTCATCCAAAGGATCTGCTTTATTGGTTAGGTCTAGGTAAGGTAAGTAGGAAATTAATAATTTCAGGGTCTATTAATGACACTACTTCATGTGTTCTTGAGCAGAGTCACTCCATATTTTATGCTGCCCAGAGTCTTAAATGCTTCTGTATAGAATGCTAACTCGAGATGATTGCACCCATTACAGAAAATCAAATATCATTATCTTAACCGCCCCCCAAGAATCATAGCCCCCAAATTTTCCTCACCACCCCTTATTCCTAAATCCAAATTACATAGCCAGTAGATATTAAACTGAGGTCCCACCTTCCTGTACCTATATCCTGTCCCATGACTAACATAATTAATTTTCACATAGTTTCTAAAAATCTGAACAGTAAACTATTCTCAGAACAAAACTAAACCTTGAGTGGCCCCCCTAACCAGCCTTGTAAAATGTTAGCTACTCATTCTCTAGAGAACACTAATTTTAAGTTGATTTCAGTATTATTGCAACATTCTTAATAAATGCTTGCCTTAATGACTTCTGGTCATTTTCTTTCCCTTTCAGGTAATATTTACTTTACAGTGTTGTTCTAAAATATGTATGCACATTATTTAGCAGAGAATAAGCTTCATAACAGATCTTCCATAAATGTTGTTAATACTGCTGCTAACAATAATGGAAACAACATTCATAGTCTTTCATTGAATGGTGATGACAATGATGATGATGATGATACTAATGAAGTCTAGGAAAGGTAAACAGCAAAATAATTGGGTAACTCAATCACCTTGGAACAGTGAATATTTTGAGAATAGAGTTAACCCAAACAGAGAATAATATTGGCAGCAGTGAATTGAAACACAAACCAGCAGATCACTCTGGAAATTTTAAATGACTACTTCAATTAGTAGCACCACACAATGTTACAGATTTCAGGTATCCAATTCTTTAGTGATATCCATCTCCAAATTGGTAATATTTTTGAAGAAAGTGAATTTATAGATTTCTTCTTAGAGATTTCTGAGCTGAACCTCTAGGAACAAACCAGGTCTTATCCTGCCAGATAAGCCTCTGACTTATCTGTAACAGTGAAAATCTAAAAATTTATGGTATTGTCCCTTGATACCAAGTTTTGTAGTGTTAAGGACAGAACTTCTGTATTTTTCTGAGAAAATGGTTAGATTCTGAGAGTGGATTCATTTTTAAAGTGCTGAGGGAAACTTAGTATGTAAAACTCCAAACCACTGAAAGGCCAACCTTGCCTTGAGGGCACAGACCCATTATCACTTGTTCAGGGTCCTGTTCTTTTCCCAGGAGAAGATCAGGCTCAGCAAATAGGAACTGGTGATCATTAATTCTTTGCATTTACAAGAGAAGTTGTTTCTGAACTTTTTCTTAACCCAATTCACTTGAGATCCTGATTTCTTAAGTAAGTTGACCTTTAGTCTTGTAGCCAGAGTCTTTATAGAACTGTATACTAGTTTAAGTTTTAGAGAGGTCAAGACTGTTCTTAGTGGAGTTCTGTCTCAACTTTGAGAGGTAAATGAGGGTTAAAATTCCCTAGAGCAAGCAGTTACTTAAGGATATCTTTTTGTAGTGTGGTTGTTCCAAGTTCTGCTAGAAATTGTTTTCCATATCTCTTTGCATTACAAATTAATTTAGGCACATATGTAAATTAATTTAGATTATTCAAGCTATTCAGATAAAGGGATTGTAAACTGAGTATTATAAAATCTATGATTGCTTAATATAAAACAGTGAGGCTTTTCAGTTTGTTTATAAAATATATACTAAATTATAACAGGGTACAGCCAGGACCCCCGAACTGAAGGGTTTGTAACAGGGTCCAGAACTCAGGTGTCCAGGAAATATAGAAATATAATATATCCCCACCCCCACAAGTCTGGACTTGGAGGAGGGACCTATAGAGCAGGGCCATTGAGAGACTTTGCAGGCTAGCTTCATACCTAATATGCAAAAATGGTTATTTTGTATATCGATAACAGCAGACTAGACTTCTAGCCAGAATGGTGCCAGAAGGTACATAACTTTGACCCTTGGTGTAACTGGGAAGCAGCTCCCCCTGGTTACAGTGTTTGTGTGAGCTTGGAGATGGTTCACTCCACACCACAGGTCCACTCCTGCCTGGACTTACTATGGCAGCCCAGAAAAGCTGAAAACTGTGAGTGCTGACCGGTGTAGCCAGTTTTGGGAGGAGCTGGAAATGGGGTTAGGGAGGAGGTCCCAGGCTGGGATTTCAACTAAAGGCAGGCTGCCATGAGGGATAGAGAGACAATGCAGGACAATGATAGAGGACAATGTGAGACCTTGCAGGGAAGGAAAGTAGTGAAAGGACTTGCTGGTGGGCCATGAGAAGGTGCCATGTGATTTTGGGTTAAGACTGGAGATCACAGCGATACATCTGATGGTGCTGAGGACTGCCGGAAACCTGCCCAGTGGGGCACAAATAACTGAGGAACTGGGAGAAGGGAGTTGTGAACTTCTGTTTTTATTTATTTTCTTCTTCTGGAGGACAGTAGTTCTGACTGGCATGTTCTGAGACTAGTTTGCCAGTGCAAAGGAGAGAAGGGAAGACTGTGTTTGTGGGTGCTTTAGGGACTTTGGAATTTTAACAGCCACATTCTGTTATTACTCTAAACCTGTATAACTTTTAAATTAATGGTTCCTGTCCTTTTCACCAAGCTCTGGCATTGAGTGCCACAATTCCTAAGGGTGATGGGCAAAGAACCCTGGTACAGAGAGATACCCTAACCGATCCATTGTGTAACAAAATTTTATTTAGGTTTTGTGACTCCTACAACTTTTGTTAGCTTCTCTCACACATGATCATAATCAATTATATTTTTTATTTTAAATGTATGCTATTACTCCATTGAAAAGTTGAAGTTTATCCTCAATTTTAAAAAATATTTTATTTATTTATATTTGGAGAGAGGGAAAGGTGGGAGAAAGAGAAGAAGAGATGCATCGATGTGAGAGGAAAACATTTTAATTAGTTGCCTCCCCAATGTACCCCAACTGGGACCAAAAGCTGCAACACAGGCATGTGCTCTGACTGGGAATCTAACCAGCGAACCTTTATTTTTTTGTGGAATGACACCCAACCAACTGAACCACACTGATCAGACTCCTTCATTTATTAATTAAGCTGACTTTAATAACTTATTTGACCAAATAATTTGTGATATGCAGTTACATAGACATGAATAGAGCAAGGACCATGGACCGGATAGAGAAGGTCACCATGGCAGAAAGCCCTGGGTATCTAGCAATGGACAATGCTGGAAAAACAAGGACCTTGCCTCCAGGTGACCTTTCTTCCCCTAGCATATCCTTGCCTAGTATATCTCCGGTCAAGCACTTTGGACCCTCCCTTGTCCTTTCCTCCCCTGGCATGTTGCTAGTCATACAGGTTAGACCCCCTTAGAGTGGAAACAAATAAGGGGGCCAGAGAATAGCCCTTAAACATTAGGTCCCAAGGATAATGAGGATTTGACCCATGTCAAATACATCTAGGTCTCAGTTGTATTTCAGGTCCAGGACCAAAAGGACAGCAAAACCAGACAAGCAACACCATAGCTTACCTCAGGAACAGTTTCACTGACTGATGATACCCTGCCCTGGCACTGACCAATCAATGGAACCTGAAGGGACACACTTGGAAAACTGATAAATATTCTATTGAAATCCTTCCCTGGGTACTCCTCTGAAATCCACACCCTTAAAAGCCCTTAGGATGAAGGACCCAGTAAGTACCCTAACTTCCTGGGAGAACATCCCCATTCCCCTCTGCCTCCTCCTGTTCTTCCCCCAGGTACATTTTTCTTGTCTCTCTCTTAAGCTCCAAAAGCCCTTCTTTTGCCTTTGTGACACCTAAAGCCCACCTCTTTTACCTGCGTGACTTTCTAAATAAACTTTTCCTTATGAGTCTTAGCTCTGAATCCTTTCCTCACCGGAACTCCAGTATGAGGTTGCTGAACAAAGGTCCAGTCTGGCCCCAGCAGTCTAACACATGGTCCCACTCTTGCCTTTACCAAGATTTGGCAGAAGTGAGACTGTAGCTAGGTCATAATAAGTTTCATGGCTTCTTTCCTGGACATCTCAGAATGATTTTTCTTAGAAAACTTGTAGTAGGAAACATTAACTAGCATGCTAAAAATTATAATAATTCAGGCCATGTGGAGAAGTCTATTAGGAAGATATAACATGCAAAAGAAAGAGAGAAGCTAAAGAACATCAAGACCCAAGACATATGAGTTTAAAAAAACCCATCATTTAAAGTTGTTACAGTATTACCTGTGATGATGTGGAAAGCAGAAAGGCTAAATAATAAACATTTGTTCTGGTCAGGGAAATTTTTATGAGGTATTTATAAAGTTTCATTGTCTCTTCCAGATGCTTCTGATAAAATAGAAAGATGAACGAAAGAAGAAACTGTTCAGTTTTTGAGCAGAATTCATATGAAATATAAAGGGCCCAGACATAACTGATTTCAGGAAAAAAATAGTTTTTATCTCTAGTATCTCTTAGCTAAAGATTCTCAAAGAAGTGATCTCAAGAAAAGACTCAAATCCACCGTGGTACCAGTAAAACAGGCTTCAGGATCAATTTCACAATGGAATGACTCAGATACCTCAGAAAGATTTAAGGTCATACCTATTAGAGCTTCTAGGAATCTTTCAAGAATATACTTAGACACCCCCACCCCTGCCAAAAAAGAATGTCTCTAAGAATCTTAAGGACATGACATATGTGTAACCTTTTCAACTAGATAAAAATTGTGATAAAAATCTTAAGGAAAATATTAAACAGCAATGAGTCTTCTGAGCCAAGGTAGAGCAGGGTCTGTCTTGGAAATGAGGACACAACTTTCATATAATGGAGTGGATTAAGTTCTGATACCCAACAAACAAGCAAACTTTTTTGTTCTTAAAGATTGTATGTATTTATTTTTAGAGGGGGAAGGGAGGGAGAAAGAGGGGGAGAGAAATATCAATGTGTTGTTGCCTCTTGTGCACCCCTTACTGAGGATGCAGCCCACAACCTAGGCATGTGCCCTGACTGGGAATTGAACCAGCGACCCATTGGTTTGCAGGCCAGCGCTCAATCAACTGAGTCACACCAGCCAGGTCCAAGCATGCAAAGTCTTAAGGATATATCAGCTTAGACTGAGAAGAATTGAGATAATATAAAATGCAATATCTTTGAGCCCTTAAACTTCTTTATGCAGGAAATGGGCTGAGAAGCTTATTTCATTATGAATATGGTCTATATCTTACAGAAAAGAAGAGTAGAACCAAGTAGTCAAAAACTGGAATGAAGAGAGATGGAAAATTGTTTCCAGAATCCTAACTAAGAAACTGGAGTCATGGATCAAGTTGAAGTGGCCATAAAGGATAAAATGTCTAAAGGATAAAATATCCATTTTATGATGAACAATGAAAAAGAGGGTAATGGACACAGAGATACCAACTAAATGAGTGAGAAATCTGTCTAAGAGTAGACCATCTAACCTCAATCAGGTCACCTGATGTCACATTAATTAGAAGCAAACTTTCCAGCTGAGCCCTCACTGAGTGCCTCATCCACAAAATTGTAAACAAACTAAAATAGTTGTTTTAACCCACTTCAGATTTGGAGTAGTTATATTTTTAATATACATCTATAGGTAAATATATAATTGGAGCTTGACTGTGTTTACTGCATTTAGTATAATTAGTATGATTATGAATTAATCTATGTTTTCTCTCTTGAATCAGTAGAATATGGGGCTGTTAGTAAATCAGAGCTGCAATCCTTAATCCCCACAGGGCTTCACAGAATAAGCAAAGTTAATTATTACATATTGTCAAAGAAAATATTAGATCAACAAGTGCCTCCATCATGTGCCTTTAAAAGGATATTCTTGGACCATTAATCAGTTATTAACACTTACCATCTTATAGATAGGCCCTTTGATAGGTCATTTGCAAATATAATACTCATTTATCAGAGGAATACAGTGCATATTATGTATGTAGAATAAAATATTATCCTCACGATAACCCTTATCAGCATTGTTATTGTTGAAAGTTATGTTTCTTGGGATAGTTTAGCAAGAAAGACATTTATAAGAGACTCATGATGGGATATACAATGTATATCTTGAAAAAGTCCAGCCATTGTTCATATAATAAGAACAGCTTGCCTGACATCAATATTACCTAGCAGCCAAGGAGAATGGACAGGAATATACACATGCACAAACAATGATGACTTCACTGTACTAGTCAGTAAGGGTGGTAGATGCCATTGAGTGAGCCTGTGTACTGTGTGTGGCCATTGCATTTAAAATGACTGAGGGAGTTTAGCAATGAATCTGCATCAAATTTTGTGTGAAGCTTGAACTTTCTTCTGTGGAAACTATTTGGACATTTCCGAAGGCTTTTGGGGACAATGAAATGAATGCAGCACAAATAGAAGTGTGGTACAAATGCTCTGAAGATGGTTGAGAATCTGTTGAAAGAGATCCATGTTCTGGAAGGCCTGCGACAAGCAGAACACCTGAAAATGTTGAACGTGTTATGGACTACAATCAACAAACATTGGCGACTGACAGTGTGAGAACTGGAAGCTGATGTGTGGATTCCAAAAACTACTGTGTCCAGGGTTTTGATGCAGAATCTTGGCACGAAACATGTTGTGGCAAATTTTGTTCAATGGCTTCTGCTACCCGAGCAGAAGGAACATCCTGCTGCAGTTCCTAATGATGCTGAGGGAACTGTGAGAAGTCCCAAGGTGTCTACTTTGAAGAGGACTAAGGCATCATTGTCCATGTACAATATTTCTTGTATCTTGTATGTTTTTCAATAAATGTCTCTATTTTTTATACTGTATGGCTGGATACTTTCTGGAAAAACCTTGTAGATTAGTGAAAGGAAGAATGGAGCAGGAGACAAGAGAGGGAGATGACTTATGATGCACTTCTAGCAATGTTGGTTCATACCATGGAGGGCTCTGGAGTAGACTTCCTCTGGTGAGCTCAGTCTGAGGCTTCAGACAGAATTTTAATGATCTATTACAGATATTTATGGATTCCAAATTAATTTCATGAGGCCAACCAACATAACCATTATCATAAAATTGGATAAGTCTCTACAAAAAAGGAAAAGTAAATCACAGAACAGAATCCTCCAGGATTATAAATGCAAAGATCCATAACAAAATCTTAGCAAAAAAATACAATATTTTAAAAGGATAATACATCAGGACTAAGTTGAATTTATCCCAAAGAATGCCTATGAGAAGAACAACTAAATATCAGATTTAAGATTTTCAAATTTTTCAGCATAGTGTTTTTAAATATTTTTAAACAAAATTGCTTTAAGTCCTCAAAGTTGAAATTTGTAATAAATTTGAAATTATTATCACTTTAAATCAATTCTTTCTACATGTTTTTCAATGAGGAAATAATCTATAGTTCTGAATTAAATGAAAATTTCAGAGAATTGTGTTAAATTGTATATATTCTCAATACTAATTTTTAATAATATTTAAATACATAAAAATTTAGTCCAAGTATTTTCAGACTTTTTTGCCTGCCTTTAGAGGACCTTTTAAAGATATATATATTTTTTCAACCTAAAATTTCTTGAATTGATCATTTTTAAATATTTATTTTCAAAAAAATTTTCAAATGTGGATGTGGCAAATTTCAGGCCACCTCAATAGAATTCTATTCCACTATTAAATATAAATATATTCAATAAAAATAAGACCTATATTAAAATATTTTTCTCAAAATGTATAGCATGGAGCACTTACAGAATTTTAGAATTAAACCTCATGCCTTATTTAAACTCTCATTAATCATCTCTTACTTTTCATCTCTTACTTTGCAGTAATACATTTTAGTAAGCTTCTGTAATATGGCCTTATTTACAAGTTTTATTTTCAATAATTAAAATTCTCTAAAAGCTACAAAAGGTGACCTATTTTGACTTCTTTGTCATTGAAATGTTTGGTTGAAGATTTCCAACTGATTATGAAGCAAATGTAATTAAATGTATAGGAGTAATTTTTTAAAAGGTTCAGTAGAATCATAGCCTATTGAAATGGATTTATAACAAAATACATTTTTGCAATTTTAAGTTTTTGTAAAATTCAATTAATGCCAGGTGGCAAAAAGTAAAAGTGTGTATTGCCATGCTAAAGAAATGACTATGATGATGACTAAAATTCAGCTTTATCACAAAAGGTTATTATGTCTTTTAGTGACTTCTGTTCATGTAAAATTGGACAATTATAGATTCTACTTCAATTGCTAAATTATCATAGCTCATTTGAATTCAATTATGAATTATTCATTTATATGTCTAATTTCAACAACATTGAATGCATAGGATTTCTAATTTACAAAAAAAAAATTGTTCTTACTGTAATTCCGTGGGTCACCAAAATTTGTTTTGTTAGTGCCAATATTGTTACTAATACTCTTTCTACATATTCCATTAATTTTTATATATTGTAAAACTTTTTAGCTGGATTTATAAAACCATTCAAAATTATGTTCAGTGAACTTCCAAAATCTTTATTTTTCTTCCAGTTATTGGATAAAATACTAAATTATTATTTCAATGATTATACCTGTTTCTCCAGTTGAAACATCTTTTAATATAAATAGGGCACCATTTAAATATTTGTGAATTGCTTCCATCTTATTAGAACTAAAACTATAACAATCATTTAAGACTTCTTTGTTTTTACTTTCACAAAAACTTAGAAATGGAAAATAACCAAAATTATTTCAGAAGAACATTTACTTGATATAGGAAATCTCATACCTTAAAGTGATATGGAAATACATTTTCTTCCATGGTACATATAATTTACCATTTTCATGTTTTCTACTTTCATACAACACATATTTATTACTAACTTGGTTGAGAAATGAAAGTTCAGTTCTTAATTTTTATTGGAATAGCATAAATTTAAAAAATATAAAACTAAATTAAGAGTTGAAGATTTACACTATGTGTGAAATTAACTAAGCTGTTGTTGCAAGAACATTTAGATTTTTCTTTATTTGCTCTGTGGTGATACTACTCACTGTGCTTCCTATATATATTGCGCATCTATCTGATGTATAATTCCTTACATGTCCTACTGAACACACTGACTGGTGGCTTGGCAGCTTCGTGCATCTCACAAGCTGTGGCACAGGCTGTGGCAGAGCTGGCTGGCACAGATAGTTTTCAAGGATATCATGGTTGAATAATTTTCCTACTGCTCTACAAAGCTGGATCCGATTTACTGCTCCTACCTTATTCTGATCCTTAGCACTATATTTTTATCAGCAAGTGTTCTGAGGAAGAGTGATGAGTTATCTCCATTCATTTTTTTAGTTTAATCGCATGTTACATTGATAACTGTTATTGAGCATACTGAGCATATGTCACATGCTCAGTAACAGTTGTCACATGCTCTAGATGATATCTTTCCTGGTGGTGAGAGAAATAATTAAAGGGCTACTGGGCCAATTTGTCTAATTTTATCTAATTTTTAATACTAGTATTTCACTTTTTAAAAAATAAAAATTTGGGGCAATGTTGTGGAAAAAATCTCTTTCAGGATAATAGTAATAAACTAGAACTTGCCAAGGCAAACAGAAAATCCAGTCAGACTACTTAAAACAAATGTTAAGAGATTTTAACTTCTTTTAAAGCTGCCACATTGAAATGTAATGAGATTGAATCTATACATATTCTCTAAAACTGAACAAAAGGGAAAGACTGTGAGCTAATTAAATTTAGAATTTAGTTAAAGGAATGAAATAGTTTGAACAGTTGGAGCTACCTGAACAAAATATACTATGTTGAGAGTTGAACATTTTTATCAGTAGAAATAGGTGGATCATTGATGAAGACATATTACCAATATGGGTGAGATCCTTAATTTGGGTAGGGGTTTCCAAATGATGGCCTCTATGCAATCAATAGGTTTTCATTATTTACAATGAACACTAATGTGCAATGGTATCTTACTACAATGCGGTTTACTTTATACTAGATTCAGTAAAATTTACTCAATTATGACTTCATGTTAAAAGATAATGGGGCAATCAAATGATCTTACTCTAATTTGTCCTGCTTATGGAATCACATTATAGCACAGAAAACCAAAGACAGAAAAAGGGCATGAAGCTATTGCCAGAAGTGGCAGGATTAGAGAGAAATACTGGCAACTGAATCAGTATGAAACAGTGCACTGCACTTTTTTGTTACTACAAAATGCAATTCAAATTTATAACTTTCTTTTCAGTGCCAGTATACAGTCATCATTGTCTTTATCAAAATTATTTATTTAACACTCACAGGTACATGATAGGTACTAGGTGCTGAATGAAGAAAGTGAAATACACATTTTTTATATTCCTCTAGGGTTTCTGCTAGGTAGTGCACTTTGATTTTCAGACAGAGCATATGAAAATGTAAATTTTCTTACTTTCCTCAATATGGATACAAAAATATGTAATCTTTTGTTATTTTAATTGTTTATTTGTACACACATTCCTTGAAACAGAAAATTCTAAGTAAAAAGTTTGGACATTTTGATTGATTCTAAAATATAATATTAAAGAGTTGAATTGATTTAAGTTCCACAAAGGCAATATTTTAATACAGTTACTTTCTTGTGTAACTACTGGTTATATACCTAATCTTTGTGTCCCCACAAAATTCACTTTTTGAAATCTTAACCACCAATGTTATTGTTTTAGGAGGTGAGGCCTTCTTGTCATTGTATTAGGAGGTGATTAGCTCCCATGAATGGAGACCTTATGCATGGGATTAGTGCTCTTCTGAAAGAAATCCCAGAGCTTTCTAGTACCTTCTGATATCTGAGGACACAGCTAGAACATGGAAATCGGTGAACCAGGAAGCAGGTCTTCATCAGGCACCAAATTTCCTGGCTTCTTGATATTGGACTTTCAGCATCCAGAACTAGGAGAAATAAATTTCTGTTATTTAAAACCACACAGTCTACAGTAATATGTTCCAGTAGCCTGAACAATCGAAAACACTAGCATTTTATCTGTACTCTAATTATGGTACAGGAATCACTTGTATCTCCCAAAAAACTTTTATTCTTTTCCTTCTAAATCATCATGCAGCATATTATGTTATAAATACTTATATTTTATATAATAAATGTTTCTTGAATACTTATAGCTTCTAGATTTAATTTGTGTTTAATAAACTCATGGAAATAGTATTCCTAAATATAAAAATAATCATTCTTATATAAGCAAAAATTAAATAATAGTTATTTAGAAGATAAACATATTTGAAATAATAGACTGAATCAAAACTGACTTCTTAACCATTTCTGTGTTGTTGTCAGACACATTGATTCATAGTCAGCTAGTTTTATAGCATTGACATGTGAAGAATAATAAGTGGAGAGAGTTTTTAAAATAGCCAATTTCTAGACTCCAAAAAAGTCACTTTAGAAACAGTATGTAAAAATGAAAGATAAAACTTTAGGAAAACATATTTTCTTCAATGTAAAGGCAAAACAGTTACCTGATAACTGCAATCTTTCCCTAGACCCACTATCTTCTATTATTCCTATAACTCTACATTAATAAATTGAATCCAAGCTATACCTCTTAATTACTATAGCTCTAGTCTTGAAACATGACATGTGTAACTAATCTCATTTCACTGTATTGGTTGCATGAATGTAATTATTATAAATAGATATCCCCCACGTTGCTTATCTTTGAGAAGAATTGAACATTGTAGCTAAGTATTTAGCAATGAAGTTTCTAATAAACTGTATGGAAGTGCCTATCTAGTTATGCATTGTACTTTATTCTTGAAAGATAAAAAGTTAAAATTTCAAGGCTCTATTTTCATATATTATAAACTTCTGACATTGTAGAAAATTGTACCCATTAGCAAAATTTCTCAGAAAGCTGATCATGTGAAGTGAAGTGAAGAAATTCTAACATTTTTCTTCATATTCCATAGGAGAATACCTTCTTTACCCCTCCACAGCTAATCCTGCCATCTGTACAATAAATCCTGTCCTTTTCCATTAAGCAAAGGACAATACATCATGAAGCACCTGACTTTCCCTTTCTTTAATTTATTCTTCCTCTTTTTTGAATTTTTAAAATTTCTTTATAATTTTTTATTTTAGTTTATTCAGTACAGTTTCTATCCTTTATTCCCATTCCAGCCCACCCACCCATCCCTCCCCTCCTCCCTCCCATTTCCAACCCCCCCCTAGTTTTGTCCATGTGTCCTCTATATTTGTTCCTGTAAACCCTTCCCTTCTACCCTGAAATTCCCCTGAAATTCCTCTTTGGCACACAAACCTGCTAAAAAACCTTGAAAACACCTTTTTTTCTTTTTTTTAATTTTATTTTAATTGTTGTTCAAGTACAGTTTTCTGCCTTTTACCCCATCCCAGCCCTCCCCACCTCTCTCCCGTTTCCACCCCACCTTGTTATTGTCCATGTGTCCTTTATACTTGTTCCTGCAAACCATTCACCCTTTTCCCCTAGCACTTTTTTCTTATAACTTGAGGTAATCATGTTCGATTTCATGATTCAGAATTTCTTACTGAGTTCTTATTCTTACTGAATAAGAATTTATTCAGAATAATGTTAATTCAGAATTTCCTGAAAAGAGTGTTCTTTATTCAGTGCTCCCACCTTCTCCTCCTATCAGTTCTCTTCTCTAAATCTGCAATCTGATTTCTGTTCTTGGCTTCAAACACAAAGCTCCTACCAAGGTGACTAGTTTTATCATATTGTTCAAATCAATTAAGATATTACCTCTAAGTTTACATGTTATTTTCTTTTCTAAAATTTATCTTCCATCCATCTTTTAAATTTTGGTGTTAGCTCCATTATTTCCCAGAACATTTTTTTTTCTTTCCTTAAAAGTCTTCCTGGACAGTTTCGTGTGTTTCCTTGTCAATTTGTCTAAGGCCACTTATATAGAAAATGTTGAAATGGGATCTGTCTAGTCCCTTTTTTTTTTTACTTCAAATGAATTTCAGTCAATTAAATGAAAATAATATATTTTCCTTTTAATATCAAAATATCAGAATGTGCCTCTTTTAAACATATGTGTAGAATATTAGTTTTCTTGTTCTCTTTTACTATAAAAACAAATATGAAAATACATAAAAATTTGAAGTTACAACTAATTTATATATCATTTATGAGCACATGAAAAGTATTGCCCCTGATTTGACTTCCATTGTTTGACCTTGCTCTCCCACAGCCAGACATGACTAAACACCTTCAAAGATGATCTTGGACAATGTATACTCCAAGTTACTTAGCTGAAAAGCTATTTTCTTGAATATTTTATATCTTGCTTATAGCATTTTAAACTTTAAAAAGTGCCAAACAAAAGTTTAATCATTGCCTATATGAAATTTTTAAATAGTTGAAGACAGAGAAGATGTTACTTATTTATTCTATGGTTGATTGATTATTCATCTCTTGATTGTTCAGAGAATTGTTCAAAAATTTTTCCCATGGCACAGATTTTAGTTCCTAGAATTAGAACAATACTCCCAGGATACAACTTTCTGGCTGTTATATACAAAGGGAATTTTCTTAGAGCTGTTCATACCTTTTTTCTATTGGAATATTCCTGCATATTTACTCTTTTACCTAAATTGGTTTTTGTTTTGCAATTTTTATTTATCTGCAAATTTGGAAAAGTGGTTTTCTTATATTAATCATGCAAATGTTAAAATAAATACAGAAGTGAACAATAAACCTAATTATGTATTATCTTAGTCATTGCAGAAAACTCCAACATTAAAAGTGAAATTATCTAGAAGGTATGTGCACCAGCCTCTTGTTTACATTGTAGTGAATCTTTGTGACAAGCAAACACAGGAGGCCCACAGTGTTCTTGAGAAATGTGTATTGGCAGAAACACTGCCAGTCTGGAACTGAAAGGGACATAGAGAATAGGAAATGAATGCAGATTGGTGAGTTTCCCAACCCAAAAATTCTACTTGTAGAAACGTATTGATAAAACTATTCATGGAAAACAAGTGTTACCTTTCAAGAAAAAGTAAAAATGACTAAGAGAACAGAGAGCCCTCTTCTTGTCCCATGATTCTATTTTGAGGTTATAGGTCCACAGATGGAGAGAAATTTTGTTACAAAATGGATTATATTCAGAGCTTTACCCATATTGAATTTAGATTGTTCAGATAATGAGAGTTGAGATTTTCAACCTGATGAAATTTAGTGAGATTTTAGACATTGAGTTGATGCTCTAATGGGTAGAGACTGGGGGATATTGGGATGACATGAATATATTTTGCATGTGAGATAATAATCTCTGGGCACCAGAGGGCAGAATGTGGTAGGCAGAGTAATGGTCCCCAAATATGCTCATCCACTGATCCATAGATTCTGTCAGCATGTTAATTTAAAGGATAAAGGGACTTTGCAAGTCTGATCAAGGTTCAGGATCTTGAGATGGGGTAATGCTATTGGATTATCCAGGTGGATACATTTTAATTGTGAAAATCCTTAAAAACTGAACAGGAGGGATTTGAGAAATGACAGAGATTCAGTGTGACAAGTTCTTAACACACTATTGTTGGCTTGAAGAAGGAGGAAAGGGACCAGAATTAAGGAATGTGGAAGCCTCTAGAGGCTGAGAATGACCTGTAACTTACATCAAACAAGAAAACCATGGAACCACTCTGACAATTGCCAACAAAATGAGCAGGGAATGCAATCTCTTTCAGAGTCTACAGAAAAAAAAAAATGCATTCTGCCAGCACATTGGATTTAGTGTTGTGAGATTTGTATCAGACTTAAGACCTAGAAAATTCTAAAAGAATAAATGTGCTGTGTTAAGCCATTAAATGTGTGTTAATTTATTATATTAGCAATAAAAAAATGATTGAACCTACAGTGGTCTTGTACAAATCACCGATTTTTAAAAATAGTTGTCCTCATTTCTTTCTATTAATCCCTATGATAATCTTGTCCAAATGGGTACTTTAATAGTTTATATTTATCATACTTTCCATTACTTTTTATATCCTTATACCCTATTCCACCTCCACCCATTCTTTAGCAATCACCACACTGTTGTCCAAGTCCATGAGTCTTTCTTTTTCACTTGATCCTCCCACCCCATAGTCACATCCCCCCAGAACTGTCAGCCTACCCTGTATCTGTGAGTCTGTCTCTGTAGTGTTGTTAGTTCAGCTTGTTCATTAGATTCCACAGATCAGTGAAATCATATGGTATTTGTCCTTCTCTGACTGGCTTATATCACTTAGCATACTGGTAAATCAAATGGGTATTAAATTTTCCAATCAATGTTTTGTGAAATTCACATTATTCTCCTGGTGAAAATTAGAACATTTGCTCATCTTTGTTTTTTAATTTATTTTTATTTTCTTTGTTTATGCTATTACTGTCATCCCAGTTTTCCACCCTTTGCCTCCTTCCACCTAGTCCCTCCACTCCTGCAGGCAATCCCCACACCGTTATCTATGTCCATTGGTCCTGCATATATATTCTTTGGCTACTCTATTCCCTGTACCTTACATCTCCATGACTATTTTATAACTAACAATTTGTACTTCTTAATCCCTTCACCTTTTTTGCCCATCCCTTAATCTCTTTCCCATCTGGCAACCATCAAAATATTATTTGTATGTGTGATTGTTTCTGTTCTGTCTGTTTATTTATTATTTTAGAATTAGTTATCAATAGGTATATAATCATTGCCTGTTATCACCTTTTCTTGACCTGATAATTATCACAGGACTTCCAGTAACAATTTGGAAATTTTATATATTTTGCTGAGAAAAAAAATATACTTTAATTTAGATTCTTTTATAATCTATAGACTTAATTTAGATTGGTTTCCACATACTGATACTGCTTCAAGTTTTTCTTGAAGAGTGAATATAATTCTTAAACAGGAAGAAACACAAGCAAAATAAGAATTGAGTCATTCAACTTCCACATTTTTGACTTTCAGCATCATACCACTTGTAATGAATAGTCAGCCTATTTCTCCCGTGATATTTTTCTTGTCCTAAATTTCTTCAATGCTTTGATTTTCCCACTTGAGTCTTCTTTTATGACATATTAGACTGTAGGCATCCTTATAATGTTATTCATTGTGTCTTCAGATTTTATATTTTTGAAAATATGTGACATTTAAATTTTTATTTTTACTTAAAATTGTCTTATTGTATTAGAACATATTGATTATTAAAATATGATTAAAATAAATCATATGTAGTTTAGAAGAAGTGATAGGCACATATTTACAGGAGAAATTTAGAAGAATATATGTTATTCATCCTGCATTCTAGAATAAACAACATATTTGCATTTAACTTTTTATTGAAGTCTTCTAAGAGTGTTCAAAGTTATCATAGCTTTTGTTTATGGTTTTGTTCTTTCTAAATCTAAAAGTAAAGCTGAAGTATGTTTCTTTTTTTGAGGTCATGAAGCTATTAATGCTATTTACCATTATAAATCTAAAAATTTCCAGGGTTTTTTCTTGGTTCATCTTGTTAAGTATGTTATGAAAATATAATGTTTATTCTTCTTCCTGTTGCTGCTATTCTTGATATTGTGAGGATTCAAATACTCCTGGGAATATTTTCAGACATTATTGCAAAAAATTTTAAAAATATTAAGTTGTAGAGCAATGCAGGGTGGAGGTCAGGATTTATGTCAACATTTCTAAGAGGAACTAAAAAAATGCACCAAATTGCAAGGTCATTTAACAGTTTTTTCCACATATAATAATGTGACCATTAATGTTAGCAAAACAAATATCTGATTGATTAGGAATGTCTATAGTTATATTTTTCAACACAAATTTTATAAGAATGTAGTATAAAAGCAAATTTACATTCATGTAAATACATACAGATTATAAATAAATACATACAAGCTATAATTTATTTTTAATTATAGTTTACATATATTACTGTCATATGTACAATATAGTGATTAAACTTTAGTATAACTTACAAAGTGATCACCCTGATAACCCTAGTATCTGCCTGACACTGTATATAGTCATTATATTATTTACAATATTCCCTATGCTGTACTTTATGTACTAGAGATATATATTTTTAACATGTACATATATATTTATTTTATACTAGTGTAAAGCTATTATAGAAATGTATCCAATTTCCACATTTCTTTCCAATTTCAGATGCATTTTTCCCTATTCTGAATATGTTAATTTACAGTGATATTAATAAAGCTATAAATTGAAAATGTCTAAGTCTCAGCTTTTTCTTTGTTTGAATTTATAGTAAATTATTAACACATAGTCATTTCTGGTATAGCTTTACTTAATAGAGATAATATTTATTTTTTAAATAAAGATTTTCATTTTACTTTTTTGATCCAGCACAGTTCCTCAAAACATACCATATTTTGGCTATTTCATGCTCTGGATTTGAAAAGATATTTTTTTCCTAGAACAGTTTATAAAACTATCTAATTCATGAGGAATCTCTCTTTCTTAGAATGCTCTATACACACTCATGAAAACTGTGTCTGTTAAGGAAAGCACACTTCTGCATGGCCATTTGCTCCTAGGTTCTAGAGAAAAGTCTACAGCCTGGTCAAAATGAGAGACAGATTTATGTTCTTGGGAAGCTTGTAAGCTCTTCTATTGATTATGAATTTCTGGAGTTATGATTTACATATTATTATCTTCTTATTGTCAAATAAAAAATCGACACAATGTATATGTTGGTTAAATTAGCAAATTAATTATTTGTTTTGCTTCTGATTTTCAACTGCCCTTTTAGTGAGCTTTTTAAGATGTTTGCTTTTCCTTTGTACCTAACCCTCCAAAGAATTGTTCCTTCTGAAAACTGATGAAGAACCTTTGATAAATGTAAAATTATTTTAATTTCAAATTGAAAATAAAGCTCAAGGTGCAAATGTAATGAAAATGATACAATATGTAGACTGAAGCATATTTACAAAGGAGGACAGGGTTTCGCACCTTGCACAGCAGTCCCCTCCCTGTGATCCGGTAAAAGCCAGCCCGTTTTGTTATAAAAATTCAGAATAGCCCAAAACACAAGTTTTGTTTTTAAAGTCACAAAAGACGAAATTTGACTATGGCAAAGATCAACAGTCAAGTATACCTACTTTAAAATAACTCCCGTAACTATTTGAACTCCCCCTTTACAGTAACTATATATATATATATAGAGAGAGAGAGAGAGAAAGACAGTGTTATATTATTCACATTTATTTTGAAATATGAATTCTATTTTCCAAGTGTTTTATGATGTCTTTGGATATACAAACATTAAAAGTTTATGTGTGCAACATTTTGCTTGACATTATTTGAAGGAACATTAACAGATATTAGTGATATTTTCTTCTAGAAATAATACTATATTAGGCATTCCAGGTTCCACTAGGATAAAGTAAAGATAATTCATCAATGCTATAATTGCCTAAAATTTGAACTATTTTAGTAACTTTTAAGCAGCATTACCTGTTATATGCTTTGTTTAATGAATTAACCTATGTTTTTAGGGAAAGTCAACTGTTCACCAATAGAAATTGACTACTTTTAAAATCCAAACATGCTACAAAACCTCAGACTATAATACCAAAATGGGAAACAGATAAATTCTTAAGTGGGAGATATAAGCATGTAAATTTGATGATGAAACAGCCTTAAATAATCCTCTATGTTTTCTACTTCATGTGTATTAGGCTAAGATGGCATTAACTAATGTTAGCATTCTGGAGTCTAGTATTGCAAATTCAATTTATTTACAAGTTGCACTAGATACCAACTAAGCAACTTTTGGCTTGGCAACACGGTGGGAAAAATCATTTTTTTTTGAAATAATGGAAAAGACAATCTTGGGGAAAAAAGCTGTTTAATATCTGTATTTCTAACAGGTGTTGCTCTAAAAGATGTTATTTATAGTGAAATATAATTGGGTCACTCCCAGTGATGAGAATTTAGCTTCTTTATTATCCTGGACACTATGGATCATCTCTTATTTCAGGTGATGGCTGGATTTTCATGGTAATATCTTCATAATGATCAAAAGCAATGGCTTAGTTAATGGGGTTATCAGTATGATTGTCGATGCTGCCAAAATCTTTTGGCTCAAAAATCAACTGCTATAAACTGTGTCCAATTTCTTCTCAAATATAGAATAGAATGTAAAGGAATAGAGCAACTCTATTAAGATCTAGAATTATGATAACTGCATAGTATGATTATACATTTAAAACATTAATGTGTAATTGCTATCTAATAAGTATACTCTTTTTTGCTATTTATACATAGCCATCTATTTCTTTTCAAATGAATTAAGGATTAAAAAAAAGTATGTGGGCATATTTGACCTTAAAAATTATCAGATAAAATAGCATTTACTTAATTTTATTAAACATTAAACAGAGGGAAATATTTTATTATTTAAAAACTCAAAACAGCATACTTACTTATTCTTTTATTTATTAGACATTTTTAAGAAAATAAGAACTAAAAGTTTAGGTTTTTATCCAGCCCTAGAGGAATTGCAGTTAAAGAGGTTTCCACCAAAAGTATGGGAGAGAACCATCCATTCCTGTTTATGTGACTGAAGCTTTAGGGACCAATCAAGAATGAGTATATGAAGTAAAAAAAAAAAGAGAGAACAAAGTCTTATCAGAAAATGAAACAAATATTTGTTCAAGGAAACAAAGTCTCGGGAGATATTGATAATAAGTTAGTTATCTTAATTTTATCTTAGATCATTAGGTTTAATCAAGCTAGTTGCAAGATAAAATGCTTTCTTTTTGTGCTTCCTGCTGATCTGCTGAATCTTTGTAATCTTTTTTTATGCCACAACTCAGTTGGAATCCTTGTCTGAAGCCATATTACGCTATGCAGGAAAGGGCTTTTGAGAAAATAGGATAATGTTATTCACATTGAATCTTTGAACTTTTTTTCAAGAGGGAATTATTGATTGTGTCAGCATCTTTCACACTGCATTGGGAAGATTCAATGTGAAACAATTCATTCTATAAAGGAACACAGGACACAGTTGCCCTGCCTCTCACACTATTGGTACTTTAACTTTGGACTGTTTTACCCAGATGTTTTGACACACAAATCATCCCAACTGGTTTTTTAATGATATAAACTATATTTGTATGCTGCTGTCATATTATTTTATGCTTTCCAATTTACAAATCTTATTAAGGTATTGAAGCTTATGACCTGATCTCTGGACATAAGGTTAATTGGAAATTTTTTTTTTAAAAAGAGTACTATCTATGATCTCTTTCAAAAGTAGAAATTATTGTAGATTACATGAAAGATCATTTTTGTGTATGACTATAAAGTCAGTAGTACAGTAAAAAAATGAGGGCACATGAAATCTGCATACCAGACATAAACATTTTTAAAGATTGTAATTTTCAAGATTTTTTAAAGTATGGGTTATCCTTTGAGTATATGATCAAGAGAAAATTATTTTTACATTAAAATTTTTATTTGTAGTAGCCTTCATGCAATATAAAATTAATTAATACCTACTTCTATATCTAAAATATACTGCAAACTGATGGTAATAAAAATTCAAGATAAAATTTAATTGATTTTCCATAAATAATCTTGTTTGTCTATTAGTTATATGTCTATATTGTTTTAAAATTTAAAAACCCTTTATATTCCAGATTTTGAATCATTATTTCTTAAAGATCATTTACATATTTCTCTGTATTAGGACATAAATGTATTAATTTTCACAAATGTTTTTAGTATTTATAGTAATCTATACTAATGTAACATAGTATCATTAATGCTAGTAAAGTTTTATGAGCATCTGTTGACATCTTGATATTTCAGGTGACATACTAACAAAGCTCAACAGAAATTCCTATTTATTCTCATGAAATATATAAAAGTAAAAAATCAGCAGAATTTGCAAACATTTCCTAAGAGCTTACTTAAAAAGAAGAGTAACAGTGAAGGTGTCAGCATATAGGCCTTCTTTTAACCAGATAACCATGTGTTTAGTCTTATAAGATAGAGTAAGAAATTCCAAGGAATAGTTTTACTGCTCTATTTCAATTGTGTATGTGCTTGTACTTGCATATGTGAGAAAAATGTTAAAGATTACAAAGACAGTGAGTGAATCAAATTGAGAACATATTCTTATTAATAGACACAAAATACATTCTTGAGACAGTCAACTAATATATTTTTCAGGAATTATGTTGGCTTTATTAGAAAATTACTCTTTACTTAATCTTTTAAAATTAATTATATATTTAATATTATTTATTTTAATTTTAGTACAGTTAGTAATGTTTAATTTTACTAAATTTAAAGTAGAATTTCATTTAAAGTGTCTGATGATGCTCTAAAATGAATAAGCTACAGTCAAAATAGCACTCAAAGTGCTGTCATAAGCCATTCTGGCTCAAAGTCCTGTCTATGCTGAAATACAGTGTAGTTCATTTGATAACATACTCAGTACAGAATTTGCTTATAAGTTTTAGGCAGCTCCTGGGCAAATTTATAGATTTTTGTTGTAAGATAAATTTCTGCTGTAACAATTCCAACACAGAAACTACTTCGCAAAACTGTCAGATCTTTTTCTAGTATTCTAATGATGATTTCTCACATTTGTTATTGTGAATTGCATAAAATCTTAGTTCATTATATTGAATCATAGCTTCTACTAATATCACTCTTAGTAGTGTTATTTCTCACCATGTTCTTACAAGCACCTTAAAAACCTCAGTTTTGGCTGATCCCAAGTGATCTGTTTTCTTTATACATGATATTCTTCTAATCTTCACGCCATGTTTCCATGGATTTTTCTATGTTATTATTATTATTTTAATCTATAATACTCATTTATGAATTGACATATATCTAAAATAAGATTCAGAAGTCAAGAAATCCAAGAAGACTCTTTCTAGCAATCTTCTTCCACACATAACAGATTGCAGGTGTGCTGAGCAATTGCTCTCTCTCTCTCTGGTGTGGCTAGTTTCTGGTCTGAACCAGCTAAAGCTCCCTTTTCTCTGTGCCATAAATGTCATCATTTTGTGTGTGTTATGTGAAAGAAGTTTTGAACATATTGCTGTAAATAATTAATCATATAATTTTCATTGACTTGCATTTATTTTTTGAATGTTTAAAAACAAATTTCTATTTTTATAACCCATTAACTTTTTAAAAAAATTTTATTGTTGTGCAAGTATAGTGTTCTGCCTTTTCCCCCATCCATCCCCACCACCCCAGCCCTGCTCACCTCCCTTTCCCATTTCCACCCCCCTTGTTATTGTCCATATGTCCTTTATAATTGTTCCTGTAAACCCTTCATCTTTTGCCCTATTATCCCCTCCCCTCTCCTTTCTGATCACTGTCAGCCTGTTCTCAATTTCATTGTCTTTGGCTCTACTTTGCTTGCTTGTTCATTTTGTTGATTAGGTTCCTGTTAATAGTGAGATCACATGGTATTTGTCTTTCATCACCTGGATTATTTCACTTATAACTTTTATCTTCATAAATAAAATGTAAAGACTGCAAAGGAGAGACTTACATTGTGCACTTTTGTGTATAGGGAAAGATCATAATTAATACTGTATGCATTATACTTGTGAAATATATTTCTATGCCTAATTATTGAAAAATCAATAAAAGAATACTAGGGGAGTGGTGATGAGACAGAAGCTCAATATGTTCTTTATATTCACAGAAAACATTGGAAATACTTTAGTTTTTGTATGTTTTTCTGACCTGGTGTCACATGAGGTTAATAGAACAACTTGAAAAGTTATTTATAACTTAAAAGGGAAAAATATTCCAAAGTTCAGATTTCTTTCTTAAGTTGATGTATATAGAGTAACCCAGTGTAAGGTTTTAAGATTTGGTGTTTCCTTATTTGGTATTCTAAAATAGCCATCCATTCCTTCTTCTTCTTTGGTAAATTAAAGAAGCAGACTTTCCAATTTTTACTTCCTATATGCAACCCAAACTAATTTACATTCTCAATACTGGATTTATTTTTCAATTTAAGTATTTTTTAGTTTAACTATATCTCCTTTTTAAAAGATGGTGAACAATTTAATCATATAAAAGCCTAATGTCCCTACAACTTTTTTATTTCCATTATTTTCATATTATTGAATATATTTTCAAAGATGAAAAAGATCAGCAGTAAGTACTGAAGTGTATCAAGTCTTTTGAGATGCATTTAACACCTTTGTTAGAAGTCTCAGTAGAGAGGCATATTATTTCATAGGTATATAAACTGGCATTCTTCCCTTCTCAGCCATAACTGCAAAACAGTTTTTGTCCTGCTGGTGTGGTTGCTTCCTCTATTCTCCAAAAAAAAAAAAAATCATTAACTGTATTTGAGAGAAGAGTTCATGTGTGGCCACTAACAACTTGAAAATTCCTTGACTTCAGGACATTTTGTCTGTGCTATGAGGAAGACTTACACATATGATGTGAACAGCAGTACTTTACATGTTCTCTGAAGTCTAGGACAAGAATTAGGAATAGGCTGATAAGAATTGAGAATGGACCATGATTCCTTGGCAGAAAGTTGTATTTACCAAAGGTGAAGCATGCCATTGATGAGGAAAAAAATTAGAAATCATATAAAGGTCTTTAGACCTACAGACCTCAACTCTTCTTAGCTGTTGGGAACCAAATTAAAAGTTTCTCAGTCTGTTAGGAAAATAATAAAAAAGAAGTCAAATGTTAATGTAAGTGTTATCCCATGATGACCAATGAAAGTAGCATATTTCCTGAATTAACGTTTGATGTTTTATTGATACCTTTAATTTGTTTATGTCTATTTCTATTTTGACAGTTTTTGTGTTAACTGTATAAGTATAATAAGCAAATCCAAAGTTGCCTTTGTACTTCACAGGAGCATGTATTAGCAGTCTGAAAGATTCATCATTATCAGAAGGTTTCTCGGAACAGATGGTGAAAGAAGTTGAAATAATTGTTTATTTATAAATCCTAAATTCTCTCCTTCAGCCTTTCCTCATGTATTCTCCTTGCTTATCTACTCCTGATCCTCCATCTATCTGCATTATTATGTTCTCTTTATATAAATAGTCATAATTGGGGAACATAGAAAAGGGACACCCAAAAGGAAAAGAAATAATATTTCATAAAATTATAGATGAGGCAAGGTGTATTGGGCTTTTTTATTTATTGATTGATTTTATAGAGAGAAGAAGGGAAAACATACATTTGTTTCTGCACTTATTTATACATTCATTGCTTGATTCCTGTATGTGTCTTGACTGGGGATTGAACCCACAGCCTTGAGATATCAGAATGATGCTCTAACCAACTGAACTTCCTGGCCAGGGCAAAGTACATATTTTAAATGCTGGTAGTGTTACAGTAATTAGCTAGATACTAATGAAGAGACCAAAAATGATTAGTATTGAGTTTATTGAATGGGAAGAATTAGCTAATTTGATTACCCAGGAAGGTACTGCTTCATACCCCATGGTATTACAGTGTTTCTCTGCCAAAGGGAGTGACATTTTTGCCTTCCTTCTCTACTGGATTATTGAGGAATGCATGGGGTGGTGATGGACCAAACAGGCCTGGCAGTATAACTTGGGAAAGAGTAGAATTGGTTGGGAGGTTGTCCAATTATAAAGCCCATGATGCTTGGGAAGTTGATTGGCTCTTTTGAAAAAAAACTTGGTCCCAAGCCCAAACTGATATAATTCCTGAGGAACAGAGAATCAACCCCTCTCTCTATCTTGCTCTCCCTCCTACTAGGTAACACACTTTCACTATTCATCTGCACATTCTCTCTCTTTCAGGAGCATGCCACCATATGGATCTAGCATCTACTGGGGCTTGCAGCAGGCTGCATGGGCTCCCAATGACTAAGCTTTAATATGAAGCAGAAACTCCATATTTTGGCTTTTGATTTGACCTTGCTGAAGACAGGTTGAACTTTTTCCTGGTGGGATGGACAGAGATGGGACACAAGGGCACTCTTGATTTTGCACCATGAATAAATAAATTATAATGCCACACCACACTCTTTCCTGCATGGGTCCTTGGAATGTTTTCCTTGGAATCCTGTGGATGAGCCTGATTTCCACCAACAGGAGGATGCTGGATATACTGAATAGAGGTTCTTAAGATGGGCAAGAGACTCAAGAGAGTTAAAAGAAAATGAGAAATGAGTATAATTTTCATGAGGTTTACTAATTGAGTTTTTAAAATATATGCTTTTTAACTGTTTACACATTCATCAATTATTCAATAAATTATTTATTCCATGAGTATTTACTAAGATCAATGGTATGCTGGATATTTACTTGAGTTAGAATGATCAATAAAGCAACAATCCCACAGGAAACTAATATTTTAGTGACAGCTACTATAAATAAACAAATAATAAATAAATACATATAACTAATGATCATTGCTACATGTGTTATATTAAAATTATTTTTACATTTTGTAAAATTTATGTTACAAAACTACATAATTTTCATTATATTTTAATGAATGTGCTATTACAGTTGTCCTGATTTTCCCCTCTTTGTCTCCTTCCACCCAGCAACCCCAACTACCTCAGGCAATTCCCACACCATTGTTCATATCCATGGGTCATGTGTATAAGTTCATTTGCTACTCCATTTCCTATACTAAACTTTACATCCCTATGGCTAGTCTGTAACTACCTACTAGTACTTCTTAATCCATTCACCTCTTCATGCATTCCCCCATACATCTCCCCCATCTGGCAACCATTTAAACACTCTCTGTATCCATGATCCATTCTTTCTTCTTCTAGTTTGCTTATTTTATTTTTTAGATTCAATCTGTGATATGTATTTTTGCCATTTTATTTATTTTGCCAGTTTTGATCATCTTTTACTTAAATAAGTCCTTTAACATTTCATTTAATAATGGTTAGATGATGATGAACTCCTTTAATTTTTCTTGTCTAGAAAGCTCTTTATCTGCCTTTGATTCTAAACGATAGCTTTACTGGATAGAGTAATCTTGGCTATAAGTCCCTGCTTTTCGTGACTTTGAATATTTCTTGCCAATCCCTCTAGCCTGCAAAGTTTCTTTTGAAAAATCAGCTGACAGTCTTAGGAAACTCCCCTGTTAGTGATTAACTTCTTTTCTATTGCTGCTTTTAAGATTATCTCTTTATCTTTAACCTTTGGAATTTTAATTATGATGTGTCTTGGAGTGGGCCTCTTTGTATCCATGAGGTTTGAGACTCTCTGTGCTTCCTGGACTTGCATGTCTATTTCCTTCACCAAATTAGGGAAGTTTTCTTTTATCATTTTTTCAAAAAGATTTCCAACTTCTTGCTCTTTCTCTTCTCCTTCTGGAACCCCTATTATGTAAATGTTGGACTGCTTGAAGTTGTCCCAGAGGCTGCTTTTACAATCCTCAATTTTTGCATTTTTTTATTGTTGTTGTTCTGACTGATTATCTTTTACTTCCTTATGTTACAAATCATTGATTTGATTCTTAGCTTCATCCACTCTACTGTTGTTTCCCTGTAAATTGTTCTTTATTTCAATTAGTGTATCCTTCTTTTCTGACTGGATCTTTTTTTATGCTGTTGAGGTCCTCTCTAAGTTCCTTGAGCATTATTATAACAAGTGTTTTCAATTCTGCCTCTGATAGATTATTTGTTTATCTCCATTTCCTTTAGTTCTTTTTCTGGAGTTTTGATTTGTTCTTTCATTTTGGCCATGTTTCTTTGTCTCCTCATTTTGACAGCCTTTCTGTGTTTATTGCTCTGTATCAGGTAGAGCTGCTTTGATTCTGTGTCTTGGTAGTATGGCCTAATATAGTAGATGTCCTGCAGGGTCCAGTGACACAGCTTCCTCTATCACCCAAGCTGGGTATTCAAGGTGCACCCTTCATGTGGGCTAAATACACCCTCCTCTTGTAGGTGAGCCTTGACTGTTGTTGGCGGGTCAATGGGAGGATTTTACACAGGCCAGTCAGCTGTAAAGACTGGCTGTGTCCACTCACCACCAACCTTTGCCTTCCATGGATGATCAGCTGTGCAGGAGCTGGGTGGTGGTGCTCTGAAACGGTCTGTACTTGTCCACTGGGTGTGTGGGATCTGAGTTTTCCTGGGTGGTGTGGGTAAAGGTCAGCCCCAACCTGTGTTTTGCCTGGGGCTACCCTGCTTGAGCTATAAAGCAATCTGAGATGGATGGTATTTGTGCTGGGGATTTTATGATGGAATTTATCTTCCAGGCATTGGAATCCAGGGCTGGGGGGCCTTGTGGGGGCTGGGACTCCTCACTCCTGAGATACACCTCCCACATTATTAGAGATTCCTAGGCAAAGCCAAGCTGTGAATGAAGTCTGGCTGCTTCTAGTGCTGGCCCTGGGGCCACATAACAAAAGCTATGAAAGCTGGGGGCTTGCTGAGGCCAGGTGTTGCTTGTTTAGGAAGTTGCGAAAGCATGAGCTAAGACCAGGCATTCATATGGAAAAGTCACTGTTAACAGCTTGAGTGGGCCCATAAATTAGGTGTGATGGAGTCAGGGGATCTCCAGGGCTGGGCAAAAGAGTGTTAGATCATTTGATGGATATCAGATATGACATCTGCCTGCTGGCTCTGTGACTCTTTGGGAGGAGGGTTCAGAAAAGGAGCTGTGACTTCTGCCTGCTTTTCTGTGTGGGAGAAAGCTGACCCCCACCTCTTGCCTTGATGCAAGATGCTTCAGTTCCTCCTTGTATGCCACTGGTAACTTTTAAGCTGCCAGCCTGGTGCTGGAACTCAGATGGAGTGAATCTGATTAAGTCCATGTGTGGGTTCTTTAAGAGGTAGTGCTTGGGATTCCAGAAGCTTCTTCCACCAACTCAATCTCTGCTGCTTTTTGCATCCAGAAGTTATGGGAATTTATCTTCCTGGCACTGGAATCCAGGGCTGGAGGGCCTTGTGGGTACTGGGACTCCTCACTCCTGAGATACACCTCCCAAATTTTTATCCACCACACATAGATGTGGGGCCTGCTGTTCTGCATCTCTACCCCTCCTACTAGACTGGATGCATGTGGTTTCTTTGATTCCATTATTGTCAGACTTCCATTCAACTCTATTTCTGATGGTAATTAGTAATGTTTTTTCTATAGTTAAAATTTTGATGTGGTTGAGCAAGAAGTTTTTACCTATGCCTGTATCTTGACTGGAAGTCTCCTCAAAAGCACATACTTTAATAAGATATTATTTGTAATATCACTTACAATATTAAATAACTTGGAATGATCTAGGGAAGTACACAACACTATCAAGAGTAAGGATACTAATTAAATGGTAGATAGACCTAGTTCATACAACAAGTTATCATGATTGATTTATGGGTAATGTACATCACAATCAAAATCTCAAAAGAGATTAAGTTAAACTAAATAGGCTGTAAGCAAAATTTACATGGAATTGCAAATAGTAATGAGTAGCTAAGTCTCTCTTCAAGAAGAAACCAAACCCTGTCTTGTGGATACCAAGAAACTAATGTTAAAGGTTATATGGAGAGGCAAAGACCCTGAAAAAACAACAAAAATATTGAGGAGGAGAACAACTGAGTATCTATAAAGGAAAAATTAAATGATTGCTACTTTACACTCCACATGAAAAGTAATTTTAAATAGATTGTAGATCATCCACACTGATTGTATATCTGCTTACTTAATTCTTCCTAAAAATTATTTTACAATTGCTCTATATTTTTATTTAATGATATCAAAATTTATATATTTTTACTTTCATATTAGTTTTACTCTTTTGGATTTTTATCTTCAGGTGTAACAACAACTGATTTTTTTTCTTTCTTCCCCCTCACCTCATCTTTTTATTAGTTTTACTTTTAACTTAGTTTAGTTTACTTTTTAATAGTTTGTTAGTTTTCTTTTGTTTTGTCTTACCTTGTTTTTTCTCTACAGTGTTTTCCTAGTCTTTGATGACACTGATCAGGAAAGAGATCGTTTTTGACTGATGTTTACTGCAATGGTGAGACTATGATAATGAAGACTCAATCAAGTGAATATGGCTTCTTCTAACCTTTATAGAGGCAAAAGTTCCAGGAGTAAGGATGGTTGCAGATTTGGGGGAACTCCTTTATGAGCACAGAACAGCAGCAGGCTCTGACTTAAGCAGTAAGAGTAAGTAGTAAGCCTGGTTCCAATACTTTAAATAACTAAAACAATGTTATCCCAAAGGGAGGAAAACTCTGAACTGCTTATTACAAACCTAAATTCTGGCAGTACTATGGCCACAGTCCCAGCTACTGCTCTCATTTTAATTCTGAATCTTGGAGGCGATCCCTCTCTCTCTCTCTCTCTCTCTCTCTCTAAATTTATCTAGCTCTGTTATAGTATGTACATGCCTTCAGTTTATTTATGAGGTGCCATTTAGCTTCACAGACCTCTGTCAGTCAATGACCCTGATAGAGAACCAATGTCAATGATCATTTCGTGGGAAATTTTAGGCTCTGATACGTTCATGATGTTCAAATGAAAAGTCTAAGTATCTTAATTCATTAAAAACTAACACTAGTTTCTCCTTCAGTTTAAAATCTGATGTGTTTTCTGCTCTTGATACTACCTTTGGTACCTCATATTGGAATAATAGTCTATCAATTATGATTATAATAGAACTTGACTTAGAATTACCAATAATATTATATAGAAAATACAAATAATTTAATTTTTAGTATCAATTTGCAGATTGTTCTAAGAAATAATAAATAATGACTAAAGCTCATTTTCCTTACATATTACTTGTAGATCTAATTGCCACTTTATAATAGAATGGGTTATAAAAAACATTTGGGCACAAATATATCTAATAATCAATATACACTTTGGACAATGATTGTTATACTTTATCATTTTCCTTTTAAAATAAAAATCTAAAAATTTTAGCCTAATGTTTATGTTGATGAAAGTTTTCAATTTTTGTACTTATTAAGTTGCTTTAGCAGAGAATCTGACTTAATCTAATATGGTCATTATCTATTTAGGAATTCTAAGTATAGCCTACGCATGCTTTCCTTCCTAGAATCATTTACCATTTCAAGTAGAGCCTTATTTCATTCTTTATTTTCAAGAATTTCATTATCTATGCTAAGCCTGACATTTTCCAGATTGAAGGTGCTAAATTTGTCTTTTTTCTTGACCATCTGTGTTAATTCTTGGGCTAAAACCATCACTTATCACATTGTCCTAATTAAATCCAACTGTACATATCATTCAATGCCCTAATAACTCCTTCTCTGCAATATTTTCTCCCTGCTTGACAATACCAAGCTGTATCTATGCTGAAAGTGACTCTAGCTCAGTTTCCAAGATAGATGAGTCTGTGCTAAAGGGGGAGCTACTTTGAAAAGGGCCTTTTTACTTATCACTCTGAGTTTTCCATTTTTGTCCAACATAAGAAGTTTTAATTTTGAACTTCCTCCTCTGCATTTCTATTGAAAATATGTAGCTATGATGACTTTCAATTTTGCCTCAAGTGCAGTTTGTTATTAGTGGCCTTCTTAGTCATTTTTCACACATTTTACTTTATTGTTTTTTTGTATTCCATCTGCATGACTCACACATCTAAAATGAATTTAAAATATGTGTGTGTGTGTATATATGTATAATGGTTTTTATTATTACTTTTTATGAGAAGTGTAACTTGTGCAATGACTATATTTTTTTCATGTTCGCTAAAATTTCTACACAATTAATGCTGTATAAGTAACAGCCAATATTATTCTTGCTCTACTAACTCTGATTCTCAGTACATAAAGGCTCTTGCTGAGCACATTGTTGCATTCTGCCTGTTCTGATGGCAAAGGCTAATTCCGATACCCCCACATACTCCAATAATCAACTCCGCATCTTTATTTCAGGTCCAAGTTGTCTTCATTTCGGTTAAGATTGTTTTTTAGGACTGTTCTTTGTATGCTATGACTTTTATTTTTATTTTGAAAAAGCAAAATTATATTTAATGCAAATTTTTGGCCAACTCATACCTCATGCTTTTATTTAATTAATAGAATTTATTTTTGAGCAGTTTTAGTTTTACAGAGATATTGCATGGTGAGTACAAGAGTTTCCATATAATGTCCTCTTCTCTTGTTTCATTTTCTTTCCTCTTTTATGAACTCCTTATATTAGTGTAACACATTTATTACAATTGAGACCACAACTGTTAACATTGTTATGATAAGACCACAGGTAACTCTTCGTATTTTAAATTCTATTGATTTCAGAAAATGTAGAATGACAAGTACCCACTATTGCAGTATCATATAGAATAGTTTCACTGCTTTATTTTTTTAATTTAATCTTTATTGTATGTTTTCTATTACCATTTAGTTCCCTTATACCCTCTTCCCCTCAGCAATCACTACACAGTTGTCTATATACATGAGTGTTGGGAACTGCCCTGTCTGGTTTCAGAAACTGTAACCCCTCATGGCGAAGGCTGAGTAAAAAGACCTTGAGACCACAAGCCATTAAGGAGACAAAGCTTATCCTCCTGGTAGGGGTGCCATCTCTGCCCCCTTTCACTTCACCCTGCTTTGGCCCCAAGCAAATGACCAGTTAGCCAAAGACAGGTAAGTTTCCTCAAAGGAGGGTCAACCTAAGATAGGCACAGTCATGAAGATGCCCTCAGGGAAGGACTTGTGGGGCTATAAAAAGGGGGGTGATAGACCCTCGCCCCTCAGCTTTGACATAGCCTGAGTCCTCATTCTGTCTGCAAGAGGTTTTCTAATCTCTTGGCTGCCTTATTTCCCCTGCTCAACCTAAGCCTGAAACAATGCCAGAGGTGGGTGTGGCCCTGTGCTGGAAAGGGTGGGCTCCCTGGGGCAATCAGGGCTAAGAAAGAATGCATAAAATCCTGTGAAACCTACTTTGCTAATACCCTCAATTTAAATGATAAGGGTCCAAGCATGAAATGAGTTTGTTTCACCAAAGATTTATGGCCCTTTAACTATCTGACCCTGACTCAAAATAAACCCTCAGAATTCTTTGAATATCTATTGTTTGATCATCACTGCCTGACAATGATTGATGAGCTTTACATATACTCCCTATATTCCTATGCAAATTACACCTAATAAAAGCCCATTGAGGAACAAGCTCCTGGCCATTTTCCTTTGAGAGACTGGCCACCTTTCCTTCCCAAGAAGATCTTGTCTTGGTAGATTTATTCTCATCTGTGGCAGCCAGTGGGGGATGCTGCAGGTGGAGCCTCCCCACACATGAGTACTTTTTTCTTTTTGCTCAATAACTCCACTCCCTAACCCTCTCCACCTTCCGCTAGCTGTCATCTGCTCTCCATCTATGAGTCTGTCTGTGTTTTTCTTTTTAGTTCCATATGTTCAATAGATTTCACATATGAATGAAATTATATCGTGTTTGTCTTTCTCTGACTGGCTTATTTCACTTAGCATAACGTTCTCCAGATCCATTCATACTCTTGCAAAGGGTAAAACTTTCTTCTTTTTTTTACAGATGAGTAGAATTCCATTGTGTAAATGTTCCATAGCTGTTTTATTCATTCTCCTATTTATGGACACTTGGACTGCTTCCTTATCTTGGTGATTATAAAAAATGCTTCAGTGAACATAGGGGTGCTTATGTTATTTCAAATTGGTATTTTGGGTTCCTCAGATATATTCCTAGCATTAGGATTGCTGGACCAAAAAGCAGATCCATTTTTAATTTTTTGAGGTATCTTCACACTGCTTTCCACAGTGACTGCATCAGTCTGCATTCCCACCAGCTGTGCAAAAGGGTTCCCCTTTCTCCACATCCTCACCAGTGCTTGTTGTTTGTTGATTTATTGATGGTAGTCATACTGACAGGTGTGAGGTGATATCTCATTGTGGTTTTAATTTGCATTTCTCTGATGATTAGGGACATTAAGCATCTTTTTATATGTCTATTGGATATCTGTATGTCCTCTTTGGAGAAGTGTTCATTCAGGTTCTTTGACCACTTTTTAACTGGGCTGTTTGTTTCACTGCTTTAAAACCCCCTGTGTTTTACCCATCACTCCCTTCTCCCTCCCAGGATTCTTGAAAACTACTGATCTTCTGTTTCCATAATTTTGCCTTCTCTAAAATGGCTTATAGTAAAAATTATACTGTATATAGCCTTTTTAGATTGGCTTTATTCACTCAGCAATATGCATATAATGTTCTTCTCTGTCATTTCATGGTTTTATAACTCATTTTTAAAATACTTAATGATGAACTACAGTTTATTTAATCCATTCACCCACCAAAGGACATTTTGGTTGCTTCCAGCTTTTGACAATTATGAATAAATCTGCTTTAAATGGTCATATTTGGTTTTTGTATAAATGTACATTTTCAACTTCAAAGGTAAATACAAAGGAGTATGATTGCTAGATCACATGGTAAGAGTGTGTTTAGTTTGTAAGAAACTGACAAAATGTTTTCCAAAGTGGTCGTACCATAGTTCAATCCCACCAGCAATGAGTGAGAGTTCCTGTTGTTCCTCATTCTTGTCAGCATTTGGTTGTATCCCTGTTGCAGATATTGGCCTTTTTAATACGTGTAAAGTGGTATCCCATTTTTGTCTTAATTTACATTTCTCATATGACATATGTATTG
Source organism: Trachops cirrhosus (assembly GCA_028533065.1). Lineage (NCBI taxonomy): Eukaryota > Metazoa > Chordata > Mammalia > Chiroptera > Phyllostomidae > Trachops > Trachops cirrhosus. The sequence continues at coordinate 128,003,195 of CM052539.1, forward strand.
AGGATCTTTTCATATGCTTATTTGCCATCTGTCTATTTTCTTTGATGAGCTGTCTGTTAAGGTCTTTGGTCCATTATTTTTTAAATCTGTTTATTTTTTTACTGTTGAGTTTTAAGGGTTCTTTGCATTTTTTTGGATAAGAATTCTTTATAAGATGTGTCTTTTGCAAATATTTTCTCTTAGTCTGTAGCTTGTCCTCTCATTCTCTTGACATTATCTTTTATAGAGCATAAGTTTTTAATTTGAGTGAAATCTAGTTTACCAATAGCTTCTCGTGTGGATTGTGCTCTCATCATTCCTAAAAAGTGATTGCCATTCCCAAGGTGATCTAGGTTTTCTCCTATGTCATGTTCTAGGAGTTTTATAGTTTTGCATTTTATATTTAGGCTGTGATCCATTTTGACTTAATTATTGTGAAGGGTGTACAATCTGTGTCCATATTTTTTTGGGGGGAGTATGTGAATATCCAGTTGTTCTAACACTATTTATTGTGAATGCTATCTTTGCCCATGGTATTTTCCCTTTTAAAAATTAAACATTTCAAGTGATATTATAAATATTATCTTGTGTCAATTATGAACTTGTCTTCTTAGCTTAGTGTACATAACTTCGTTTAAAATTGAAAGTAAATAAAACAAAGATGATACAAATATTTAAACTAAAAATAATTATGTCTTAAATTTAACACTATCTGGACCAATTTTGTGGTTTCAAAAATCTTACTGTTACAAGTGAGGATATGTGTATTTTGGTTAAAATAAAATCGATTAATATTTATTTGTTTAAAAAGAATCTGATCAAAATTACAAATAATAAAATTTATTTTGGTAGGATTAACAGGGCCTTCAAATTTTATTACAGTTACTGGATAAAACAATTTTCATAGACTAATTAGTAATATAATCACAAATTGATTACTAGAGAAATTTAAGAAACAAAACTCAACTCACAACTGAAATGGCCAACATTCCAGATGGCTGAAGCATTTAATTATGAAGAGAATTTTTCAATTTTTAAAAGAAGATTTTATTTATTTATTTTTAGGAATAAGGGGAGGGAAGGAAAAAGAAAGGAAGAGAAATATTAATGTTAGAGAGTAACATTGATTGTTTGCTTATCGTATACCCCCTAACTGGGGACTGAATCTGCAACCCAGACATGTGCCCTAACTGGGAATCAAAGCAGTGGATTTTTGCTTTGGGAGACATCAGCCAACTTCCTGAGCCACACCAGTCAGGGAACATTTTTCAATTTTTATTAACCTGGTATACATTATACTAAAATCTTACGTTGCCGTGTAGCTCTTTCTTTGTTGCAGACTACTTCAGTATTTCTTGATAACAGTATTTTGAAAAAAAATGGCTATGGTGTGTTGTCTGCTTTTTTTTTCGACCTTTTGGAAAGTTAAAATATAAATGGGATAAGGTCAAATTTTTAATTTTAATGAGTAATCATTGAAATTCCAGTGGAGTGTGAGAGTTTCTACCATTGAAAGAACCCTCAATAGGTTGAGAAGCTGAGGTACCATGGTCCAGGTAGGCAATCCATATTAAGAAGATAAATTAATCCAAGTAAGAATATTTTTTACGCTCTCTAGTGCAAAGATAGCAGATGAAATTAACTTGCCATACAGTAGCTGGCTAGTTTTCTTCAGTATTGGTACTTGAATGAAGTTTCATTGTGTGTTCTGATGTAGAAATGCTGAACATTAGCAGTAGTTTAATCAGCCTGTAGTAGTTTAAAGGCATTAGTTTAATCAACCTTTGTGAGAAAAAGCCCATGGTTTTGGACTAGTGCATAGCCTCCATTCTTTCATTCATTCATTCAATACAACATGACTGATGTGTTATTCACGGAGTCCTTGGATAAGTAGTGAGGTGAACAAGGACAGAAGACAGTTGCTCTCCAATAGGTGAGTTTTTCTACCAACTTGGTGACCTCTGGGGTGAGTGAAGGGAATATGGATGGGGCACTAGTAGTATCTACTATACCAACTGTCCTGAAGTAAGCCACAACAAGATCTATGTGCATGATTCTCAAAAAGATAATTTTCACACTATGGTAAAAAATTATAGGTGTATCACACTATCAGTGTCCCTTTGATAAACAAGTATGCAGAACTTTTGCTTGCTTGCTTGCTGTTTAATATTACTGCTGAAGTTCAGAAAGAGCCCTTTTGATGGATCTTGCCTTATACAAGGTAAGGATTAGCACTTTTATCTCTAGGCCCTTTGAATATATCAGAATTTTGCTACATTCCCTATTTTAAAAGTATGAATATTATGTCTAGGCCAGAGGAAGGCAGAATATACATAGATTCTGTAGGATACCAAAAGCAGAATAGCAAAATGGCTGTTAAGATTCTTGTTTGGATAAGTCTGATTAGCTCCTGCTAAATCTCTGATATAGTTTTGAGAATCAGCTTAATTTTTAATATCTACAACTTTCCATTTAGTTGTCCTATTACCATCTTGTTTGTTCCTTCATCAGTTTCAGGCTCTAGAATATGTTTCTTGCAAGAAGAAATACTTGCATTATTAAGACTTCCCATGTTAATGGGAATCCCTTCAGGGGATCCCTTCTTGCTTTATATTTACTAGACTAGCTTTTGTTTCCCCCCTTACATCTGATTAGATTAAATGAAATGGTTCTCTATTATAGTGGTTCAGATGTTTAATATTTACTTTTTATAACCCCTGTGCAGATTAAATTTGCACAATTCCAAAATAACAGACCTCCTTAATTCCCCAAGCAGACAAAATCAGGCAGCTGCCACAGTCTTCTGAATGCTGCATATGAATCCTGATATCAACCTTCATTGCTACCTGCTCACTATAAGATACTGAAGCAGTCCTTCATGTAAAGGTTGGTCTACATGGTTCTATGCCCTTAATATTTAGAGTAGGATATGAAAAATTTACATAACTAGAAATAGCTTTTTCTGCTTATGATCATTTTTAATTTTGATATATCTCTGCTGTGGTATGCTGTATAACTATATTAAGTTGAATTTTATGTTGTTGGGGGTGAGATAAAACACTCATACACAAATATATGTTGATTTCACTAGTGATTTTATTTAACTCACTATATTTTATGGAATAATAGTAAAAATATTCAGTAGTATAATTCTTTCCCTGGAAGATCCAGTCTTACAATAACCAATCTCAGGGGAAAAAAGGAGCATTTGAAATCTCACAGGTATCCTTAAAGTCTTTCTTAAAGTAATGTTTGAACTGACCTTTAAATCTATACCTAAAATATTGTATTGGATTATCCATGGTAACAACATACTTGAAGTGCTTTCAAGGGAATAAGCCCTGATTTTTTTTTTTTTTTTTTTGGTTGGTAGCTGACTCTAACTAGCCAAGACAAATTGAGGGAAAACAAAACAAATAAACAAAAAAAAGAAAGACCTAAGGCCTCACCAGTTCCAAGTGTGGAGACGACAACTCAGTGGTGTTATGAACAAGCTCTAACATCGTGAAATCTATTTATGTTTAGTCTAGTACCAGCAGGCACTTCCATATATTACTGTAGCCAGACAAAGATGACAGGTTATCTCTGCATTTATGTTATTCATAGTAACAAAATTTTAATAGCCCTCCTCTATCAAAACTAGTAAACTTCTTAGTTCTTATAGTCAGAATTAATGTACTTTCCCATTTCAAAAAAATCACAAAATCACTCTTCTAGCAAACACTGGTAAGTTAGCGGAACTACTAAAACAAACTTAGATAAATCAATTAATGTGAAACGGAATAAAACACAATTGATCTTGCACACTTAAATTGATTTAGAATATAGGTAAGCTATTCAAATATTTATCTTATAATGTCACACTTTGAAAGTTCTCATTAGATTGGTTAATTTTACTTGATTCAATCCATTTATTTCCAGTTTTATTGACTATAATAAACATATAACATTGCATTAGTTTAAGGCACAGAACATGATAGTTTGATATTTGTATATATTTTGAAATGATACAATCAAGTTTTATAGATCAACATTTATATGATCTTAGTAGTAACTCTTCCAAAATTTATACTGCTTTCCTTAATATAATAAATAAAACCAAAGGGGAGTAGGATCAAGGATGGGAAATGGGGATAGCTGGGATAGGGGGAGTTTTGGGGGGGAGATGGAGACAGCTGTACTTGAACAACAATAAAAAATGTAAAAAAATTTCTACAAAATATTTTCAAAAATAGGTAAGATAAACACTATCAGGACTCTGCTACTGAATTGTATCCAATTCAAATTGATTTACATCTATAAGAAAACAAATAAATAAAATTAACCATCCTTTGACTAAAATTCCAGAGGAAGGACTGACTTCAAGCATTATTAAAACTATAACCTCAAGAGGTATTCTGAGGAATATTTATTCTTTCTACGTCTCTAAACCCTGTTTTGATTTGCATGCTGCTCTCATTCTTTCTTATAACAAATGAATTGCATCATGAAGCTTGGAAGGATAGATTTCAGCCACTTCAATTTATCGCATCCATTCAGTTTCGAATCCCAATGCTAGGGAAAAGTCTGTACAGATAACTCTGGCATAAATTCCCCAGAGAATATGCTGATTGGCCCCATTTGAGTTAAGTGTCATTCCTGACTTACTCACTGGGTCTTGGATACTGATGAACTCTTACTGATCAAATCTGGGTCATGCATTAAACACAAAAAACAAGGAAAATAGACCCACATAAACTACTTGGAATATGAGAAACCTGGTTCACAAATATAAATATTTTAGATAGGCTATAAAATGTTTCAGTAAAAAATAAAGTGTATATTTTAGTGTATAAACAGAATAAGAGTGCTTGCTTCCTGACATTATTACCTAGTATGATTTTTGGTGATGGTCATTTTTGGTCATGAAGACTTTTTCCAGTAGCAACTCAGAGGCCTAGGATCCTTCCAATTTTGAATCTTCCACAAATGGCTAAACATCTACAGATATTTGAGGTGGAAACCAGCGGGAAAGAAAAAAGTGAGGAAAAGGTCATTTTGGCCTCAGCCTGGAAGTGACATATCACTTATGCTTATATTTCACTAGTAAGAACTAATGATATGGACCTACCTGGATGTATTATGACTTGGAAATCCATTTTGGCTGTGAACCCAGCAAGAGGAATGTGTTTGCACATGGCATAACCAGTCTCGTTCATGAGCGTTTATCATTAAACTTTATTTGTTCAATACATTATTAAACCATTTATATTTTGCACCTCATTGAGGATTTGCTATACTTAACCATTAAGTACTACATTATATGGTGAACTGAAGTAATTATCTATTATAGAAAGGAAGTAATCTTTTTGTATCAGTAATTTATTATTGTGCAAAACTCCAACAGTAGTGTAAACATCATGATCTATTCTTTCTCTTGGTAATGTTTATGGGTTGACGATTTGGGAGACTGTTTGGTGGGTCTCCACTGAGATTGTAGGTGGATGCTGTCGTCTGACAGCTCAGCTGAAACTACAAAGTTGAAGATGAATTATCTAAGTCAAGCAGGAGGTACAGAGTTCTGGCTAGGTGCTCTCAGTTTCTTTCCATAGCCTCTTATTCTCTAGTAGACAAAATAACCTTCTGCACACATTGGTGATCTCAGAGATATGAGATTGTGAAAGCAAAAGATGTAAGGCCTCTTAAGGTCTAAGGTCCCTAATAATTTTCACTAGTTTTTTCTTTTGATGAACACAAGTCAAAGGTCCAGCATCATTTCACAAGGGTAGAATAATATATACATTGCTTGATTTGTAAAGTGGTTATGTCACATTGAATAAAGGAAAGACAGTGAAGAGTGATATGCTGATGACTTTTATGATTTTATTATTTAAATGCTATAAAATAATTTTCTGTAATAATGAAATTTATAACTATGTTTACTAAACCTATGTTGATGCATCTCTAAAAATATAATATTTGTACATTCTCAGAAGAAATACTGTTTTATGTAACAGTTTAAACTAATGATTGAGAATACCAATTCTGCTTTGCTTTATTTACCAACAGTGTAGTGTTGAGGGAATTTTTTTAAATAACTTTAATTTTTTAGAGCAGTTTTAAGTTAACTACAAAACCGAGAGGAAGGTATGGAGATGACTTATATACTCATTGTCCCCACACACATTTAAATTCACACATTATCAACATCACTCACCAGAGTCGTACATTTGCTATAATTGATGCTGCAATGGCACATCATAACCATCCAAAATTTATAGTTTACATTATAGTTGACTTTTGGAGTGTACACTCTATGGATTTAGAAAATCCACATGAAGCTTCCAGAAATTTATTCATTTGAAGTTCACCCACCTTGCCCTGGTTCCTGCTGTGGTGTCTGTTCTGGATTCTATGCTCAGGTAAATTGTGATTTTTCTGTATTTGCCTGTTAATTTCTCCAATTTAGGTGCATTTTTACCTGTTTCCTTACCTTTATTATAAGTCTTAGCAGAGTTGAGGATTTCTCTATCTGTTCTGCTTTTTACTTTTTTGTACAATGTAGTGGCAACTTCCAAGCATCTTACATGTGTAACTCAGAACTGCTGAGGGAGTTTCTTAATCTCTGTAAATTTCATATTAATATTATGTAAACTGGGGATTACAACAGCACCTAACCTCATAAATTTGTTAGCATGAAGTGAGAATAGATAGACAGACTGTAGAAAGAATCTAACATAAAGTAGAATATATATAATGTGTTAAATGTTTGAATACATCATTATAATTGTTATATCCTGATATGCCTTTTTGGAAATAAAATGTTTGTGTTTAGCAGTGACAATAGAAGATGACAATGTCAAGTTTGTTAGATGTTTGGATCAGGGTCCTGTTATTGTGTTAATGTATGATATCATAATCTTTAGCTTTTTCCATGATGCTGGGTAATGTACATAACATTTGATTTACTTGCTCCTTAGATATTAAAATAACACTTGATCCCAGATTTTCTTAGCATGCCACTTAATCTTCTACTTAGATTTATTTTTCTATTACTTTTGGTATTTTACTAAGAAATATTTTCCATTATGATAATTTAAATATATTTTTATAGACATATAGGTGACATACACTTATAAATTTTAAACATTTCTAAGTGTCCATTATGGACATATTTTTTTTCTTTTTATAGCCTGAACTTTACATATATTTGAAACTTTCCTATTTATGTTATTTTTTTAATAAGAGAAGACATACACACTTTATTGATATTAATATTTTAACATGTGCAGGGTCTTCACAGGAAAAAAAGTGAAACATTTAAAAAGGTGGTTAGACTCAGAGAGCTTATCTACCATTATATACCATTTTAACATGGGCAGTAAATTATAGAGAAGTGACTAGAAAAAGCTGAAAGAGGGTTTTGGCTTCCAGGGCTGATAAATTGTAAAAGTGACTAGGAAATATATAGCAGAATCTAATAGAAAAAAGGGGTTATTTTAGTTAGGTTTGTGTTTGCACACTCATCCCAGTTCTAGCTGTCTGTATCAAGTGACAAGGGTCATTCTCCTCATTGTGTCTCAGAAGAGGAGGGACATGTGTGTACCGTTTTTAGGCAGAAAGGAGGAGAACAGAGAGTTCTTGGGTCTGCCATTTCTCAATAGTCTTCACCTCAAAATAACCAACCTGGGTCACATACGCTGATCCTCTCATTCTCAAGGTCATTCCATTTTGTAGCATGTGTCAAAAACGTCTTCCTTTTAATATGTTAATCCACTTTTACAAAGTTAGGTCTCCATATTCTAAATTTTATTTTTTTCCTAATTTTTATAAAATTAGATTCGAGTGTACAGCATAGTGATTAGACATTTACATAATTTATGAAATGATCCCCTGCCAATGACAGTGATTTTATCCATGAGCACAGTTTATCCTTCTATTTATTCATATCTTCAATTCCTTTCATCAAAGGCATAATTTTCTGAATGCAGAACTCTTATCTTCTTCGTTATATTTATTTCTAGATGTTTTACTATTTTTGATGCAATAGTAAATGGAATTATTTTCGTAAATTCTATTTCTGATAGTATGTAACTGGTTATAAAAGTGCAACTGATTTCTGAATATTAATTTTGTATTTTGCTACTTTACTGAATTAATGTAGTAGTTCTAACAGGTGTGTGTGTGCATGTGCGTGTTGACTCTTTAGGGTTCTCTATACATATAGCATTAACTCACCTGAAAATAATGAGTTTTACTTGTTGCTTCCATTTGAATGTCTTTCATTTCTTTTACTTGTGTGATTATTGGTCTAGGACTTCAATGCCATGTTGCTTAAAGGTGGTGAAAGTAGATAACCTTATCTTGTTCCTGATCTTATAAAAAATACTTTAGGTTTTCACCATGTGTATGATACTAACTCTGGCTTTGTCATATATGGTTTTTACTCAGTTGAAGTATGTTCTCACTATTTTCACTTTGCTCTGAGGTTTATCATAAATTGATCCTGGATTTTGTCAAGTGATTTTTTTCTGTATTTATTGATATGATCATATAATTTTGTGCTTCATTTTGTTCATGTGGTATATCACAATACTGGATTTTTGGATATGGAAACACCCTTGCTTTCCAAAAATACATCCCATTTGATTGTGGTATATTATTTTTAAATGTGTTGCTGAATTCGGTTTGCTAATATTTTATTGAGGATTTTTACATGTATATTCTTCAGGGATATTGGCCTATAATTTCCTTTTATTTTGTTGCATCTGTCTTGTTTTGGAATCAGAATAATGCTTACTATATAAAATTAGTTTGGGAGTCTTCCCTCTACCTGAATTTTTTGAATAGTTTGAGAAATATGTAGTTTGATAATAGCCATTCTAATAAGCATGAGGTGGTATCTCACTGTAGGTATGATTTGTATTTGCTTAATAGCTAATGAAGTTAAGCATCTTTTCATATATCTGTTGACTATTTATATGTATCCTTGAGAGAAGTGTCTGTTCAGGTCCTCTCATCATTTTTTACACTGAAAAATAAAATGAAATGCCTAGAAATAAACAAAGGATATGAAGGATCGACACAATGAAAACTATAAAACATGATTAAATTATATAGAAAAAAGAAAAAGAAATGAAAAAATAATCTGATCTCATGGATTGGAAGTATCAGCATAGTTAAAGTTTCCATATTACTCAAAGTTATATATAGATTTGATGCAATTCCCATGTGAATGCAATTGAATTTTTCAATAAATAGAATAAAAAATTATCAGATTTGTATAAAGCGACAAAAGAGGATGAATAGACAAATCAATCCTGAGGGGGTGAAGAATAAACCCAAGGTATTGCATTCTTTAACTTCAAATTATAATACAAAGTGACAGTAATCAAAACAGCATGGTATTGGCAGAAAAACAGACACACATTATAAAGAAACAGAAATGACAGCCCAAAATAAACCCACATGTATATGGGTAATTAATTTTTGACAAAGGAGCGAAAAGCAAACAATGGAAAAAAGAAAGTTTCTTCAATAAATGGTGGGAGTAAAAATTGGAAATCCACATGCAAAGGACAGAAATTAGACTACTGTTTGTCCCCATTTACAAAAATTAACTTAAAATTGATTGAAGACCCAAAATAAGATTTGAAACAATAAATGACATAGAAGAAAACGTTAAATACTGAACTTATGGACCTTGATCTTAGGCAGGATTTTATGAATTTGACCCCAAAGTCAAAAAAAGTAAAAACAAAATAAATGAGTGAAACCATATCAAACTAAAAAGCTTCTATACAGCAAAAGAAACCACCAACAAAACAAAAATAAACCAACCAAATGGAGGAAGATATTTACAAACAACAGCAAAACAAGGGGTTAATATCAAAAATACATAGAGAACTTACTCAACTCAACATACCATGCCCACAAAAACTATCTAATTAAATAATGTGCAGAGTTTATTGGTTACTGAATTTTTTTTTATACTAGTGGTAGGAGTTGTGTTAATTATTGGGCTGTTCAGATTTTCTGTTTCTGCTTCTGATTCAGTCATGGAAGATTGTGTGTTTCTAGGAATTGATCCATTTCCTCCATATTGTCCAATTCGCTGGCATATAATACTTCATATTTCTGTGGTATTAGTTGTTACTTCCCTGTTTTCATTTCTGATTTTAATTATTTGGGTCCTTTTTTTGATAAGACTGGTTAAAAGTTTATGAATTTTATTTAGCTTTTCTACAAACAAGCTCTTAGTTTTATTGATTTTTTTATATTGTTTTCTGGATTCTATTTCATTTATTTCTACTCTGAGCTTTTATGTTCTTCCTTCTATTCACACTGGATTGTGTTTGTTCTTTATCTAGCTTGTGTAGGTGTAAGGATAGATTGTTTAATTCATGTATTTCTTGTTTCTTAAGGTAGGTTTTTATGTCCGTGAATTTTTCTTTTGCTACTGATTTGTCTGTGTGCCATATATTTTGAGTCACGTTGTTTTTATTTTCATTTGTCTACAGTAGTGTGTTATTTAACTTCAATGTGTTTGGATGTTTTTCAGTTTTCTTCTTATAATTAATTTGAGAAGATACATGTTATGATTTCAGTCTTCTTAAATTTGTTGAGCATATACTATATCCTGGACAATGTTCCATGTGTACTTGAAAAGAATGTATATTCTGTTTCTTTGAAGTAAAATGTTCTAAAAATATAAATTAAATACTAAATTAAGTATAATTAAATATAATTAATAAATTATAAATTTAATTAATGTATTATTTAAGTTATTGTTTTCTTGTACTTTTCTGTTTGGATGATGTACCCATTGATATCAAAGGGGCATTAAAGTTCCTGACTGGTACTGTATTACTGTCAATATATCCCTTTATGTCCACTAATATTTGCTTTGTATATGTAAGTGCTCTTACATTGAGTGTGTAAATGTTTACAAGGGTTATATCCTCTTTCTGGATTTATCCCTTTACAATTATATAATATTCTTCTTTGCCTTTTTTTTAAAGTCTATTTTTTGTGATGTAAGTGTTGCTACCCCAGGTATATAGGGTCCAGCAGAAGTAAGACCTGTGTGAGTATGTTTGGTAAGGTAATAATGTGGGCATAATAAATAATACTTTTAATTTGAGCATTTCACCTAAAATACAATGTCATATCTTGTGTTTGAATGTGATATTGTTATGTTGCAGAATTGCATGCTTATGATACTGTAATACAAGATTTTGTAATAAAAAGGGGACATTATTTGTGCTGGATCCTGTATAATTATTTTTTTTAATTTTCATGAAATATCTGTTTCCATTCCTGTACTTTCAGTAAGTATGTGTTTTTCTGTCCAAAGTGGGTCTCATGAAGGGAGTATATGCATGGGTATTTTGTTTTTATTCACTTAGTTAACTACTTTCTTTTGACTGGAACATTTAATCTACTTACATTTAAAATAATTATTGATAGGTATGTAGCTATTGCCATATTATTATTCATCTCCTTGATCTTACTTTTCTCCCTCTTCTTCTTCTTCAAGAAATCCCTTTATATCTCTTGTAATACTGGTTTGGTAGTGATGAGCTCCTTTAGTTTTTTAATCTCTCTTTTTTTTAATTTGTATGTATTTTTTTACTTCATTTTTCTTATTTACATTACTACAGATGTTCCCATCTTTTTCTCCTTTTGCTCACTCCCCCTCAACATCACCTCCTTTTCTATCTATCCTTCACCACACTGTTTTTTGTGTCTGTGGGTTATGCATGTATGTTCTTTGGCTAACCACTTCACCTTCTTTCATCTAATTCCTCCCCTGTCCTCTCACAACTATCAGTCAGATCCATGTATCCATGGCTCTGTTTTTATTTTGCTCATCAGTTTATTATGTTCATTAGGTTCCACATATAAGTGAGATCATATGGCATTTGTGTTCCACCAACTGGCTTACTTCACTTAGCATAATAATCTCCAGGTCCACCCATGCTGTCGTAACAAGTAAGAGTTCCTTATTCTTATGACTGGTTCTATTTCATTTTGTAAATGTACCACAGCTTTTTTATCTACTCATCTAGTGATAAACACTTGGGCTGTTTCCAAATCTTGGTTATTATAAATAATGCTGCTATGAGCACAAGGGTGCATATATTCTTTTGGAATTGGTGTTTTGGGATTTTTAATATATATTTCCCGAAGCTGGAATGCCTGGTCAAAAGACAGTTTCACTTTTAATTTTTTTTGAGGAAATTCCATACTGTTTTCCACAGTTACTGCACCAGTCTGCATTCCCACCAAGAATGAACTAGGGTTCCCTTTTCTCCACATCTTCACCAGCACTTATTGTTTTTTGATTTTTTAATGATGGCCATTCTGACTGGTGTGCAGTGATATCTCATTGCGGTTTTAATTAGCATCTCCTTGACAGCTAGTGATATTGGGCATTCTTTCTTATGTCTATGGGCTCTCTATATGTCCTCCTTGGAGAAGTGCCCAAGTCCTTTGCCCATTTTTTAATTGGATTGTTTGTCTTCCTGGTGTGGAGTCCTGTGATTTCTTTGTATATTTGGAGATCAAACCCTTGTCCAATGTATCATTGGCAAATATGTTTTCCCTTTTGCTCGGTTCCCTTTTCATTTTGATGATGTTTTCTTTAGCTGTGAAGAAGCTTTTTAGTTTGATGTAGTCCCATTTGTTTGTGCTTTCCTTTATTTCCTTTGCCCTAGGAGCTATATTGATGATAATATTGCTGTGTAGGATATCTGAAATTTTTCTGTTTTACTCTGGACTTTTATGATGTCATGACTTATATTTAAGTCTTTTATCCATCTTGAGTTCATTTTGGTGTATAGTATAAGTAGGTAATCTAGTTTCATTTTTTTTGAATGCACCTGTCCAGATCTCCCAACACTATTTGTTACAGAGGCTATTTTTACTCTATTTTGTGTTCCTGCCCCCTTTGTCCAATATTAATTGACCATACTGACATGAGTTTATTTCTGGGCTCTCTATTCTGTTCTACTGATCTGTGTGTCTGTTCTTATGCCAGTACCAGATTGTTTTGATTACAATGGCCTTGTAATATAGTTTAATATCAGGTATTGTGATCCCTTCTATTTTGTTCTTCTTTCTCAAAATTGCTGAGGCTATTTGGGGTCTTTTAGGGTTCCATATAAATTTCTGAAATATTTCTTCTATATCTGTGAAATATGCCATTGGTATTTTAATAAACATTGTATTGAATTTATAGGTGCTTTGGGTAGTAGGGACATTTTAATGATGTTAATTCTTCTAATCTATAAACACAGTATATTCTTTCATTTATTTGTGACTTTCTTAGTTTCTTTCTTCAGTGTTGTATAGTTTTCTGAGTACAGATCTTTTACTTCCTTGGTTAAGTTTATTCCTCGGTACTTGATTTTTCTTATTGCTATAGTAAATGGGGTTTTTTAATAGCCCCCTGAGTATGATGTTGACTGTGGGTTTCTCATATATGACCTTTACTATGTTAAGGCTGCTCCCTCTATTCCCACGTTGCTGAGTGTTTATATCATAAATGAGTGTTGTACTTTATCAAATGCTTTTGCAGCATCTATTGATATGATCATGTAATTTTTGTCTTTCATTTTATTTATGTGATATCTATTTTCTATTAAAATTGTAGCCTTGGTTGTTTATTACAAAAAATTTCATTACATATTTATAATATATTGAAAAACATTTACCCCCTCCATCACAGCACTGTTATATATAGTAGAGAATAGTCAAGAGAAGATTTTTAAATTAGAATATCAGTCTTCAAATTATGCCCAGACACACCATGGTTTATTGGCCCTCCCCTCCTTTTCTTATAAGAACTAAAAAAACACACACACATACAAAAATGTCAAAAAATTTGAGGGACCCTTTCTAAACAGCACACAGTTAGTTCAGTAATTCACATCTTGCTACAAAGTGTATGTATATTATTTCTTTTATGAAACTTTCAGTACCAAAAAAGGAAATTAAAGCCATTAGATTCACAGCTTGAAAATTCACGTAAAGGAAATATAAAAATATTCTGTGTTTCAGAAAAGACTCTGCAGTGTATGTAGGTAAAGATTACCATACTTGTTTATTTTAAGGAAAACAGTTGACTTGAGAAATTTACATAATTGCACAGCTTCTATTGGACACGGTTGGGGATCTCTGTGGCCAGAGTTCTCCCTGGACAGCCACTTCAACTTCTTCCTCTTTACTCATGGTTGTTTTGAAGACTGTATTTCTTTGAGCAACCTCCTCTCCCTGAGAATTTTTCAGTCTAACCTTCATATCTTCACCAGTGCCCCACTAGGTCTGGTTCTTCCGGGTGAGGTCTGTGGGAGGAATGACTGTGACAGCAGCATTTGCAGACCAGATATAACAGTCTGGCCTGCCCTTAGCACATATCTTGAGATAGATTTGTACTTGACTGACGTGCCTACAATTTTTCTAGTCATCTTTCAGCCTCGCATTGGTTGATACTGTTCAGAAGTATTCTTCAAGATAAATTTTCCATTAACATCTATGTCTTCAGTACAGACATTCCCAGTGGCTGAAGTGGAATGAGAGATGCTAACAGCACTGATGGTCTCTGACTCTTCCATGTCGATTATCTTCCATTTCTCTCTATTTGTACACACTCTGTTACTTGAGGATGCTTGTGATGTTGTCGCACAAGAAGAAGGGCTTGGAGAGAGCTTCATTATCTTTTCTTCACCTTCTAAGAGTTTTATGTAAGCACTGATTTCCATGTCCAGGGTTAACTTTACATTAGAAAGTTGTTCGTGATCGTTCAGCTGTTGCTTCACCTGATCCCTTATTTCCACCATATCTCTCTTTGTCAGACGACATGCGCCAAGGGTTGTCTCTTTCTTTAGCAAGCAAGTAATCCAGCTCTTGAATCTTCTCCAAACATGCTCTAGACTCTTTGTAGACTAGAAAGCTGAGATGAAAGGCGTTCAATTCTCATATGACTTTCCATCAGTTTTTCCCTGGCACTGTTCACAATGGAGGTGTTCATCTCTGATGTTAGTCAGGCATTCTTGAGTTGGGCTGGTAAGTCCGCTCTAGCCCCTCCTTGTACAGTTTGACCTGGGCTTAATGATGCTCTCTCATCTCATGAAGAGCCTGAGCCAGTTTGTGCTCGTCCTCAGTCGCACTCCCAGAATCCACCTCACCAAGAGAGTTTCATGCTTCCTTCTGGTCTCATTAATCTCCTCCTCATACATGATTTTACAAAACTCCAAGTCCTCCGTAAGACTCTGACAGTGACTCTCCAAATCCATTTTAAGTAAACTTTCATCAGCTAACTGGGTTTTGGCAGCAGTTAGGGAGGTTTCCAAATGAGCAATCTGATCTTTCAGATCCTCCAATTCTCCCTCTAAACTTTTTTTTGTCACCAAGTGCAGTAGTCAGAGCCACATCTTCAGAATTCAGGGCTGCTTCATATTCGCGAGCTTGACCTGGGCTCCATTAAGATTAGATTCTTTCTTAGCATAATTGAGGAGAAGTTGAACTTGTCCAGTTTTATCTGCAGCTTGGCATGCTCACACGCTGTGTCTCCAGTGCTCTTCATACATCTGCCTGCTTGGCCTCGTAGAGCGCCTTGAGGCCGGTGACCTGCACTGCACCTCCTCAGGCTGAGGCTGTCACCTGCAGATGCAGCACGCTGTTCTGTTTCCAGGCTGCGCACCTTGTTGATGCACACCATCAGCCCATCTTGAGCTTGAACAGCTCCTCCTTTTCCTGCAGCCTCAACAAACGTGGGGCTCAGTGGCGTCATAGCTAGCTGCTGGTCTATGGCTGCATGGGGGTGGTGGTGGATGGCGGGGAGAGTGGAGTGGCTAGGCTGCACGTAGGGAAACGCAGCAGGCTGAAGGGAATGAAGCTGGGACTGCAGGCACACACCAGCAACTCGAGATCACTCAGAGGCCCAGCTGGGGAAGGAAGAAGTACCTGGAAGGTGGGAACCGGTTACAGAACAAAGAGCAGAGGGGAACTGCGAACCAACTAGTCCTAAAATGCCCTTTGTGAGAAAATGCACAAGGGTGCGAACTCCAGCACTAGGAAGTTACCCAGTGAGGATCTCAAATAAGTTTTCAATTACTTGCTCTCTCTCTTCCCCTTCTGGGATCCCTGTTATGTGACTGTTGTTATGCTTGATGTTGTCCCGGAGGTGGCTTAAACTGTATATGTTGTTTCCAAATTGCTCATTTGATCCTCTTATTTATCTAATCTAATTTTGTAATTGAGCCTGATTGCTGTTGGCAACTCTGTGGGTAGGACTGACTCAGGCCCACTGGCAGTTAGGACTGACTATGACCAGAGTAGACAAGCTGTTTTGTGAGAGCTTACCCCACTAGTAGAATCTACTGTAGTAGTGCCCTTTGGGTATATTATTAGTGAAGTTAATTAGGTGATGCTCTAGTGTGTTCTGAAGTCACCCATGAGGTGTGTTGGTTCTGGGATCTCTGGGATGGAGCTCTGGTATAGGCTCATATCAGCCACTGCCTGACCTGGGCCACCTGGTAAGATATGCAATGTGTTCTGTGGATGGTAGCTGCTTGTGCTGGGCTTGGAGGTGCCTAGAAGAGGCTAAGCTACAAACTGAGGCTGGTTCTCACTAGTACTGGTCTGGGGGCTGCTTATCAAGAGGAATGGGCCATACTGAGAACAGCAGCTGCTGATTTGAGATGTGTAGAACTTTGAAAGTCTTTAGAGCAGTCTGTAATGTGAGCTGAGGCTGGCCATTGGGTAACAGCTGCTGAAAGAGGATCTGGCCTGTGTGTGAGTTGGATGGGGTAAATTCTCAGGAAATACCAGAGTGGGGCAAGTTTGATGGAGACTAATGTTTGGCGCCCACCTGCATCTGCAGGCTAGGCAGAAGGAAGGCTCAGCAAAACAATTATGGTGCCTGCCAACACTTTCAGAGCTGTCCCTCTAGCCCACACCCTGAAGTCAGGCAATTCAGTTTCTCAAGCTATGTCCCTGGCCTCTTTTGAGCTGCTATCCCAGTGGTGGAGCTCAGAAAAAGTGAGTCCATCCACAAGTATTTCTGTCCATGGGCCCTTTAGAAGAAACCCCTGGGACTCCAGCAGCCCTCAGTTTCACTTGGACTGAATACCCACTGATTTTCACAGCCAAATGTTGTGGGGAAATCCTCTCCCTGGCACAGGTGGTCTGGACTAGGAGCCTGTTGTGCAGCTGGAACACCTCACTTCTCAGTGGGAGACCTCCACAGCTGAGGTATCTCTCCCAATTCCTAATCGCTACATGTGGGTGTGGGTGTGGGAGCAACCAGTCTGCCTTTCTAGCCAGTCTTGATATGACTTCTTTATATCCTTATGTGTATGAGTTCTGTTTAGCTAGCCTTCAGGTGATTCACAAATGTGGATTTTCTGTAACTTAGCTGTAATTTTGATATCATCATGGAAGGAGAACACAACATTCAAATGGATTACATGTCCCAATCAAAGGATGTAAAGTCGCTGATTGACTTAAGAC
This sequence comes from Trachops cirrhosus, assembly GCA_028533065.1. NCBI lineage: Eukaryota > Metazoa > Chordata > Mammalia > Chiroptera > Phyllostomidae > Trachops > Trachops cirrhosus. The sequence goes on from CM052539.1 coordinate 128,020,670, forward strand.
AAAACCAAACCAAACAAGATCTATTCATATGCTGTCTTCAGAAGATTTGAGGAAATACTGAGGCTAAAATGAAAGTGATATAGAAAGAAATTTTACCAAACATAAGGCTTGGGTAGCTTACTATATCCAACAAAAACTGCCACAAAGAGACTAATAATGGCATCATATAATGACAAAAGTTGACCAGGAACACATCAAAATTCTAAAAATATATTCAAACAACATCAGGATGATAAATATATAAGCAAACATTGACAACTCTGAAGGGAGAAATAGACTGCAGTGAATAAAAGTAGGAGACTTCAAAAGATACTTGGCAGTAATAGAACAACCAGATAGAAAATTAAAAACAAAACAAAATAGGACACTTAAATAACATATGGACCAAACAGATATAAAGAAAACACTGGACACAGCAGCAAAGCAGGTGTGGCTTAGTTGGTTGGAGCATCGTCCTGCAGCCAAAGGACTGAGGTATTGATTACTGGTCAGGGAGCATACTTAGGTTGTAGGTTTGATCCCCAGTACAGGTACATATGATCCTCAGTCTGGGCATGTAGAGAAGCAACCAACTGATGTTTTTCTCTCTCTCTTCATCTCTCTAAAAACAATAAAATGATGTCCTCAGGTGAGGATAAAAGCTAACTAACTGACTAAATAACTAAATAAAATCTAGCAGCAAAACATAAATTTTGTTCAAGTACATATGGAATGTTCTTCAGGAAAAATCATTTGGTCACCAAAAATGTCTTCATTTCAGATTTAACTCATATGAAGCATCTTCTCCAATCACAATAGAGCAATGGTGTCAAACTCACTTTCACCTGGGGCCTCATCAGCCGTGTGGTTGCCTTCAAAGGGCCAAATGCAATTTCAACTCCTTAACAGTTAAGGAGTAGTTACATTTATACAGTCCTAACATTATTTCAGCCCTTTGAAGGCAACCACGAGGCTGATGTGGCCCCTGGTAAAAATGAGTTTGACTCCCCTGCAATAGAGTAAAGCTAGAAATTAATAGCTAAAGGAAACTCAAATTCACAACTATTTCATAATTTTTAAAAAAATACATAAACACGAGGTCAAAGAGTACATTAAAAGAGAAAATAGAAAAAAAATTGAGACAAATAAAAATGAAGCAAAAGCATACCAAAACTTACGAGATATAGCAAAAGCAATGTCAAGAAGGAAGGTTAAAATGATAAGTGCCTACATTTATAAAAAACAAAGTTCTCAAAGAAGTAACATAACTAAACACTTCAATGAGGTATAAAAAAGAAAAAAACACCTCAAAGTTAGCAGAAGAAGGGTAAAAATAAATATTAGATCAGAAACAAAATATGTGACAAAAAACAACAAATCAAACGTTTTTTTTTGGAAAAAGATGAAAGTAGGCACACTTTTAGCTAGGCTAAAGTAAAAGAGAGGTTAAAAAAATAAAATGGAAAATGAATGAGGAGACATTACATTTGATATGTAACAGAAAAGGTTTATGAGAAACTACTATGAATAATTATACACAAACTAACTGGATAACCTAAAAGAAATAGATAGGTTCCTAGAGACATAAAACTATCAAGAACTAATAATGAAAAAAATCAAGTGTCTGAATAGACTTGTAAATAATATAAAAATATAATCAGTAATCAAAAACCTCCCATCAAAGAAAATTTCAGAATTTGATGGCTTCACTTTGTTTTTTGAAAATTATACAAAACAAATTGAAAGAACAAAAATACTAGTTCTCATAAACCTTTCAAACATTGAAAAGGAGGGTATACTCCCAAATTAATTTTATAAGAAGAGCATTAATATGATGCTGAAATCAAGGAGAGACAATTATAGGTTATATCCCAATTAACACATATGCAAATATTTTCCACAAAATACTAGTAAACTTAATCCAATGACATATTAAAATTATCATATATTGTGACCAAATGTGATTTACTCCTGGGGTGCAATGATAGTTCAACATATGAAACATAATTCACATGATACATAAAAAAAGGAGACTGAGTGCTATGATAATCTCAACATATTCAGAAAGAGCATTAGATAAAATTCAATGCCTTTTATGAGAGAAGCTGTCAACAAATTATAAATAGAGGGGGTTTATTTCAACATAATAAAGACTATATACAAGAAGTCCACAGCTAACATATATCATGGTGAAAGCTGAAAGATTTTCCACCAAGTTCAGGAACAAAGCAAGTATACCCACTGTTACCACTCTACTCAGTACAATACTGGAAGTACTAGCTAAATCAATTAGACAAGAAAAGGAGATAAAAATACTTAAGAAGTAAAAATAGGCACAGAATAACCATGGGGATGTAAAGCACCATATAGGAAATGGAGCAGCCAAAGAAATTTATATGCACGACCCATGGACATGATAAATGGTTGAGAATTTCCTGAGGATATGAATGGTGCTGTGTGGAAGGGGCCAAAGGGGAAAAACTGGGACAACTGTAATAGCATAGTATAAAATATAATTCATTTAAAAAATGGGCTAAGAATTTGAATAGATATTTTTCCAAAGAAGACATATAAATGGCCAACAGGTATATGGAAACTAATCATCAGGGTCATGCAAACTGTAATCACTTCATACCTTCTAGGATGACAATTACTAAAAAAAAAAAAAAAAAAACAGAAAAAAAAAACAAGTTTTGGCAAAGTTGTAAAATGGCAAACCTTGCAGTGTTAATAAGAGTGAAAAATGAGGCAGCTTACGGAAAATAGTATGTAGGTTCCTGAAAAAAGTGAAAAATGGAACTACCATATGATCCAGCACTCTCACCTCTGGGTATTCATCTAAAATAATTGAAATCAACATTTCAAAGAGGTGGTATCCCACTCTCATGTTCACAAAGCATTATTCACAATAGTCAAAGGTGGAAACAACCTAATGTCCATTGGCAGACTAATGAATAAAAAAGGTGTTACATACAGTGGAATATTATTCAGCCTTAAAAAGAAGGAAAGCCTGCAATGTGTGATAACATGAATAATCCTGGGAAACGTTATTCTGTTAAATTTAGCCAAATACACAAAAACAACTACTTCATGATTCAACTTACATGAGTTACTAACGTAATCAAAATTGAGGCAAACAATGAAATTGTTGTAGCCAGGGGCTTCGGGGAAGGGGAAATGGGGAGTTGCTAAACAACAAATACATTTCAATTCTGCAAGGTGGATTAGATCTGCTGTACAACGCTAAGCTTATAATAACAATACTGTGCTTATACACTTGAAAGTCTGTTAAGAGGGCAGATCTTATATTAATTGTTATAACCATGATAAAAGTTTTTAAAAATGTTGTTGGATATGTGTGTATGTGTATATATAAGTTTTTATATATGGTATATATAAAAACATTTTTGATATATATAAACACTTTTACATAGGAAAATGATGTTTTCTATGTAAAACATTTCCTCTTACTGGCAGTACTTTCATGAAGATTATATTTTTCTAAAAATAATTCTAATGCTGTATAGATTTCAAGCAACTTACTCTCTTGGAATATAAATGTATCTTGAAATATTGCAAAACAAGTAAACTGTAAACAGCAATTAAACACTACAGTTAAGAAATAATTACAAAGTTGTTTTTATTAACTATTAAACTGTACAAACATGTTCTACCAAGTGAATGGTACTATAGTACTGTTCTTATGGTTACATTTATGTCATTCAACTCTACAAAATTTACACTGGCTTAATTAAATGTTCTTAAAGTCTGTTTATTCATTTTTCACTTAACAATATTTATTTGGTTTATATTATGGGCCAAAACTTTGTAGTAACTTTCTCTCAATCTCTAGTTTTGATTTATTAAAAATATTTTATCTCCATAGCTTCCTTCACAAGTACATTCTCCATGCTATGTTCCCATTTACATAGAATGAGTTTAAAATAAATTACACACTGAAGATTGTGAAAAACATTCCAGGCTATATAAAGAATATTAATGCATTTAGAGCTAATATGTGAGTACATGTGCTCTATTAGGTGAAGGGCCATTTCTTAATAATTTAAATTCAATCTGAATTATATCTTTAAAATAAAAGACCCAGATTTTTACTGAACCACTGAATACAATTTTTATTTTTATCAAGCACTTAGATATTAAAATAAATAGCAATTTGATCTTTTATACATCTTGATTTTAGTCTCTGAAGTGTGCACCTATTTTATATATATATATATATATATATATATATATATATATATTAGCACTGACCTGAAGGTCAGTGATATTGTTTATGACCAAGGTAATTGTATCACATAAAGAAGGTAAAAATGATGTTGGAGAAAAAAAAGTTGGATATACATAAGTATACCTTGAATTACATTAACTAGTTATTATCATATAGTGCAACAGGTTTTTAATTGTTTTCATGAGTTGTTTATCAGGATAAATGTGAGCTTACAAAAGTAAATGTAACCAATACAAACTTCTTTTTAAGTGAAAACTATACCAACAAAATAAATTTTTGTATATTATCTGTGAGAATAGAGTCGCAACCATATGTTGTAGTTTTAAAGTATGCTCAAGTGCTCCAGCTGGTGTAGCTTAGTGAATTGAGTGTGGGCTGGTGAGCCAAAGTGTCGTCAGTTCAATTCCCAGTCAGGGCACATGTCTGGATTGTGGGGCCAGGTCCCTGGTGGCGTGACATGTGAGAGGCAGCCACATATTGATGTTTCTCTCTCTCTTTCTCCATCCCTATCCTTCTCTCTAAAAACTAAAAAAGATAAGAAATTGGTGAATTATTGTCTTTATGTGAAAAACATTCCAAATTAACATGCTTTCCACTCAATTCATCTGGCATTTTTTATTTGTGGATTTTTAAACTCTTGGCAATATGTAATAATTATATGAATAATTTGTGCATATTTAACTGGAGTATCAAAAATCACTTTGAATCCTTTAATTTGACAACTTCAATTTTTAACAACTCTCTTATTTAGTATTGAAAATATATTTTGTAAGCATCATTCTTTTCTACATAGCATATTTGAACATTTTCTATTTCTAATTATTAATGCAAAAATATATATTTTCATTTACTGTTATTCTACAACATCACTTTCACTGATTTATTTGCATACTAAGTTTTTGTTTTGTGCGAAAACACCCTAAATAAATAATATCATTTTATAGGTAATGACTTTTAACTGTACTCAGTAAAATTTTGGACAGAGAACATCACAAGAGGATTATCTTACATCTTCAGGACCAGTGATTTCATCTAGAGAGTCATAGACACTGTCTGTAGTCTATTCCCTTTTTATACAATTTTATGGTCATATCACTTTAAAAATCCAGGAAGAAAACTATAATATAAGTGGCTACTCTAATAATTAATATAGAGACACTGTGATTTTAATAGGTCATTTCATGTGTGTTGGTACTATGTTAAAGGTAAAAAAGTATGGAAATTAAATAGAATATGAATAGAATAGAACCAAATGGATTGCAGAGACCATCTGGTTTTAAATGATTATGTTTTGGACTCTTTTGGACTCTTTATATTTATTATGTATATTTTTATTTTTTTATGTTCACTACAGGACATTTTCTCATTGCATTTTTTTTGACAGAGAGAGGGAGAGAAAGGGAGAGGGAGATAGAGATAGAAATATCAATGTGAGACAGAAACATCGATTGGTTGCCTCCCTGATGTGCTCCAGTGGGGTCGGGGGCATCAAACCCACAATCTAGCTCTGTGCCTTGACCAGGAATGAAACCTGTAAACTTTCAGTTCACAGGATGACACTTCAACCAACAGAACTGCACCAGCCAGAGCTATATTTATTATTGATAATAGTATTGTGGAAGTGGTAAAATAAAGATAACATTTAAAAAAACATAGGAGGATGATTTAACTTTTGTGTGTCTTAAGTAGGGTTGCAAGTTTTTACTTAATTTTCCCATAGTAGTAATGCCTTATATTGACATATTTTGTGGTTTTTACATTTACAAAGCAGTTCTATGTAAAGTGCTCCTTTTAATTCTCACAGTAATCCAGTTAAATTCTTTTTTAAGCTTTCAATTACAGAGCAGGGAACTGATCTATAAGTGGTTATATGACTTATTCAAGATCACATAGCCGGGATTTGGCAGATATAGAACTCAAAATTAAGAACTTTGACTTTTAGTCAGGATGTCTTTGTATATATAATACATGTTACATTTCATCAAAGGATAAAACACATATGAGATTTCATAAATTCACAAGATATCTGCACTTTATCATGAGATTCTATAAAACATTGCAATATTTAATTAGTATAACTATAGTTACTAAATATACAGGACATTTCGTGTACTTTTTATCTATCTTGCTAAATTTCTGGAGATACCACTGATTTTTTCCCTTTTGTACTCTCATTAGGTTCTAATAAATTCAATTTTATAGATGTTTATTTCAAAAAATAAAATGTTAGACATATCAGCATATACACTAGTATTATCTTGATGAATTATTGGAGTGACACATGACTTTTATTTCTAATCATTATGTATTTTAAATTTGCAAAAACATTTTCTAAAGATTAACAATTAAAATAACTTTAGATTCTTAATTGTGGTAAAAGCATAACATAAACAGTTTTGACATAATACAAGAGCAAAGGAAGAAAATATCTGTCATAATTACACAAAAATGTTAGTATATTAATTTACAATGTTGAGTAACTATTTAATGCTATAGAAAACTTGATTCTTTATTCTTTATAACTGGAATTAGGAGATGTCATAGTAAAGTCATCCAATCTTACAAAGAAACAAGTTAGAAACAACACCTGAATATCTGATTTATCAAAGTAACAATCAATTGTTTTCATTTTTATTTTATTTTTATTTTTTTATTTTTTTAAAAATTTTAAATTTATTTTTTAAATTTTTTACTGTTGTTCAGTTACAGTTGTCCAGCCTTTTTCTCTATTGCTCTCCTCTGCTCCATCCCCCTCCACTTCCACAATTAATCCTGTTCTCCCATTGTCCATGCCCATGAGTTTTCTATTTGGGCTCCTTGGCTTGCCCCTTCCCCTTCATTCCCCTGTTGTCCTCTTTCCTGCTCCTCTCTGGTCACTGGCAGTATGTTTTTATATTCATGTATCTGGTTCTATGCTGCTCTTTTGGTAGTTTTGTTGATTAGGTTCCACTTATAGGTGAGATCATACGGTATTTGTCTTTCACTGCCTGGCTTATTTCACTTAGCATAATGCTTTCCAGTTCTTTCTATGCTGTGGAGAAGGTTAGGAGTTCTTTCTTTCTGCTGCCTAGTATTCCATTGTGTAAATGTACCACAGTTTTTTGATCCACTCATTTACTGATAGGCACTTAGGCTGTTACACTGGCTACTGATGTTGAACATTTTTTCATGCTTATGGGCCCTCCAGATGTCCTCATTAGAGAAGTGTCTGTTCAGGTCTTTTGCCCATTTTTTAATTGGATTGTTTATCTTCCTGGTGTGGACTCATATGAGTTTGTCACATATTTGGGAGATCAAACCCTTGTCCAAGGTATCATTGGCAAATATGTTTTCCCATACTGTTGATTATTTTTCCATTTTGTTGATGTTTTCTTCAGCCGTACAGAAGCTTTTTAGTTTGATGTATTCTCATTTGTTTATTCTTTCCTTTATATTCCTTGCCTTAGGAGATATATCAGTGAAAATATTGCTGCACGGGATATCTGAAATTTTCCTGCCTATGTTCTCCTCTATTACATTTAGGGTGCCATGACTTTTATTTAAGTCTTTTATCCATCTTGAGTTTATTTTTGAGTATGGTGTAAGTTGGTGCTCAAGTTTCATTTGTTTGCATGTACTTGTCCAGATCTCCCAACACCATTTGTTGAAGGGGCTTGTTTTATACCATTGTATGCTCATGTGCCCTTTGTCAAATATTAATTGACCATATGACATGGGTTTTTTTCTGGGCTACCTATTCTGTTCCAATGATCTATGTATCTGTTCTTATGCCAGTACCAGACTATTTTGATTACAGTGTTCATGTAATATACTTTCATATGGGGTATTGTGATCTCTCCTACTTTGTTGTTCTTTCTCAAACTGCTGAGACTATTGGGGTCATTAATGGTTCCATATAAATATTTTAAATATTTTTCTATATCTATGAAATATCGATGAAATATGTCTTTGGTGTTTTGATAAGGATTGTGTGGAATATACAGATTACTTTGGGTAGTATGTACAGTTTAATGATGTTAATTCTTCTAATACATAAATATGGTATATGCTTCCATTTTTTGTGTCTTCCTTAATTTTATCTTCAGTGTTCTTTAGTTTTCTGAGTACAGACTTTTCACTCCTTGGATAAGTTTATTCCTAAGTATTTTATTTTTTTGTTGCTATAGTAAATGGGATTTTTTGCCTAATTTCTGGTTTTGATATTTCATTGCTAGTATACAAAAATACCTTTGATTTCTGAATGTTGATTTCTCATCCTGCTGTTTTGCCAAACTCCTTTATTAGAACAAGTAGTTTTGTTTTTTCTTTTTTGTGAAGTCCGTAGGGTTTTCTATATACATCTTGTCATCTGCAAACAGTGAAGGTTTACTTCCTCTTTTCCAATTTGGATGCCTTTTTTTTCTTTGTCTTGTCTGATTGCTGTGGCTAGAACCTCCTGTATTATGTTGAATAAAAGTGGTGGCAGCAGACATCCTTGTCTTTTTCCTGATCTTAGTTGGAAAGCTTTTAATTTTTCCCATTGAGTATGATGTTGGCTGTAGGTTTCTCACATAATGACTTTATTATGTTGAGATATGCTCCCTCTACTCCCACTTTGCTGAGTGCTTTTATCATAAATGGGTGCTGTACCTTATCAAATGCTTTTTCTGGATCTATTGATATGATCATGTGGTTTTTGTCTTTCTTTTTGTTTATGTGATGTATTACTTTTTTAAATTTGCATATATTGTCCCATCTTTGCATGCCTGTGATGAATCCCAGTTGCTCATGGTATACCATCTTTTTAATGTATTGTTGGATTCAGATTTTCAATATTTTGTTGAGGATTTTAGTGTCTGTGTTCATCAGCATTACTAGCCTATAGTTTTCTTACATTTTTGTGTCTTTACCTGGCTTTGGAATTAGGAAAATACTGTCATCCTAAAAAGAACTTGGGAGGCTTCCCTATCTTTGTAATTTTTGGAACAGTTTTAGAAGATTTGGGGTTAGCTCTTCCCTAAATATTTTGTAAAATTCTCCTGAAGCCGTCTGACTCAGGGCTTTTTTTGCCAGGAATTTTTTATTACTCCTTCAATTTCACCAGCTATTATCAGTCTGTTTGGGATTTCTGCTTCTTCTTGACTCAGTTTTGGAGGATTATATGTTTCTAGAAATTTGTCCATTTCACCCAAGTTTTCAAATTTCTTGGCATATAGTTGTTCATAATAATTTCTTACAATCCTTTGTATTTCTGTGGTATTGGTTGTCATTTCTCCTCTTTTGTTTCTGATTTTATTTGGATCCCCTCTCTTTTTCTTGATAAGCTGGTTAAAGGCTTGTTGATTTTATTTATTTTTTCAAAGAATCAGCTTCTGGATGTATGCATACTTTGAGTTGTTCTTTCAGTCTCTGTGTCATTTAATTCAGCTCTAATCTTGATTATTTCATTCCTTCTACTCTATCTGGGCTTTGTTTGTTGCTGTTCTTCTAGTGTTTGTGGATGTAGGGTAAGGTTATTTATTGGAAATTTTTTTGTCTTTTTTAATTAGGCCCATATTGCTATGAACTTCCATCTCAGGACTGCCTTCACTAGGTCCCACAGATTTGGGGGATTTTATGTTCATTTTCATTTGTTTTCAGAATTTTTTTGATTTTTCCCTTGATCTTATTGTTTCCTCATTCATTGTTTAATAACATGTTATTCAGTCTCCACTGATTTGATTGTTTTTCAAGTTTTTTTTCCTTGAGGTTTGATCTAGAGTCAAGCAATTGCGATCTGAGAAAATGCTTGATATGATTTCAATTGTCTTAAATTTGTTGAGGCTTGTTTTGTATCCTATCAGGTGGTTTATCTTTGAAAGTGTTCCATATGCTTTTATGGGGTGAAAGGATAGCATTCATATATATATTAATATATATTCATATATATATATACATATATTCATGCATATTCATATATATATAATCAGTTAAGTCCATTTGATCTGGTGCATTGTTCAGTGCCAAAAACATCAATGTGTGGTTGCCTCTCGTGAGCCCCATTCTGGGGATTTGGCCTGCAACCCAGGCATGTGGCCTAAATGGGAATTGAACTGGTGACCCTTTGGTTTGCAATCCACGCTCAATCCACTGAGCTACACTGGCCAGGGCTAGTATTTTATGTGATTTAAAGTACAAACAAATAGTGAACAAATAGGAGTTCTTTTGGAGAAGTACAATAGTAACCATGGCATTTTGCTCAACTAGACACTGTTTATGCAGGTGGAAAGGAAATAAGACTGTTATTAGAGGGAAAAACGAATGTGAGCTGCCTTAAGAAAGAATACTGTTTATGCAAAGTTAGGTGGAGGAGAAATAATATGAATAAGGGATAAGAACATGGCATATTGTGAGGGAAAATAAAGTTTATGACAACAGTAAGAAAGGTCAGGAAGATGGCAAAATGGATTCAGACTAGAGAAGGGTGCTATGTGGGATTTGGAATAACAATAATAATAAATATGCATATAATCTGATTAAAAAGAATAATTTAGAAGGCCAAGAGTAGTGAGTTATTTGGAATATGAGTGAAGTGAATAAAGAAAAATTAAAATGCAATACGTAAGGGAGCAAAACAAACAAAAAACCAAAACAAGAATAAAAACAAAAAAACTAAAAAAAAGATGAAAGAGAAATTTTAAAAAACACTCAAGTTCTGATGAAGAGGAAGGTGAAATTTGTCTCAGCTGTTGGTGTTTGCCTTTTGATTTCTTTCTGGATCTGTCTCTGGTTTTCTCTCAGCTCCTGGTCCTGGTTGGGTTGTCCAACTTCTGGCACCACTGCCTGTATCTCCTTCCTCTGCCTCTAGAGGGAACTTCTGGTGAGATCAAGAGGGTGAAGTCTCTGTGACTACTCTGGGAGGACGTGTTCAGTCTTCTGGGAAAATTGTGAGTGCTTTATTCCTGCCCCAACACCTCCCCTCTTAGTCTGTCCCAGCATATTTCCAATAGTGTATAGTTTCTGCTTAAACAGCTGTTCATTCTGTTAATTTCACAGGGGCAGGGGTAATCTGTGTAAGAGTGTCCGCTCTTTCCTGCTTGGTCTAGTCTGCAGCTCTGCATGTGAGCCCAGACTGGGTGGGGCCCTGAATTCCCCTTGTGGTGCCCTTTCTTCCTGTTTTGATGACCTCAGTGAAATAGGGCCCTAGGATCCAGTGTACTTCCTCTTCCTGTGGGGAGTTTAAAATGAGCCCTTTTAGGGATTAGTCTTGCTGTCTTACTCCTGCAAAAAATATTTTTTAAAAAAAATCCCCCAGCTGGTTGTTGAGCTTATAAAGCTGGTTTTGTAGATTCTAGGGTCTGCAGGTGGAGGGTGCTTGGGCTCCAGTTGGTTGCGCATCATCACAAAGCGAACGTTTTCTGGTTTGATTCCTGGCCAGGGCATATCCTTGCATTTTGGAAATGTTTACATTTGGGGTACCTATGAGAGGCAACTGGTCCAAGTTTCTCTCTCACATCAATGTTTCTCTCCCTTTCTTTCTCTCTCCCTTCCCTTCTCTCTAAAAATGTTGAAATAAAATATTACAAGATAAATTTAAAAAGGTGTGATCTGAACATTTATTTATAGCCTATCTGAAGGTATAATACATTAACAGATTAATTGTTTTCATTAAATTCAGCAATAGTAATACAAAGAACCAGTGTTTTCTTGTATTCATCCAGCCTGGTAAAGGAGGTTTCTTGTAGGTTCAAACTTTGCATTACTGCAACAGTCTACTCAGTTGTGTGACCAAATGATTCAGTAAGTTTTTTTAGGGCTTGTTTGACATATTTTTTACCCTCCTTCCTCAATATACTCTGAAATATTTGTTTTATTAATTAGATTCCAAGTGACTAAGTCCACAAACATGCTTCCACAGGCAGATAGTAATTCTGGACATTGGGAATGTACATGTTACACATTTTATTATAAGGAAAGTTAAATGCATTTTGTTTTAATGGAATGAATAGCTACTTTTTAATGATAACCAAAGGCCAAATCTATTCTATGTTTGAACTCACCTTATCAGATCATGCAAATAAATCTATGAGGCCCAATCGCTGAAGTAAAAACAAAATGCATCTTAAAGAGGTTTAAAGATGTTTGCAGTCATATAACTCTTAATGCCTGAAAGACAGAGGCTATTTGATCTTTATTATATTAGGTTATCATTAGAAATAGTTCCATGAAACTTCCTTCATGCTTGTTTGAAGTATAATGTTGAGAAGCATCTTCATAAAGTTGCAAAATATCATCTTTTAGGTTCGATAAGAGAAATTTCTCCTGTTTGAGCCCCAAAGATTGTTTGTTCTGAATGACTGAAGTGACTTACTTTTCATTCTTTGGACATGAACCATCAATCTTATTGTGTGTCAGAGCTACATTTGTAACCTACATGTTTTTGTGTGTATGGTAAATTTGAATTTGTCATTTTACAGAACTGAGTTTTAAACATTATATTATTCATTCTCTATCACTGTTGGCCTAAATATTTATGCATTGCTGCCTTTCTAACATATTCTGTTTCACTAAATTAAGATACACTTAGGTCTACAGTGGAATTAATTCAGAATGTGCCCCAAATTAAGTCAGGATGCAGTCTAGCTGTCCAGAACAAGAAACTTGCTACATAACTCAGAGCTGTCATTTAGGTCAACCTGACCTGTCATAAATTCTAACATTTGTGTCTTATAACTAATTAAGAGGGATAGTTGTGACACCATACTTGCCACAGACACTTCTGAGTATGTCTCTGAATTCAGAGGTAATGACTTGACTTGTACTCCACCCTGCCAACCCACAAAATCGTGTCCACTTTGGACCTCAGACTGCAAACTTATTCAAAAATAAAATCTTTGTAGGTGCTTAAGTTAAGATGACATCTAACTAGTTTAGGGTAGGCCCTGAATCCAAAGACTGGAGTCCTTATAAAAACAGTACAAATGTAAATATCTTAAAACTATTCAAATCACATTGCACTAATAGGGTGAGCTAATGGAGCCAAATTATAAGCAAAAGGTGTTTTATGAACATGAGCTGAGAACATAAGGGCCACAGAGATTAATCAAATATTTCATTGAATGAAACTATCATGGACAGCCACACCCATTCCACAAAAGGAAGAGATTTGACAAAAAAGAAAACACTGAAAGACTTCGTTTTGAAGTTTTCTTTCCATGGACAATGAATTAGAACAGGGAATACCAGCTTTTGAACTTTTGTCTCAGTGACTCTCGTTCTGTGCTTGTACATCTGACCAAACCTAGAGTCTAACTGATACGTTCTTTTTTGGAAAGCTAATACATTTAGCAAGTAAAACTCCATCCTTAGAGATCCAGAAATATTTTAAGTAACCTTGTAGATCTTCATGCTGATCCATTATGCTGGTTCTAATATTTAGTATACTAGGAAAAATATTCTCCAAATTTCTAAGTTTTTGACAATATCTTATAACATTCTTAAAAGAATGACAATATAATTACCTTACAGAAATGTATATTATAGTTCAAACTATAGAGAATAAAGAATTAAATAACTTTATTTTTTGCATATAGTAGCTCTAGGACCTCTATAATTTTAAAATAACAATAGCTACATTGATAATAATTTGCTTTTATTTTGGTCAAAGTCTCTGTTTACTTTTCCTTTTCACCTAAAGTTTAATGAGCAGTTCAGTCACTGTGTTCACTAATGTTATGAAATCTTTAAAGCTAGTCACTTTTCACTTTTGAAATTTTCTATAATATAGCAAATTTGAGCTAGTGTACTTCCTATACTCACATTCAGAGAAAAGGAAGAGACTTTGAGTCAGGAGAATGACAACCTATTACTAACATACAGTGATGTACAGCTTTTTATTTCTGCCATCAGAGAAGCTGGCAACTTCCTGCTAAATGGCTTTGTGTTCAATACCCATTTGCTGGATGAGCTGTGCTATATAATTAGAGCTTTCACTAAATCATTACCACATTAGACCACTTTCTAGTGCCCTATCCAAAACCTGCAGGGCAATCCCATCTCTCAACTCCTCCTGGTGGAGAGCCTTCCTAATTCCCTGCAAGTCAGTGCTTCTCATCCTCCTGCTTGAAAACAATCTAAAAAAGTACTCTCTGATAGAAGGAAAAGTGGATACTTGAACGTGGGAATGCTTCCTGATCATGAAACAAACAAACAACACTGACATAAAACCTTCAAAGGAACTCGAAACAGCTTGGAGCAGTTCCTTGTTACTTAGTTTGGAGGGCATTTGTGAGGAGAAAAGGGAGAAGGGGAGGTTAATTTTAAGTAATTTTTGGAAGGAAGCATGGGTTGAGGATTCGAGTGTCTTCATGTGGGAAAAGTTCAGTACCTGATGATTTAAAAGCTAAAAAAAATTAGAAGTAATTAACTATTAGGGCAGATTTTTTTCCTCAACAACAACAAAGAAGCAAACAGTAAAAAAATAGTACCAGATGACCTGGGTTTAGTTTTGCAGCCCTCGCTCATTTGCTACATAATTGCACAATTAGTGTGTGCTCCTTTTGCTTCATTTTTTAATCTGCCATCTTCCACATACACTTTTACCCCCAAACTCCTATCGTCAAATCAACTGCCCTATTCAAAGTGCCAAAGTCAGAATGCAGTTGCCAGTAACTGTGGTAGGAAGCTCAGGGTTTAATCAATACAAGTGCAGTATAAGGTATCTAAGCTGTCATTACACTTTGGAAACCAGATGGTATGGGGATGAAGAAAAAGATATCTTGAAATCCAGTATTACCAACTAACAGCTACTATGAGTCTCAGTTTTCATATCTGTAAAATAAAGATACTAATATTTGCCCTTTCTGTCTCACAGAAGTGCTATAAAGTACAGGTGGCTAAGGTAAAAAGCCTGTTACAATTCAAAACTAGTATATAAATATGAGGTACTGTCCTGGTGAGAAAGAGAGTAAAATTATGCCTACTGTTAAGACAAACTTTTAAAAAAGGATACAAAACATATAGATATTGAATTAACATAGAATATGTTTTATGTACAACGGACTTAAATATTTCTGGCTTATTTTCACCTTTACAGTGTAGAGCTCACCTGTGTGTTAAGTCCTGCTGACATTTTCAGTATTTCACCGTAGGAAACAGCAGCTTCCTTGCTGAATGGTCGCTATCCTTTATGTACAGATGTTGACTCATCTGGAGTGAATACACTATAAGAAGGAGAATTGAGATTTTAATTTACTAAGCAGGGAAGCAAATTATGTAATTAACTGTTAAGCAGTTAAGCAGAAAAGTAACAGAAGTAATGTTGTAGGGAAGATGTTAGGATCACATAAGACATAAATATTTCTGTGAAACAATTGTTGAGGTTAAGAAATCTATACCATGTATGGCCTTACCGAATTATATTCCACAAAAAGTGAAGAATACTGGAACCTAAATTTTGCATTGTTTTCTTGAGATTACATCTTTATTTTTAATAATCCACTTATTTTCCCTTTTAACAAAACAGTTTATTTTGTTGTTATGTGGTCATTTTTTAAAGAAAAAAACCATATTTCACCAAACATTTATTATAAAAATTAAAAAGCACATCTTTATGGACCAAGCTTTATAGAGAGAAGGAAGATACTTTCATGAGAGTTTTGCAATAACTTGGGTATGATCTAGTGTAAATTATGGGGATTAAATCATCTCTTGAAGAATGTGGCCCGGTCCTGATTATAGGTAACATAGCCCATGTTTGGAAAAGCAACTGATAAACCCAAATGGTTTGAATCATTTTATTTAGTATTTTTATAGGCCAGAAGTTTACTGTTAATGTTCAGTGAGATGTAGAGAATTATTGTGCCAATAAGATTACATACAATGAAATATATTACAAAATCATATCACATCATCTTTAAAAAATTAATATTGTGACTATATTTAAAATTATTTTGATTATATTTGAAATACCCATGATGTGTCTTCATGTTTCCTTTTAAATGAAGCTTAGAAGCTTGGTTTCATTTGTTTTTTAATGCTATTGGCTTGAATTGCTTCATCACTAATGACTATTTACAGTGTGATGGAGAATAGTTAGACATTGAAAGGGGGGATTCGCTGTAACTCAGAACTCACATCAGTGGTTCCTGGAGAGTCACTGAAAGCCAAAGACTTCAAGGGACACTCCTGAGCTCATTCTGACGTTACTTGACTTAGCTCTACCTTACTCCCAGAGATCAGAAATGATGAGAAATGCAATTGCTTTGGCGTCCAGTGTCACTGAATTTTGACCCTGAGAGCTAATGGCTCAAGTTCTAATGTGTGTCGCTGTGTATTTTATTAGCATTATTGAGGACAATGGATATTTTCTAAATGGATTGCAATAAGTTAGTCCAGGAAGCTCATAATGGCGATTAATTTTGATTTTATACAACAGATGTTTGCTCAGTGCCAAATAAACCTGTTCAATTTACCCCATGTCTTAATGTACCCTATCTATTATTTACATGTGAGCACATGCACCACTGAGAAAAGTAATAGCAAGGGCATGGCAGGGGTACATCAAGACATCTGGTGAGGTGATTGCTTACAAAATCAAAATTCTTGGCTGCAACTCAAGATTGAAAATAATTTAGAAATAAGATCTTCTCTGTGTTTTCATCTGCCTTCACTGCCTAGTATTTAAAACTTCATACTGTTAATTCTCAGGAAATCAGTGCAGGTCTAGTATATTTTCTGATCAAACACATTAAAAGAATGTGAGGTAATAAAATTAATTTTGTTTTCTTGTTCTACATATTTTATTGTAATTAGCAATGTATAACCCACCAAATACTTGGTAGCATTTATAAATAAAATAAAATCTTCATAAATCTAAGAACACCATCTATTTTCAACAATCTGATGCAAATGGTTTTGTGGGTTCCATTCTACTTGGAGGGTAATTACATATAGGTATTAATTTAATGAAGAAATAAAATCTAGAGCTTACATATGAAAAACTGTATATAAGTGGGTGGGAATATCAGAGAGGTTACTTTTTTAAATGAATAAACCTTGAGGTAATTTAAAGAAAAAGTAATAAAAAGTAGTATGCTGACTTTAATTATTTCTATTTTTTTTTTCTTCCAGCTGCTAGCTCTTTTGTCTATATGGTATAATTGTCCCAGAGTCCCTTGAAATCCAGGCCAAATGTCCTTTTTTCATCCTGGATTACAACATTTAAACTGGAGTGGAGAGTGACCAATAGGGCTTGCATATCGAGTACTGCGTGAAGAAGGCAGTCCTGGTTTAAATTGGTGTAGTGCTGCATTAAATTTGCCCTGCATGTATCCTAGACCTTGGATATACAGAAAATGGAAAGCCATATCAACTAATGATAACAAGAACAGAAAGGAAGAAAAGAAAACTACAAGGCTCCACTAGTTGTTTTTTAACAGGTTAAATCCTACTAGTTAAAAAAAATGGCACTCAGATTAAATCTGTCATTGGAATAGAAACCTCCTCTAATTCAATCTTTCCTTCAGAATATTTCCACTTTGAATTATGAATTATCAAAGTAGTCAATCCTGATAACAAAATTTACAGAGAAATTGTATATTTTTCATTAATTTGAGTATCACTTTTTCTCTAGATGATTATTTTTCTTACAAAGCATTAGATCCCAAGTGACAGCTGTTTAGGAAACCTTTACCAGTGTGCCTTAACTCTTTAGTGTAAAAAACAGACACATACACTTTTCATTTATCGACTTGAGACTGCTTTGTTACTAGGAGAGTTCAGAATGCACCTCATTTTTCCATTTGTTTTGAGTCAATGAGAAAAACTTAATTCAATCAGAAGATGTGAATATTACATCATCTTAAAGTTTTATTAGTTTATTGAGAATGGGAATGCAATGCAATATATCTTAATTTAGTTTAGCCTTTCTAACAGCATGACAATTCTTTAATACACGGTATTTTGAATAGTCTAAGTAGGAAAATTTTATTTGGTTTGTGAGGGAGTGTTGTGATTAGTGATTTTATTGAAAATTCATCATGCAAATACTTTTGAGTTTTTATAACTAATCCAACAAAAGCCAGTCTTGACTGTGACATGAAAATTTGTAAAACATCTTTTAATATGATATAAGTTATGAAAGTCTTTTTTTTATTTCACCAAACTGCCTAGCTAATGGCAGCTATGAATTTAGTAAAAAGGTAATCAGTTTAGCATTCCTGAGACATTTCATGTTCTTGTCAGTGACTTTTTTATCTCTCTAAAAGAAAGGACCTCATTGCTTAGTTAGTCTGGCAGGAGTGACTACAAAAGGTTTTAGTGGTGAGATTGCTGGAGACTGTCAGTGGTACTGCAACCCACCCTTCCATTCTTTTAATATTGTTTCTGTTAAAAGTGTTTTTGTAAAAGATGAATTGTTAACTAATGTGTAACCTGTAGATAAATAGCATATTTGTGAAAAAGCTCCATGAACTAACTTCAAAGGGAACTGACACTAGCCCCCAGGAGACTTGCTGACTTTGAACCACAAAAAAACAGATCTCCACTCATCCAGTTTTGAGATAATCATCAGAATGGACTGTGCTGACTTACACATAGAGAACTTTCAACTGCACTCCTCCTGAGTTCTTTGTTCTGCTTTCCTTCTTCTTCCTAATAAAAACCCCTGTCTGCACTGAGATGTGGAGATGGCCTTTAAGACCAGAGTCCGCCACCTTCTCAGGCTGCTGACACTTGAATAAACCTTTTTTTCCTTACCTCAGCTTTCGAAGCAGAAGGCAGCCAAACCTGAATGGTATTAGTATTTCCATAGAAATTCAGAGAATAGACAAGTAGCACCAATATATACATCTTTCTTTATAAAGTAACTGTCAGTCACTCTATTACTTTTTTAAAATCTTATTTTGATAATTCTGTCTTAACACTTCATGAAACTGAAGATTCAAAATTGTTTTGTTCTATACTGGGTTACTTAATTAGGAAAAATCAGTGTTTTATATCATGAAACATTTAAATATTTTATTTGAAAAATGCCTATATTGTTGCTTTTTGGTTTCTGGTTCCATATCTTAAGACCTTGGAAGCTGTCACTCCATTTAACAAAACAAAAATGCTGAACAGATTGAAAAGTCAGCAACTGTTCTAGGATCTGTAGAGAGATGGGAACACAGACCAAATCACAGCCTTCAACACTGGGGTGGGGGGGGGAGTCAGGCAAATGCACAGATTTATGACTTACTAAAGACTCATTAGAAGAAACTTCTTTGGAAACCAATGGTAGAGGGGAAGGAAAACCTGGACTATAATTGACAGTCCAGAAGTATAGGCTCCCTAAAAGACGGACCTAATTATAATACTATGGAATGATTCCCCATACTCTACCTTTCCATTGCAATTGTAAAGACCAATTTACAGCAGTTCCTTTTACCTAGTATGTCATACATAGCTAACAAGAAAAAATTACAAGGTATACCAAAATTAAACAAACAAAAAACAAAACAAAAATTTAAGAGACATAGCAAGCAATGGAAGCAACAGGACAGAGGTATTTTAATCTCAGACCAGGAATTTCAAAGAGTTATGATTAATATAATATGCTAAGGATGCTAAGGATAAAGTAGACAGAATGCAAAAACAGATGGGCAGTGTAAGCAGAGAAAAATTAAAAAAAAAACAAATAAATGCTAGAGATAAAAAAAACACTAACAGAAATTTAAAAAAAAAAAGTCTTTTATGCACTTACTGGTAGATTGGACACAACTGTGAAAAGAATCTCTGAACTTTAGGATAACTCAATAGAAATCTCCAAAACTGAAAAGCAAATGAAACAAGTAATAGAAAAACAAACAGAGCAGGGTACCCAAAGCCTGTGGGACAACTACAAAAGGTGTAACATATGTGGAATGGGGATATTGAGTGTTGACAGAAAAACAAACAAAACAATCCTAGAATTATGTACTCTAGAAAATTATCCTTTAAAAATGAAGAAGAAATAAATATTTTACAGGTAAACATAAATCAAGGGAATTAGTTTGCCAGTAAATATGCTTTGCAAGAAATATTTTTAAAAATTTTTTAAAGAGAAGGAAAATAATATAGGCCAGAAATGTAGATTTGTAAGAAGTAAGAAAGAACATTAAAGAAGGAATAAACAAAGGTAAAATAAAAGATTTACTTTTAATATATGATTTTATACAATAGATAAACCTGTATATAATATATAACCATATTGAATTAAATACATTGCTGCTATTATATGCTTATATAAAAGTGAAATGAATGAAGCAATGATATAAAGGATAGAAAAGAAGAATTGAGATTATTTTGTCATTATAAAGTACTGACACTCTCCTGGAAGTGGTAGAGTGTTATTTAAATGTGCACTTGAATTAATTGTAAATGTATATTGCAGAGTCTAGAGCAACAAGTAAAAATTGTAAAAAAAATACAAAAATAATATGTTCACAAAAAAGGGAATATTAAATCATATAAAATGCTTTATTAAAACCTAAACAAAGAGAAGAGTGGAAGACAAAAGTAGAAACAAACAACAGGAGCAACAAGTAGAAAATAGTAATATGATAAATATCAATCCAAATATATCAATAATCACTTTGAATATCAGTTGTCTAAATGCTGCAAATAAAAGACAGGGATTGTCAGAGTGGTTCAAAATATAACAACCAAACATATCTTGTATACAAGAAACTACTTTAAATGAAAAGACATATAGGTTAAAAATAAATGGATGGAGGAAATATATCATGCTAACACTGATCAAAAGAAAGCAGGAATAACTATATTAATTTCTAATAGAATAGATGTCAAAACAAGGAAAGTTATGAGGAACAAAGGAGGGCATTACGTAAATGATAAATGGGTCAGCTTTTCAGTCTTAATCTATGTGAGTCAAAACTGATAGAACTTCAAGTAGAAACAGGTTAACAATCCCCCTGGACCAGATGCAGCAGGCAGAAAGTCAGTACACAAATAGTTGAACTCAGTAGCCCCATCAACCAACTGGGTGGATACCTGTAGACTACTTCATTTAACAAGAGCAAAATATACAATCTTCTCAAGTTCACATGGAAAATTCACTAACATAGACTCCATAATGGGCCATGACACACACCTTGACAAATTAAAAATCTAGAAATCATACAATATCTTCATTTAAGCCACAATGGAATTAAACTAGAAGTTAGTAACAGAAAGGTAACTGAAAAAGTCTTAACACATGTGGACTTTATATTTTAAAAGATTTTATGTATTTATTTTTAGAGAAGGAAAAGGAGGGGAGAAATAGGAAAGAAACATCAATGTGTGGTTGCCTCTCACATGCCCCCTACTGGGGACATAGCTTGTGACTCAGGCTTGTGTCCTAGACTGGGAATTAAACCAACAACCCTTTGATTCACAGGCCAGCATTCAGCCCACTGAGCCATACCAGCCAGAGCATGGACTTTAAAAAACATACTCCTAAGAAACATAGGGCTCAAAGAATAAGCTTCAAGATAAATTTTAAAATGTTAAAATAAATGAAAATAAAACCACAAAACATTACATTTTGTGTGATTCAGCAAAAACAATGGTTAAAGGGGAATTTATGTTACTGAAGGTATTTATTAGAAAAAAAGAAAGATATAAATCAATAAGTTTATACCTTAGGAAACTAGGAAAAGAAGAGCAGATTATCCAAAGTCACCAGAAAAGATAAATAACAAAAATTAAAGTAGCAATCAATGTAAGTGAAAACTAGAAATCAATAAGAAATTCAATAAATTTAATTCTATTGAAAAGATTGATAAAATTCATGTGTCTAAAAGAGACAAGACACAAAATGCTAATATCAAAAATTGAGAAAAGAAATATCAATAAATCCCATGGACATAATGAGGATAATCAAGGAATATTCTGAGCAACCCTATACCTATAAATTTAATAACCTGGATAAAACAAACCAATTCCTTGAAAGATAGAAGCTGTCAAGCTCAAAGAAGAAGAAATAGGCAATCTGAATAGGCCTACATCTATACCATAAATGTAAACAATATTTAATATTCTCCCTAAAAAGAAAGCAGCAGACTCAGATAGGTTCACTAGTGAATTATTTCAAACATTTAAGAAAGAAATTATTATAATTATATTGTACAATTTTCTGGGGGATAGAAACAGAGAGAAAACTTTATTACTTATTTTATAGGGCCAGCATTACTCTAATACCAACACCAAACAAAGGTATTATAAGAAAACTGCCCACAATTTCTCCCATGGCCATAAATATAAAAATCTTCAACAAAATATTAGCAAATTGAATTCAACAATGAATAAAGATAATTATACACAATGATCAACTGTGATTTTTCCCACATATACAACGGTGGGTCAACATTTGAAAACCAATGAAGGCAATTCCATACATCAACAGGGTAAAATAGAAAAATCACATGACTATATCAGAAGATTTGGGAAAAGCATTTGACAAAATCCAACTTCCATTCATGACAAAAACTCCCAGTGAACTGGGAAACAAGGGAAACTTTCTCTATATAATAAAGACTATCTATAAAAACCTACAGGTAGCATCAATCTTGAAACTTGAATCTTTCTCATTAAGACCACGCAAAGCATATGCCCTCTCATCACTACTTTTCAATATCTCTTTTTTGATTCTGGCAAGCAATGTTTTATATTAAAATTAATACACTGTTAAGAAAAGGCTTATATAAAATCAATATACATGCTTTCTTAGTATGGCTTCAGTCATCCTTTAATGCCTATTATACCAAATGGCCTCAGTTAAGAGGGTTGATGGGCTTACTCAGAATCCTTATGAAATAGAGAACAGGCTGACAGTGTTCAGAGGGGAGAGGGGAAAGAATTTCAGGGGAATTTCAGGGGAAAAGGGGAAGGGTTTACAGGAACAAGTATAAAGGACACATGGACAAAACTGGGGGCGGGTAGAAATGGGAGGGAGGTGGGGAGGGCTGGGTGGTTGGGCTGGGATGGGAATAAAAGATAGAAAATTGTACTTGAACAACAATTAAAATAAAATTTAAAGAAAATCCTTATGAAACCCAAATCCCTACTATGAAATCTTCAGGACTACAAGTAGTTGTCTTTCAGACATGTGTGATAAAAGCCATACAACTGTGACAAACATTTAAATATTTCAAGGGCCTTTTCCCCCCTGCCTTTCTTAAATGCACGTCTATTCACTGATCCTTATTTTTTCTTACCTAAATTTATAGCAAAGGGTTTATTTTAATCTAACATTTGTTATTTTTTAATTGTTCTATTACAGTTGTCCCCATTTTTCCTCCATTAATCTCCCCTGCCCAACCAACACCCCACCAACAACTTTCAATCCATCCCCTTCTCCACACCCCATTGTCTTTGTCCTTGGGTCCTTTATACATGTTCCTTGATTTGACCCTTCCTCTTCTTTCCCTTGTTATTCCTCTCCTTCTCCTCTCTGGTTACTGCCAGTTTGTTCTTTATTTCCATGTCTGGTTCTATTTGCTCACTTGTTTATTTTGTTGATTAAGTGCCACTTATAGGTTAGATCATGTGGTATTTATCTTTCACCACCTGGTTTATTTTACTTAACAGAATACTCTCCAATTCCATCCATGCTGTGATGAAGTGTAGGAGTTCTTTCTTTCTGCTGCATAGTATTCCATTGTGTAAATGTACCACAGTTGTTTGATCCACTCATTTACTGATGGGCACTTAGGCTGTTTCCAGCACTTGGCTATTGTAAAATAGTGTTGCTATGAACATTGGGGTACATAGGTTCTTTTGAATTGGTGATTCAGGATTCTTAGAGTATAATCCCAGCAGTGGAATTGCTGGGTCAAAAGGCAGTTCCATTTTAGTATTCTAAGGATATTCCATAATGTTTTCCACAGTGGCTGCCCCAGTCTGCTTTCCCACCAACAGTGTACTGGCATTCTCTTTTCTCCACAACCTTGCCATGATTTGTTGTTTGTTGAATTGTTTCTGATGGCTATAATCACTGGTGTGAAGTGGTATTTCATTGTGGTTTTATTTTGCACCTCTGATGGCCAGTGATGCTAAGCCATCATGTGTCTCTGGGCCCTCTGTATGTCCTTCTTAGAGCAGTGTCTGGTCAGGTCCTTTGTGCATTTTTAATTGGATTTTTGTCATCCTGGGAAAAGTCATATTTTTAAATTGTCAGTTATATATAACAATAGTTAAAATATTAAGGATATCTTTCCATTTATGTTTTATCTGTTTCAATCTTTAATTTAATTATTTATTTTTAACAGCTTTATTGATAGGTCATTGACATATAACATTGCAGAAGATATACAATGTGATGGTTTTATGTGCATATATATTGTGAAATGATGATAACTATAAGATTAGTTAACATATCCTTTATCCTACAGAATTATCATTTTATTATTGTTATGGTGAGAATATTAAAGCTCTACTCTCATAGCAACTTTTAAGTGGACAATGAAGTATTGTTAGCTAAGTCACCATAATGTACATTAAATATCTTGAACTTAATCATCTTACAATTAAAAGTTTGTACGCTTTGACCAACATCTACCCATTTTGTTCTACCTGTAAGCCCCTGTCAAGCACCAGTCTCTGAGCTGTTTCTATGCATTCAGTGTTTTTAGATCTCACATATAAATATATCATAAGTATTTGTCTTTCTGTGTCTAGCATATTGCACTTAGCATAATTCTCTCAAGGTCCATCCATGCTGTCACAGATGGTAGGATTTTCATCTTTTTCTGGATGAATAATATTCTCCTGTAAAAATACCATTCTGTGTGTGTGGTGACACTGTCTTTATCCATTACCCTCAGTGAATATTGTTTCCATGACTTGGGTACTGTGAATAATGCTATAATCAATGTGAGTGCAGAGACCTTTCATCTTTTTCAGAAATATATCCTGAAATGAGATTGCTGATGATATGGTAGTTCTATTTTTAATTTTTTGAGGAGCCTCTAAGTCAGGGGTGCCCAACCTTTTGGCATCTCTGGGACATACATCTCTGGAAGAAGAAGAGTCATCTTGGGCTACATGTTAAATACTTTGTGACACACAATCACAAAAAAACCCGCATAATATCCCAAGTAAATTTACAATTTTGAGTGGGCTGCATTCATAGACATCCTGAGCTGTATGCAGCCCACAGGCTGCAGACTGGACACCCCAGAAACTGTTCCCATGGTGGCAGGACAAGTTTACATTTTTACCAATGGTGCACTGTTTCCCTTTCTCCACTTCCTGGCCAGCATTGGTCATTTCTTGTCTTTTTGATAATAACCCTTTAAACAGGTGTGAGGTGATTTCATTGTGATTTTGATTTTCATTTACCTGATAATTAATGATGTCAGCCATCTTTTCATGTACCTTTTAAGACAATTGTATATCTTTTTTTAAAAAAATAAGTATTCAAATCCTCTGCTAATTTTAATTTTATAAAATATTTTTTCCATAAGGAGTATGAATTCCTTATATATTTGGGGCATTAACTCCTTACTAGATATGTAGTTTTTTAATATTTTCTACCATTGCAGAGGTTTCTTTTTTATTTTTCTGATTATTTCTTTTACTGTACATAAGCCTTTTAGTTTGAGATAATCCCACTTGTTCTTGTTATGGTTGCTTGTGGTTTTGGTGTCATATCCAAAAAAATCATTCCCATGACCAATTTTAACAAGCTTTGTCCTATTTTTTTCTATGAGTTTTATTCTTTCAGGTTTTACATTTAATTTTTTAATCCATATCAATTTAATTTTTCTAAGTAGTTTAAAATAAGGGAAACATTATATTATTTTGCATACTACTTGTGCAAAATGACTTTTGAATAGACTATCATTTCCCCACTGTGTGTTTCTAACACTCTTGTCAAAAAATAGTTGCCTGTATATGAATGGGCTCTCTATTATGTTCCATTTGACAATGCTTTTGTTTTTACATCAGTACACTACTGTTTTTATTATTATAGCTTTGTAATACATTTGAAATCTGCAAGTATGATGCCTCCAAACTTTGTCCTGGTCATTAAAGAGTTTTTGGCTATTTTGGGTATTTTTGGTTCCATGTAAACTTTAGAACTTTTTTTTTCTTCCTCTGTGAAAAATGCCATTGTACTTTGATAGACATCACCTTCAATTCATAGATAACATGGGTAATATAGACATTTTAATAATATTAATCTTGCTAATCTATTAATTTGGTGTACAGATCTTTCACTTCCTCCATTCAATTTATTCCTTAGCATTTTATTCTTTTTGATACTGTTACAAGTGGATTGTTTTAGTATCTTTTTAATAGTTCATTGCTAGTGTATAAAAACACAACTAATTTTTGCAGATTGATCTTGCATTTTCACCTATATTGATTTTGTTGATTAGTTCTAACATTTTTTTTGGTGAAGTCTTTAAGATTTTTTTATGTGTAAGATCATGTCATCTGTAATCAGATAATTTAACTTTTTCCTTTCTGATTTGGATGTCTTTTTTTTTTTTTTTTTGGCCTACATCTTTCTAAGACTTCTAATGCTATGTTGAATAGAAGTGTAGTACCTTGTTTTCTTCCTGATCTTGGAGGAAAAAAATTAGCATTTCATCATGGAATATGATATTAGCTGTGGGCTTGTCTTATATGGCTTTTATTAGGTTAAGGTAAATTCCTTCCCTACCTAATCTGTTTAGCATTTTTTATCAGGAATGGATGTTGAATGATGTCAATTTGTTTTTCTGCACTTATTTAGATGATCATATGGTTTTTATCATTTGTTTTGTTAACATGGTTTATTGCCTTTATTAATTTGCATGTGCTGAACCACCCTTGGATCCCAGGGATTATTTCCACTTGATCATAGTAGATGATTCTTTTAATGTGCTTTTGAATTTGGTTTGCTAGTAATTTGATGAGGATTTTTTATCTAGTTATCAGGACTACTGACCTTTATTTTTCTTTTCCTGAAATGTCTTTATCTTTTGTATGAGGTTTTTGTATGAGGGTAATGCTGGTCTTATAAAATGAGTTTGGGAGTTTTCCCTTCCCCTTCAATTTTTCTTGAAGTGTTAGAGAATAGTTATTAAGTTTTCTTTAAATTTGTGGGAGAATTCACCTGTGAAGCAATCTTGTCTTGAGTTTTCTTTGTTGAACTATTTTTAATTACTGCTTTAATCTCCTTACTCGTAATTGTCCTGATTTTCTATTACTTCATATTCAATTTTTAATGTTGATAATAATTTGTCTATTTCTTCTGGGTTTTCACATTTATTGGTGTATAATTTTTAATAGTAGTTATTTCTGATTTTTTGTGGATTTCTGTGATATCAGTTGTAATGTCTTCTATTTCATTTATAATTTTATTTATTTGAGTCTTCTCTTTCTCTTGGCTAGTCTAAAGGTTTGTCAAATTTGTTTATCTTTTTAAAAAACAGCTCTTAGTTTTGTTAATCAATTCTAGTCTCTATTTCATTTATTTTTTCTCTAATATTTTCATGTCTTTCCTTTTGAAAACTTTGGACTTAGTTTATTCTTTGTTTAGTTCCTTGAGGTATTGAGTTATTTGAAATCTTTACTTTTTCATAATTTAGGAATTTATTACTATACAGTTTTCTCTTAGAATTGCTTAGGTTACATCTCATTGGATTGATATGTTGTGTTTCCATTTTTGTTTGTTTCAAAGTATTTTTTACTTCCCTCTTGATTTCTTATTTTACTCATTAGTTTCTCAGGAATATGTAGTATGATTTTCACATTTTTCTAAATTGTTTAGTTTTCTTCCTGTTATTAATTTTTAATTTCATATCGTTGTTTTCAGAAAAGATACTTGATATAATTTTAATGTTACTTTTTTAAAGCTGTTTGGGCCCAACATATAATCTCTTTTGTAAAATATTCTGTGTGCACTTTAGAAGAATGTACTGCTGTTGGATAGAATGTCAATTATGTCCTTTTGGTCTATAATGTTATTCAAGTCCTCTTCATTGCTTTTTTGTCTGGAATACTATCCGTTGTTGAAAGTGAAATATTAAAATCTCTTAATTTCTTTCATTGCTACCTTTTTATGCCTTCATTTGTGTTCATATTTACTTAATATATTTATGTGCTCTGGTGGTGAGTGCATATATATTGTCAATTTTTATATCCTTCTGATGACTGACCCCTTTATAATTACCTCTGTGTCACTGTAAGTGGTTTCAACTGAAAGTTTATTTTGTCTGATACTAGTATAGTAACTCCTGCTATCTTTTGATTACCATTTACACAGATTCTCTTTCTCATGCCTTTAGTTCCAGTTGATGTGTATCCTCAATATTCAAGTTTCTTGTAAGCATCATATTGTTGGATTCTGCTTTTTTAAAATGTTCATTCAGCCAGTCTGTGCTTTGATTGGACATTTTAAGTTGAAGTACATAGATAAGTAAAAATATATCATTATCATGTTCAAATTATTTGTTTTTTTATTTTTTATAATCCCTTCACTGTTTCTTCTCTTGTTGTCTTATTTTGTGATTTGTTGATTTTTTGTAGTGGAATATTTTCATTCTTTTCTCTATCTTTGGGTATCTTTGGGTATCTTCTTGAGGTTTCTTTGTTGTTATCATGAGTTTCTCATAAAACATCTTATAGTTATATCTAAACTAAGCTGATTGCACACCAAACTCTACACTTTTATTTGTCTCCCTATAATTTATAATCTTTATGTCACACTTTACATTATTTTTTCTGGTGTCCGTTAATAAATTATTGTACCTTAAGTTTTTAAAAATATTTTTTGTATTTTAACACTTACATTAGAGTTTAAATAAGTTATGCACTATTATTACCATACTAGAGTATTCTGAATTTAATTATAATATCCTATATTCTATACTATAATCAATTAATTTTATACTTTCATTTGTTTTCATGGTGTTACTTAGTGTCCTTTTATTCCAACTTGAAGAAATCTCTTTAACATTTCTTGTAATGCAAGTTTAGTCATAATAAACTTCTTTTTTCTGGAATTTATTTCTCCATTATTGCTTTACTGACTATAATATTCTTGTTGGCAGTTTATTTCTTTAGTAGCTTAAATATATCATTCCACTCTCTATTGTTAGGTTTTTGCTCAGAAACTTACTGGTAACATATGGAGGTTTCCTTGTGTTTGACAAGTCTCTTTTCTTTAGATGCTTCCAAAATTTTGTCTTTGACTTTTGACAGTTTGACTTCTGCGAAATTGTATCTCAGGGATATCTTCTTTGGAGTAATATCACTTATAGTCCTTTGAGCATCACATATCCAGGTGTTCATAACCTTCCAATATTTGGGAAGTTTCAGCTGTTATTTATTTGTATAAACTTTATGCCCTGCATTCTTCTTCTGGGATTTTTATAATGTGTATTGTAGTTCACCTGATAGTTTCTGTATGCTTTCTTTAGTCTTATTATTTTGTTTCTTTTTTTATTTTTTATTGTTGTTCAAGTACAGTTTTCTGGCTTTGCCCCCCTATCCCTCCCCACTACCCCAGCCCTCCCCACCTCCCTCCCTTGTTTCCACCCCACCTTGTTATTATCCATGTGTCCTTTATAATTGTTCCTGCAAACACTTCACCCTTTTCCCATTTAACTCTCTCCTCTAAATGACTAATTACAAATTATCTTCATTTAGGTTTACTGATTTCTTCATTTGCATAATCACATCTGATGTTGAAGCTCTGTTGAAGTTTCTTCAGTTCTGTCATTATATCTTTCAGTTCCAGGATTTCTTTTTCTTTATGATTTCTAATTTTTTATCAAACTTTTCTTTTTCTTCATACATTATTTTCCTGATTTTGTTTAGGTGTCTCTCTGTGCTTCTTTGCATGTCACTGAGTTGGTATTATGAGTTCTTCTTCAGGAAATTTGTAGATCTTCATTTCTTTAAAAAAAGATTTTATTTATTTATTTTTAGAAGGGAAGGGAGAGAGAAAGAGGGAGAGAAACATCAATGTGTGGTTGCTTTTTGCACACACCCTACTGGGGACCTGGCCAGCAACCCAGGCATGTACCTTGACTGGGAATCAAACCAGTGACCCCTTGCTTTGCAAGTTGGCACTCAGTCCACTGAGCCACACCAGCCAAGATGATCTTCATTTCTTGAGGGTTGGTAACTAGAATTTATTAGTTGCCTTTAGTGGTGTCATATTGGCCTCATTCTGTATGTTCTGGGAACCTGATGTTGATGTCTATAGATTTAAAGAATGGAAACACCTCTTTCTGTCCTTACAGACTGGTTTCAGCTCGTAAAATCCTTGGATCAGATCCCTGGGTTGTTAGTATTATTTCTAGGGTTGTAGTTGAGCAAGTTGGGGCTGGATCATATAGCTGGTGTTGGTTCTACAGTGGATTCTGTGGTTGGGGCCTTATTACCAGAGGCTTGGGTCAGTGCAGATTATTTTTGGTCCTCATGGGAACAGGGCTGATTCCAGAATTTTGGTCAGTATGGCTTGCACTGAAAAAAGGGTTGACTTTGGGGTCTGCAGATGGTAGGACTGTAACCAGGTTTGTAAACGGGTGTATCTCCTTCCTGGACTCTGGGAGGGCATCTGATAGGTCACTGGCTGGTGCCTGGAGGGACAGGATTTCTTGCTTGGACAACAACTGAAACATTCACAAATTATTTTGCTTACATCTCCTTTTTAAAACATTTAAAAAGAATTTCTCCTCTTTTAAAATATTTTACTGTAACTTTTTATAATTTTCCAGACTTTTGCTTTTTGGTAAGTTGGGAATGTGATGAAGACTGTCTTTCTTTCTGCTTGCCTTTTAACTAGTTATTATCAAAATCTTAATTTTATCTCAACTATTCTATTTTATTATACCAAGTTTTAAATATTTTAATTGTTTTTTATAGTTCACAATAAACATAACTGATTAATCACAGTCTACTTTTAAATAATTTTATACTACTTCACATGCAGTAGAATAACCTTAGGATATTATATTCATAATTTATCTCCCATCTTTTCGCACTATTTTGCAAATATAATTTTCTATTATATAGGTATAAACTTGAAATGATTTGCTACTATATTTTTCTTTAGTGAGTCAATAATTTACATGACTTTTAAATCTATAAAAATGTCTTTATATATATATATATTTATATTTACCTTCCTTTACTTATGGAGAACTTGATTTCATTGAGTAAGTACAAATTTCAACTTGGTGTCATATTTTTTCTGTGTGGACAATTTCCTCCATTATTTCTTGTATTTTCCAAAACTGTGTTGTATTTTCTTTTTTTTTGTTCATGTTTATTATCTCCTTTTTAAAATTATATCTTTTAACATATTTTTCATAGTTATTTCAAATTTCTCATCTGGTAGTTCAAACATGTAGGTCCTATATTGAGTCAGTTCTGTTGATTACTTTCTTCTTTCAAGTGGATTTTAAGTAGTGTGTTTTGTGTGTCTCATAAAATTTTAGTTGAGAGACTGTTAGCATATGTAGGGCAATAGAGACCCAGGCACCCAGTTTTTATGCCTGGAAACTGGCATGCCCCTCACCTTTCTAGAACTTTATTTTGAATAGTTTTCTCCTAGTCTGCTGGGAGAGTTTTTCATTTGTTCTGTGTTCTGGTCTAGACTCATTCTTAGGCACAGTTAGTGTCTCTGACTACCATAGGCCTTTCTCAACAATCTGCCCCTTTTGTAGTGCTGGGTTCAGGGAAAATTACTGCCTCTGCTCTCTGGTATCAGTCCACTCCACATTTTCCATCCATCAGCAACAACTGTTCTTAATCTGTGCCCAAGAAAAGAAAATGTTTGCACGTCTATACTCAAGAGCTTAAGTTTTCTTCTTTTTCAGGGAAAAAAAATTTGAGCAGAGCTCTTGTATTTTCTTCACAAGCTGTACTTTCCTCTCCCAGATCTGTGCCACTGAAAGATATTGCCCTCCCCATTTCTTATGAATACATTATGAAAGGCCATGAAGTCGAGCCTGACAGTGATGGAAATTCCCTTTGTGTCTGTGGCTCCCTGGCATCCTAAACTCTCATGAAAGGCAACATTTAGTCTTTAGCAATTAATGAAAAGTTTTATCTGAATTCTTATTTACTTCCATTGCAGCACTGTCTTTGCTCTGCGGTCACAATTGTACCAGTTTTCTCATTTGAGCAAAGACAGGTGTCTCTAAGGCTATTTTAGTATCGTAAACCTGAGCTGTATGATTAGTTCAAGAAAAGTTTTGATTTTGAGAATATCTGGCTTTTCTGGTTATTATCTTAAGGGACACTTCTTTTTCCCTGATTTCTACATCCTAAAGTAAGCGAGAAGTAACCTTTTAGATGTATTTCAATGTCCTTAATTGAAGTTTGCAGATGGCATACATTTGTCATTTGAACTTTGGAGGAACATTTGGAGGCTTGAGTGTCTCTTCAGGACACAAGAAAAACTGACATTTACTTAAGAAAGCAGACATCATTAAATCGTTCCCAAAGATAATTTTTGTTTGCCTTTATACTGACTTGAAAACTGGTCTTCAAGTCTATACAGCTTGCCCCTCAGGTAGACTTTAATATCTTCTCAGCTAATGTTCATTTGAACTTTCTCCAGTGCCAACATCCAAGAAAAGTTTTAATTGGAAATGATAGCATGTTATAGAAGAGAAAAAAACAGATATTGTTAGTTGAGTCCTACTTCTATCAGTTATCAAAAGGCAAGTCTTGTAGCTTTTCTCATCAGCAGCTAATACAGACAATAATTTATGTCTCCAGAGGTGTTGAAAATATGACAATTTAACATATGCCCATATGTTATATGCCCATATATAAAGTTCTATACAATGTAAAATGGTATTTTTCTGGCATAAGTTATTCAGAAAATTGTACACACAAATTGATTTCACAGAAGCAAAACCTTAAAACATATAAAGCAATGTTAGGTGAGTCTTTTATTACTAAACAGCTCAATTATATTATTAGCTAAGATCTTTTTTATGTTGAATATTTCACCAGTAAAAATATCTACAATATTATTTCTGGTGTAATCACTTTTTTAGACATCAAGAAAGCAATTGAGCTATAGAACTGTAGCATGAAGATAAAGTTTCTAGTCTACACCAATATTTCAAAGA
This sequence comes from Trachops cirrhosus, assembly GCA_028533065.1. Taxonomy (NCBI): domain Eukaryota; kingdom Metazoa; phylum Chordata; class Mammalia; order Chiroptera; family Phyllostomidae; genus Trachops; species Trachops cirrhosus. Next base: position 128,053,967 of record CM052539.1, read on the forward strand.
GGAGACTACCTCAAAATATACAAAGTTAATTTGTCTTCTTTATGCCAGGAAGTATTACAAGCATATTACAGGTTCTTGAAAAAAACACTGGACTCCTGGAACGTTGGAATGAACACACAGGTGAGAATAGGGCTAAAGGAGCCACTGAGTGATAGTGAGCTACCAGAGACTATTAAATAAGGTACACTATCACACTCCCTGGGTCTAAAGAGATGAAAAGACAAAGCAATAATCTATATTTGTTGAGTGTTAGTTTTGAAAGAGCATTAGTGACATAGGAGCTGTGGTCTTAGGTAGAAGGTTGGGACCACTGCCAAACTACAGGCTCCAGTGACCCAAAGAGAACAAACACACTGCCTTTTTGTCCTCTTGTTTTTGATCTCTTGTCAGTGAATTTCACTGGATTAAAGCAATGGGAAGCCAGAGATCAACAGACCTCAGATGAAAAGATCTGTGAAGGTGAGGCTCCTGTAGTATAAAATGGGACAGAAAAGGACCACTGGTGAATCCAGAGTGGCAAGCAAAATAATATCTAGCTTGCTGTTCATTAGTATCTCCTCCTTATTCACCTTCAGGGGCTCAAAATACAATGCTAATTATCTATGAATTATTTTCCCTCTGATAAGCTAATAAACAGATATTGAACACTCCTGTCAATAAGTAATCAATGGCTTTAATACTTCAAAGTATTATTATTTATTTTTATTTTTAAGATTACATTTATTGGGGTGACATTGATTAATAAAGTAACATATATTTCAAATGTACAATTATGATTTGAAACATTCTTGGTCTATTCTAAATTTGAGATTAATGAAGACTTCAGAAACTCCTGCAATCCAACTGACAGCTATATACCAGTACATGGTCCCACTCCATCCCAATTCACCTGTGGAAGATACTGGACCAATTAGTACCTTTGCTGTGGTCTCTTTTTTTGAAAATTTCATGATGTGAACATTTAGAAGAATAATGCAGAAAGAAGAAAACCTGCTTATGCCCAGTCATCTGTCTGTGACTGTGTAGAATGCCTTCCCGGTTTTGGGGGGACTGAGGTCTTTATATATTTGTCTTTAATGAATTTCCAATCTATATTGTTATCGGGTGTATGTTCAAAACTGTTTAAGGAAAGAGGTAGAGCTCTTCTGGGTCTTTCCCTGTTCTGTAAGAATTGCACAGGCATACAGATCACAGAGGATACTATGTATGTGTGTGCATGTGGGGGGTTGTGCCGTCCTACAGTGTAGCTTCTGGAATGTTTGGCTGTTGCTAGGTCATTGCTCCATGGAGATATGTTTAAAGGAATCAGACTGACCAATCACATTTTTAGATATCAAGCAGAAAATAAATAGGAAAGAATATAAATGGAATAAGGCATCTGACTGGAAAGAACATTAAGAAAATAGAGTTCACTACTAAGAAACCAAAGGATAAGTTGAAATGTGAGAGCTACACATCTCATTTAAATTTGGATTAATATTTGTCACAGGGCACTGAGCATATTCCTAAAGGAACAGACTTAAATGTGGCCCTTAAACTACTAAATACAAAATATATTTTTTGTCTCCTGAGTCAACTTTGCTTTTCAGCACTATTAAGAAAAGAACAACTTGGATTTCAAACTGGATTTAAAGTAGTACAGCTGTATAAATCTTTTTTATGTGAAAAATCTCATGAATCTCTTGATTTTGAAAATGGTAGTTAATAACAAGAAGTCTGTTTATTAAAACTATAAACTGAATCTTATAAAATCTGTGCTTGACAAGAAATGTGTTTTCAAAAGTAATCCTGTGGAATATTTCCCAGGTTATCCATCTGAGTTTTTAATTTATTCCACTAAGGATACAAATGCCAGAACTGTAGGGCAGGAAGAATAATGACTGAATTCACAAGCAATGGTTGGACTACACTATATATGGTGTATGTCCATTAAAAAAATCTGGCTGTAAATATACATAGCTACAAATAGAATTTTGGAGTTGGACTTTCTAGAAGCAATATACACAGAATATCATTTTATGAATTACAGAATAGAATGGTTTGACAGGATCATCATTTGAAATGACTGGTTCCTATAGGTAGCAAATAACATGTCATCAGTTTGAAGGAACCAAGAATTGTCAGTTTCTAATAAAATTTGAGGTGAATATAATAAACTCTGTAAGGATTTCATGAAGTAAATAACTTTAAATATGAAGAAAAAGGGATAAATGCCTGTAAATAAAACATAAAGTCACCTTAATGTAAGAAAATGCTCAAGAAAATACCACTACTCTCCTATAATTCAGAATTTATACCTATATCCAGAAACAAAGGTGACAAAAGACAAAGATGCCTGTTTTAAAGTAAACTATAATTGTATCTAATTTTGAGGAACTCTGTGAATAGGGCTTAGTGACCAGATCTTGCTTGATTATGTAGTTTTAATTATGATAAAGTCTCACAGCATGGAAACTAAGCTTCCTGATGTTCTATTAAGGAAGTACTTACCACAATTTAGCTTTTGTAATTGTGTTTGAGATTTTAGGGCACCTTTGGTGATCTGTTTCCAAAAATGTTTGATGAAATAATATGATTAAAATTATCTAAAATATTTCTGAAATATATACTTGATTTATATCTTCTGAAACACATAGTTTAAAATCAACCCATTAGGAAAGAAATATATTATGTTTTAAAACTCATTACCCACATAGTACAAGTGAGAACACTTAAGGCAATTAAAATATATGTTTAGTTCAGTGCACCTGTAAGTGAAAAAAATCAGGCATATTCTTATGTGCTTTGGTGTAATAACAATAAGAGATTCAATTAAATTTTCTAATTTTTATTCATGCACTCCTAGTTAGGAACAAGATTTGAATTAATTGTCCATAAAGTTTTCTGTTGGATCTAGAAGGGAAGTCCTTTACAAATCAATCCCAAAAGAATCAAAACTACTATTATAACACCATAATTACAATTAAATTGAAAATACCCTATATAGAAAATTATTTTTAATATAACAAATATTTACTTATTCAGTCCACTGGCCTCATTAATATTATCTCATGCTTTTTATCTGAGTGAATTCAAGAAATGATGACATTTTAAAATTTTTCCTTTTCATCATTATTTTTAACAATTTTTATTGTAATTTTTCTGCTACCATTTATCCCCCTTTTGTCCTCTTCCACCTCCACCCACCTCCAGTAATCACCACACTGTTATTTGTGTTTATGTATCTTTTTTTTGCTTGATCTCTACTCCACACAACCACCCCCCCCACCACAAAGCTGTCTGCCTGCTCTCTATCTACAAGTCTCTCTCTGTTTTGCTTGTTAGTTCAGTGTGTTCATTAGATTCCACATATGAATGAAATCATATGGTATTTGTCTTTCTTTGACTGGCTTATTTCAATTAGCATAATGTTCTCCAGGTCCATCCATGCTGTTGTAAAGGATAAAATTTCATTCTCTGTTACAGCAGTGTAGTATTACATTGTGTACATGCCCCATAGCTGTTTTATCCACTCAACTACTGATGGACATTGGGGCTGCTTCCAAATCTTGGTGAGTGTAAATAAGACTACAATGAACATAGTGGCACATATATTCTTTCGAATTAGTGTTTAAGATTTCTTCAGATAAATTCCCAGAAATGGAATTACTGGGTCATAGAAGACCATAAATAGCAACAACAATCTTGAAAAAGAGAATAAAGTTGAAGGAATCATGCTACCTAATGTCAAACTATACTATAAGGTCATAGTAATCAAAACAGTATGATACTGGCATAAAAAAAGACATATAGATCAATGGAATAGAATAGAAATAAATAGCCAGAAATAAACTCACACATTTATAATTAATGTTTGGCCAAGGAAGCAAACACATACAATGGGGCTAAAGATAATTTATTCAATAAATGCTGTTTGGGAAAATTGGAGAGATATGTGCAAAAAAAAAAAAAAAAGAAAGAAAGAAACTAGACCACCTTCTTATATCACTCACAAGAATAAATTAAAAATGGATTAAAGATTTAAATGTTAGATCTAAAACTATAAAAATCATAGAAGGAAACATGGGCAGTAAAATCTTAAACATTGCTCATAGCAATATTTTTTCTGATTATATCCCTGGGCCAGAGGAACAAAAGGAAAAATAAACAAATGGGACTAAATGAAACAAAAGTTTTCATATAGCAAGGGCCTCCATCAACAAAATCAAAAGACAACCAAACCCAATAATAGAAGAACATATTTGCTGATACATCTGATAAGCAGTTAATATTCACAAATTAAAAAGAACTTATAAAACTCAATACCCGAAAAATCAAACAATACAATTAAAAAATAGGCTAAGGACATGAACACTTCTCCAGAGAGGACATACAAATAGCCAATAGATATATAAAAAGATGCTCAACATCACTAATCATTGGAGAAATACAAAAACCACAGTAAGATACCATTTCACAGTGGTCAAAATGGCTATTTTCAATATAAAACCAAACAAAAAGTGCTGGCGAGGATGTGGAGAAAAGGGAATGCTTTTGCACTATTGGTGGGAATGCAAATTGGTGCAGCCACTGTGGAAAAGAGTATGAAATTTCCTCAAAATATATGTATATAACTACCTTCCATCATAATTTAATATCTAAATGTTTTCACTTTTAAAGTTGAATATTTCATAATGTTCCAATGTAACATAGACATAGCAGAAAATATTTCCAGAACATCATAAAATCAATATAAAATATTTTTATTTTGTTTTTAACATGTTATGTATCATATATATTTAATATATATCATTTATATTTTTATTAGTTCCAAACATCCAAATTACCTTTAATTTATTTTATTGTTGTTCAAGTGCAGTTGTCTCCATTTCATCCCTATCACTCCCCCATACCCTAGCCATGCTCACCTCCCACACTTAGCCCTCTTTGGCTATGTTAATTTTTTTTATTGATTGATTTGAGAGAGAGATTGCTTCGTTGTTCCATTTATTTATGCTTTCATTGGTTGTTTCTTGTAGGTGCCCTGACTGGGAATTGAATCCACGACCTTCACATGTTGGGGCAACACTCCAACCACTAAGCCAGTAGGCCGGAGCAAAAATAATTTTATCTTAATGAGCATTCTAAGACTACATGACCTCAAATCAGCTTACCATTTTGCTTAGTTACTTTGGTCACATTCAAGATATAACACATTGGTATATTAGATAACATTAAATTGTTAAATGTTGATGTAAAATACATATATTTAATAAATATAAGAAAATGATATTTAATATATGTGATCACAGAATAAAGTCCTCTTTATAAAATTATTAATCAGCTTTTCCAGTTTCCAAAATGGTCAAAGTCATATCTCATAAAATCACTGCATCCTTAATACCTAGTTTAAACAAACAAACAAAAGCCTTGATATGAGAATTAACGCTGTCTTTACATATCATTGAAAGTTCATTTTTTCCAAATCTTCTAACGTTAGACAACTGTGCAGCACAACTTAGAAGGCATTTACATATTTTTAAATGCTCTGTGGGAGGAAAACTTCTTAGAGTGAAAGGGACAATGAAAATAACTGCTCAGAAAATCATCTGTGTAATAATACTTGGCATAATAATGAAAGTATGACTACTTATGGTGCAATTTAGCTGTTGATTCTAAGGACATCATTTTACTACTGGAAAAGAAAAATTATCCTCTCAAGCAAATAATCCTAAAATACAAGGAAAAGTCAATTAATTAATTGGAAAGAGTGAAATAAACACTGGCAATAGAAAATAGAGGCAATTCATTTAATATTCTCACTACTAGCATTTACAGTAAAGCATACTGAAGACAGAATATGGGAATATTTTAATCTCCCCCTTTCATAAAAACAAATTTATAAGTCACAAATAGAATTTTACTTTATATTCCTGTAAAATGTTGTGAAGAATGAACGAAATCAAGAAAACCAAATAAATTTAAACCAAAGAAATCAAAAAAACAAATCCTTAAAGAGTCACATACTAATAAAATTATTGTATAATATATGTTGTTTTACTGTAACTACTTTGTTATTCTTGAAATTTTGTGGTGTGTGGTCCAGAACTTAAAGTACATTTTATTCTAAGGCTAGAGATAACACAGTGAAAGAGAATAATAAAAATCCATATTTCTAAAAACAGAAAATCAGGTTGAGAAAAGTGCCTATGGCCCTGGCTGGGTTGCTTAGTTGGTTGGAGTGTTGTATTTGCACACCAAAAGTTGTGGGTTTGATTCCCAGTCAGGGCACATACCTAGGCTGCTAGCAAGATCCCTGGTTGGGGTGCATATGGAAGGCCACCAATCAGTGTTTCTCTCTCACTTATGCTTCTCCCTATCTTTCTATCTCCCCCCAACTTCCTCTCTCTCTAAACTCAATCATCATAACTTCAGGTGAGGATTAAAAAAAGTGCATGTGGATGTTTGAATAAGAGGATCAGTGTGGGTGAATGCCATTAAACTGTGTTATGAATCAGTAATAAAATATGTGCCAAAACTAAGAATCGGTGACAGAATCTGTGGGATTTATAAACCAGTAAGGCTGGGAATAAGTTGATATGCAAATGTAAGATGACAGAGGGTCAGAACTGGAAAGACTTATTATACCTAATTCTACATTTTTATTATTAATTTTTGTGTTGGAAAGAGAATGGCTTACAGATATTCATAATCATTCATATTTTACAACATTCATATGACTGGTTGGGATCATGATGTGATAAATTCTGGTAATGAGCTGTAGATAGAATAATGTGTATCAATTACAGGCCACAGCAAAGGAAGATCTGGCAGATCTTTCCAGTTATTCTTTCTCCTGATTCATAGATCCAGGTTACGAGATGTTCTAGGAGGTGCAGACATAAGAAGGTGAAGCTTTGTCAGCCTAGTGTCCTTTGTGACTAGGGGAGTAGAGCCTCCAACAAAAGTGTGATGGATATGTAACATAATGAAGAAATAAAACTCAGTTGTGTTCAACCTCTATAATTTGATTTTTTTTTACTGAAGCAGAAATATTTTCTATATTTAACAAAATAAAGATTAGGAAATGGTGACAAAGAAAAATTATAATTTATCTTTTTCTCCATTAGTAAGTTATCAGGGAATTAATCAGAAAAAAATGATGTTTTCAAGACCAACTTCTCTATAATTGTTCCACAACCATTAATGCTTTATCATTTTTAAGAATGAAAAGTTTATAAATTTAAATAAACATGTTTACTGCCCAGAGATAATTTTCTATTATGCCTTTTGTTTCATATTTTAGAGTATCTTTATTGGAATTCAACTGACTCTTTATAAAATTCTCATTCAAGATTAATTTCTTTATGTTGTCAATTATTTTTATAAAAATAATCCTGGAATCTATTTTTTATTTAGAAAAATGAGAAAATAAATACTTAGGTCATAACCTCTGTTGGAAATCAGAAATATTTGTGATTAATAAATAATTAAATATTAATATCAATCATAATTAACATGTTATTTATACATTTTAAAGGTAAATCATTTATGACTGCATGGATTGTCTTCTAGAAGCCACTTCAAAATCATAAGATAATGTATTCTTTAGGAAAGATGAGGTTATTGGAGATACTCATAACACTAGAATTAAAGGATTTCATAAATATTTGCTAAGAGTTTCTACCAAATAAATGAGTTTTAAAAATAATAGTTGATGTGAGGATAAGGCATTTATTCATTCTGAAAACCTATTTATTGTATACATCTCTCTCACCAATAGAGATGATTTCTGTTATAGATGTACAAACCAAAACAAGTAAAAACATAGTTTCTTCACAGAGAGTTTGAAACCTTCCTACTTCTTCATTTCTTGAGATGTCTTCCAGTATAGAGGGTGAATTTTGCAGGGCTAATGTGTGAGAAAAATTATTGACATCCCCTGCAACCAGTAAGTCAAGTAATCCCATATCCTTGAAAAGGCAGTGAAAATTAATTCAATGATAAAAACTATTTCTGGGGGTCGGGGTTGACAATTGTAGACTACTTGAATCATCCCTGCTTTCTCTGGAGGATCAGGGTAGGAGCTATTCAATGAAAGTTAACCTGCATGTCTGTATTTTGTAATAAAAGTAATACCTGTATAAACAGGATCTTAAAGTAAAGAATGAATACAATTTCTATGTAACCTGGATATCAGTGCAGGATATTCTCTTGTTATTTGGTATGTATAACTAAGGGAATATGTATTTAGCAATAATGAAGGAGTAATTAGTAAGTAAAGATGTCTTGAACCTTATCTAAAATGTATCTATACAGGCAGTTCTTATCACACACTAAATTTGAAGAATACTGCAAAAGCAGTGAATATCCTGCTACATCCATGAGAATGCATTTTGAAGGTTAGTTGCATTAAAGGCATTGTGGGATCTTATTTCAAAATATTTCTTAATGATGTCAAGAAGTAAAAAAAATCAGCAGATAAATCACACACAAAATTTTCTTAAAGTTTCATGTTGTGCCTTACAATTGGTGAAATTCAACATATTGACAGAAATTCTTCATTCTTCCCAAAGCTTTTAGCTTTGGCAGAAATCAATTTATAATTTAAATTAAAGATAATTTTTGATGGCAGAAAATCCTGGGTGTTTTTTTCTACCAGTTTACTTGACAGTGAATCAAGATTTAGGTATGCTTTACTTTTAAACCTTCTGCCTCTAGTGTTTTCTTTTTATGTAAGACACTTTCCTCATGTCTTTTGCCAAATGATGGTTGGCATTTTAAAAATTACTCTATATTGAAATCACAATTGTGACATTTATCCACAAAATGTATTATTAAAAAGCAATAAAAAGAAAAGTATTATGATATCACTAAACTATATCCTGTAATATTGGGAAGCAAAGTTCTTCATTTTTCATTCTGTATGTGTAGCAACTGAAAGATATACAGTTGGAATATAGGTTCTTATTTTAAGATATCCAAAACTCATTAATATAATTTACCTATAGATAGTACTATTGTGCCCAGTGTCCCTAGCAGCTTGATATCTTGGCCATTCCTAAAGCCATGGAGACTGGGAAACCTAATGCCTCCTCGTGAGGACTAGGAACTACAAAAACATCTCATGTTATTTACCTCGGCAACATCACATATTTATTTTATAAGGTATTGTCAAACTGAAATCTCCTGTAGAAAATTCTGTTATTGAATAAAAAATGTAAGATTTGTCTTAACCTTGTCCTATAGCTTTCTTCTCGGACTCCCTTTCTCTCTTACACATATTATCCCAGGTGAATGTTTAACTAAATAAAGAGAGATAGATATTCCTGAGTGGTCCGACCCTCAGATGGTGGCAGGAAAATTGGGAACACTTTCTCTCTGTTAACAGAGAGAAGACTGCAGAAGACTGAGCTTGGACAGAAGACTGCACTTGGACAGAAGAAAAATTAAGAGGAAACTTGTGAAATATGAGTAAATACATGTATATGTTTTGCATATGAAACACATACTCTTAGAGGTAGAATCTTAGAACATTTTGAGAATTCACAAATAATTCCTCCATTTATAAGGTTTCAAAGCTGTTGGCATTTACTCTGTTATTGGAACCTGTCTTTACATGGATTCTTCTTCTCTGTTACTACCTACTTTGAAATTGCAAACCTTGGCACTCTTTAATTTTTTTATTCTGTATTCATGTTGTAGGTGAATCCATCTAGCTCTGTGATTTTAAGCAAGCATATTTAATCTTCATAGTCTAATGCACATATCTGTGGGAAGCACTGAAGTTACGCCCATATGTTTATAAATATGCATGTTATGGTGTCAAGTCATCCCCCACATGGTGCATTTCCATCTGCCAGTTATCTTCTTCCTCTTGATGAGGAAGAGTATTATCACATTCAGTAAATTCCCTGAGCACTGTTTGTGCTTTTCTTTTACCACATGCTAAAAATCTTTTGCTCTAGAATCCTCCATGTGCTGAGGCAATTTTCTGATTTTACCAGAGTGTTCAGAATGCCTCTTTTACCCCATGACATTACACATTAGCAGGTGTGAACAAAATCAGTATGTGGTCCTGAATCATATAGAGCTTTCTGGAAAATGCTTCCTTCAGCTTTAAATAGTTGAGGCTTAAATGAGGTTTAAATAGTTATGAGATAACATGAGGAACCTCTGTTTTCCTGTTATGTGCAGGCTCTTTCATTGCCTTAGTCTGACCTTATGGAACCCTCAGGCATAACTGCTTTTTAAAATTGACTGTTATGGGGATAATCTTCCACTTCATCAAATGGGTTTGGTTACATCAGTAGCAAACACAGTTCAGGCTCAAATGGAATCCCCAGTGTGGTATAAAACAGGAATATGGTACCTTCATTATCGGTGATGTACCAAAAGTTTAACTAATGATAATAGTTTTATCTAAAAGTGGTATTCTGAAATGACACAAATGGTCTTACAAGATCTAAAATGTTTTCTCTACAAATAATGCCTTTGTGCATTCAAATTATATACATATACATATACATATATATGTATCACTTATTTGTGTGTATGAATTCTATTAGGGAGAGGAAGACAGAGGGTTAAGAATATATAATTTTAATAAATCACTGTCATTAAAGATAATTAGAAGTTTGCAAAGTATGTGGTACTTTGGTTGACCAAACTTTAATAAAAATAGAAATTTAATTATAATTATGTACAATGTACAGCATTAATGGTTGCATTCTAGCCATTCTGAGTTTCATAGATATGAATTGTCTTCTCATTTTTTATGTTTTTTATTTAATTTTTCTAAAATAGAATGTATCTGTAGGGGGAAATATGACAAAAGACTGCAATTTAATCTAACAAATGAGGTTGTGATGTTAATGAAATATTTTATGCAGTAGCTGGCAGTTTCGGCATACATATCTAGTTCACACAAGGTAACTCATCCAAACAATAGATAGAGCCGTTCCAAATATTTTACATCTAAATAGCCATCCAAATAAATCTGCCATATAAAATCATGCTGTTGAGATACTGGTGAAGCCCAATGCCGTTTTAAAATTGGGAGCCTGCTTGTAAAATCCAACGAGTAGAACACAACAAAAACAGTAACAGTCTGCTGTAACATTTTAAAAAGTAAATACACTTTTGATCTTTTAGTTTTCCTGATTTCCTGTGCTTAAGGACTATTCTACATGCCACTTCCATAGTATTTTCTGAGAATTGGACTTATGAATAATTCTGATTTATTTTTTCTTTTTATAAGGCTGAGTGTATTTAAAGGGAGAGACATATACTTTGATTAAAAACAAAAGAAACTTTGAATTCTAGTGTTTTTTTAAATGTTGAAATGCTTCTGCTATTTAATTCTTTCTTTCTCTGAAGAAATTTTACATTTTACTATGTAAGTGATGATATCATAGTAAGTAAATTAGAGGGAACAGTCACGAAAAATGATTCTATACTTGTTAGAGACATGCAGATTGTGGGTGTGTGAGAATAGGCAGTTCGGTATTACTGAGAGAAGAGGGAGTGAGTGGAGCAGTCACCCTGGAGAGTAACTGGCATCCTTATGCCAAATATATGACTGGGAAGGAAGGATGGCTTTTGGTCACTTGGGAAGTCCACCTCACTAATGGGGGGAGGGAGAAAGTAAGAGGAATCCCTTTTACTATGTGCATGCACAGTAGGAGTCAAATTGGGGAGGGGCACTGGCTTGGGAAAGCTGGGGGAAAATATGGATCAGAAGAGGACACAAGCACAAGCCTGGGAAAAGCCAGGACACTGGATAGTTTGAAAGAAAGCCTCCCTTGTCCCAAACCCAAGGAAATAAAATGAAACCTGACAAAGAACCCAGCGAGTATCCTCCATGAAGTGCACCTGTGTCCTTCCTTCTCTCCAGCACACACATTTTGCCTTCTTTTCTCTTAAACTCTAAGCTCTCCTAAACTCAAGACTTACAAGCAGGGGAGTAGTAAGAAGTGGCAGAAAACTTTCTTTTCACCTCTGTAACTTCCTTTCCTGAGTCCACACAACCTCTGCTCTACATGCTATCTTTCTCTCAGAGTGTACTGTCAATTTTTGCCCTAATAAACCTTGCCACTATCACATAAAACACCTCCTATGTAAGAGTTCCTAAAATTCTTTTCCTGTGACACCTCTGAAGAACCTCTTTCCTCTGGCAACAGTTGGATCCCCACTTATAGACTTCCATGAATTTGTATCTCCCACTTCTTGTTTGTTAATAATCTTATGTTATATCTGAGAGTCTGTATTAAAACTGAGATATTAGAGAGAATAAGAATTACTAATTTGTATTTCATGACATCCTCACCCATCAATTACTCTAATTGCTTTCCACAACACATGCAAGGTACCAAAAAAAAATACTAGTGAACTTTCTAAGCTCATGTACCAGACCTGAGCTTGGAGTCCTTCTTACTTAGTTTTCCACAGGTACCCCACACACATCTCCCTTCTTTGCAAAACAGTGAATTTGTTCATCCTCTTTACATGTAGAATGAGCCCTAGCTTTGTCTAATAAAATAATTTCTGTGGACATAAAGGTGATATTCTATTACAAGTAAAGAAATTCACTCTTTGAGATTTTTTTCTATATCATTGGCATAGTATTTTAATACCTAATTATTAGTCATCTTTTATGATAGTATATTTGGATCATTTTTAATAGCTGTTGCTCTGATAACTTTTAGTAGCCACTAACCAATGGAGTATCTTATATTTATGTTTGGGTAACTTAGTTTAAACTATGGTATACGTAATGTTTTAAAGTCTGGTATAAAGGAAATAATTATTTGAGAGAAGCTTGGATTGATTTGCAAGTTTTATTGCAACTATTCAAATTCATTTTGCCTATTTTGCCTCTCCTCTGCCTGGGCACCTCCTTAGCTTTTAAGTATTGAAAATGAGAAAGCCTTACTGTTTTTCCTTTTCAGATACATTCATAATCCCCCACAGATTCTCATAAACACCCACATTAAGAGCTTTAAAAAAGCAACATATATTAAGTGTTTCATTCCATCTACTTCTTTATCCTCATGAGGCCCTTTACCTGCTTTTCATTAAGCTGCCCTGATTCTTTTTTGACCCTAGATACATGGTTCAGTGCTTACTTTCATGGTTGGACTGATTCACATATTTCAATATAATTAACAACAGTGAAAAGTAGTATTGGACCAAAAAAATCCTCACTAGTTAAACATATCATCAGCACACATATATTTAATGAAATTTTAAATGAGTTTCATTTTCCAAAATCTAATCCACTCATAAACTTGTTTATTGATGCATTTGTGAAGTTATTATAACCTTCAGAGAAATTATTATTCTTATGATATGAAGTGTACATGTTTTTAATCCACAAGAAGGTCACCTTGGTCAAAATATTTTTTAGTAATTTCAGAAATTTAGTAATTTAGTAATTTAAAAAATATTAGAGTTAAAAGTCTTTATTTTTCATTGCTTCTCAGCCTTTTGGCTAAGATCAAGTGTAAAACTTTCTTTTTTTCATTCTGGAGCATAATAGACAAAGTATATAAGGAGTCAATAGTCTAAATGCCATTTCATCATTACTTAAAGATAATATTTTAGTATATTAAGTAATATATCACACATACTTAAGTATTAACCTACATGAATTATTTACATCTGCTACTGAAAGTAATGTGGAATTAGAAATATTAGAGATAAAGCCCTGAGAAATTAGAAAGAAAAAGTGTTATTACATGAGCAATATCTAATTTGTTTAGAGTTCATAGTCATTACCTACATTTTCCAGGGCTAGCAAGCTCTTTAAACTTGACACATTTTGGGGAAGCTAAACCAGACCAGAAAGAGAGAGAGAAGGAAGGAAATAAGGAGGAAGAGAGAGGGAGGGAGGGAAAGAAGAAGGAGGAAAAAGAATAAGAAGGAAAAGAATAAGAAGAAGAAGGAAAAAGTATAAGGAGGAGGGAGGAAGCAGAAGAAGAAAGAAAGAAGAAAGCAAGAAAGCAAGAAAGCAAGAAAGCAAGAAAGCAAGAAAGCAAGAAAGCAAGAAAGCAAGAAAGCAAGAAAGAAAGAAAGAAAGAAAGAAAGAAAGAAAGAAAGAAAGAAAGAAAGAAAGAAAGAAAGAAAGAAAGAAAGAAAAAGAAGAAGGAAGGAAGAAAGAAAAAAAGAGGGAGAAGAATTTTCATAAATTGCTGGGTTTTCCTGAATGCAAAGTAAAAGTATGAATGTAAATTTATAAAGAATAGCTTCACTTCTTACCTTAAAATTGATAGCCCATTATCCTGTGATACTGTGTTGGCAACCTTAGGTGATGAAAGATTTTTTCACAAAAATGCATGCCTGGCCCTCATTCGTGTGGCTCATTTGGTTGGATTTGGTTATGGTGGAGTGTTTAAGAAACAAGTGAGCAATGTTTCTCTTCCTCTCTTTCTCCCCCAAATCCCTCTTCTCTTCTCTCTAAAAAAATAAATATAATCTACCCTGGCTGGTGTGGCTCAGTGAATTCAGCACTGGCCTATGAACCAAAGGGTCACAATTTCTATTCCCAGTCAGGGCACATGTCTGGGTCGTGGTGCCAGGTCCCCAGTTGGGGGCGGTTGTGAGAGGCAACCACACATTTATGTTTCTCTCCCTCTCTTTCTCCTCCTTTCCCATCTGTCTAAAAATAGATAAATAAAATCTTTAAAAATAAATAAATAAATACAATCTTTTAAAAAAGTGCACGCCTTGCTGAGAGCTTCCAGGTCTATTAAGTTATACCTCCCAGCATCACTTACCTTCCAGCAGAAGTTATGTTCTAGATAAGAATGATGATAATAAGACTTAAGTCTATTAAAGAGCTCTCAGTCTCATAAGAGAGGAGACTCTCTTTTCACAATGCACACTTCACGCCAATTTATATTTTCTATTTGCATTTGGTCAAGGAGCCCTTTGTACCTGCCCAGTTTGAAGGGACAAGAACAAATATTTGAAACGAAGTACCAGGTATACTGACTATGAGCACAGATTCTGCAGCCAGATTATCTGAGTTTAAGAGCTACGCTGTCACTAGCTGGTCAATTGACCTTAAACCAACTAGCATTTCTGTCTAAATGTCATTTGTAAAGTGAAGGTGGATATAATGATACTTATCTCCTTTTGTCCTTGTGAGGAACAAATTAGTTCATATATGTTAGAAGCTCCTTGCACATAGCATAGTTAGGACTGTTTATAGGTTAGCAATTATAATTATATTTTAGGCAGAGGTTTGCATTCTTACTTTTTATTTTCTTTATCAAGCTATTTAAAAAGAGTATTAATGTTTTAGACTGAATCTATTAATTGAGTTCATATGTACATTTCTATTCTTTGGGAAAAAAACAGGCTTGATTACAAGATGAACTCTTGAACTTTATTAAAGGATTTATACTCCTTACTGTCTTTGATTGGACAATCTTAAAGGAGACTACCTATAAATAAAAAAATTATCACAGGTTAGATTAAAATGAGCCCTGTAGATCTCTCACATCATTTGAATTACAGATACAGATTCAAGATTTCTTTACTACAAATAGAAGTGAAATAGAAGCTGGAATTTCATGTGTGATTTTACATATAATCCACATGAAGCTGAATAAATTTGATAACATTTTGTCTTTTGGTAACTTAGCTTATTTTTATCCAGGTTAGAACTCATTGTAGTAATTTTCTGTTTTTAACTAATCCTAACTTTGCAAAATTTAAGCTTTAAAGAGATGTCCTATTTATTTTTTCTTATTTCATTAATAAAGAAGGTAGAAAATTCATCCTAGACCTTACTCCCAAGATGACTCATTAAAAGCTCAATATGACTAAAATATGTATCATTTGTTTGATGGTTCATTTATAGCTCTTCAAAATATCTGCAATCTCTTGGAACATTTTTGTATTGGCAATCTTTTGTATTTTAATCTGTAAGAGAATTACATGTGGTAATTATATGAACAATAGAATCATTATAAATTTAAAATATTTTACCATTAATTTTAAGATGGACATACCATTAATTCATGCTTACATGTTTATTATTTTGTAAATATATTTATCTTTCTTCCTAAATAGCAATTCATTACATGTCTATGAGAAAAGAAACTGAAATTCTCAGCTGTAAAATTTCACCTTGGATCTCTTTTGAATTCTTTTACATAATCTCCATGTTATTTCAGATGTTTTCTCTTCTTGGTTTAATATAACATGGTCCTGAAAGCCTAATAGTCAACAATTCAAAACTATTTTATATTTATATATCTTACTAAATATTATTATTTTCACTAGTGTATTTATTTTTTCTGATATATTTATTAAAACCATTCCTATCTTTTTGACTGAAACAGCTAACACAGCCTACTAATACGGTCCTTATCTTTTCCTTGTATTTCATAATTGGTTCTTGTGTACTTTTAAGTGGAACACTTTATTTTTTGACTTCCTTTTCTTTAAACTGTATTTTATGAGGTAATTTTTTGCTTGTGTTTTTATACAACCGAGGATTCCTCTCATTTCCTTATATTATTATATATTTTATGTTAAAAGACACTTTAAAATATACAACTCAAAACAGTCTAATGTAAATTTAAAATGTGTCTTAGAAATTTACATTATTTGTGATTGATAAACATTTGCTATTTTGACTTTCTTTTGTCTGTAAATATTGAATGTAACTTACCTTGATTATTAATATTTTGTGTAAAATACTTGCAATATAATATTTAGAGAAAAGAACTCTATGAAGTTTGTCTAAATGACAAACATACTTCATTTAGCATAGAAAAGGCAATGAATCTAGATGCAATCAGTAATTGTGTGAAAATCACTGAAGGGTAATTCTTAATTTTAAAAATTATCTATATTTTAATGTTTTTGTTTGTTTATTATAACTTGGAAAGGTAGCAATTATACACAATTGTTTGCAGTAAAATCAAAAGTCAATTAAAACCAGGCAATTTATTTCTGTGGTTGTTTTTGCTAAAATCACCACTCACAACTTTAAAGTAAAAAATTTTACTAGAGCAAATTTAACTTTTACATTTAAATTAGATAGATATTAAAAATGAAACATTTCTTTCAGCCCTTCAATAATTAATTTTAAAACAGTGATAGAAGACTGATATTTTATTATTTTCTTTTAAATTGTGTAATTCAGTAGAATATAAAATGCTTTTAAAAAGTTGACAGTTAAAAATATTAGACTGCGTCAAGAATCCATATACTGAAAAAATTAAAATTGGCACAAAAAGAATACCATAAACAAAACCATGAATTGTGCTTATAATATTATGGCACTTTTTAATGTCATAATGTTTTATTTGGCAGCCAGACTCATAGAGTTTTAATATTTGTATTATAATAAAAATTAAACATATTTTTAAATTTTGGAGTAAAATATGTAGCATAGTGAACTTCCTTCTAAATTCTGTTACAAAATTTAGTAGAGTTTGGTTCATCATCATTCCCATAAAGCATTTCACATGATAAATGATAAATGTTTTTATTGTTTTATTATATGCTCAAGAAAAATATGAGATTCAGTAAAAATAGTTTGTTGCTTGTTTGCACATGCTGCACATTTTTGACAATATGTGTCCCTGCCATCATCTAGGGAAGTACTCCTACTGCAGCTCTTCCTCAGTATCTGTGGGGTCAAAAGGGGCAGCATTATCTATTTGCCCAGTTCCCCTACATATACCTCACAGTGTGTTGGAGTGCTATTATTAAGCATTTTTGTAGCAATCTATGTTACCCAAAGTCAATCACTCACATGAAAGTCCTTCATGGTTGTTTTATGATGTCTGACATTATTTGAAAAGAAATATCTTTGGAACGAGAGTACTTTCTAAATGTAGTGAAATAATTTAACAATAGGAAATAAATGGATTATATCTATTTGACTCTGGTATTTCCTCCATTTAATTTGGGTAAGAATATTACCCTGATATAAAACATTATGCCAGAACCAACTCTTTAAACTTCTTTTGCTGCATTTAATACACTGGAACAATAGTGAGTGTGGACAATTTTAGTGGTGACTTAGATTCATATACAATATACATTTTAAGAGGTAGGTAGTATAGTCAGGGAAATTTTTAATATTATTTGAATTGTCTTTTTTCTGTCTTATTATCTCTGTGATTATTGTTCTATTTCAAGAAGTAGTCACTTTATTTCCTGATTTTGAAAAATATTGAGAGATTCTCACAGTGGATTCCATAGACATGATAGTGATACTATGTCAATTTTTTATAAGCTGATATTTCATTGTGGTTTTGCTTTTATTTTATTTTTATTTAATTTATTGGGGTGACATTGGTTAATATGTCAAACTGACCATTTCAAGTGTATACTTCTACAATACATGATTTGTATATTGCCTTGTGTGTCCACCAACCAAAGTCAAAGAATCTTCAGTCATCAAACATTTGGACTTCACTCTCCAGTACCCTCAGTCCCTTTTCTCTGGTAACCACCATACTCTTGCCTGTGTCTATAAGTTTCAGTTTTATATCCCACATGAGTGAAATCACATGGTTCTTAGCTTTTTCTAACTGACTTATTTCAGCCAACAGATATATAAAAAGATGTGCAACTTCATTAGCTATTAGGGAAATGCAAATTAAAACTACAGTGAGATACCTCCTCATACTTTTTAGAATGGCTGTTATCAAAAAGGCGAGTTATAACAAGTGTTGGAGAGGTTGTGGAGAAAGGGAACCTGTACTCACTGCTGGTAGGAATGTAAACTGGTGCAGCCACTATAGAAAACAGTCTGGTGGTTCCTCAAACAATTGAGAACAGAGTTACCATATGACCCAGCAATCTTTCTACTGGATATCTACCCAAGACTTGAAAACATTTATTGGCAAAGATATATACACTCCTATCTGTATTCATCGCAGCATTGTTCACTGTGGCCAACATATAGGAACAATTGAAGTGTCTTCAGTAGAAGACTGGATAAAGAAGATGTGGTCCTTATATACAATGGAATACTACTCAACCATAAAGAAGATAAAATACTGTCCTTTTTGACAACCTGGGTGGAACTTGAGAATATTATACTGAAGGAAATTATGTCAAATTTAATGCAACATGTCTTCTAATAAAAATAAGTTTTATAATAAATAGAATTACTCAATGTTCTGAATAGCTGTAAAATATTTAAGTGATTTGACTATATTACCTAAAGCTCTCAAATATTTGGTTTTCTTAAAATTTAGCTATCAAATTTAACACAATGCATAACATATTTGTATGTATGTCTTTGTACATTTTAAGATTAAAGTCCTTAAAGTGGGAATGATGAGTCAAATTGTACACAGGTTTAAAATAACCTTGCATATTGTCAAATTGCCTGCCACATGTATTATCCTAAATTAAAGTCCTACAGAATTATTTCCATAGCAACATTGGAATTTTTAATATTTTATTCTTAATATAACAGAAGAGTCTTATTTATCCTCATTTATAAATCATTAAAATGTATTTTTAAATATTCATTTTCATTTATATTTTTTATGTATTCAAATTCCAGGTTGTGTTCATTTATATATCTTTTGCATATAGGTTTATGTTTTTATTTTTATTCATTCTTGTCCAAGTACAGTTGTCTCCATTTTCCCCCTACAGCCCCACCCATCCCCACCTCCCACCCTCGAACCTTCTCCCTTTGACTTTGTCCATGTGTCCTTTATACATGTTTCTTGATGGCCCTTCTCTTATTTTCCCCCATTATCATTCTCCCCCTTCCCCTGGTTACTTTTTATTTTCAATGATAACCGTTTAGCCCAACACCACTTTAATAATCCATATTTTTCTCACTGATTTCAGAAAACTTTCTTTCTCTTTCTCTTTACACCAGACCCCTTCCTTCAGTCTATATCATTCTTCTGTATTTCACTGAGTATTTTACTTCAGATTTTATATAGTGGTGTTGATTGCTAGCATATGTTTTGATCAGTGGAAAACATTGCTTGTCTCTTTTTTTTTGCAGAAATTTTATGAATCTTACCACATGCCTTTTTATCCCAATGGCCTTTATAATATTTTGACAAGTTTTTATTAAGTGAATTAAGCAGATAGACTTTTAGAATTTTCTTTGCTGTTGGGAGATATCTATATAACAATAAAGGGAAATTATAATAAATGTGTTGTTCTTAATTTTATTTTTCAATTTCAGTTTACATTCAATATTATATATTAGTTTCAAGTGAATAGCTTAGCGATAAAAGACTTAATTGTATGTCTTGAAACTATAAAACTCCTAAAAGAAAATATAAGCATTAAATCTTGGATAGTTCTGAGCAATACTTTTTTTTTCTGATATATTTTTTGGGGCAAGGGAAAAAATAAACAAATAGGGTTTTCTCAAACTGAAAAGATTTTGCACAGCAAAAGAAACTGTTTACAAAAAAAACCAAAAAAACCCTACTGCATGGGATAATATATTTATCAGTGATACATCTGACAAGGGCTTAATATTTAAAATTTATAAATAACTGCTATAATTAAACACCAAAAAATCCAAGCAACCCAATTAAATTAGGGGGAGGATCTGAATAAACAGTTCTCTAAAAGAGGACAAATGACTAAAAGACATATGAAAAGATATTCAACATCACTAATCATCAAAGAAATGCAAATTAAAATCACAATGAGGTATCACTTCACACCTATCAGAAAGGCTATCATCAATAAATCAACAAACAGCAAGTGTTGGTGAGGACATGGAGAAAAGGGAACCCTAGTGCACTGTTGGTAAGAATGCAGAAGGCTGCAGCCACTGTGAAAAATAGTGTGGAGGTTTCTCTAAAATTTAATAAATGTTGAATTTAACAAAACTGCCTTATGATGGAGAGATTGCACTCCTGTATATATACTCAAGTAAACCCCAAATATTAATCTGAATAAGCAGGTATTTTAGGTATCCTATCCGATGACAGAATTTTCCTCTTACTTTGTATAGTTTTCTTTTAATTTTTTAATTAATTTTACTATATTTCAGTAAATTCCATAGTTTTTGATAGTCATATAGTTATCTTCATTATTTTTACTTAGTTGATCTCAAGATAAAATGTTACTATATTATAAAATGATATTGTTTTAAATAATAAGTAATAATTTGAAACAGCCAACTTGTATAGGTATTGTAGTGTCACCTTATCAAAAATAAAGATGAGGATTAAAGAGGTTAAGTACACATTCATATTACACTGTTGATAAGTGAGCTGTTATCTTGAACCCATGTTTCAAGATGCCCAGTGTCTAAGCATTTGAGATCATCCTCTATTGATTCCTTGGATATTTAATGTTTAAATAGTCATTTTACTGAACTTACTTCATACATATACACATATTCATATAGTTAAATGCACACTAAATATGCACATATATACATAGATATAATATATAAACTTCTATTCTCTTATAGTTTCTTAACCTATAAATAATTATTTTTCTCTTGCCTATCCAAATATCTATGCCACTTATTTTGTTCTTCTTAAATTCCAATGACTACACTTTCAGGAATGTTTTATTTATTATTTTAAAGATTTTATTTATTTATTTTAAAGACAGGAGGTGAAAGAGCAAGAGAGGGAAAGAAACATCAATGTGTGGTTGCTTCTCGAGCACCCCATACAGGGTACCTGGGCTATAACCCAGGCATGTGTCCTAGACTAGGAATTGAACCGCTGACCCTTTGACTCACAGGCTGGGACTTAATCCACTGAGTCACACCAGCTAGGACGCTTTCAGGAATGTTTTAAAAAGTAGTGATGATGATGGATGACCTCATCTAGATTTTCACTATAATAAGAATATTCTTAATATTTCACCATTAAGAGTAGCACCTGTGTTTTATGACATATTTGCATGTGTTCTACTATACTGATTACTTTTATCATAAATATCAAATTTTAACAAATGTTCTTCCCGTATATACTAATATATTTCAATATTTAATCCCTTGTCTATATGTAAATTATCATTACATTCCTGGAATATACTTTATATAATTATGGAATAATTATTTTATTGTCTTTCTCCTTCCTAATTTTGATATCTATTTGAAATGTTTGAATACACTTTTGTGTTAAATTGTTATAAGCTACCTATTTACTCTCATGTGCTCTCTTTGTCACTTTTCATTCAAAACATCATAGAGATTTTAAAACACGGGATGATGTTCATCACATCATTTGGAGCAATATAAATGGCATATGGATCATCTTTACATTTATATTTTGTTTTTATCATCTTAGGTTCCCTTGTGATTTATTTTGTTGAGATTTTTTAAAAATTTACCTCTTTCAAGTTGTCTTTGGTTTATTTAAAGATTTTATTTATTTACTTTTAGAGAGAGGGGGAGAGAGGACAAAACAAAGAGAAACATCAATGTGTGGGAGAAACATTGATTGGTGGCCTCTCGCAAACACCCAACAGGGGACCTAGCCCACAAGCCAGGTGTTGCCCTGGCCAGGAATCCAACCTGTGACCTTTCAGTTTCCAGGAGAATGCTCAATCCACTGAGCCACACCAGTCAGGGTATCTGATGTTTTTGCTATTATAATTCATTAATAACAGATATTAACAATTTAATTATTTTTTCTTAATTCATTTCTTATTTATTCTTTAATTAATTTTTAATTTGATTTTATTCATTCAGATATAGTAATGAATGTTTCAAAGACTATGAATCTTCCTCTGAGTGCATCTTTGTCTCACTGGCTTACATTTAATTTTCAGTGATCTCAATAGTTATAACCTAGACCAAGGGATGACAAATTGTGGCTAAGAACCAAATGATGTCAACTGACTATTTTTGTAAATAAAATGTTATTGGAACACAGAGACATCCATTTGTTTATGTATTGTCTATGACTGCTTTCCAGCTTAAATAGCAGATGTGGGTAACTGAAATAGTATCACATACATCATAAAGCCCAAACTATTTAATATATGTATCCCTAAGCAGTATGGTACAAGAGAAAAAAAATAGGTGAGCCAGATTGTGGCCTTAGCCATGAATAGTTTCAGCTTTATCCTGCTAGTAGACCTTGAACATAAATTGCATGGTAGATTTAGTCTTACAATGAAGAAAGAGTGTTTTTTTTTTAATCCCAGTGTCAATCTGTCATTTGATGCACATGGTCTCCAGTTGAGAAAGGGGGCCTAATTCCACAGGTAGGACAACACCTGTTTATGTGGAGGATATTCTTCAGAGAATCTGCTTTGAGACATAATAATAAAACATCCAGCAGCAGGAGGATGGATGCACTTGTCAAATAAAGACAATTTGGAGGAACATCAACAGCACTCACCAGTTCCTCTGTTGTTTCAGTTAACTCTGTTTGCTTTGGACAGTTTCACTTTACCTAGCCACAGCATGTCTGAGATTCTGACTGGTTATAGTTTCACAAAAATAAACAAGATGATGACAAATTGGACTATAGCTTCTACTTCTATGATTGTTTCTGAGACGATAATAAGTACTCATCTTCATTATCTGCTATAACTTTAGATATAATTTCCTCTTGGCAAGCACTTCTGTTGATCAAAGTAGCTTATTTGGTGATATTATTCATGCCCATACCAGTAATGGATTTAAGCACCTGGATACCATACACTTTTCAGCCTATTGTCACTATATTTGTTTGCTTAAATTTAAAAGTGGGTAGTGCTATCCAAAGTGGATCACCTGAGAGCCAAACATAGAATTCTCCACCCTTACTATTTTGTAATAGCCCTATGTCTTCATATTGACCAGAGTCTATTTCCCTTACTAGGATAAGAACTACTCTCTGTGACTATTGGTTTGCTAGCATAAAGTGACCAGGGATATTTTATAATACCTACTCTTGTAATTAGACTCTAAAATTCCATATGCATAAAAGATTCTGGTAGCTCAGTTGGGTAGAGCATCATCCTGATATGCCAAGGTTGAAAGTGTGATCCCTGGTCAGGGCACTTTTGGAATCAAACAGTCAATGCATAGGTAATTAAAACACCAAATCTATGCTTCTTTCCATCTCTCTCTATTCCTCTCTCTCCCTAAAAATCAATAAATAAAAATTATACAAAATGATATTGGTCATTAGTGTTCTTGTCTTCTGTTGTCTATCTGACTTTGATATTAGGGTAATAGGTGCCTCATAAAATTACAATATTCTTTCCTCTCTTGTTGTCTTATAAGAGTTTGAGAAATATTGGTGTAAACTGATCTTTAAAATTGGATAAAAGGCTCTGGCTGGTGTGGCTCAGTGGACTGAGTGCCAGCCAGCCTATGAACTGGAGGGTCACCGATTTGGTTCCCAATCAGGACATATGCCTGGGTTGCTGGCCAGGTCCCCAGTACAGGGTGCGCAAAAGGCAACTACACATTGATGTTTCTCTCCCTCTCCTTCTTCTTCCCTTCCCTTGTCTCCAAAAATAAACAAATAAAATCTTTAACAAAATAAAATAATATTAGATAAGTGTCACCAGTGAAGTGCTCTGGTCCTAGACTTTTCCTTTTTGTATGTGATTTGATTACTAAATCAATTTCCCTACTTATTATAGGTATATTAAGGTTTTCTTTTTATCCTTGAGACAGTTTTGTTAGTTTGTGAGTTTCTAAAAATTTAGAACAACAAACTCCCTTGATTAGTGTTTGGGAGTGTAAATTTCTCCATTTTGAAGGATTATTGTGGTGGATATAGATTTCTTGGTTGACAGTTTGTTTTGTCTTATTTTCTTTGAGCATTTTGAATGTCATCTGCCTTCTGTCTTCCATTGTTTATGACAATATGGCATTGTTATTATTGAGGATCCTGTCTATATTATGAGTTACTTCTATCTTGCTGCTTTCACTATTCTCTCTTTGATTTTTGGCTTTAAACAGTTTGATCAGACTGTCTCTCAGTATGAATTTGTGCTTATCCTACTTGGAGTTGAATTTGTTCCCTTTTTATCTCTTTCCCCTCTTTCTGGGACTTCTATTTTGCATGTGTTTGTACACTTATTATGGCCCAATGGATCTATTAAGCTTTGTTTATTTCTCTTCATTCTTCTTTCTGTTCCTCAGACTGTATAATCTCATATGACATATACTCACATTTACTAATTCTGTGTTCTTTTTGCTCAAATTAACCATTTAGCTCCTATAGTGAAATTTTCATTTCCAGAATTTTAATGTTGTTTTTTATTGCTTTTATCCCTTTTTGTCTCCATTTGTTTTACTCATTGCTTAGTTCTTTGAAGATATTTTAAATTCATGATTTCAAGTTCTTTGTAAATGCAATATCTGGCCCTCCTCAGGTCATTGTATATTGTTGCTTTTTTTCTTAGGGTAGGGCCATAATTTACTTTTCTGTGCATGTTTCATAATTATAAACCAGGCATTTTGGATATTTTAATGTGGTATCTTTGTATATCAGATTATCTTCTTCTCCTGTTTTTTTTTTTTTTGCTGTTTTTGTCATGGATTGTGATTATTATTTTTTCTATGACTAAATATTTTATTCTGTCTTTTTGGCCATGTATATCCTCTGAATTCTTTGTTCCATTTAGCTTCATGATCAGACATGACTGGACCTAGATTTTCTTAAATGTCTAGAGCCAAAACTAAAACTCTCAGTCCTTGCAGTCCTTGCAAATCAAATCAACCCAGTGTGTGTTTGCATGTGTGTGTATGTGTGTTAGGGAATCCCTTTAACATTGAGTCAGTTGGTTTAATCCTCTACCTTTACCCTTTATTTCCTGCTTGCACAGAAGTTGAATGCTAGCCAAAGGTGAGAACATAGAGTCTTCTCATGTCTTTCTTGAGAATGCACATAGCCTGGGAATACATCTAACTTTCTAGATTCCTGAGAATATGTTGGAGATTTTAAAAGCCCTTATTGCTAATCATTTTCCCCAGCCTGTCCCCTCCAGATTTTTGTTAGTCTTTGCTTGTCTCAACTATTACTGATTGCACCAGGCAACAAATATATCTTCCTATAATGTTTTTAATCAAATGTTCAATAAGTAGTATCATTAACACTTAGAGAGTTTGAGTTAGGTGAGCTACAACCAAGTCCCTTGAGGCTTTTCTCTATGGAAAACCAGAGAGGTCAAAATACACAATCACACTTTTTGTGTGTGTGTGTGAATGGCATCTGCTCTGCTGTCTCCAGCACTGGTACCTGTACTGGAGATGTTACCTGCTTTCTTCAACGCCACTGCTTTCCTGGGGAGGGGAGATTGACCATGTGGTTTAAGATACAACAAAACTCACTGTTTCTACTGAGATAGAGATATTTTTTTCTTGATTAAACATTCTCCTGGTAGTAACAGGGTTTTTGATTGGTATCCAGAGTTCTAAAATAATTATTCTGAAAGCTTTTGACTTTTTTATTGCTTTAATGGACTATTTTTCTTTTTATTGATTTCATTTGGGTGATCCTGGTTAAAAAAGTATACAGGTTTCATGTGCACAATTCTGCAACACATCATTGCTACACTGTATGTGTGTTCACCACTCCAAGTCAAGTCTCTGTCCATCAACATTTAGGCCCCCCCATTCCCTCCTCCACTTCCTTCTACCTCCCCCTCCCTGCAATCACCACATTGTTGTCTGTATCTATGAGTTTTTTCTATATTCATTGCAGCATTATTTACGATAGCCAAGAATCAGAAACAACCCAGGTGTCCAACAGCAGATGAGTGAATGAAAAAAGCCATGGTACATTTACACAGTGGAGCACAACTTGGCCATAAAAAAGAAGAAGAAGTAGGACATTAGGAAATTTTACCCTTTGCAACAGCATGGATGGCCCTGGAGAGCATTATGTTAAGTGAAACAAGCCAGTTAGAGAAAGACAAGTACCACACGATTTCATTCATATGTGGAATCTGATGAACGAAATGAAGTGACAAGCAAAATTGTGAAAAACTCATAGATGGAGATCAAGCTTAGACCTGTCTGGGGTGGGGACTGGGTGTGTGGGTGGAAAGATTGAGCAAAAAGAAACAAAAATGAACAGACAAATTTTTGGTGTTCTTTATGCTACCATTTTCACTGATGTCCCTTCTCTGTTTTATTTTGAAAGTAGTAAATGATTTCTAGAGAACTGTTAGGTTTGATTTTTCATAAACATTATCTGATTTTTTGTTATATCTTTGTTAAAAATTAAATTTATTGGAATGACATTGGTTAATAAATTTATATAAGTTTCAAGTGTACAGTTCTATGATATTTCATCTGTATATTGAATTGTGTGTCCACCACACATCAAATTTTCTTCTCTCACTATATATTTGACCCCCTTTACCTTTAATTACTTTTCATTCCCTTTTTTATGGTCATAGAGAAGATTTAATGAATTTGATCCCAAAGACAAGGAAAGGAAAGATAAAAATGATTAATTAGCATTGTGTAATATGTTACACATTAGATAAATTTATCCTTGACTTTGAATAGCTGAAGTCAACCAAAAATATTTTAATATTAGTGATCTAATTTTAGGTTTTTCAAATATAAACCCTGAGGAAGGAAATGGTTGTAAGTAGGTTGTTTGGAGGATGATGCCCGAAAGCACTTTGGTGGACAGTGAAAAAAAGAAAAGGAGAAAAGTCAAGGAACTATTTGTATGAATAAGATGCTGGTATGATCAACTGGTGTTCAATTCTCCTGGGAACTTTCTGGAGAAGCTTGTGGAACATGTCTCAGAAACATATTGAAATGTAAAAAAATTGGAGTGTTTATGCACAAAATCTTCATCATTCACTTTTAGAATCATCCTTAGTGCATTAACTTCCTGGCATTTCTGAACTATTAGGTTTTCAAGTACAGAATAGTCTAGAGACCCAACTATTAATAGATTTTCAGAGAGACTCACTGGAATGTGTCAAAGTGTAAGGGAATAAACAGCCTGCTGTTAGTAACTTCTGAGAGAGAATGAAGGAAAATGGGTGGAGCTAATGATATTTTTAAAGGTTTGTTAATACAATAATAGAAATATTCAATATTATACAAACTAACTTTCCATGTGAACAATTTTCATTCATTTGTATCTAAATCATTACAAATTGGATGTATCAAGGAAATTAAAATTATAAGAGACTTTAACAATATAATTAAAGTTAATTTGATTCTACTTATAAAACTCATTCAGGAGATTTCTGCTAGATAGTCAATGCCAAAGTTCACCATGTGGGAAGAATGAATACAATTAAAATATTATTGACACTTCAATTTAATTACATAACACAAATGCCTCCATCAGATAACACAAAACTTTCTAGTAATGTACAAATAATTCTAACATTTCAAGTTGCTTTACCAAAGTAAAGTTGAAGAGATCTTTAATTGAAAAATTTTAAAAGAGACAATATTTTCTTTTATGGTTAATGCAAAAAGATTATTTTGACCAATGGGATAAATATTATAATCACCCTAGTATTAACATTTTCAAGACAAGAAAAAGCATATATCTTTTAATAAAAATATTTTATGTAAATGTAATGCCCAATAATCTTCAATAGATAATTTATCTTATGAAGATTTATAGCATACTTCTAAAAGTAGATGTATTATATCCTTTTTATCCCTCTGTATGCTTGATTCTACTAAGAGTGTTTTTTAGACATTTATATTTTAGTAAAAGAAAGTGGCTTTAAATCATACTCTCTTCCTATGGACATCACCTTAATATGTCAAACACAACTAGAAATTGCACAAAAATGTCAGGAGCAAAAAAGAAATCTTTATGTTCTTCTGTTGCTTTTTTGCTTTCTTTTTGCTTTTTTTTTCAGATTTTCTGCCATGTTTCAGACTTGAGACTAAAAGCAATCCATTGGGTAAAAGAAAAATCTTTTCAACAAATGGAGATGAAAGTTCTGGATAAGAAAATGGAAAAAATATATATATAATCTCAACCACTACTTTATGTCAAACACAAAAATTAACTGGAAATGGATCAGAGCCATAACAACAAAAGTTAAAGTCCAGAATTCCTAGAAAAAATCTTAAGAAAATACTTTGATTGGGTGGCAAAGTATTATTGGACTGAAACGGAAAGCACCATCCTTGAAAGTATATAATAAATTTCATAATAATTCAAAACTTTCTTCTTTAAGAGAGACAATTAACAAAGTGTTTAATAAAGCAGTACTTAGAAAAGCTATTCATAATCAGAGAGGGTATAGTGGGGATAAATGGTGATAGAAGGAGACTTGACTTAGGGTGGTGAACACACAATATGACTTACAGATGATGAATTATAGAATTGTACATCTGAAACCCAAGTAATTTTATTAACTAATATCACCCCAATAAATTCAATAAAAACAAATTATTTTTATCCAGAATATATAAGGAAATCCTGTAGCTCATTAACAAAATATGAAAATAAGTAAAATATAGATAAGTTGAACATACACTTTTGTGTAAGTACATTAAAATATTTTAAACATTATAGTCATCAGGGATATTTAAGAGAACAAGAAGATACAATTATATACATTCTTCACAATGTCAAATAATTTCAAAGGCTGACAACACAAAATATTGGTGAAAATAGAAAAGAATGAAACTCTCATGCATTGCTATTTGGAATAATTAATGGTTAAACGACATTGGGACACTGTAGTGTAGCATCTTCTCTATGAAACAAAACAACAACAAAAAAAACCAATTCTACATCTAGGTATTCATCCAATAGAAATACAAACATAAACCAAGAAAAGACATGTAAATGAATGTATATAGTAGCTATATCATAAGGGCACCAAACTGGAAACAACCAAATGTGTGTTACCAAAATGGACAAGTTGTAGTATATTCATTCAATGGAATATGTCTATTAATGAAGTGAACAAGTTACTAGTACATAATACAAGAAGAATAAATTGCTAAAACACTACTATAAGTAAAAGTCTGACACAAAACAATGAATATTTAGTGTTCCATTCATTTATACTTTTAGAACAGGCAGAGCTAAAGTATGGTGATAGAAATCAGAACTACAGTTGTTCCCAAGGAGATAGGAATTAATTGGTAAGGGGCCCAAGGAAAAAGTTTGGACTGCCTGAAATATTCACCAACTTGAGTGGTGTGCAGATTACCCCATTTACCAAAAGTTATTATGCAGTCCAGTTTAAAATATAGTTGACATTATTTTAACTAAAATTCCATTATATCATTATTGAAATATTATGTTAAAAAAATCTTTGAGAAGACAAGTATAAAACATTCTAGTGATACAGAATGTACTGAAACCTCTAAATAGAGAACATAAAATATCATTGATATACATTAATATTAATTCTGATTAAAGTATTTCTTTTTAAGGATCTAAACCAAATTAATTTTACTGAAAGTTAGTTTACTAGAGAAACATATTACTGTATTCTTCAGACCATAAGATGCACATTTCCCCCCACAAATTTAGGAGGAAAATGGGGGTGTGTCTTATAGTCCAAATGTAGCTTACCTGGCTCACTGTGGGTGGGGAGAGTGTCACAGGTTATTCAATATTTTACCACATTTTTTGCTTCAAAAATTTTTTCCATTTTCCTCCTCTAAAACCTAGGTGCATCTTATAGTCCTAAAAATACAATATTTTCTAAACTGGTACAATATATGCTAGGAATAACATAACTCATTAGCTTTAAGGCTTTTCTATAAATACATACATACACACATACATGCTGTTTATATATATATAGTTTGCAATAGTATAATATATCAATTTTAATCAATTTAACCTATTAAAATAGAAAAAATTGAAGTAAAACAGAGACATGCACATTCATCAATGATATACTATCACAAAATTCTGATCATGGAGTCAATATTCAAATAGTATAAGACTTTTTATTGGACTCCAGTGTTATCAATTTTCAACAGTTTTCTGCTATGAGTTATTTTGTAGTTACTCCACAGCTACAACACCACCAATCAATCGAATCAAATAGTATTTTGTGGCAAATATCCAGCTGTGCTAGCTTAGAGCTGTTACTTGTAAATATTTTGTTGAAGCTACATTTTATTATGATTACGTTTATTAATAAACTCAAATCCTTCATTTAATCATATTTACCCATAATATTTTATTCACACCAAAGAAGCATTAATGGCATTAAGTATATTTATTTGTACATAAATTGATTATATCTTTGGCATTTGTATTTGTGTCCCAGAGACATTAAATTGCGATCCATTAAAATCATTTATATTCTCTTTGCAAACCTTGAAGAAATTTCTAAAAATAAGTCATCCATTATGTTTAAGTTATATAGTTTCAGTGTTCTTACAAGAAAATAAAATATGCCATATAAAATCAAGTAGATTAAAACATTAACTATAATAATCATCAATACAGAATATTAAAATTGCATTACAATCCATCCAGCTTTGTCAGATAAAATTTTTATCCTCATTTAGGAAATTTCAAAACAGATCCAACTTAAGGTGTGTTCTCTTGCTAGTTTACTGGCAGGTAGAGGTATTTAAATATGTTGAACCCAAAGCAGGATGAATATTTTAATACAAGTATGTTTCAAACATTGTATAGGAAATACTTATACTAAAATGTTACTTACTTATCTAAAGTTCTAATTTCACTGGGCATCTTGAATTTCTTTTCTGGAAACTCTATTGAGGAGATGAGTCAGCAGTTGAGTTTTGAAGAAATATAATAAATTGAAGAAAATATGGGTCCAAATAATTGGGCTACACATTTCTTAAAACTAACACGTAAAATTTTCATAGTGCAGCTTCTTCAGAGTAGGCAGCAAAATGTAAGGTTGGGAGCAGCAAATAATGGTGGAGACCCAATTGGATACAGACTCTGTATGCCATGGAAAGAAGTCTGAATGTTTTGCTGAAGTTATGCAGTTAAGATATCAAAGGAGAGACAAGCTAGCTAGCATTTAAATTATTCCAGCCACAATGAAATCAAAGGAATTTTGAGGGTATGATTGGAATTAGTGTGGTCACTTCTGAGCCTGGAACATAGAAAAAAGAAAATTCTTTATGTGCAGAAATGATGAGAGATGGTTTTTAAGGGGGATAGAAAGAAGGGAACAAAGTTTTATTTATTGTAGATATATCAATTAGCTGGCTTTATATGCCAATTAGATGTACGGCAGTAAAGGTGAGGGAAGAATGAAGACTCTCAGGTTTCTCTTTGGGGAAACACAGGAAGTAATGATGCTGTTTACTTAGCGTACGATTTCAGGATAAGGGTAGTGTTGAGAAGGAGGTTGTGAGTTCAGCTTTGGACATGTTGAATGTGAGGTGGCTGTACAATATCCAGAAGAATTGTAGAACATGAGGTTGGATATATGGCCCTGGAATTTGCTGAAGATGAACATCTTGGAGGTATTGGCATAGAAATAGTAGCTGAATGTATGAGAAAAGATGTAATGTTTCAGCAGGTATATGTATCATGAAAATATTTAATCCAATCTATAATACCATTATTTACAAACCTCATTTACTTCATATAATAGTTTAAATATAAAGAATAAAGGCTTTGTATGTTTAAATAAGTCATTTCTAGACAAGTACCTTAATATACTTTTAAACAACTTTACAAGATAGATGATATGATCCCCATTTTCCAGATAAGAAATTCAAATTAATTGAGGATAAACAATTTGATCAAGGTTGTACAGCTAGTAAGAAGTAGAAGGGCAGCAATGTTAACTTAGGTCAATATGATTCCACAGCTTGTAGTGTTTTGGTTACATCATTTAAGTCCTTAACCTCTACACAGACAACACTATTATTAACAATGTGTCCTTTGAAAAACAATCAATGAAGGAAGATCATTTTTAGCTATTATTTGAGTCTACAATTTAAATATAATACCTAATTAAAATTTTGAAGGCAGTGGTTTATATGGTTATAAATACAAAGGTGAACAATAAAATATGCCTACATTTAGTTAAATGAGTAAAGCACCAATGGCTCAATTTTTTTAAGTTACC
This sequence comes from Trachops cirrhosus, assembly GCA_028533065.1. Taxonomy (NCBI): domain Eukaryota; kingdom Metazoa; phylum Chordata; class Mammalia; order Chiroptera; family Phyllostomidae; genus Trachops; species Trachops cirrhosus. The sequence continues at coordinate 128,086,913 of CM052539.1, forward strand.
AAATTATGAATTAACAGATTAATAATACTAATAAATAAATAACACTAGTAAATAAAAACTTTATCAAAAAGAAACACAATTAAATTTGTTGATTTCACCAGCTAACATGAAAACATAGAAGTATGGCAAATATGTCAAGATTATTTTAATCATGCCCATCAGTGGAGTCAGATGGTAAGAAATCATTAAGGTATCTGTGGATTTTAATTTGTGTGGAAACCTCTTCAGTTTTTCCATTTTCTAATGTATTTATTAATAGCATACCCTTTTTTCCAGAGTATTCCATGTTAAATGATAAATTACTTTGTCTCCTCACCTATGAGACATTCCAATAGTATGCCAGAGTTAGGGTGGGAGACATAATAAGATATTGTCACACAGAAATGTGAGTCTAATTCTCTTCCTTCTTCCACATTTTCCCATCTACTACTATCTACCTGTGGGTTTCAATCATAAAGGAATCTATTTATATGTATACCTAATATCTCTGTCTATTTTGGTACTTATCTAGCTATAATTATCATTTGTTATTTCTTCTATCCTGTAGCATAAGATTCCAGTATTATTAATGGTATGCTTCTCACACCTATGCTAACTGGTAGGTTTTCTACACATTATTTCTTTTTATTCTCACAGTAACTGTGGATTTCATAGTATTTTTAGTTAAAACAATCAGAGAATTGCCAGGCAGAATAGTTTAATCTCTAATGCTCGTGAAGATCCTAAGCAGAAAAAGAGGGGTTTGAACCTGGATCCCCAGTCTATATGGCAGCACCCATGTCATGACAAGCAGCTCAGGCACTCAATTGCCTTTATCTTATATCTAATGAGAAAAATTCAGAAAGAATGCAAGTTTTTGTAAACTCTATACCAAAAAAAAGTGTAGTCAAAATATGTATAACCAGCTCTTTAATGGATAAATATATATGGGAATTTAGATGAAATTTCATATGTATACACCAAAAAATAGATCAGTGCTTAGTAATTCTGCCAGGCCCTATAGGATTGAATAGTCATCCTGACAGGAAGCCTTACTAGGGATTATTGGCCCTTGGAGGCATTAAGCAAGTATAGGGAACATTTTAATCTCAGTTATTAAGGGATGCTGGTATTTAATGGGTTGGCAAGGAAGGCAGTCTGCAACCAATCTATAGAAGGACAAACTGTTCTTTGTTTTATATGTGTTTGTAATGTCTTATCAGACATTTATAAAGATGAAAAATATGTTTATAGTAAATTGAACTTGTCATTTAACTTTCTTTACATATGAACACATTTTTCTATATTTTCAAGATATGATACATTTATTTCAAGACATGAAAATGCTGGTAGAGTGGAAAGAAATTTTAATTTGTTTTTTCAGGAACTTAAGTTGTCTATAATTTTGGATACTGTTCCATCAATAGCAGCTCCCCTCATGGTATTAGATTTTCCAATATAGGATATTTGTATAAGGCTGCATTTGTAGCAGTCAAATTATAGAGCATGTATCTTACTACGTCAGCATGTCTTCTAATTTTGTTTTGCTTGAATATTTACATATTGAAATTCATGTTATTTTATTATCAGTGAATTTTCTATTATGTCTCCTTTATTATGGCTATAGTATTATTGATCTTTTGAAGTTATATTTACAGATAGGCTATATTACCTATGAATTTCATTTCAGGGTAATAAAAGTGGTATTAAAATTATTATTTTTAATGAAAAGATGTGTTGGGTCTGCAAAAATTACTTTCTTAAAGGAATAGAGAAATGTTTCCAGGACCTTGGAGAATTCTGACTAGTAGACTTTATAAATTCTGAGTATATACACCATATACGGTAACCTAATTTAAAATAGAAATTTACTTGTCACATAATAGTTTACTTGTCACATAATAGTTTACTTGTCACATAATTGATGGAGCTTGCTGTTTTGTTATAAGGGCTTTGAACACCCTGTTTATTACTATTCACACTCAAAATACTCAAGGAGTTAGTTGGATCTCTTTGAAAAACTGGGGTATCACAAATATTACCTATATTATTACATTGTACTGCACCAGGAAGATCCCTTCTTCAGGACTGAAGAACTCATCCACACTATCAAAAGTTTCTTGTCTGGCAGTTATCTTCAGCAATTAGAAATTACTTTTCCTAAAGATAAGTTCTCTGTCCTGGATGTCTGTGTTCATTAACTTCTAGATACACGGTATATAGTCTCGGCTACCTTGTTCCAAGTTAGGAACACTTTTAAAAACCACCCCAGTTTTGGCATTCCCTGCGGGGTCATTTGATGCCTTGTATTTGTACCATAAACCCTAAAACTTTTCAATCTTGCTACGCTCTCATAGATATTGTTCCCAAGAGCACTAAACTGCATGTCAGCCTTAGCTTTCTGAAGAAGCCAACCTGTGAGACTCAGACTCTGGGTATGTTAGCATGTTAGGGGTGAGAATTATAAGTGTATGAATATATATTTAGATAAATATGTAGGTAGGTAGAAACATTGATAGGTGATATATAGATAGGTGATAGATAATCATTTTTAAATGAATCTACAGAGTCATATCACTTAATAACTTCATACAGAAGATGAGAAAACTGCTGTCTTGTCTTACATTACTCATCCAAAGCCCTATGGCTAATGAGTGACAGAAGTCCAGGTATTGAAGCCTCCACATAACCAAATGAGGGCTTTCTGACCCCACAAATGACTGTGAAATTTAAATCTCAATATTACTTTACTCTTTTGATCAGGTACCTTTCCTGTTTCTCAGCTTTAACTACCACTCTATTTTCTCAGCATCCACTATATAAGATATGAACATGCAGATCTTTTTGATAATCTGTTGCATATATTGTTGAATAATTTCATTGGATCTTCTTTTGTTATTTCTTAATAATTGACATAACATATTTTATGAATTATTATAAATACCACCAAATTTTGAACAATCAATATATTGATACATTTATTAATTTATAAAAATCTAATATTTTATTACAGATAATTTTATTGCCTAAAGGTGAACATATTAAGGATAATGTATACCTGGGTTCATTTTCATCTTCCTTTCCATGAGGTGATTTACCTCATCATAAACACACATTCTTATTGTGTGCTATATGATATGCATTAATATTATGAAATATACTTCATTAACATTTACAACCCCACTATTCCAATTACATCTGGCTTTAATTTATCATTTTAGTTTATTATTAGTTTTCCCAGTCACTAGGCAATTTTGTATGTACTCTTTTTAACTTTATATCTGTTTTTCTCTTTCTTTACATCTGGCTTTTTTATTTCTGGTGTCATCAAGATAAGTGACCACTACAGAGCTGTTTATCTTTTTATTACTCAACAGAAGTGGAAAGATGAAAACTGTCACCACAAAAACAACAACAAAGAAATTAAAAAGAAGAGAAGAGGGGAAATGGTATTTTTTTCATACTCTGCAGTATAAAGAAGCATTCAAATTCTGTGATTACGTAGGTTTCCCAAAATCATATGCTCATAACAATACAGTATCTGTGCTTGCTCCTTGATTACCATCATTTACCATGCAACACTACATAAATGCATATTTGAAAGGTATCAGGCAGGCCTTTGGTAATGACTCTTTTCCTCTATGTAGAATTTCCAGTGACATGTCTTTTTAGAAAAATATATTAGTTACTAAAATAAATTCATTAGTGTGACGTTTCAGCATTAGTAGATGCTGAAACAGTGAGTTCATCTAATTAATAGACTGTCTTTGGCAAAAGCAGGTACTATATATTGTTTCATGATTACATGCTGGAACATTATTTGGCTGTGATAAAGAAGGAAATCCTGCCAATTGTGACAACTTGGATGAAACTTTAGGGCATTTTGCTAAGTGAAATAAGTCACAGAGAGAAAGACAAATACTGTATGATGTCACTAATATGTGGAATCTTGAAAAACCAAACTCATAAAAGATAGAGTTGTAGTTGTCAAGGGCTAGGGATGAGTGAGAGAGAAGGAGATGCTGGTTAGAAGGCACAAACTTCCAGTATTTAAGATGCATAAGTTCTGAGGATGTAATTAATAGCATGGTGATTATAGCTAATAATATTGTATTATATACTTGTAAGTTGCTAAATGAATAGACTTTAAATATTCTCAGCACAAAATAGAAAGGTAATTATGAGGTGATGGAGATATTAACTAACACTGGTATGGTAATAATTTTACAACATATAATTGCATCAAATCAACATGTTATACACTATAAATATATATAATGTCATATGTAAATTATATCTCAATAAAGCTGGAAAAAAACAATAAACATACTTAAAAAACAAAAAACATACTCAAAAAAACAAACATGTAAATTTCTAAATTGTTCAAAATAAAATATATGTAGGATGTTTTATAGGAGAAAGACAATTTTACTTTTTTAAAAAAATGTACCAACAAGTGGATGAGGGAAGAAGCACATGGACCATGTCCTAAGCACTGGTATTAGATTAGGCCAGGCCTAACCAGGGCTTGGGAGAAGCAGTGGCCCATGGAAGAGGACCAGGCAGGTCCAGGGATGGGACTTTGATCTCTTAGCACAAGGGACCATCTGCAACAGTAGCCAGACTTGGAGGCAGGATAATGGGTGGCCCTGTTCTTCTCCCCCTGAGCAGTCTGGGGAGGGGTTCATGACAGGAAGCTCCCTGCAGGTGATCATCTGAGTGTGATTGTCAAATTCACCAACCACTCTGGCCCTCCCCTCTAGTCTCCTGTAAACATGAGAATGGTCTCACACCTGACAAATTGCTTAAGACAAATAAGTAATAATATTGCAACAAATCCAAATATTTTAATTTATACAATTTTAGTTTCTCTTATATAACCTCAGTATATAGTCCTATATTTTCAAATTGAATGTCATATTAATTCCTTCTTTTCCAACCATTATCTTACCTTAATGTCTAAAAATTTTATACATGGATAATTTTCTTTCTCTCAGTAGTTTATTTTCTATATGATCCATTGACAAAATGCTGTTAGACATGTTATGCATAACACTGTAATTTTAGAACTTTGTTCATAATTCTTCAATATTTTCTCATTGCTTATTTTGCAACTTTATAACTTTTCTATTCATTCCAATTTTAGATGATTCTGGTCTCAAACCTATTTTGTCAATATAAATTCTAGTTTTACATTATAATATTATTTTTTGTGAAAGTGATTCAACTAACCCAACTTAAATTAAAAGGGAAATTTATTGGTACATGTAACTCTAAATCATAGGAAAATTTCTAGTACAGTTACAATTTGATGTAATAGTCAATCACCAGCCAAATTTATATCATGTGCCATTCCTGCTCGGTTAACATACCAGTACCAAAATTACTGCCAATAGCTACTAGCATTGCTTACTTTGTCATTGGTACTTTTCTGGGAAATACAGAATTGTGTCCAAGCAATCTCAGAAAAAGTTAATGTATTCATATTATTGAATCAGCTTATGTCATATATTCACTCCTGAACCAACCACCACCATGACCAAAGACAGATTAACCTTATTGCTTTAATCAAATCCTAGTTATATTGGTCATTATAACCAGGAGTGGAATTAATTCTATGTAAATCTCATGGCTGAGAATTTGGGGAGAATTTCCCAAACTAAATTAAAGTTTCTTTCATCAGCTAAGAATGCTGTCCAGCAAACAACAGATATATATTGTTCTCTTCCTTAACCTGATTCCACCCCTACCAATATAATCAATCTCCTCATTGCATCCTGAGGATTCCATAGTATTTTCATCCTTTTGCTTCATTCATTCTTGTTCTCCCATCTTAATGTATTTAAATCAGCCTATATACATAGTTCAACTTCAGGCTTTCTTGATTTTCCAGTTCATGGTTGCCGTACTATCTTCCAGATGGTTGCAGTCGTTAAATAATCATATGAAGTGCATTTTATTTTTCCAATTTCTCCATTATTTAACTTATGATGTGTAAGTAGCCAATCTCCTATACTTAAATTTTAAAAACCTAACAACAGGGAACCTGAATTAATTGTTTTGACATTTTCCAAAAATATCCAACCTTATGAAATGCTGTGCAAATTTATTCCCAGAAAAGACACTAATTTGTTTTATGAGTTATTGCAGAGGCCAAAGGAGATATAATACAGAAGGTTAAACTCAAAATTATTCTATTTGGGGGTCCATCAGTATTGTATTTTACATAACACATGCAAAATATTAATAGTATATTACTTTATATAAAATCTTCTCTTTTATTATCATTAAAAAGACATTTCATTTAGGTTAGTAGTTCCCTAAATAGCCAAGGCAATACTAAGAAATAAGTATGAAGTAGGAGGCTACAAACTTTCTAATTTCAAACTATAACATAAAGTTGTAGTAATCAAAACAATACAGTACTGTCATAAAAATTGACATATAGACCAATGACAAAGGAAACAAAATTAAGAGCCAAGAAATAGTATCTCACATTTACAGACAACTAATATTTGACAAGATAATTGAGAATACTCAATGAGGAAAGAACAGTCTCTTTAATATACTATGTTGGGAAAAGTTGATAATCACATGAAAAAATTTGAAACTGGATCCTTATCTTACACTACTCACAAAAATTAATCCTTAATGATTGTTGAATAGATTCATAAAAGTGGGAATGATTTTTTTAACTGACCATTGAAAATTTTATAAATTATCAATGTGTCTGTTGTGTAGAAAAATTACAATATAAAATATAGTAACATGATAGTAAATAATAGACTTAAGCATATTCCTATTCTAAGATAACATATAAATCCACAATATTATATTGTTGTAGTTTTGTCATTAGTGAAAATTGTAGGTTGAATAGGGACCAGAATACTAGTGGGGTGACAAATCATGATAAAAGTAGAATTTATTGACATTTTCCCAGAATTTGTAAAAACAAATGATTAGTTGTTGACCTTACACAAATATTTGGTGAATTAAAAAATAGTACAACTAAATTTGTAATTGAAACTATCAGACATTAAATACGTAGATTATATATATTTCCAGGATTATTCATTATTTTTTATTGTTGTTAAGTTACACTTGTCTCACCTTTTTCCCCATTGCTGTCCCTTGCCCTGTCCCCTCACTCCTAGAGTCAATCCCCATGTTGTCCATGCCCATGAGATTATATTTTTATAATCTATAAAATTAAGTACAAGTGCATACATTATATATGTTTTGAAATACATATTGAAACAATGACATTTTATGTATTCATATTTAATCATAGTCTTTTCTTTTTAGTAAAAGGTTCCTATTCATTTTCAATATGTATATCATAAAATACTTGATAGAAAAAGTATTTTCTAGTTCAGAGCTAATTATTTTCAATGCATTTCAACATAACATTCCTTCTGAATATGTAATAAATTGAAGGAAATGAGAAAGAAACTACTGGCTATATACTATGTACTACACTATAATTTTTCCAAAAAATATAATTTGGAATTATCATTATCAATTCACTGTTCTATGACATTTTCAGTACTACTTTTTCTCTCAGAACTACTAGATTTTTACTTTCTGTGATAAGTATTTAAACAAAATTATTTAAACATTATTGTAAGCTCTCAATAGCTTGCAATAACATCCCCTTCATAACAACAAAAAGAAGTTATCAGTACCAACATGCTTTAAAAGTGAACTCCAAAGTTCAACTGAAAAAAAAAATTAGCACATATACAAAAGTAGCTTAGAGCTCTGTAATGATTTTTACATATATAAAATTCACATATGAGCATATGAAAATTACTACCCAATTTTATGCTTCATCTCAGTTTAAGAAAATGCCCAAAGTTCTGTAGGCTGTATATGGTAGAGATATCAAAGACTAAAGAAGAAAATCTATTACATTTGTTTATATCAATTTGAAAATAATAGATCAATGTCTTCTGAGAGATATATAACTTTCTGAAATGTAAAACTTTATCTTTATCATTTCTCACATAGAAACATCTCTATAGGTAGGTGGTCATATACATTTATAACAGAATTTCTTATTTTTAAAAACATCTTCAAATTATCTCTTTTTAAAAATACACATACTAGCCCTGGCTGGCGTAGCTCAGTGGATTGAGCGCGGGCTGCGAACCAAAGCATCGCAGGTTCGATTCCCAGTCAGGCACATGCCTGGGTTGCAGGCCAGGTCCCCAGTGGGGACCACATGAGAGGCAACCACACATTGATGTTTCTCTCTCTCTCCTTCTCCCGCTCTTCCCCTCTCTAAAAATAAATAAATAAAATATTTTTAAAAAATATTTAAAAAAATACACATACTGATTCAAATAGCTACTGAATTTGTGAAGGAATTTACACTACTCTTATTTCACATTGCAAAATGATCTTTGACATTGCATGTCATCCAAAATATATAATGTTTATCAAAATCTCTTTTCACTGATAACACTAGTTATCAGTATTGTTTTTGTGTTATTCAAATTTAACAACTTTTAAAAACCTTCAGGCCAATTTTCTATGGTATTGTCTTGGATAATTTTGAATGATATCGTAGCCTGTAGCTATTCCTTTAATGTGCTGTTTGCATAGACAACAGAAATTTCTTATTATTTATAGCCAGTTTCTTCAATATATTTATTTCATATCTGTCATCAAATGCAAACTTTTGATTATCACAATTTCTGTTAAGCAGGTATGATATGTTATTTATTGAATCCTCATTTCCGTGTATTACCAACAGCTGACAGCTTGTTTCTCTGTATATTTTACAATTTTAGAGAGATTTGATGACTGATGTCCATTTTCAAAGATACACATTATTAGTATAATAATTGATGAGATATGAAATATTTGCTAACCCTAATGACTAAGAAAAGTGCAAATACTTTTGCAGTAGGTATTCTTTCAAAGATGTCTATAGTGCTGTTTGATATAGAATGAAATATTATGTGTATTCAGTGTCAGTGGTGTCATTTTTTAAATATGTATAATAAAGGACTGCAGTGAAGATGTGATGTGTAGCAATTAGCAACTTCACTCTGTATCTGTTGACAAGCTATCTTTCACAAATGGAAGTAACACAAATCATGAAAATTGAGATGTCTAGACTAATTTTAGCGGGGAAAGGAAGCTACTGAGATGTCAATAGCTAATCTGAAGAGGGTGAAATTAGTAATGCTAACTTACATTTATATGAATCACATGCTTTCAGGATGAACTTCTCAAATTGTGTTATTGGGTTGAGCATTGTTAACTTCAATATCTGGGCACATTTTCAAAATTAAAAAGAAAACCCTGGTAATGGTTAAAGTGGTTATTAAGGAAGTTTCATGTCTCTAGGATACATTGTTATATAGAAAAATTTACTTAAGACTTTGCAATAGAGACATTTATATCCAAAAGGTGAATTAGAGTTCTAGCCCTATTTCATTACAAAATAGCTTTAATAAAACTTATGCTATTTTATATTTGGTGTTACTGTTCAGCTTTAGACATTTAGTTAATATGTCTGAGCCTTTGTTTTCTCACCAACAAGACAGAAGAATGGCAGAATATTCTCTATACAAACTCCAGCATGTGTGGGAGACACAAAGGAAATGAAGACGATAAAGCAAGTGTAAATATTTATAAATTATAGAGCCATGCAAAGACTGTTATTACACTAGTTACATAAATATAGGTGATGGAGTTTGTGTAGAGAATATTCAGCTGCTATTCTTAAGCTAAGATTCATTAACAGTATTTAACTGAAATTAAAGAATTTCTTACTACAAAGGCCCAGAGAAACCTTCTAGTCTATGCCTCTTCAGTATGTAAGTCCAAGAAATACTCACTCAGTCTCATTTCAACAGTAGTAATGGAAACATACACTTATTTTACCTGGGAACTTTATAAGATCAATCTTATTTTAGACACCTAGAAGTGACATAATCATTTCAACATACCTGCTATGTAGTAAGTACCATAGTACTAAATATCAAAGTAGTTTCATATCAATGAGATCATGTTTGTCCCAAACACCACTTTATGGAGACCCACCTTCACTGTCCTAAATCTTGGTGTGAAAATTTGTTGGCAAATAGGAGAAACAATGACATGGTCAAATATCATGCTACTCAGCAATTGCTATGTAAATTAGGAAATTTAACTTATAGATGCACAATTGTGAATATTACAGATTGTTTCAGAAAGGGAAAAATAGAGCCCATTTGTTGAGTCATCTACAAAAACTAAATGTTTTATCAAATTAAACCCATACTTCATATTCCTTATTCTCTGTCTCCTAATAGATAAGAAAATGGGATTCAAACATTTCATCTAGAATGTAATATTTCTGGGGTGTTCCAGTCAACTACTTGGAAGAAATGGATAATGTTACAATCACACCCTACTCACTCTACTTACAAATTCTTAACATAGGAAGGCAACCCAGGAATATACTTACAGTTGGTGAAGCCACATTCAATTAATAGAAATTTAAGAAAAATTGTTTGGCAGTAACCAAAGGCATTGACCAATACAATGCCTTCTAGACTTTGCTTTCTCCTTGGGGTAGATAAGTAGGGAATACTAGTAAAGTCCTAAGATTTCCCCTACAACCAATGTGTATAGACACTCAGGCATCGAGTTTTATGGGAAGCCTACATTACTGAAATTATTTCTGACCTAATATCAATGAGAGCTAGGAGATGGACTGTTCATAATCAAAGGCAATTGCTAGGGTTCCTAGTTCTAAATTAAATGGAGTCTCATCCCAGTACCTTAGCTCATTAAAATCTATATCTTGTACTCATAGAGTCCAGTGAGATTTTATAATGCATTTTGTGTTTGAGTTATATCAAGGAAGAAAATAATTATTTTGTATTTATAAGAAGACTGGAAGATGGAAGTTGCGAGTTCCCTTTCTGTTGTGATTGTTAAAGTGTTGCATTCCTGTGTGACTAGGGAAATTAAAAAAAAAACAACTAAATGACATGGTTGACAGAGCTTCTACATGGAAATAAAAGTGCAATTTGTGTGAATGGTTTTAAAGAAAATTTAATATGCATATGTATATATATATTACATATAGTGATATATAGTCAAATAAACATTTGAATATATATATTTTTAATTTTTTATTGTATGTTTCCATTACCATCTAGCCCTCTTATACCTCCCTCCCCCACTCCCTGAAATCACCACACTGTTGTCCATGTCTATGAGCCTTTTGTCTTTTCACTTGATTCCTCTACCCACTAAACTGCCCCCCCGATAGCTGTCGTCCTACTCTCTCTGAGTCTGTCTCTATTTTGCTTGTTCAGTTTGTTCATTAGATTCTACATGTGATTGAAATCATGTGTTATTCTTCTTTCTCTGATTAGGTTATTTCACTTAGCATAATGTTCTCCAGGTTCATCCTTGAATATATATTTGAACATATATTTAATAATAATTATAATAGAAACCCACATATTATCACCAACATTAAAATATAACATTTCTTATGGCTGATGCAACTCAGAGAGTGTCTAGGAAGATTATCCTGTGTATGGTTTTTATCCTGTCTTTTGTTGCTCTGTAATCAGCTGAGATTTACTATCTAAGGGCAAGAGTCATTGCCAATTTGACTTTTTAGTGCACAGTAGAATGTAGTTTATCCTTAATATGTTTTTCATTGAGTTAATAAAAACATGAAGAAATATTCTTTTTAAATAATTGCTTTTCCAAAGATCAGGAGTAGGCAAACAGTTTATAGGAAAAAACAGTTAATAAATATTTGGGATATAGATGATCATAAGGTACTCATCTCGATCATTATAACACAAAAACAGCCATAGGCAATATATTAAAAGATAGATATAACTGTGGTCCAATAAATCTTTATTTATAGAAAGAGACAGTTTGGATTTGGACTTGTGGGTCAGAGTTTGACAATCTCTTAACTAGACAATAAATACCAGGTATAAGAGTGTGTATGTGCATATCCATGTATATGTGAGTATATGTAGATATCTATAACTATATATTATCATATGCACGCATATAGTAAAATTTATATGTATTATTTGAGTCTCAAATATGGTCAGGTGAGGGATAGAAGACATTGAATTTGGGGTATTCTTTAGAATGGGTTTCATTCCTCTGAATATATTTTAGCCTTAGACACAACACATAGGCCCTGTATCCAAGTGATGGAAGAACAAGAATCAATTCTTTTTATATATGAGGATACATTTCACAGTCTCATGAGTCTTGAGTCTGTAAATTAGATGTCAGTAAATTAGGAAACAGTGGTTGTATACACGCTCCACAATAATCTTTCTGTAGAGTTTTTAGTTATAGCCATCCCACCATTTCTAATTCTCATACCACTTGTGAATGGAGAACAGAATAATGCAGCTATGGTATTATCTAAGAAAGTTTTTCTTAACTACCAAGGGGGTTCGGGATAGTGATTATGCGGTGCAGTCAGCAAGGGGCATGGGTGGGGCCAGAGGATGCTCAGGAATATAATAATGTCATCTTAGTACCCTTCCCAGTGATAACAGAAAAAGGAGCATTATAACTTTTCTACAGTCAAGTTAAGTAAGAATATAGGTCCTTCAATATTGTTAATTTAGAATAAAATATCTTTAAAATTATTAAACATGTTAAGCTCTGAACTATATTCTGATACAAAGCAAGTAAACATGTGCATTAATGATATCTTGTCACCTTACAAATCATGGCTTACTGCAAAGGAGTCCAGCAATAAATAAGAAAGACAATGAGAAGATTTTCAACATACTAAGTAAAGACTCAAATCAGAGTAAGGCAGTGTTGTAAAAAAATATTCTGTTTGTATGTGAGATGGTGCACTCTCCCTCCTTCTGATGTCTGGGCAAGAACCAACTGATTTCTGGAAGTTAATTCGAGCCACGTGATTGTCCAAATTTAGTTATGTGTAAATTTTTTCCATTTTTTCTCAGGTAACTGTCATTCTGCTTTCCCTTCTGTTTGTATTCAACAAACTTTGATTAAAGTGGCAATATTCTTTTTAAACAAATTTTCATTTCAAATATTAATCTGATATCGTAGGATGCAGATTATGTACCCTATTTTGATGTGTAGTATCTGAATTGCAAAAGGCATCATATTCATTTGCAAAGAACCAATTGGGAAGTATATTTTATAAACCTTATGCTACATTCTGGATATTAGGTATTGATCAATATATTTTCTTAGGAATATAAATTTTCTTCTATTTGATCTATTTAATGTTTTACACTGTTGGTTTTGAGTTTACCATTTTAGGAGAAAGTTCCTTCTTAAAGGACAAGTCTTTCCTGGGTTTGTTCAAATTCTTCAAATGTTTCCAGTCAGCAATTTTACTTTTAAAAAAGTAAAAAAAAAAAACCAAATAAGGAAAAATAAGCCAAAGAAATCTGAATACATTTCTATACCATAAGGATTATGAAACAGCTTTATTTAAAAAATAGGGAATACTCCAGTAGCATGCCTGGTTAGCTTTATTATGAGTTTCATAAAAATCTGTAAGAGTTGCACAAGTAAAGAAATATTTCTGAAGAGAATGGCGGTTGTTCACTAATGGTTGTTCCCAAGGAGAGAGCATTTCTTCATGGCCTCCGCTGGTCATGGGTGAACTCTGCTGTTAATGGTCTGTGAATAGCCTCATGGATACTCTCCTGGGGACAGGCCTACTTGCTAATAATTTCTACCATGCAAATATGCTCATTAACCTACAATAGGGATGAAAGTGCGGCCTTCTGGAGCTGTTTGGAGCAATTAAACTCAACACCCAGAGTGGATAATTTCCACCATCAGAACAAAGAGAGTGGCTAACACTGTGTTCTGCCTCATTCTCATATCCTGTAATTCTTCTTGCCTTTGTCCTGAAATTCTGTCAAGTGACTTCTTCTAGTGAGGGTTTCCAGCAGAGTCAATGTGTCTACATTGTCATATATATGACATTAGGCAGTTCAGAATATAATAAGACTAATGGCAATACGGATAACTTTTCTGTACATTAGTGCCTGTATCTTTGATGTACTTTCACTAGAACCATGAAGGTGTGTAGGTGGAAATGACAGCCTAATAGAGCTGTATACCAGCTCTAAATTGGAAGAGAGCCATGGAAGATGTCAGACAGGCCCTTTTCCTCTCACCATGTGAACAAACTATTATTTCACATTGAAGTATACCAAAATAGAGTTCATTGTTCATGATAACTATGCATCTGGTTTTGAACATTTGATAAAGCGATAACGCACTGCCCAAACCTCAACTCCAAATTGGGGAATAAAGAAAAATATGAACACTCCTTCCATAAAAGTTAAAAAGTATAAAATAAATGGGTGTATGTTTCCTGATTCCTGTTTGTTTTTAACAATCAGAAGAGACTAGCACAAAGTGCTTCATGTGTGTTTTTTCTAACATATCTTTAAAATGCCAGAAATTGCACCCTTTAAAATATGTATATGTGTGTATATACACACATATATATTTACCAGAGTTTTTAATAATGTGGATCAATTGATATTTTTATAATAGAAAATTAAAACAATCATTAGCTTCATTGTCTGAAAAAAATCACTCTATTAGAAACTTATGCAACAATTGTTTCATTTACTGATTGGCCTTTATCTCAGCACATTTTACTTTCTGTGTATTTTTGGATGTTGTTGTCTTTTAGTCTTTGCAAAATGGTGTATGTAAGAAACATTAAAAATATGCTAAAAAAGAATAGTAATTATATCTATTTATTTGCAATGGATAAAAATCAGGTAAAAATCTAAAACATAAATAAAGATAATCATCCATACCCTTAAAAATACCTGAGTAGCCATTAATATAGGGTTAAATTTTGGTTAAGTTTTTAATTTTCCCTAAGAACAGCTAAACCACATCTCCAGAATTTCTGTTTGAAAAAGCTCTTCTTAATTATCAACAAATAACATTGGCATGTGAGGGGCTGATGTTCTATTCTTATCAATAAATTGTTTAAAAATATTTGGAAAAATTCTAGAATGACATTTTTAGAGAAACTAAATATTATTCTTAATTAAGCCAAATGATTATTTTCACATTTTATATTTCTCTCTATATATATATATATGTTTTTCAAAATCCAGCATACTTTATTTATATTATTGCATTTATTGTTTTGTCTACCCTTTTAAAATGTAACCTTCATGAAGGCATGGACTTTGTTTACCATGTCAAATTCTAAATCTTGGAACCTAGACAACTTCCTGGTAAATGATAAGTGTTCAACATCCATTTGTAGGAAGAATGAATAGGTTAATGAGACATCCTCCCTGATCTCAACTGACTTTTTATTTTATATCATATACACTATGGTTCTTACAAAATAACTTCTTTTTTTGAGAATTAGAAGGTTAAAGGTTAGATACCTTTATATGAATAGAAAATAAAGAGCACCAGTTGAGTGTATTTTGGACATCATAATATCATTGCTCTTATCTCCTTTGTTTTAATTCTCATGAATACGGGGTGGGGCAGAAGTCAGGTTTATAAAAATAGGAATATAATACACTAATTAATAAATAGTAATAATGAATAAATTCTGTGTTTTGTGTACTCACAACTGTAAATCTAATTTTGCCCCATCCTATAGTTGACATTCTTTTCTATTTTGTTATTCTCTAGTCATACATAAAATATTATTTTATAAATATGGAAAGTAAGGAGAAAAATACAGTGAAAGAAGAAAGGATACTAAGATGATAGAAAAGTGAAAAGGAAGATACAAAACAAGAGGAAAAAGAAGGAAGGAAAAAAGAATGGAAGGGAGGAAGGGAAGACAGGAGAGAAGAGGAAAGAAGGGAGGAAGAATGGTTTATACAAAAAGTAAGCTATTAAGAATAGAGAGAAATAGGAAGGTTAAATGAGAAAAAATTTTGAGAGAAGAAAACTGAGAAGTGACCTTGGTAGTAGAGAAAAAAGAAAGAATTTGGGAATAATTCCTTAATTGGAAAGACCAGAAATTCAAAATAGATGACAAATATTTCTTGCTTAAACATAATATATTCTAAGTAAATATAAATCTATCATGGCTAACTGCATTTTGCTTAAATTTTGGAAGACGAGGTGGTTTTTAGCTCTCTCAATAAATCAACCAATCATAAGGTGAGATGATTCGAAGAAATAAAATGATTTCTATAAGAAAGTTGTTATCTAATGTGGCAGTTTTTAATATTCTGACTAATAGTAGACCTATAGATAAACTCATAAGAAGTAAAGCCAGAGGCATAATATAGGCTATTTCTACAGTGAAAAGCTGGGTGATAACCTGTATAAACTTATAGCAATGAACAAGCAGTAAATAGCTCACTTTTGGGCTAATGGAAAAAGTTGAAGTTGTCCTCCAAATGCAGCCATCAATAACTTACAGGAACAATAATTCATGATGTGCTTGAAGGCTTAAAACACAAGTGAACAGTAGCCTACTCCAGTGCACTGATGTTGGTTCCAGCTCAGCAGGCAGGAAAAAGAGCAATACAAGCATGTGATGTAATATGGTTACTTGTTAACACATTAACACAGAAAACATATTCACTCTTTTCTCTAAAACCTTCCTTCAAAATTGCTTTAGAGAGTAAGAGCTGCTTATTATCACTTGGCTCCTGACATGAAGTCTTCTCTTTCTGAAACCCATTAACAATAAGTGACTTAATGAGAACTTACCTTTCCCAAAGGCATATACTCCTGTATATGAGCACTCCAATACCCGAACAACCCACTTCTTTTCCTTATGAGCTTTATCTGGATTTTTTACCTCACAGTACACAATGATGGTGAACTGGAAAATGTCTGCTTAATTTTCCTGCCCTTCTCTACCATGCTGTACATCTTGGGAGACTGACTATTACGGACTGCATCAATCGGTTGCCCTTACTTTCTGATTCTAAGAATAATTTGACCAAAGATAAGAAATGGCAGAAGATTAAAGACAGGAGGAGAACAGAGACAGACACTTCCTTACTCACTTTTATTCTGTGTTTTACAGGATCCAACACACTCTTCAATACTGGCCTCTATCAAGTAATCTTCTTCTCTGTACACCAGTGTTCACTGTGGTCAGTGACATACCTTCTTCTCTCTGCTTTTTCAGAGCTAGGGAAGTAGGAATTCTCTGCAATTGTTAAAGCTTATGTGCCTCACCCTTTCAGTTCATATTGTATTAAAAGTCCCTACTAATTTGTCTTCTAATAGCTTCTCTGTCCTTCCATGATGCAATGACACTGTACATCATGTATCTATTCCAGCTTTGTGAACTTAACGTCATGTAGGCCAAAGGTATATGATTTCAAGAATTGCTTCCTTCTAAAAGTCATTTTCCTTTTTACTTATGATACTCATCTACCATCTAAGAATATGTGAACTTTTGGGTAATCTCTGTGTGTGTGTGTGTCTCTCTCCTTCCATACCTCACACTTTTCCCTCCCTCCCTGCCTCATTTCCCTCTCCTTACTCCTTTAAGTATTCAATGAAATACCTTAACAAGTAATGAGAGGAACAGATCTATGCTCAGGTCAACACTAATAGAAATCAATGTGCCAATACGGTGGCTAATGTGTCAAAGAATCTCTCATTTTGCTTCCTCCTATACTGCACAACAACACCAAGACTTCCCTGGCCATGCTTCTTGTGGACTGGAGATATAAGACCTAGGCTTGCTCACCAACTGATGTTAATCTGAATAGCTGTGTAGTATTGAACTTTTTATTTTATTTCAGAAATTCACTTCCATTAGCTGTAAGAGAATGGTACAACATTCCTTTAAAAGTACAAAATCTAGATAAAAATATTTATGATCTGGAAATTATATAATTATCAGCCACCTCATTCATTTAATTTTATTCCTAGAAGAAGAATAAATTATATAACCAACTGGAGGCAACACCTGAATTAGTAGAGAACTGTATTTTCTTTCATAGCCAAGTCCACTAATTTTGTTTGCTTTTCTGCCTGCATTTTCAAAATTCCTGTCATGGTTCATTTATATCTATTCGCCTAGAATCTCTTTGTCCTGTTTTTTTTTTTTTTTATTTTTTCATGACTTCAAAGTTCTTTAAAAATATTTAAAGGAAAATTTCTTTATTTGTATTATAATAGAAATCATGCTTTGAGATATAAGGAACACAGAAATCTTTTAATGGAGTCCTCTTTTATATTTTATAGTGTTTATTTTCATTATTATTATTATCATTTACTTTTTCTTAATTTAGTATATAGCATTTTTTAAATTTAAAAGAACTGTCATAATTAAAAGTCATTCTGTTTCCTGTTAATTCACTTAATAATTGTGGGAACTGTTTTGAGTAATGACTGAGAATACATTTATTTAATTCTTTGTTGACATACCTTCCTTTTTTTTCTTGAAGGAAATTCCCATCTCAAATAAATATCAAGAAAATGTAATATAAGTATAAACTAATCCTTAAGTGAAAGGACTCAACAGACGGTACAAGAAGAAATCATGTGCAGTCTTATTGTATGTATCTTATACAATCCTCAAAGGTTTATTAAACCTCTTAATTTTATTTTAAGAGGTAGCAGCATTTTAGGTAATAAAACAAACAGTATGCTATTTGAAGGTAGAATAAAATCTCTACTGGATATTGAAAGATAACCTGACCTAATAATGATGAAAAAACTTTCTTTCTTTAATTTAATCTTTATTTTATGTTTTCAATTACCATTTAGTCCCCTTATACCCACTCTCCTCAGCAATCAAAGAAAGCAACAATGGTGCAAAAGAAAAGTCCTAGTATTTAAAAGATTGCCTTTGATTTGTTTTCAGAACAATAGCTTTTTATGAGAAATTTTGTTTTGTTATCTTGTTGCAAGATGAGGGCAAACAGGAACCAGTAAGGTAGATTGTTGCCAGGAGTGTATGTTTCACATATAGTCTTTCTATAATCCTTCCTGTAAGTCAGGCAGACAACTACTCAACTAGCTGCCCATGGAGTAACCAGGCATGGAGGCATAGACAAGAGTCACATGAGGTAAGTATACTATTCATTCAGGTGTAGGTTCACTCAGAGTAGAATGTCAACATACGTTAATATCCTACTCACACTCTAACAATCTAGGAAGAATATAACACACACACAGAGCAAACAATAGGGGATAATGAACCCAAGTCCGAGAGTCTGGGCCAATAGGCCTGAGAGACAGTAAAGTGGGCAAGGGGAATGTTGGTGTATTACGAGGAAGAGCCAGTCTCATGGGTTTCATGGGTTGGAGCGGATATGCTCTCAGTCTAGTGGAGCAGAGCCTTAGGTGGCCGAGAGCCAAGAACATCAGTGTGGCAAGGAGCAGTACTCTGCCATGTGGAGCTCAGCTGTCTCTGCAGTGGTCTGGAGCCTGCCTCAGTTATACCCTTGAGGACTGTGTACTCCACTCTTCGGGTATCTTGATAAGTGTCTGGTCACCCTTGATGGGGAATGGAGAAATTCCTCAGGAGCCTACCTGTGTGAGGTCCTGATGTGCAGACACAGCTGTTCTGGTCATGTGTGCAGATATCTTAAATTTGTCTCCTTGCCAGACATGTCTGGCATTACTTAGGTGGTTTTATTCTTGAACCAAAGTGTCATGGCTGATTGGCAGCCATTTTAGTTGATGTGAGTGATGCTATTTTGTTTTATATACTTTCTAATGTCTTGACCATACAAGTGCCTATTATTTGTCCCAATCCCCATAATTGTTAAGAGAAGTGCTTTAGAAAAACAAAACAAAGCAAAACAAAAACAAACTTTACTTAATATATGTCTCATATTTCTAGTTTAGAGTTCAAATCAGTATAATTTTGATACAACTTGTGAAAGGTGATTCTAAAATGGTGCAGGTGACTAATTTCCATCACAGAGGCAGACCACATTATAATCCAGAAAATAATTTATTTCCCACATAAGACATTCACAGAATAAATTATATTTCTTCTGGGATCTTCATCTGCAAAAGTTTCTTTATGCCTCTTTGTCATTCTTCTCCTTCCTTCTCCACCTCCTCCAGAATAGACAATACTAATCTTCCTACCAGTGTAGATTAGTTTCAATGTTCTCTCTATAAGTAGATTCCAAAACTAGACAACTACTTTTTTTTGTTTTCTTCAAGTAGCATAATTATTTTAAAATTCTTCCATGTTGTTCCATGTTTTGATATTTTACTCCTTTTCATCAATGAGTAATGCTTTTCTTTTT
>CM052539.1:128114168-128219732 GCA_028533065.1 Trachops cirrhosus
TAAAGATTTTATTTATTTATTTATCTTCAGAGGGGAAGGGAAGGAGAGAGGGAGAGAAATATCAATGTATGGTTGCTTCCTGTGCATTTCCTGCTGGGAACTGGCCTGCAACCCAGGCATGTGCCCTGACTGGGAACCGAACCGTGATCTCTTGGTTCACAGGCCCGCGCTTAATCCACTAAGCTACACCAGCCAGGGCGATACTCTGTTTTGTTGATTCCACTATTTAATGGGTTCTTACCATGTACTATAGAAAGCTAACATTCTGTTTTAGCAATGTTATAACAAATATTTAATAACTATTTATTAAATATTTAATATAATATGTATTAGAATGTTTGATTAGATATATGAATTAGATATATTAATATAATATGTTTTGATACCAATACCCATAGTTAACTCTTTAAATGTCTAAATATCACAAAATATCTAAAACATAGTACTATAACATTTTCTATTATAAGAATATATTGAATGGGAGTAAAGGATAGAAACTGTTCTTGAGTAATGATTAAAAATAAATTTAAAAAAATAAATTCACAATAGCCAAAAGGTGGAACCAACTCAGCATCCACTGATGAATAAACAAAATGTGGTGTACCTATCAAAGGAAAAAAAAGAATATATTTTATATGCATGTAGCAGCAGTTTTCAAATGGTATGCCACATAATTTTTTAAAACATGCAATACCTACTTATTCCAGAGCACTGACCTCTTTTCCCTTACTCTTCCATTCTTTTATTGTCAAATAAGAAGACAGCCAACACAGTAATAGCCATCTAGTATGAATTAATCAAAATTATATCTGCATTTTTTTGTCAGATGGGCAAAAAGTAATATATTTTTGATTTGCTGCAGAATTTTAGTAATTAGTTAATGTGTGCCATGATATTTTAAAAGGTTGAAAGTTTCTGGTTTATATAAAATATATGTGTGTATTAACAATTAATTTTTAAGTAAGTTTGTAATAGCAGCATAATATTTTATAAGGTCACTTGAAGAGGTCCAACTTTATAATACTTGATAGAAATATCTGGGGTACAGGGAATGCATATTGATTTTGACCATTTAGAAAGCCTTTATTCCTACCTGAGAAATCAAGGATTGATTGTAAATAACTGAAAATCATTATTTGTTCTTAATTTAATAAAATAATGAAATCAGCAATATTTTGTAGACATGTAGAAATAAAGGATTTAATACTAATGCAAAGAAGGACTGGAGAGATTTAGAATTCTTATTATATTGATTAAAATTATATAAGAATTTGTGCTTTCCAAAGCACCAAAACATAATGAAATAAAGGAGAGGAAAAATAAACAAACAAAAAGGAGCAAATCCACATTAAAGATGTGTAGAGATGTAAAGTAAATCCTTTAGTTTATAATTCACAGTTGTCTAAATAATATGATGTGTGACATCAGATAGATTTTCATCTCTGCTTTTCAGTAAGATGTGTTTTTTTCTTCTGCTCCGTAGATTAAATAAAATATATAGTATTCAGGAAAAGAAAGTAGAGGAGTCATTTATGTGTTAAGGACCATTTTCTCTGCTTTGAAACTCTAACTTAAAAATTTTCACATTTGGTCCTGTCTATTTCCTATTATAATGTATTAGTTAACACATACCATATTTAATTTATATACTCAGAAATAATACAGTTTTGTGGATAAGATGTTCTAGTGCTTAGATTATTATTAATTGGCTGATGTACCTGTGATATATACTTTTATCTTTTATTTGTAATTAACATATATTTTACATCTAACAAAATTATAATATTCACTTCTGAGATTACTTTTTCTTGCACCCTACAAGCTATTTTCTGTTTAAGAACTTTATTTCTGCTATGCATTGTTAATATTCGTAGACTTTTGAGCCAAATTCCTGGACATTAAATCTAGCTCTGCCCTCTATTAGCTGGGCAACCTTTGACAAGTTTCTTAAAACTCTCTCTGTCTCAGTAATGTTACCTATACCTGAAAATAATGTTCATACCAATGGTGTGGCTTAGTTGGTTGGGCATCGTTCCACAAGCTGAAGAGTTGTGGGTTCAATTGCTGGTCAGGGCACATGCTTGGGTTTTGAGTCTGGTCCCTGGTAGTGTGCATGCAGGAGGTGGCTGATCAATATTTGTCTTCCTTTCTTGCTCCCTCCCTTCTCCTATTCCTAGAATCAATAATAAAAAAAAAAAAAAACCTAAAGCCCCTTAAAATGTTGTCAAGCATATTGTATATACCATAAATGTTAAACTATTACCTTAATTTTACTTAACATAAATTTACTTAACATAAAGTTACTCTTTATTTGACACTTTAATAAAAAGTAGTAATACTCAGAATATTTCTTCTATTCATTAATTTTATGGCAATATTCTTCTAATCAGAAATTTTTCATTAATAAAAGTAAAACATTCAGGAACTCTTCATTTTTTTAAATCTCTCATGAACCCAAATTTATAATGGTCCATTACCTACACAGGATCCAAATATATAATTTTATCACTTAAAGATAATTCTGGGTAATTTTTACATTTGAGGAATCGCAGCATAATTTGATTTGCTCTTGTATCATACTGCATTTGATGACCAGGGTTAATTAAATGTTTTTCCATATAATTAAAGAATATGAAATATTATCATTTCAGGGTAACAATGGTACAATTTTTTAAAGGAAGTGTTTAATAGGCTACCTACTGTAATTAGGCACTGATAAAAGCAACACTATATCACTTTAAAAAGTTTTTAAAACACACTGTCTCAATTTTTAAAAAAGTAATTTCTTTCAGCTTTTACTCTTTACAGTAAAGTATATTTACACAATTTTGTAGTGATACCTAAGTTCAAATAATACTCCCCTAAAAAATAACAAAAGTAGATAACAAAACAAAGAAGTCCATAGGGAAATTTTTAAAAAAAATTTTTTTGTAGTTCAATAAACTGTAAGTCACTCTAAAATAAACATTTTAATTTCAATTCCTCAGACAGGAATTGAAAAGTAATATAGGAAGTATATTACTGCAAAATATGAAATGTTCATGGAAATTTCAATACATGTTTAATTTGAAAAATTATATTTATACATTTTTAAAAGTATGTATTGTTCAATTACAGATGTCCCAATTTTCCCCCATTGTTCTACCCTGCCACACCCACCCCCTTTACCCCACTAACTCCCTCAGTCAATCACTACCCTGTTATCCTTGTGCATGGTTCCTTTATACATGTTCCTTGACTTGACCCTTCCCCTTCTTAACCCTGTTATCTCCCTCCACCCTTCCCTCTGGTTACTGTCAGGTTCTTTGTTTCCATGGCTCTGGCTGTATTTTACTTGCTTGTTTTGTTGATTAGTTTCCACTCACAGGTGAGATCATTTGGTACTTGTAATTTACCGCCTGACTTATTTCACTTGGCATAATGATCTCCAGTTCCATCCATGTTGTAACGAAGGGTAGGAGCTCCTTCTTTCTTTCTGCTGTGTAGTATTCCATTGTGTAAATTTACCATAGTTTTTTGATCCACTCATTTACTGATGGGCACAAAGGCTGTTTCCTAAGTCATATGATTGTAAGTGCTGCTATGAATACTGTGGCACACAGGTTCTTTTGAATTGGTGTTTCAGGATTCTTAGGGTATAACCCAAGCAGTGAAATTGCTGGGTAAAAAGGCAGTTCCATTTTTAGTTTTCTGAGAATGTTTCATATTGTTTTCTAAAGTGGCTGCACCAGTCCACATTCCCACCAACAGTGTACTAGGGTTCCCTTTTCTCCAACCTCACCAACACTTGTTCTTTGTTGATTTGTTAATGATTGCCATTCTGACTGGGGTAAAGTGGTATCTCATTGTGGTTTTAAATTGCATCTCCCTGCTGACTAGTGATGTTGAACATCCTTTCACATGTCTCTAGGCCCTCCATATGTCCTCCTTGGAGAAGTGTCTGTTCAGGTCCTTCACCTATATTTTAATTGGATTGTTTGTCTTCCTGGTGTTGAATCATGTAAGTTCTTTATCTATTTTGGAGATCAAACCCTTGTCCAAGGTATCATTGGCAAATATGTTTTCCCAATGGTTGGTTCCTTTTTCATTTTGGTGATGTTTTCTTTAGCTGTGCAGAACCTTTTCAATTTAATGTAGTTTCATTTGTTTATTCTTTCCTTTATATCCCTTGCCTGAGAGGACATACCAGTGAAAACATTACTGTGTGGGATATTTGAAATTTTCCTGCCTATGTTCTCCTCTAAGACTTTTATGGTGTTGCGACTTATATTTAAGTCTTTATCCAACTTGAGTTTTTTTTTTTGGTGTATATTATAAGTTGGTGGTCTAGTTTCACTTTTTTGCATGCATCTGTCCTGCTCTCCCAACACCATTTACTGAAGAGACTATTTTCCCTCCATTTTATGTTATTGGCCTCTTTGTCAAATATTAATTGAACATACAGACACAGGTTATTTCTGGGCTCCCTATTCTGTTCCATTCATCCATGTGTCTGTTCTTATACCAGTACCAGATTATTTTGATTTCAGTGGCCCTGTAATAGAGTTTAATATCAGATATTGTATTTGCTCCTACTCTGTTCTTTCTCAAAATTGTTGAAACTATTCAGGGTTATTTATGGTTTCATATATCTTTCTGAAATGTTTGTTCTGTATCTGTGAAATATGTCATTGGTATTTTGATAGAGATTGCACTGAATCTATAAATTTCTTTGGGTAGTACGGACATTTTATTGATGTTAATTCTTCCAATTCATGAACACAGTATGCTTCCATTTATTTGTGTCCTTCTTAATTTCTTTCTTCAGTGTTGTATAGTTTTCTGATTACAGGTCTATTAACTCCTTGGAACAACTCCTTTTTCCTAGGTATTTTATTTTTCTCGTTGCTGTAGTAAATGGGATTTTCTAATAGTTCATTGAGTACGATGTTGTCTTTAGGCTTCTCACTTATGACCTTTACTATGTTGAGGTATGCTTTCTCTACTTCCAGTTTGCTGAGTGGTTTTATCATAAATGGGTTCTGTACTTTATCAAGTGATTTTTTTAGCATCTAGTGTTATGATCATGTGATTTTTATTTTTCATTTTTTTTATGTGGAATATTACATTTATTGATTTGCAAATATTGTACCATCCTTGCATCCCTGTGGTGAGTCCCCTTTGATCATGGCATATCTATTACTGTATTACTGATTAATGTATTGCTGGATCCAGTTAGCCAACATTTAGTTGAGGATTACAGCATCTATGCTCATCAGTGATATTGGCCTGTAGTTTTCATTCTTTGTTGTGTCTTTATCTGGTTTTGGAATTAGGATGATGCTAGCCACATAAAAAGGTTTTGAGATTTTTCCCTCTTCTTGTATTTTTTTGTAAAGTCTGAGAAGGACAGAGGCTAGCTATTCCCTAAATATTTTATAAATATCTCCTGCATAACCACGCAGTACAGGGCTTTTGTGTGCCAGGAGTTTTTTGATTACTGCTTCAATATCACTAGCTGTTATCAATCTGTTCAGGCTTTTTGCTTCTTGATTCAGTTTTGGAGGATTATGTTTCTAGAAATGTTTCTATTTCACCAAGGTTTTCAAATTTCTTGGAATACCATTGTTCTTAGTAATTTCCTACAATCCTTTGTATTCCCATGGTATCAGCTGCAATTTCTCCTCTTTCATTTCTGATGTTATTTATTTGGTCCTCTCTTTTTTTGTTGTTGATGAATGTGGTTAAAGGCCTGTTGCTTTTGTTTATATTTTCAAAGAACCAGCTCCTGAATTTATTGATTATTTGAATTCTTTTTTAGTCCCTATGTCATTTAATTCTGCTCTGATCTTGATTATTTCCTTCCTTCTTCTCACTCTGGGCTTTGCTGTTGTCCCTCTAGTTCTTGTAAATGTAGGGTTAGGTTGTTCATTTGACATTTTTCTACCTTTCTTAGGTAGGCCTATATTGCTATGAACTTCTATCTCAGTACTGCCTTAGCTATGTCCCATAGGTTTTGGGCTATTGTGTATTCATTTTCATTTGTTTTCAGAAACTTTTTGATTTCTTCCTTGATCTCATTATTAACCCATTCATTGTTTAATAACATTTTATTCAGTCTCCATGAATTTGACTGTTTTTGAGATTTTTCCGTGAGGTCGTTTCTAGTTTCAAGACACTGTGGTCAGAGAAAATCCTTGATATGATTTCAAATTTTCTGAATTGTTCAGGCTTGTTTTGTGCCCTATCATATGGTTTATCTTTGAAAATGTTCCATGTATATTTGAAAAGAATGTGTATTTTGCTACTTTGGGGTGAAGGTTCTGCATATATCAGTTAAGTCCATTTGATCTAGAGTGTAGTTTAGTCCCACAATATCCTTGTTGATTCTGTTTGGAAGATCTATCCATTGTGGACAGTGGGATGTTAAAATCCCCTACTATAAGTGTGTTGATGTTTATATCTTTCTTGAAATCTTCCAAGATTTTCCTTATATATTTGGTTGTTCCTATATTGGGTACATATATGTTTAAAATGGTTATACCTTTTTGATGGATTCTACCCTTGAGTATTATGATGGCTCCTTCTCTGTCTCTTTTAATGGGTTTTTTTTTTTAAATCTATTTTATTTGATATAAGTATTCATACCCCAGCTTTCTTTTCATGTCCATTTGCTTGGAATATTTTTGGTAGTCCTTCACTTTCAGTCTGTGTATATCTTTTGTTCTGAGGTGAGTCTCTTGTAGACAACATATATGTGGATTATGCTTTCTTATCCATTCAGCTACCCCATGTCTTTTTATTGGAGCATTTAATTCATTTACATTTAAGGTTGTTATTGATTGGCATTATTCAGTGACATTTTCCCCTTTTGTACCTATGTTCCTCTCTTTCTCACTCTTTTTCTTCATCTTCTTAAAGCAGTCCCTTTAACAGGTCTTGCAATACTGGTTTGATGGAAGTGTATTGTTTTAGGCTCTTTTGTCTGGTAAACTTTCCTTATCTCACCTTCCATTTTAAATAACAGGCTTGCTTGGTTCAGTAGTCTTGGTTGCAGTCCTTTGCTTTTCATTACTTGGCATATTTCTTGTCATTTCCTTCTGGCTTGTAGTGTTTCTGTTGAGAAGTCAGCTGCTAGCCTTATCGAAACTCCCTTGTATATTATTTCCTGTTTCTCCCTTGATACCCTTAAGATTCTCATGTTCTCTTTGAGTTTTGCCATTTTAATTAATATGTCTCTTGGATTAGGCCTATGTGGGTTCATCTTGATTAGGACCTTCTGTGCTTCTTGGACTCGTATGACTTTTTTTCTCATCAAATTGGGTAAATGTTCCATCATTACTTTTTCAAACAGGTTTTCTATCTCTTGCCGATCTTCTCCTTCTGGTATCCTTATTAATGGATATTATTATGTTTCATGTGTTTTGAAATTCCCTTAACCCTTCTTTGTTCTTTTTGAGTCTTTTTTTTGTTTTGCTGCTTTGTCTGGGTATTTTTTCTACCTTGTCCTCCAGCTCACTGATTCAATCCTCTGGTTCATGTAACCTGTTTTTATATCCTTTCTGTGTTCTTCATTCCCTTCTGGTTCTTACTGATAGTTTCTATGTCCTTTTTCATGCTGGTGTAGTTTGCAGTAAGTTCCTTGCAGCTTTCCTGGAAGTTGTCACTGAGCTCCTTCAGCATCCTTATAATCATCATTTTGAGTATGATGTCTGATAGTGTGTTTGCCTCAATTTCATTTAGCAGTCTTTCTGGGGATTCCTCCTCTTGTTTTGATTGGGGGCTGTTTCTTTGTCTCCCCATTTTAGGTAACACTTATTGCTTGTTTCTGTATGGTAGATTGATCTACTTTGACTCTTTGTCTTTGTGGTATGATATGCTGTATTAGGAGGCTAGTGGGACTCAGTGATGCAGTCTCCTTGATCACCTGAACTTGATGCTCTTGCATTGCACTTTAAGCCTTTTATGTGGGCTCTCTGTTTTTAACTGGCTTTTGGTTGTTGTTGGATTGTTCTTTGGTGGATTCTTCTGTCCAGCTGATTGACTGAGAGTTACTATGTCCTCCATGTCTTGTATATTATTGTACAAGTGCTGCCAGAACAAAAACCAAACAGCCCAGGAAACAAACCCACGCCCAGAAAAATAACACCCACCCACAATTACATTATCAATAGCAAATGAGCTAATATTAATAATGGTGTAAAGAGGTTAAGACTATTATAAGAAAGGCAAATGACTATGAGATGACTGAAGGAAAAGATGTTTTGCAAGCATAGAGGAAGAGGCAATAATAAGAGTACGAAATAGGGACAAGGCAAAATGGCAAAGAAAACAAAATTTACTTTGTTACTAAAAAGAAGTGGAGAGAATGTGAGATGAAGGAAGAGAAGGGAAGTGTATAATATCAGGTTAAATCAGAATATAAAGAAAAATATATATGTATATATCCAGTGAGAGAAAAACAGGCAACCACAACAAATACACACACACACACACACACACACACACACACACCTATATTGTAAAAAAGAGCTCCACCACTGAAATATCAACACCCAATGAAGTAAGATTTATATAGGTGGAATGGGAATAAGAGGGCAAAAAGAAAGACAAAAGAGCTTAACAGATATCTACAGGATAGGGAAGTTATTTTGAGAGGATAGAGGGAGAAGGAATAGTAAGAGTGCAGGATGAAAACCTGGCTAAGACAGGGAAAAATAATAATTAAGATGAAAAGAAAAGAAAAGAAAAGAAAAAAAGGCAGAGGGAAGGCAAAATGGAACTGGAGTGGGAAAACAGTGAAATTTGAGGCTTGAAATACAAAAATAGTCACTATCTAGAAATAAGACTGTAACAACAACCATCTTATCCATAACCTATGAACAAAGACTGGTAAAGATGGAAAGAGAATAATGGGAGAAGGAATGTGGAGTGACTAATGACAATCACAAATGGTTTTGAGAGGGTGGAGTAGGGAGCAATAGTAAGAGTGCAGAATAGAATCAGGTCTTAGCAGGAAAGAAAATAAAATTTAAAACAAAAATGCAAAGAGGGAGGAAAGAGGTACTATGGAGTAAGAGAAGGGAAGAGCATTATATGAGATTTGAAATAAACTGTATTATAAAACCTGGTGCCATATTATGCCCAAATTTGAAAGATATGAACTGAATGTTAAACAACTATGCAGGACAGAAGACAGTGCCTTGCTACACTCATCTCTATTTTCTCTCTTTTGCTGGGTTTAGTAAATCAAGGCCTGAGGAGCTGTGCAGCATGTAGTGTCTGGCGAAGGGCCCTATCAGTGCTTCTTCTTCTTTCATCTGGGGAAATGTATGCAACATGCAACTCCTGGGCCTGGCCTGGCCAGTCTGCCCAGGTTGTAATCCAGCAGTGTTTGGGGGGTTAGGTTCACCTGTTTGTGAAATGCTCTAGTTGACTGTAGCAAATCTCAGGCATTTAACTCCTACCTTCCAGACCCGAGCCTGCTCCTCTCTCACAGGAGGTTTGGCCCAAATTCTGCACTCTGAGTTGCCCTCTATTCAAGAACCATGCTGGGTCAGGTCTTCTTGTTCCTTTCGTGTATTCTATGACTCCAGTTTTTGGTTTAGCAAAGCCACTGCACCCCATTCATGTGCACAGGTGTGTGAGCCCAGGTCCCTGCCAAGCTCCCCCTTTAAAAACCATATTTCTGTGGTCCCCATGCTGTAGCATGGGTCCCTGGGGGTCCTGTTCTCCACATGAATCCCCCCCAAAAGAACACACAGACTGTCACGGTCAGGGTTGGCCACCTCCTTTCAGAGATTCTGACAATTTTAGAAAAAGTTTTTCTCTGTATCTTTCCCAGAGAGTGTTGAGAAGTATCCTGCAGCTATGCTATTACGCATGGTGGTGGTGGCATGTTGACCCCACTCCTTCCAGAGATCTGCAGCCTCAGGCACACCTGCTCTCCCCATGCTGTTTCTGCAGCCCACACCTCCCAGGCGTTGTCTTGCCACCCTAGTAGCATGTGAGTTCTGAAACGATCTACAGGGAGCCAGATTCTATGTGTTCAGCAGTGCTGGGCTTGGCAGTGGTGGTAGTTCTCCTAGAAAGCCCAGGCCATCAGCTCCAGGGAACGCTGCAGGTGGGCCAGTTCCTGCAAACTCCTGCATACTCCCCACACTCTCATCCTAGTACATACTTACTCACAGGTGCTTTCACTCACTCTGCTCTGCCTCCTGACTTCAAATCTGGTCTGTGTCTGAGAGAAGATGAACGGGGCTGCCAACTATTCTGGCACCATCTTAGGTCAATTGTATATTTATTAGTTTAACTTTGTACTTGACTTTGAAACTGTCTGATCACATTTTAATGTCTGAAATTATAATAATGGTAAATACTTCCATAATAATATAAAACAGACAAAAAATAATTGGACTTCGTTTGTGGAAAACATTTTATAAATTTGACCACAAAGGCAGGGAAGTTAAGGCAAAAAAAGTAAATGAATGAGACTATAGTAAACTAAAAAGCTTCTGCGCAGCAAAAGAAACTGACAGCAAAACAAAGAGGACAGCAACCAAATAGGAGATGATATTTGCAAACAACAGCTCCAGTGAAGGATTCATATTCAATATTTAAAGGACTTATAAAACTCAGCACCAACAAACAGTCCAACTGAAAAATGGGCAGAGGAACTGAACAGACACGTCTCTCATAAAGATATGCAAATAGCAAATAGATACTGATATATAAAAAGATATTCAAACTCATTAGTTATTAGGGAGATGCAAATCAAAATTACCATGAGATACCACCTCACATCTGTTAGAATGGCTATTACAAACAAGACAAGTAATAACCGGTGCTGGAGAGGTTGCAGAGAAAAAGGAACCCTCATTCACTGCTGATGGCAACGTAAACTGGTATAGCCACTATGGAAAACAGTATGGAGATTTTTCAGAAAATTAGGAGCAGAGTTCTCAATATGACCAAGCAATGCCTTTTCTGGGTATCTACCAGAAAAACTTGAAAGCATGTATTTACAGATATATGCATCCCTATGTTCATTGCAGCATTATTCATGGTGGCCAAGACAAAGAGACAACCAAAGTGTCTTCTCATAGACAATTGGATAAAGAAGATGTGGTACCTGTATACAATGGAATACTACTCAGCAATACAAAAGATGAAATACTACCATTTGCAACAACATGGATGAATCTTGAGAATATTGTTCTAAGAAAAATCAGTCAGAAAGAGCTAAGAACATATGATTTCACACATATGTGGGTTATAAACCTGAAACTCATGGACACAGACAGCAATGTGGTGGTTGCCAGAGGGAAGGGAGTGGGGGTAGAGGGTGGAGGGGGAACTAACATGTGGTGATGGAAGATGGTTTGACTTCATGTGGTGGGCACACAGTGCAACATATAGATCCAGTATCATAGAAATGTATGCCTGAAACCTATATGTTCTTATTAACTAGTATCAGCCCAATAAATTTAATTAAAAATAATATGTTTTTATTCCTAACTACTTTCACTACTTTAGGGATTTATAAAACTTTACCATTTAGAGGAGATAAATAAGCAACTACTAAATTTTTAACAAAATTTCCAACAATGACTATTTCAATGATCTGCTATTGCTCAAAATATATCTTTTTTCTATAAGTTATAAACTTATATCACATCATATTGAAAAGAAAATTCCAGAAGTTATAGCTACAATTTTCCAGAGATTTTTATTTTATTTATAAACATTTATCCAAACTATTCAATATATAAATAGATGTTATTCCTTGTGAAACAATGCTATACTTTTTCATTAATTGGAAAATACAAACAGGAGATAAAGTAAATCTGATTTCGATAGCAATGAGTATTAATGTAGAAAGGGCGACCCAATAAAACCTAGAAATTATTTATAAAAATTATGTATTTTTTATTTCATGTTTAAACTGCAGCCACCTTCAAACTATTCTGTATTTGATGCAATATACCTATTGAGATATTTTTCCACTGCTCAGAATGGTTTTTGGACTTGTCAATTTTGATGTGTTTTAGTGCTTCTGCCATTTTTTGTTTTACATCTTCCACACTGGCAAAATGTTTCCCTTTGAAGAATTTGTTCATCCGGGAAACAAAAAAAGTCACTCAGAGAGATTGGGTGAATAGGGAGGGTGAGGCATGGGGGTCATGCCATTTTTGGTCAAAAACTGCTGAACACTCAAGGTGGTATGGGCAGCTGTGCTTGTAAATCATCTATCATGAAATGGGCAAATACACTGAAAGAGTCTTCAAAAAAATCCACTGAAGGAGAATACAGCTTTTCACAACAATGCCGGCTGGTACTGATGCAGATGGCTTCCTGGAACACTTACCTGGCAGCAGAAACCTGTGCTACAAGGGACCTACTCTGTAGAAGATAATTCTGGATTCCCCCCCCCCATGCACATCATTTTGTATGACATACCAGAAGTTCATTATAAATGTTTTCTAATGGTGGTTTCCTCAGGTGGTTGAATTTCTTTAATATTGGACCACCTTCTCCCTCTCCCTGCATTCAGCTGTTTTTCTATTTTTACTAATGACCTACTAGAATAAAGATCTTTATAACTGGATATTTGAACACATTGCAAGCATTTCCTCTTCATTAATACCACAGTAAGTACATTGCAAGAACTCATAGAATGGCTTCTTGGCCAGAATTCTATTACTACATTACAATATTTATATTATATGCTGATCTGTTTTCAAAACAGTAAGATTATTGGAAACAAAGTCTAGAGAAATTTTTATCTTTATATTTCCAGGATTTCCCTCGGTATCAAAGAATATCATTTCAATATATCTGTGCAAATCAATGATTTAATGGATGAATGAAAGAATGAGGGAATAATTCATTTATTTATTTAATAAGTATGTATAAAGTACCCATCACACTTATAGTACTCTAAGAGGCCCTATGAATATGGAGTCACATAGAGCAAGAACATCTGCTTACATGGAACTTCTGGTCTGTGGATTTCTTCCTCACTCCAAACCTCATGTATTTCTGAATATTCCCTTTCTATTAAAGCTCAGTGTTCAATGAGGTCTCTGGGTTTAACCTTGAAACACACACACACACACACACACACACACACACACATTCACACTGAATCAAATATTGAGTCATACTCAAGAAATTTGTCACATTTTCATTTGTTTTGAGTTAGCTGAAGTGAAAAAATAGAAAAAGTTTCATCTCGGTCTAAAATTTAAGTGCCATTTAGTATATTTTGAGTAATTCAAAGGTAACTAACTTTCAGACAATTTTATCTTCATTATCTACTTGCTAATACTTTCACTATATTTTTGCACTGATATTCATAAGAGATTTAGCTTCTTCATTGCATAAGCAATTTAGGTTTTAAAGTAAAGATAATATACATGAAGCATTTGAAAAAATCACATTCATTTGCTCCAATTACTTGAAATGTCAAAAGCTCTGTGCTTAGATGAGCAATATCTGTCTCCTCAATCAGGATAGAGCTTAACAGAAGCAGAATATAAATCTTAATGTTGATCTCTTGGCAAGTGGATGAAGGTAGCACTGTTGAAATAAAAGTTGTTTCAATTATTCAAGTTTTGAATTTAAATAGGAAGATGCACTGAATCAATAATATGGTTTTTAAATGAGAAATATGGTACCATGAACATGATTTTAGTATTCTTCCAACTCTAATAATTGTTTAACTTATTAAGCAGAGTGCAAAATAGCATTGTCCACCGGCACAAACAAAAGTACTTAAAAAAATAAGTGAAGTGGGAAAAGTAAGTAAGCACTGTGGTAGACTTCAACACGATCTTCCATTTATTTCTGGAATTCTAAGCTCCTGAAGTTCTTTGACATGAGGTTCTTCCATTAGATTATGGAAAAATGTGGGTACCTCCTTAATGAAAGTTAAACTTTGCACTACTAGATTTAAAAATGAGTATATTGTTAAAAGTTAACTGTTAAGTAGTCATAATAATTGAGGTTGTGAAAGTGATTGAGAAGCATTTCATCTGGATCTGTTCTCAAGAGAATATTGAATAGAATAAAAATGGAAATGGGTATTAAAGAATAGCTCAAGCCCTCTGAATTAACTAAGGAACTAATTGCTTTTCATTGTATATTATAAGTGTTTTTATTTTTTAAATAAGGATCAGAAGACACACACCAACAGCTGCCCTGATTGCAGAGCTTCACATGCCTGGTGTGGAGTGTCATGTAATTACTCGTATATGTTATACATTGTGGGACTGCACAGATGTCAATAGTTGGTAGGGCTAGGGTGTTTACTTGTATTTTTAATAAATTTTGCCCTGCAGCCTTTAGATATTCATATGGAGGTCAAAACTTAGAAAACATACTTCAAATAATGTAATAGGTCTTGTTTTTGTCAGAACTTGAAACATATTTTCATGTAGCAATAGTTTATTTATATCTTTAATTACAGTTTACATTCAATATTATCCCGTATTATTTTAAGATGTACAGCAAAGTGGGTAGACAATCATATACTTTACAGAGTGGTTCCACTGCTTTGAAATAATCCTTGTTCCAGAAAAACAAAACAAAATTAAAACATTTATACAGGTATATTTTATTTTATTGCCCTTTACTTTACTGTACTTTGCTGATTCTATGTTGTTTACAAATTGAATGTTTGTGACAGCCCTGCATGCAGCAAGTCTATTGACACCATTTCTCCAACAGTGTTTGCTTATGTCATGTCTCTACATCATATTTTCAGCAACTACCACCCAGTGGCGATCAACTTCAAGGCAAGTCCCTCCACCAGCAAAGAGATTAGGGTGTATAGAAGGTGCTGCTGATGATGAGCATTTTAGCAATAAAGCATTTTTAATTCAGGTATGTACATGTTGTTTTAAATACATAATGTTACTGAACACTTCATAGGCTTATATAATGTAAATGTAAATTTTATATTCACTAGCATACCCAAAAATTCATGTGACTCACTTTATTTAAAAATTCACTCTATTGTGGTGGCCTGAAATCAAATCTGCAATATCTCTTACATGTGCCTGTGTACAATTTCAAATTCTCTTGCCTATTATTTACTCTAGCCAACTCAGTAGTGACTAGTTTTATATAAACTTTGCCTAGTAGAGTGCAAGTAAAATTGGACAGTTTCTTCAGACAGGCCACTTTCCCTTTGGACCACTGAAGTAAGAATGGGATGCCAAGGGTACTCTGTTCTGCACAAAAGTGTATACGCTCACAGCCAGAAAGGGAAGAACAGTAACCACCACAAAGGGGTTAACATCTCTGATGAATGGCTGATGCGAACTGATGGGTAAATGTTTCTTCTTTACTTTTTTGGATGGACAGTTGTGAGATACTTTTCATTAAACCACTTATAAAGACTGGCAGAAGGAAAGCCATTCATTCATTCCCAGGTTTGCAAACTCTGTGTCACATCTTTGAACTGATTGTATCTCCAACTCTCTTTATGTGTCCTGCTATATATTCCTGCTCTCCAGGACAGCATTTCCAAGTTAACTATCTCAAACAAGTATTTTTCCTAGGGTTTATTTTTGGGGCACTCAAACTGAGAAATGGAATTAATCAATGGAAATTTTAGTTATGCATGAGAACATTTATTGCTTAAAAAAAGAGATGGCCCTAAGGTAGTAAATGACATATTTTGATGCCCTGAGTTACTTTGGGAGAAAAATATTACATATATGAAATGTAGAGACAATGAAGGACAAATAAGAGTCTCTCTGTCTGCCTTTCTGGATTGAACTGCACATCTCCAGTCACAGAATGGCTTGTATATTAATACTGTTATTTTATGTATTTTCATTAATTTTGTAAGAATGTTGAGGGCCATTTCATAAGATATTTTAGACCGCTAGGATCAAAGACAAGGCCGCATTGTAGCCCAGGTGAAAATGTTTGGCAGAAAATTGTCAAGTTATTCATTTTGTTATTCCCTGCCTTGACTGTAGCAAGATTCTAGAAATATGCCATTTAATTTGGTAGTGACTAACCACATGTGCTTGTTGAGCACTTGAAACAAGGTAAGCTTGAATTGAGTGAGGCATGCCCTGAGTGGAAAAATTACACTCAGACATTGGTGAATCAAGTTGAAGTGTTTTTTAATTTTTTCAGCTTTATTTTGGTTTGACATTTTTCAAATATAAATGTGAAAAATATTTTCTTTTTTAAATATAAAAAAATCAAAACATGAAAACAGAAAAAAACAAAACCAATGATACACATTAAATAAGAAAATTGTAAAAAGTCGATGCAAAGACCACTGAGAAGAAAACGGTGCTCCAACTAGGGCACATTGTGGTCTCTCAGATTCTACCACCAGAATTTTTACCATAAAATCTGCAGGAACATGTGTAAAAGGATACATGGCCAAAGCCAAAGGTGAGTAGGATCGAAGGTGGGAGGAGGGGATGGGGGGGTAAAGGGAAGTCATGGGAGGAAATTGCCTCAAGTACTATTGAGGCAATTGTACTTGAACAACAATAAAAAAATGAAAAAAATACATAAAATCTGTATTGATATATTTATTATAAACCAAATAAAAGGAAACTATGACAATTAAATTCCTGAATTTCATGTCTTGAAAATATTTGCATGATAATTGGTGTTAATTAATATCAAATCAGTTTGCATAGTTTGTAAAAATGTTAACTTTTTTAGACATATACCCATTAAAACAAAAAGTTACTTGCCTTGTAATTAATCACTTTCTAATTTTTGACATTTAGTTTTCAAAAGTGATATTTAAGCATGTGTAGTTCTAAATGATAATAAAAACTTTTTATTCATTAATTTTTCAGAAAAAAACACTAATGTGCAAAACAAAATAATTTCAAATATTAGAGAATAAATTCTTCAGTTACCTGGAAGATGCATAGTAATTATTTTGAAATGTTTCTTAATTTCTTTCTTTAAAATAAAATATATGATTCTTTTTTTAAAAAAGATTTTATTTATTTTTTTGAGAGAGGGGAAGGGAGGGAGAAAGAGAGGGAGAGAAACATCAATGCACAAGAGAAACATCAGTTGATTGCCTTTAACACACTCCCAACTGGGGACCTGGCCCACAACCCAAGCATGTGCCCTTACGGGGGATCAAACTGGTGACCTTTAGGCTTACAGGCAAGCACTCAACCCACTGAGCTACTCTAGCCAGGACTAAAATATACCATTCTTATATTTATTTGTTAGATTTACAAAATAATAAATTTAAGTTTAACTGTATTCAGTGGTTATTTTTTCTTCATTATTTCAGTCCATATACTTTTGGTTTCTTAATAATGTAAAAATACATTCATATATTTTACATATGCAAAGTATACCATGATGATAATAAACAATACATTTAAAAAATCCAAATTATGAGTCTATCATGAAACTACAAATGAATAATAATTATAATGAAAAAAGAGCTCTTTCTTGGCAAAGAATACTGACTAATAGATATAGAAATAATGGAATTATGAATTAAGATATGTTAGGATATATTCTATATAAAATATACAATGAAAAATATTTTCTGTCTTAGTCTCCCATTCTCTTAGCACCTACTCACCAACCCCTCCATTAGTAACCTCTGTATTAAACCACAACTTAATTCCAGGCATAACCCACATTTATAACAATATATTTTATTTTATAAAGTGACCTTAAATTTCTTTAATATAACTGAAGACTTTTAAAAATCTATTTATTAATAATTTGATTTGTAGCTTTATGTTTGTGTAACATTTGTGAGGTACAAAAACAATGATTGATGAAAGATAATGTTCTTACACATCATTTGATACCATTTCTTATTTTTATATGATCTTAACAATTTACATATCATTATAATTTATTAATTGGCAAGGATGTATAATATTTTTCTGTGAATTCAGCTAGGCTTGATGTTTTGAGGGAATGTATGGTCTTTGACAACATTCTCTAATTCTGCCACAAAAATTGATGTGTTTTTCTCTCCTAGAATCTGTGTGGTATATTTTGATAAGTTATTAGTCTAGATATTCAGGAAGAAGTATATTTGCATAGCTGTGAAAAATAGATTTTTGTGATTATTTCCCCCAAATAATTATTGAGCTTGCTCCCCATTTTTCTTTATTAGAATGGTTAGTGAATGATCATTATTATATGTAGTATATATGGTTATGGTTTTTTCTGTCTCATGCATTTTTTTTCTTTGTGCTCCTTCAAGGTCAATCAAGTAACAGATTTTCCCTTTCCTTCTCATTGAGTGCTTCGTATATTTCACCTTTTTCTATACTATTCTTATTAATCTCTCTTCTATGATATTTCTGAATTATGGTGTTTCATTGACTTCTGTTTTGTTTGATTGTTTACTTAATTGTAAATGTTTTACAATCTTTCACTTGCTGCTTGGTAATAGCTTTATCATAAATGTTCTTCATCTAATGGTAAGATTTGAGTCTTGTTCACATTCACATATTTTTTCTTATAATACTTTAGTGGGATAATACATGTATAATACATATCCATGTTACTTTTTTCTTATCCACAATTAAATAAAACTATTTTCACAAACTAGTAATTTTCAAGAGGTTTCTGTGTGTGTATATATGAGTAAATGGAAGGCATAGTGTCTTGCTTGCTACTTCTTTGCTTCCACAGGTAGATTCAGGTTCTCTGTGCTATACTTTGGTAAGGCCTCTGATTTTTCCTTTCCAGAGAAAACCCAGTGAAAAGGTATTTCTTACATCAGCCCTGCCCATCTCAGTCCCTGCAAGCATTATTGCAAAAGACAGACATGATTCACACAATGGGGTGAAGTCCTCACCTTCAGAAGGTATTTATTTTCTGATAACTTTGTCAGATGTGAGGCAGCTGAGCTCTCTTACACCTCTATTTGCTTTTAAAATTTCACTTGTCTTCTTAAGACTAGCACCAGATTTCACTGTTTTGGGTAGCTCATGTATTTCATGGAATTTGAAATTTATATATGTATTTTTGTTTTTATGTTTTAAAATTGATTTCTCAGGTTTTTTTTCTTCTTGGTTGTTGTTTTTCCTATTCTCTTTATTGCTTTTTTTTTGTATTTTCTAGGAGAATAAGTAGAAAGATGCTGAAGTAAGCAATCATGTTTCTGCCACAGTTTTTGAAATAATTGGAACAGATATAAATACTTTTAAAAATAACCAGATAGATAACCTTTTTCTTCTAGTGTGAACTTAAAGTTTGAAAACAACATTCTTCAAAGCAGAAAAATGCATTATCTTAAATTGTTTTATTTTTATTGGAA
This sequence comes from Trachops cirrhosus, assembly GCA_028533065.1. Lineage (NCBI taxonomy): Eukaryota > Metazoa > Chordata > Mammalia > Chiroptera > Phyllostomidae > Trachops > Trachops cirrhosus. The sequence continues at coordinate 128,133,445 of CM052539.1, forward strand.
CCTAGTAATAAAAATCATAAAAAAATAGTTGACACCTGGTTTAAAAAAAAAAAGCACCACGAGTTAATGATTATAACAAAGGCAATACATGTCACTCTGTTTTCATGACCCATGATTGTAAAATTCTGAAAGAAAATGTATTATATAAAATTAAGAAATAAATTCTAATATGGATCAGCATGAGGTAAAACTAAAGACCCATATGATCCTTTTTTAAGAATCATATATTATTGTTTCTATTTCAAAGCATAATAAATGAGAAATTTGTTTTGTTTGCAGAATTTGCTTTCTTAGGAATTATATTAGGTCTATCTTTGGTGAGCATGAGGAATACTAGCTTTTAGCAAACTCCACTCTATATTAAGTTTGTTTTCAAGTTTCTGGTATTTTATTTTCTATCTCAACTCTGTGAGCTAATGAATATTTCCTGTTTCTGCACAACCAGAATTGCAATCATAAGTGAAATATTTGTTTATTTACTTACCCACTTACCTATTTATTGAAATCTTTTGGTTGGGTAGGAGGTAGTTACTGGGTATTGCTGCTTAATTTGTGGGTTTTGACACAATGCATAAATCCTTGGGCAATGATGCTTGAGAATGAATTTTTGGGTGATATAAAGAGCCACATATATTAGAATGTTGAAGACAATATAGAGCCATATATGTCAAATGAGTTATTGAGTGACAGGGTTTGAGCTTTGCTTTTAGTTTAGTATAGTCAAGAATTTCATTCTTATTGTTGTTGTTTTTAGCAATTGTAAGGAGTTGAAAACAGGATATGAAACCTGCAGAAAAGTGGATTTGGACTGGGCTCAGTTGTAAGTGTGCCCTATAAAGATCACAGAAAAAATAAATTTTTGATTTATAACCACTAAACTTAGTTTAATACATTTAATACTGTGGTGTTGGGTTAGCCAAAAAGTCCATTTAGTTTTTTCCAAAAGATAAAAGACACATTTTTCATTTTCACCAATAATTTTATTGAATTGGACATTTTGAGTACTTCGGCTATCCTCCATTACTAACTTCTAGTGGGTAGAAGTCAGGAGCGCTGCTAAACATCTTCCAATGCACAAGGCAGTCCATCAGTAAAGAATTATTTGGCCAAAATGTCAATAGTACCAAGAAATTTTGCAAACCACTTTTGACATGTTCAATCAGTCACAGTACCTTCTCCATACACTGCACAAATCTTTTTCCTTTGCATTTCAGTTGCATTTTTACCTTTCTTGAAATAATAAAGCATAATATGCCAAGATGTTGCATATATTCTTCCATTTTAAATATTAAAATGGCTGCACAAAATTCACCAATTTTGATAAGCCTTTTTAAAATCCATGCTGATATGTTATGGTGCCTGAGACAATACACTTTGGGAGGTATGAAACAAGACCTCAATTGTGTAGCAAATTGCCAAATAATATAGTGAAGGAAAAGAACTCATTCAAATATTTAAGGAATAACATCTATCAAATGTAATTTACAGTGCTAGTACTACAACTTCAAGAATTCATTGTATGTATATGACCTTGTGCTATTTATCTAGTAAGAGGCACAAGACTTAAACCTGAAAAGCAAATAAAAATCCAGAATAACCTAAGCCAGCTGCCACACTGTCAATACCTGAAGTCAAACTTCTGATTTTTTTACTGTTTAAGTTGTGAGCATTTTATTGTTCTAGACTGGTCAATAAAATGAAGTGACTACAACAGCAGCAGAGGCAAGATGATTCTTAGCAGTAGTGATGTGTGTGTGTGCACCATGCTTGCTTGTGTGTTAGTGTTGCACAGTTTGTTTTTATTAATAATTAATGTATTGAGAAAAAAATTAAAAGGTTGAGCTAAGAGAGTTTTGCATGGTATGCCAAACAGAATCTATTCAGGACTCTAGTAACAACAGTTAGTGAATAAGGGTGTGTTGCAGAAGAGGAACTTAGAAATTGGGAAGTCCGATATTATCTAAGAGAATGCCATCAAATCCTACTCATTATCCCCTTCCAGAAAAATACATCTTTATTTCCTTGGCATGTAAGTAAATAAGCTCCAGGGAAAGAAACATCTCTCTTTCAAAGCTGTTTGTTTACACAAACAACTTTGAAACAATAGTCTGGAGGATACTAGTTGTTAATGCGTAGATGTACAGAAAGGTGAGAGACCCTTGGAGAATGGCCTCTCAAAACAAAGTGATTTTTTAATCTCTTTTATTTCCACTAACCTGGTTTGGATATTGCTTTCCTATGTATAGTCCTCTTTCCAATAAGAAGTATTAGATTCATCACCTCACTCTAAGTTTGGCAGACAAAACACCAGATACCCAATTAAACTTGAATTTCAGATATACATCCTTTTTTTTGGTAAAGGTATGGCTCATGCTTTATAAAAAGCACTAAAAATGTATACCTTGCTTATATAAAATTCAAATTTAACTGGGAATTATGTATTTTAGTTGCTATATCTGACAACCTTAATTCCCCGTGAAACCAATGAAGCATATTGTTTGGTGCGCCTAATTTGAAATATTTCTTTCAAGGCCCTGGGACAATATCTAGTAATCTTATACATGTAATGTTGAATTACTTCTCTTAAAGATGGTGTCTGAAATAGTTGAAGCTTCCAGCAGTAGAAATCCTGTATATTCTTTGGGCCTAATGATATCGTTGCATTTACCTGCAGTAATAAAAAAAATGTACTCCCTGGTAGATAAAAGAAGGCATCATCTGTGTCTGAATTACAGCTCAGAACTTTTTCTAATGCATGTATGTGCATGTAATATTTTATTTGATAAATTCTGTTTATTTTACAAATTCAATTTCAGTTTTTAAAACCATACTTTCCATAATGTATAACAATATATGCATTGATAGGGCTAAACTAAGACTGAAACTTTTTCAAAGGCATTCAAAGCAGAGACTTCTTCAAAACTTTACCATTGGGCTTTTGGGTCTGTTTCCTTGGTGAATAAATGAGGGGGGGTTGTTCTAATTCCTACCTGCTTTGTATAGATTACTCCAATTCCTCAGAAAACAATTCTTGGAGTATACTGTTAACACCATGTCAAGTCTTTCAGCCTACCTGGCATTATTCTTTATCCTATCAGCCTTCTGGAACTTAGTACAAGTTGCCAGGACATTGTTCATTAACTTTTGATTATCTGTTTTCTTAAACTAGAATATAAACATACATCTTCTCTCCTTTGTTCATTGCCTTATTTGCATCACATGGCACAGCACCTGGAACATGGGGACTATCAAATAGTTATTGAAAGACTGAATAAATTGAATACACTCAAGTACTATTTGGTGTTAGTTCCTATGCTAAAGTCTGGGACTCTGACATTAATAAAATTGCACTCACAAAGTTTAAAATAAGGTCAAGGAGATAGGTAGTCTGATTATTTATAAGTAATAAATACATATAACTTCGGGAACACAATGTTTTAAGTTTCAGAAGAATACACAAGACTTTTATTATTATTATTATTATTATAATTATTAATTATTTTGTAATGAAGGTTGCTTGGATTTGCCATGTCAATCATCTCTGTGTCTTGATTTTGTAGAGAATCTTTTCTGTGACCTTGTCCTCCATATATAACACATATTTACTTTTAAGAGAACATTTAACAAATTTTAATTGCTTTCTGATTACTTAAGATTATTATCTTCACTGGAAACTCTCAGTCATACACTCAGATTTTTCATACATTCTGTTTGACTGCAATCATCTATCAGCCCAGGCAAAACAATCAAAGGGGGCAGGTGCTGACTCAGACCCCCCAGCTAATGATTCCAATAGTTTGCCCTTGTCTTACTGTCTGTCCACTAAAATTAGTGCTTGCCTTTATACTGTACTTTATTCCTCATGATTCAAACAAAATTCCTAGGCATTGTATTTGATATCACCTATAGCTAGGGACTGAAAGCAACAGTTTTTCTGTGCAACGATACAAAGTATTTCTTATGTAAATAACATACTTAGTGATGATGCAAGACAACACTCTTAAAAACCCATTTGAATTTATTTAGGGAATATGCTAAATCTGCACAACCATAGCCAAACAATAAGATTATCAACACATCCATTTTTGAAAATTCACACTATAAATAATATATTTCTAAGAAAAAAACCTATGGCTAAATATAATATATTTTAAAGGTGCAGTATATATATAACAGAAATTACAAAGACTTCAATTTGATATGTTATATACTGGTTTATACCTTAGAACTAAAAGATCTAATATTTGAAGACTCATTTGCTAATATATTAGTTATTATTTTCAAAGGGAAAATCATTGGTAATATTTTGATTTTTTTTCATACTCTAAAATAAATAGATATTTTTCTAGTCAAATTTGAAAATATATACTAATTAGCTATAACCCCAGCCTACCAGTTCAAAGATAATTTATAACTCATAGCATTCTACTGCTGATAATTTTTAATGGGATTAACAATGGTGCATTGGAGCTGGTTTAATTAATCATGAGAGCCACTTGGAAACTTTTGCAGCTTCATTTTCTTTTTCCTCTTGTTTTTTTCCTTCTCTTTGCTTTCCCTCTTTTGCTTTGTTCTGTTTTTCTTTCTTTTCTTCCTGCCCTGTCTTCCTTCCTGCCTTTTTTCTTTCTGTAAAGAAATTATGCAGTGCTAACCTATTTCATATTAAATTTTCTAATTTATCTGACCATTTCTTTTTCTGTTGATGATACTGTAATGGATGTTTAGTCTAGTAACGTTGACTTTTAGTACAGCTACCCTATCATTTTGTAATAAATATGATACTGTTTGGTCTTATTTCAACAGGGAAAAATTGGTGTGGAGTACTTAAAATTACTTACCTATCTTATATGGATTATTGTAATCCTTCAGGAATCTAATGCTATCAAATTTGATAAAATAAGGCACTCTCCACCGTTCCTTTTAAAAGATGACATTCAGTTCTGGCTGGTGTGGCTCAGTGGATTGAGTGCCAACCTGCAAACGAAAGGGTAACTGGTTGGATTTCCAGCCTAGGGCACATCCTGGGTTGCAGGCCAGGTCCCCAGTGAGGGGTGTGTGAGAAGCAACCACACATTGATGTTTCCCTCCCTCTCTCCCTCCCTTTCTCTCTCTAAAATATAAAAAATATGCTATAAAAATATGACATTCAAAGTTAAGTTTTCTATTTTCTTCGTTTTGACATAATGGGCATATTCTGATAAAACAATAATAATAAAATATTGTAGCATGATACTACTCATGGCACTTGAGATTGTCCATTTACAACTGAGTTTCTGCAGTTTTCTGTGAGCTGAGCAGCAATGTGGAATGACGAGAGCTCCATGTACAATCTCTGTTGAAATTACTCAACCCTGCTCCACTGCCAAAACAGTCATAGACAATATGTGAACAAATATAACTTGTTACAATAAAACTTTATTTGTGAACACTCAAATTTGAATTTCATATAATTGTCACATGGCACAAAATCTTATCCTTCTTTCAATTTTTAAAAACTTTTTTAAAATGTCAAAACCATCATTAGATTGCTGGCTGTGCCAAAACAGGTTGACGGTCAGATTCCTTTTGCTCACTCTGGTTGTAGATCCGTCTGTTTGCATTCTTCTGGGAATTGTTTAGTACTTCATTATCTTTTAAATTTAATGAATGGCTTGCTCCATTTTCACTACTATCCATTTTATTTTTGTTATGGACTTAATGTTTGTGTCCCCTAAAACTCATATACTGATGACCTCTCAGTATAGCTTTATTTATAGATAGGGTCTAGGAAGAAGTAACTCAGATTAAATGAAGTCATAAAGGTAGAGCCCTGATGTGACAGAATAGATTCCTCACGTGGAGAGACACCAGAGGGCTCTCTCTCTCTCTTCATGTGCATGCACTGAGAAAAGGGTATGTGAGAATATAGTGAGAATGAGGTCACACTGCAAGACAGAAGGAAAACCCTTAACAGAAAAGAAATGTTCTGGGCCCTTAATCATGGAACTTTAGCTTCCAGGACTGTGAGAGAATAAATTTCTGTTTTTTAAGCTATCCAGACTGTGGTATTTATGGTAGTCCAAGTTGACTAATACAGTTTTCTTTAGAAAGTTTAAGAGCTGAACAATTGCACCACCAAAAGGCTAATGTCGTGAGGTGAAGAATAGCCCCATGTTCACCACATGCAGGGGCTGGAGACATGCATTAGACAACTTCACCAACTGTTAGAAGATTATTATTTTTGCACCTGATGCACATATTTCAAAAGAGTTCTCAAAGTACATACTGTGCTGATGGAAGTGTGAAACAACAGCTAAGAATAAGTTAGTATTTCATTATTCCATGACTTTGAACTGTTATGCTAAGCTCTCTTTATAATTTTTTGGGGATGTAAAAACAGTATGTATGTATGTATGTATGTATGTATATATGCATTTTTATTGAGGTATAATTCTCATACAACATTATATTAGTTTTGGGTATACAATATATTGATTTGATATTTGCATGTATTGCAAAACATCACCATAATAAGTCTAGTTAACATTTATCACCATATATAGTGATTCTCTTGGGAATCTTATGAGGGGTTTCCATACACTTAAAAACTTCAACTCTATCATAAAATGTTCTATTCTCTAAAGATAAATAGGTCTCTATTTTCTTTGGTAGATCATAAAAATGCCCTCAATTTCATATTTCTCCCAATATTCTTAACCTTTGTTATTTAACTTAGACAATAGATTAATTTCAGCCATGTGATCTCATTTGGCCATTGGGATGCTAACAAGCATGGATTAAAAAGAAGTTTGATAAATGGTTATGTAATTAGATTTTTCTTCTGTGATATTTTTTATCTCTGTAAAAAAAGACATACCTTGGCTCTCTGTTCCTCCTGTTCAATACCAAGCCGCATCTTTGTGCACAGTGCCAGCCTCAACCCTCCGACATGATGGTGAAGATCAGAGTGAATGGATTTGGCTGGTCACCAGGGCTGCTTTTTACTCTGGCAAAGTGGATGTTGTCGCCATCAGTGATCCTTTCTTTGACCTCAGCTGCATGATCTATAAGTTCCAGTATGATTCTACTCATGGCACATTCAAAGGCACAGTCAATGCTAAGAACAGGAAGCTTGTCATCAATGGAAAGTCCATTTCCATCTTATAGTAGGAGATCCTGGGGTGATGCTGGTGCTGAATATCATGTGGAGTCCACTGGTGTCTTCACTACCATGGAGAAGGCTGGGGCTTACTTGAAGGGTGGAGCCAAGAGGGTCATCATCTCTGCCCTCTCTGCAGATTCCCCCAAGTTTGTGATGGGTGTAAACCATGACAAATATAACAACTCCCTGAAGATTGTCAGCAATGCCTCTTGTACCACCAACTACTTGGCACCCCCACCAAGGTCATCCATGGGGATGACAATAATGACAACTTTGGCATCATGGTGGGACTCATGACCACAGTCAATGCCATCACCGCCACCCAGAAGACCATGGATGGCCCCTCTGGGAAACTATGGCATGATGGCCAAGGGGCTGCCCAGAACATCATTCTTGCTTCTATTGGCTCTGCCAAGGCTGTGGGCAAGTCATCCCTGAGCTGAATGGGAAGCTCACTGGCATGTCCTTCTGTGTCTCCACCCCCAATGTGTCGGCTGGGGATCTGACCTGTTGCCTGGACAAAGCTGCCAGATACTATGACTCAAGAAGATAGTAAAACAGGCATTAGAGGTCTCTCTCAAGTGCATCCTGGGCTAAATGGAGGACCAGGTTGTCGCCTGTGACTTTGACAGTGACATCCCCTCCTCCACCTTTGATGCTGGGGCTGGTATTGCCCTCAATGACCACCTTGTCAAGCTCATTTCCCAGTATGACAATGAATTTGGCTACAGCAACAGGATAGTTGACCTTATGGTTCACATGGCTTCCAAGGAGTAAGAGTCCCCTGCACCACCAGCCCCAGCAACAGAAAAAAGAGACCCTCAACTGCTGGGGAGTCCTTGTCCCAGACTGATCCCCCAACACACTGAAAATCTCCTGACCTCCAGTTTCCATCCTATACCCCCTGAAAAAGTGAGGGACTTAGGGATCCCTACCTCATTATGCACATTTAAAGTTCAGTGTACTCAGCCAAAACATAAGAAGACATACCGTTCTTTTCTCACTGGTCCCAGTGGAAGGATAAGATGTGAGGAGTGGAGCCAAGTTGCTCAAGTCACCCCAGATGAGTTCATATGCTATCAACAAAGCCCATTTGAGATTAGACAACTTCTAGCCTCATCACACATGAGCTATAATAATGAACAATTCTTAAGTCACTAAATTTAGCACTGCTTTTTTGATCCTCAATATCTTTAACTAGTTGATAAAACTTGATAAAAAACTGCTAATACCTATTGGGTATTTGCTGTGATGGCAATTAGGTCTTATTATATTTAGTGTTTATACAACTATATGAATTTAGTGTGATTTTTCCTTACCTTAAAGATAGAAATCATCTTTATAGATATTCAGCACAACTCTTGCTGAGCTAGGATTTTGACATACACTGGACTCTAGAACTTAGATTTTCAAGCACTATGCTTTTCTGTCTTTTAAAATGAACTAAACATCTTTGGCCTCAAAACTAAGATTTAAGATCCTCAGGATCTTATCACTAATACATTTGAAAGGTTTTTTTTAGAATGTAAACATTTTGATGGAGTGTTACTGCTTTAAAAATTGAGAAAGTATATTTCACTGGTAGCTACACAGTTCTTGTCTTGTTGGTATAGTACCAATTGACATCTTCAAGACTATTTCTAGTTTCATAGGCTTAATATATAAAATATTTGTTTTTTTTTTTCTGAGGGCTACATAGTCTACCTGGAGGATGTTTAAATTATTCTTCTGTTTTTAAATTATATATTATTTCCACATAATGAAATTTAGAAAGTTGTTACTAATTCTTTCAAGGTATAGACCAATTTATCTCAATTTTCTTTAAATTCTTTAGTGTCTTTTACACAATAGTCATGAGGTATAGCTATTAGTGCTAATAATAAATAATAATAATAATAATATTGAACATTATCTTTTTTTAAGTTTGTCTTGTATCATTATCCCACTTGGAGTGCCTTTCTTTTCCATGTTTGTCTGTCAAGAATTTTACAGTTTTCAAGACCCAGTACAAATGTGTCAGTTTTGTTGAAATTTCCTCCAATTTCTCATTCTAGGAGTTATCTCTTACTTCTTTCAATACTTTCAGAATGTTTCTAGGATTTATTTGATGTTATATTTTTTCCTGATTTATTTTATTTTCAAAGATTCCAAATCTACAGGAAATTGAAGGGGTGATGTAATAACCACCAAATATCCTTCACCAAATTTGCCTATCTTTTTTAGTTTGCCTATTCATCTTTATACATATTTTCTATTATTTTTTGTGCTAAATATCTAAAAGTAAGTTAAAGAAGCATGGCATGTCTCCCATGGTATTTCAGCATGAAGAGCATGGAACAAGAGCATTCTCCTATACAATCACATACCATCATCATGTGTACAATAATATTAACTCAAATAAGGTATTTACTTAAATTTGACTACTTATAGCAATAATGTCATTTCCATCTGTCCCTCCACCCCCAGGATTTAATCAAGGTTTATAGATGGGTCATATTATTAGTGATAATTAGAGAGATGATACTCCTAGAATGTATTAGTGTCATAATTAGCAATATTTCACCTGGAAGTGATTTGGCTTTAGAAGAAGGTGTTATTCAAAGTATATGCATATGTTTTAGTGGGGCATTGAAGGAAATTGGGGTGATGGTAATTATAAGGTTGTGAATTTAGATGATTTTTTGTTAATGGCTTGAAAGCCTTTTAAAAGCAAAGGGCACATTTAGATAATGGAAGTTAAAATTCAGGGCATAATATAAACGTCAAAATGCTTCCACAGCAGTATTTAAAGACATTATATCCTACAGGCTTAACTAGGCTGAAAATTGGGCCCAGGAATTAATTATAAGGGTGGTGGAGTTACAGAGGATACTGAATGAATATCTTCACAGATATCTTAAGTTAATTCAGCTCCCTGATATGAAAAAATTAAGACATACTTGTCTGGGATGAGGATATTTGAATTATGGACATGAGATCCATGAGTCCATTTTCCTCTGTGTTGATAGAAGAAACCTCTGATCACTGAGACAGTGAAGTCTCTCACCTCATACATACCTCATTTGTCTAGGAACCTTGTAAGGGCTCACACATGGATGTTTGTTCACTTCAAGTTTCTCCTTTGCTTCTGCTCATTGCCTCTAGATAAATAATTAGGGTCAGATCAAAACACAGCATGAAATATAATACAATTCCAGCAAATTGCATAGCTTTCTCACTTTGTCCCTGTCAGGTCCTGAGTGTACATAGGAGTTGATTTGGGAGGGTATATATGAGGTACTATAAGATATAAGGTAGGTATGAGGGAATGTATAATATAAGGCTGGATAATAGAAATATTATTGAGCCCTTTGTGATTTAGCAATTTCTGTATTGACATGGACCTGATGCTAGTTCTGATATGCTGTTGGGATGTTCATTTAAAGCCTGCATGTTGGATGATGGCAGAACCATTGCATTAAGAGGGACTAAGAGGAACTCTTGAAACTTCCCACTTCTCCATCCAAGAGAGTAAACTGAATGTCATATATTATCTTGAGAGTAATGTACCACATCAAAACTCAAAAGATGTAGCGTAGTAATGGTTGTCCCTATCCTAACCCCATTTTCTTCTTCTCTTTGTTCCTTGAAAAAACTGTGGAGCATGGTAGATGGTTATGGACTAGTGTAGATATAATAAGGGGTAGTTTTAATCAAAACAGCTGTTATGCCACATGATGCATATTTACATGAACAGGTCAACATTGCACCTGATATTCTTTATGATGCTACTAATCTGGTGAATGAATTCTTCTCAATTTCTATTAGTAGAGAGTATCACAAGTCACTTTCATTTTGGGGCAAGTCAATGAAACAAATTAACCCTTTTTCAAAGGGATGTCACTTATATGTCACAATATAGCTTGCAAGGACTTTGATCATCTTGACATTACAGAGAAAAGGACATCATGTTGGACTATTTTAATGACATCATGCTAATTGGACCACTTGGGAAAATGGAAAGTATGTTGAATATTCCATAAGATATATAAGTGACACAAGGAGGGATATATATTTTTTATAGATTTAGGGGCTTGCTGTACCAGTAAATTTTAAATTCTTTAAGGAGTCCAAATATCAGATATTTCCTGGAACTTCCCCTTTAGTAAAAGCAGGATATTACATTTTATACCCTCTACCTTTAAAAAACAGTCACCATGCTTGGAGATTGATTTTAGATTCTGAAGGCAATATGTATATACAGTTCCAAATACTGCTCTGACTTTTTTTTCTTCGGTGCCCCAAAATGCTGCAGCATATCAAACTGTAGTTCAAACTGAACAGCTTGCTCAAGTTTTATGGCAGAAGATATGATGACTCTAGAAATATTAGTGATATGGCATCTTTGGCAACTCCCATAGGAGATTCTTGGTCGGTATAGATATTTAAGATTCTAGAGCAAGGTTATGCTCTAGAACACAGAAGTGGGAAAAAATAGTCACCATTTGAGAAGCAACTCCTTGCATATGAGTAGAACCTGACCACTCATCTCATGTATACATATATATATATATATATATATATATATATATATATATCTGAAACTTCTCATCATTAGTTGGTATTATTAACTACATCAACTCATAAAGCTAGCTTTTGTAGAAATGTTTTATTCAGGATTGGCCCTGAGTATCCTTGTGGCCCTGGGTACAAAGAACTTTCACGAATGTGGCCCAGATTACCATTCATATGATCTGTTGCAAAAACGTCTTTATCAACTTATATCCATGACATCATTAGGGTTTCTTATGATCAAGTATCAGAGGAGAAATAAATTGGGGCTGGTAAAATTCCAATTTAAATTCACATGGTTCAGCTCACTATATTGATAGTCATTAAAAACAAATGTCTGCTATAATACAGATCCAACAAGCAAGACCTTGAAAAAAAATGAGGAAGAGAAATCTTTCCAGTTACTAGAGCTATGAACAGTTCATTTGGTCCCCCTCCTGTTTAGAAGAGGAAATAGACTAGAGAATATATGTTCATGAATACCTGGGAAAGTTTAAATAATTTGGTTGCTCATTATTTATGTACTTATCAGTTTTGTCTTATTATGTTATAAATCCACTTGATAAAAATACCAGCTTTTTGTTTTTCATCACTCTATACATTTTTGCATCAGGACATAGAGGATTTAGTAGATTATTAGGGTGTCCATAAAAAAGTGGCATAAATTTATTGGCTTAAGACAACAAAAATGCATTTTCTCACAACAGTTGAGAACGAAAGTCCAAATTTAAGGAGTTGGCAGGGTCACTCTTTCCCCCAAAGGCTTTGGAGGGATGATTGTTCCTTGTCTGTTTCATCTTCCGGTGACTCCTGGTGTCATTTGGTTTGTGGCAGCATAACTCCAATTCCTGTCTCAGTGCTCCATGGCCTTCTCTGTGTCAGTGTGCTTTCTATCTCTTATGAGGATCCTTTTATTGAAGTTAGGCCTGTCTTATTACAGTGTCATCTCATTAGGATTCTTCCTGTAATCTTCAAAGACTCTATTTCTAAATAAAATTACATTCTAAGATTTTGGATAGACATGTACGTTGTGGGGAATCATTAAAGTTGCCACAAGATATTAAACTATATTTTGTGATTGACAGTTGATTTTACTGTCTCTCTGATAGACTCATTTTAAAGTTTCAAAATGTAAATTTTAAGATTTTTATTTATTTAAAGGAACTCCTATAATTTTAGAAGACATATAGTATATAAACCATTTCATTGTTATTGATACAAGTTAAAGGTTTCATGTGCACTCATGGAGTTCTTCAATAAAGCTATTTTAACAAATTATAAAAGCTTTTAAAAATAATTTTAATATTGAAAACCCTCTATTGGTGTAGGTTATCAAGAAGTTGTGACTGCTAGTTTGACCCATGAGCGGGACTTGGACAATTGGAGGTTACTCATTCCCTCCCTTATTCTTGGATTGTGATTTCCATTAAACTTCCAAATACTAGAACTTGCCCCAAAACATATAATTGAGATAGTAATGTGGTAATGAGACCACCTGTACTGAATATGTGACTAAACCCTGCTAAGCCTTGTGTGTATGTGACTGACCCCAGTTAAGATACCAGAGAATAAGTGTAAAAACTACTTATCTTGTGGTCACCTAACACAAACCTCCCAAGTTCCCTTGTTATTAAACCTGTGATCTACCTTTCCTGAGTGATCTGCCTTTTTCTTTTTGTTTCTCTCTGCCATCTGTGTATGGGGGCCAACTTTAGATTATACCCAGAAGGCTCTCTCCAGGGAGGCTGTGATCCAGCATCCTATAACTATAATGTTTAGGTGATAGAACATTGTTATGACTTGATATGTGCCCCCAAAAAAGAGATGTTTAAGTTCTAACCCCTAATACCACAGAATGTGACTGTATTTGCATATACAGTCTTTATAAAGGTAATAAGGTTAGTATGAGTTTAACTGCTAGAAGAGGCAAAGAAACATTCTCCCTAGAACCATTAGGGAGAGTGTGGCCTGCTGATACCTTGATTCAGACTACTAGTTTCCAGAACTCAGAGGAAATAAATGTATATTATTTTAAGCCACCAGGTTTGTGGTACTTTTTAATGGAGTCATAGGAAACTCCAGTCATAGTTCTTTATATCATGGACTACTATGTCTGTTCTTGTGATATAAAATGATTTACATGTCTTTATAACATATTTTACAATTTACTTTTAATTACAGTTGACATACAATATTAGTTTCAGGTGTACAACATAGTGATTAGACATTTATATACTTTATGGAATGTTTACCCCAGTAAGTCTAGTACCCATATGACATCATACATAGTTATTACAATATTATTGACTGTATTCTATATGTTCTACTCCAGGACTATTTTTATAACTGGCAATTTGTACTTAATCCCTTTCATCTTTTTTACCCATCCTTCCAACTCTCCTCCCATCTGGTGATCATCAATTTATTCTTTGTACCTATGAGTTTGTGCTTCAGTTGTTCATTTATTTTAATTTTTTTAATTTCACATGTAAATTAAATCATATGATATTTGTCTTTCTCTGATGTATTTCACTTAACATAATATCCTCTAGGTACACCCATGTTGTTGCAAATGGTAAGATTACACTGTTTTTCATGGCTTAGTAATATTTCATTATACTACCTTTATCCATTCTCTATTGTTGAACACTTAGGTTGCTTCCAAATCTCAGCTATTGTAAACAATGCAATGAATGTAGGGACACATATCCCCTTTAAATTTTATTTTAAACAATTTAATGTGTAAGTTCACAGACTTTCTGAACTGTTTAATGATTGGTTGTTAAAATACAGCATGGCATTCTTGGAAAATAGAAATATAATGAGAGGGACTTTCAACCTTTTATGCCCACAGCACTGTTGGTAATATCATCCTCACTTTCACTGCAAGTCTAGATCACATAACTGTAGTTGAATTGAGGAGTGAATTGATGAAATAAAAAGCAGGTCTTCCCATGCAATATTTATGAAGTGAAACAAATAACGACAGGCTGATTGATGTTGAAAGTCAACTTATATTTCATAAGATATGTTTAATATGATTTGAATGTTTAGCATGGTTAACATATTTTTTATAAAGTGGCATTTGTTTATGTGATTTAGTTTTTGTTTGTTTTTGGTCCTTTATTTACCACATAGTCCATTTATTTGCTGGTGCCTCAAAACCATTATTTAACCTTACAAGCATGTACATTTAGGTTAATAAAAATGGGTTCATTGATTTATATTAGTTGCAAATTTCTTATCAACCAAGTATATTAGGCATCAAATCTTATGGGATGCAACCATCGGAGATAGGTTATTGTTAGTTCCCTTTGAGAGTTGAATTTGCTATTCTTAAGATATTTGTACAATTAAACCAAGTTCCAGTCTTATTAGCTACACTTGGCTTTTTGACTGATAGTGACTTGAAGTGTTAAATAATAACTTTCATAATGTGATCTTTAATGTTAAGCTGATTTTAGATGATTAACTAAATTATTCTAGCCATTTTATTTTATTTTACTTTATTTGTATAACATTTTATTTACTTATTTTTAGAGAGAGGAGAAAGCAGGGAGAAGAGAGAGAGAACATCAATGTGTGTTTGCCTCTCACATGCTCCCTACTAGGGACCTGGCTCTCAACCCAGGCATGTGCCCTGAATAGGAATCAAACCAGCAACCCTTTGGTTTGCAGGCTGGCACTCAGTCCACTGAGCCACACTAGCCAGGGCTATTCTAGACATTTTAATAAAAAAAAATAAATGTGTATCTTTCTTTCCCCAACCAATGTTGTGTTTCAACAAGACTATATTGATTGTAGGAATTTTGATGGTATGATAATATTATTTTGTCAAACATTTTCTATATTTTTAGACCTCATTTTAAAAATTTTCTTTTTAATTTTAGTAACAAACACACAATACTACATTTACCACCTTAAACATTTTAAAGTGTGTAGATCAGTAGTGCTTAATATATCACCATACCATACAACAGATCTCTAGAACTTTCTAATCTTACAAAGTTGAAACACTATTTTCATTAAACACTAATTATTCCTCACACCTACCCGAGCCCATGGCATTTTTAAACTATCCATTTTATTTTCCTACAATTAGTATTACTTTAGATTCCTCATATGTGTGGAATTATATAGTATATGTCCTTCTGCAATTGGCTTGTTTTACTTAGCATGGTATTCTCCAGGCTCAGTCATGCTATATGTAGCATGTGGGGGGTTTCCTCCCTTTTATAGCTGCACAATATTCCATTGTTTTTCATATCATCTTTTCTTCACTTTTGATCCAAATGTAAAAGTGTATTTCTATTAAATATGATGCAATTGTTTTTGATCCTAGGCATCTTATTAAAAGATTCTAATAAGTTTGTTTAAATTTCTTCCAGCTTCCCTATATTGATTTATACAGTTTTACTATAAAATGCTTCTCATTCTCCTTATCTATCAACTTCACACTAATAGTTTAGATGTCAGTACATTATAGTAATTTAAGTTCTATATTGTCCTTTAATCTTTCTATAATACCAAGGAGTAAGGAAGGGTTCCAGATTTAAAATGTAAAATTTCTAGAACCAGTGCTAATTTCAAACATGGGCAAATACAATCCTATATGTGCAGTGTGTGGGAGGTGAGCCATAAAACTATTAGTTAAGCAATGTGTCAGGCAGCAGTTATGTGCTTAAAACACTCTGAGATTCATTCATCTAAGTTGTCCCTAGTGACCTGTATTCATTAGGGTTCTGTAGAGAAACAAAACCACTAGAATATAAACCAAACCAGTAGGTTATCTATAAAAGGAGATTTATTATGAAAAATTTGCTCATGTGATTATAGAGGGTGAATCCCATCATCTAGCTGGAGTCTGCAAGCTGAAGACACAAGAAAGCTGGTAGTATAATTCAGTCTAAATTTAAAGGCCTGATGAGAACCAGGAAAGTTGATGGTTTAAATCCCAGTTCGTAGGTCTGTCTCATTTCAAACAGGTAGGCAGGAAACAAAATGGGCAAATTCCTCCTTTCTCTGCCTGTGTTCTATCCATATGGTCAACTGAGTGGATAACACCCACTCACATTGGGGAAAGCAAGCTGCTTCAGTAAGTCTGCTTATTCAAATACATCTCCTTAAAACAAAGGCAGTTATAAGGAAATAATCCTGCCTAACAAGAAACAATTATCCTCCTTGCAACCAAAAATACACCAATCTCTTGCCTTCCAAAAGAGGAGTTAAAGTCCTCAAGTGATGTTGACTTCAGGAGATATATATATCCTGATTAAATTATGTATATATAACATATATATGTGTATATAACATTTTATATATAAATGTTTATATATATATGTATGTATGTAGGTATGTATGTATATATGTATAAGATTTCTGAAGGTCTGGGGCATTATTATCTTGCCTGAATTGGAATGTTGTAGGTTTTCCATTGACTATAACTACAGGGTGTGAGGGCATGGTACCATTAAGAGACATATTTAGGGGATATTCTGTATTGTGGACATAACCTTCCTTACCTCCATTGTGGAGTAATTTCTAATTTCTTCTTAGTAGTCATGTTTAATTATTCCAGCTAACAACATTAGCATTAAGAGCCCAAAGTAAAATGGTGGCAGTCTTAAATCAGGTTAGTGGAATTGTTTTGTCTCACAGTAGAAACATCCCTCTCGCTGAAACTCAAACCTCTAGAGAGGTGGACCAGAAACAAAAAGCAAAGATTTTTGTTATTAACTAACTAGAAATAATAGTGAGTGGCACCACTCCTATTTTCACCCCTTGAATTATGGACCTGTGGATCTTAGCTATCAGAGAAATTGGCAAAATCAGCACCATGTATTGGAAGCTGATTCAGAGCATGTATGGCCTTCGGAAAAACCTAGGCCTGGCCCTGCAAATCCCAACTATCTAACACTATAACTGAGTCTTCAAAGGACCATTCCACAGTTTTATCAAGCCAGCTTCTTTAGGATAAAAGGAACATAGTAAGACCAGTAAATTTCATAAGCATAAGTCCATTGCCACAACTTCTTTTGCTATGCCTTGTTTTCCCTGATTAGAAGCAATGCTGTATGGAATACCATGATGGTAGATAAGGCATTCTGTATGTTCACAGATGGTAATTTTGACAGAAGCATTGTTTACAGGGAAGGAAAATATGAAACAAAAGTAAGTGCCTATTCCAATCAAAAAACACTGCCCTTTTTAAAATAGAAATGGTCAATGTAATCCATCTGCCACAAGTTAGCTGGCTTATCACCCCAGGAAATTGTGCCATACTGGGGACTCATTGCTGTTTTCTGTTGCTGGAAGATTGGGCACTCCGCAGTGACCATAGCCAGGTTGACCTTGGTGCATGGGAGTTCACATGGCTGAGCCCATGCATAATCTCCATCACTGCCATAATGGACACTTTGTTCATGAGTTTATCAGGTGCAGAGTAGATCAAGAAAGAGAGTGACAGAATCCACAGATTGATCATCCTACCCACTTAAGCATTCACATGTGACACACATACCTTCTTGTGTTCTTCCCATTTAGAGAGGTCTATTCACATAGCTCTTCCACAATTTCTTTATCACTTATTTTCTATATTTCTTCACATTTCTAACCATCCAGCCAAATAATTTGCCACAGTCCATGAATAAGTATATAATCACACAGCTGAACATTTTTTTCTTCTTAATGATGTGAACAACCAGGTGAATTGCTTAAAGCTCTGCTCACTGAGAAGATTGTTTTTCATCACTGCCCTTCAGGGATGTTCCAGAGAGCAGCTGTAGTGTCCAGGGTCCACTTTGAGTGGTACCTTCATGTCATGCATAAAAATCTATAAATCAGGCCCATCTTCTCTTCCTCTGTCAACTTGTTACAGGGAACTTTCCATGAAGCTATAAAATGCAGGTTGAGGGAGAGAGGCAGTAGCAAGAATGAGAACCATGGGCATTTAAGCCATTGTTTGCTTGTTCATTTTTATTGTTGTGCAATTACAGTTGTCCCCATTTTTACACCATCCCATTCTCCCATCCTATCCACCCCTACCTCCCACTTTCAATCCTCTTCCCTATCCAGTTATCTTTGTCCATGGGTCCTTTATACATGTTCCTTGATGACCCTTCCACTTCTATCCCTCTTCCCCCTCCCTCTACTTACTGTCAGTTTCTTCTTTATTTCTATGGCTCTGGTTGTATTTTGCTCACTTATTTGTTTTGTTGATTAGATTCCACTTATAGATGAGATCATATGGCATTTGTCTTTTTCGCCCTGGCTTATTTCATTTAGCATAATACTCTCCAGTTCCATCTATGCTATCATGAAGGGTGGGAGTTCTTCCTTTCTGCTGTGTAGTATTCCATTGTGTAAATGTACCACAGTTTTTTCATCCACTCATTTACTGATGGGCGCTTAGGCTGCTTCTGGCACTTGGCTATTAGAAATTGCACTGCTATGAACATTGGGGTGCACAGGTTCTTTTGAATTGGTGTTTCAGGATCCTTAGGGTAAAATCCTATCAGTTTAATTGCAGGGTCAAAAGGCAGTTCCAGTTTTAATGTTTTGAGGAAATTCCATACTGTTTTCCACAGTGGTTGCACAAGTCTGCATTCCCACCAACAGTGAACTAGGGTTCCCTTTTCCCCACAACCTCACCAGCACTTGTTTGTTGATTTGGTTATGATGGCCACTCTGACTGTTATGAAGTGATATCTCATTGTGGTTTTAATTTGCATCTCTCTGATGGCTAGTGATGTTGAGCATTCTTTCATATGTCTCTGGGCCCTCTGTATATCCTCCTTGGAGAAGTGTCTGTTAAGCCATTTTTTAAATGTAATTACTGACCCTTCAAGGTCTGCTCAGACCCTATTCTATACATATTACTTCCATTTTATTATAGAATTTTGCTGTGTATTCCCAACTTTATGAATTGGTAGGTTAGATAACAAGTTCATGATAGGCAGCTTAGGTTACATGGTAACTAGGTGTCCCTTGGTGAAATGTTTAGTGTCTAGTAAGGTCTAATACCAGGCCACAAGCTGTTTCTCAAAAGGGAACTACTTATCTGTGGATAATAGCAGAGGATTGCTTCAAAATCCTAAAGGCCTGTGTTTCAGTCCATCTACAGAGGCTTCTGAATGTTCTTTCTCAACAACATCCCTATCTGTCATTGATCCTTCAAGCATCATTGGATCTTCTGGATCATATGGCCCAAGTGACAGGAGCTTGCAGAGCAGCCTGTACCTGTTACAGGGTCTTCTCTTATTCTGGGCCAAATTATGCCCCTCCTTCCAATTTATATGTTGAAACTCTACCCCATAATGTGCTGATGGTTAATTTCTGCTGTTTAAAAATTACTAGATTTATAGCATTTTGCTAACAATCTGAACTAAGACAGGGCCCCACTCAAAATAGGAGCTTTTTGGGTCAATTAGTAAATGCGCCAGAACAACATACTCCACTGAGGAATATGGTGGTTCCCAAATCCAAAGAGGCCCACTAAGTATTGTGCATCTTTCCCGGTTGCAGAAGGAGTCAGATGCAACTACTGATTCTTCACCTTAGAAAGGGTATCTCAACATGCCAACACCACTGGACACCTAGAAAAAATTAGTCATTACCAATCCTTATCCCACACATCAAATGTCTTCTGTAAAAATGTGTATCTGTTCTGCTATATCTATTTTATTCTGGGGCACTGAGGCAAGAATACTCAAAAGTATTTAAATACTCAAAACTCTTATCCAAATTCCTAGCTTCTGCTTAAATTAATGCATTGTTCATTCTCTACTTCTCAGCTCATATGATTCAACTTTCCTTCTTATA
The DNA here is from genome assembly GCA_028533065.1 of Trachops cirrhosus. Classification (NCBI taxonomy): domain Eukaryota; kingdom Metazoa; phylum Chordata; class Mammalia; order Chiroptera; family Phyllostomidae; genus Trachops; species Trachops cirrhosus. The sequence continues at coordinate 128,153,957 of CM052539.1, forward strand.
AATGTATTGATATCAAAAGGGACAATATCAAGTAACTGCCACATTTATATATGTCACATATACATATGTTGCAATACCTCCCATTCTAATAAGAATGTCAAATATTAATGGGAATATTGCCTGACATTCTTATACGAATTGACACATTGGTGAGCATCGGCAGCACACTTGGCTTGCAAAACAAATTTAAGAATTCAATTGTCAGCAAAGAGCAACATTTTGTTGTTCTTATTTTTTCTTGTATGTGTGGTATTTCCCTAACACATCACTGGGATAAGAAAGAATATTAACTTTTGGGTTATGAAGTAGAAACTCTGGAGCTGAACTTTCTGCTTGCATTAAAAATCTGACTTTTTAAAAATATTGTATTTATTGATTTGAGAGACAGGGAGAGAGATCTGTTGTTCCACTTATTTATGCACTCATTTGTTGATTCTTGTATCTGCCCTGACTGGGGATCAAACCTGCAACCTTGGTGTAACAGGACAACACTCTAACCAACTGAGTAACCAGCCAGTCCCCAAAATCTGATTTCTTATTTACTGGCTTTATCATTCTGGGGAAGTTATAAATAATGTTATCCCTCAATTTGCCTGTCAGTAAAAAGATCATCATTATGTATAAAAGTGTTATTGTAAGAATTAAATAAGACACTGTTAGAAACTTAGAATTGTGACTTCTACAAACTAAAAACTCCATAAATATGAACTCTTCATTATTCTTATGCAAAGGAAAGGTGTACATCTTTTCTTGAATATTTAAAATTACCTGTGGATGCAAAATTTACAAGCTGATTCTTTGAAATATTATTTTCTATACTTGCTTTTGGAGTGATTTTGAGAATCAGATGAGATAGTATAAGAAAGGGCATTGTGCACTTCTGTATTTTATATGGTTTAATTGTCACACAAATATATAGGTAGAATGACTTACACATTTCCTAGGAAGTGATTTTTTTTTTTACTTCTTTCCTTGAATGCCTTGGGCATTCATTTGAGACTGATCTCTCCTTGTGAAAGTCTTTAGGAGCAAAGGAGAAATGTGGTGTAATGTGTTCTTGATCCCTTGGGCTCTCAGAAAGCTCTCTAAGGAACATGGAAATAAAAATTGAAATTTTCTGAGGTTCTACTGTACCCTTGTTTTAATTCTACTATAAAATGCTTACAGGTATACCTTAAATATTAGCTTTTATATAAACAGTGAATAGGTTGAGCTTTTGATATTTTCATGCCAAATATGCATCAGGCATATCTTTTGGAAAACAGGGATGTACAACTTAACTTTCAGCATGTTTTGTGGAGTCCTCACTGGGGGTTAAAGGTCTTGTTTTAGACCTATTGGACATTGATGTTTGATAAATTATTTATCATATTAGATTACACATGATGAATTAATAACATTATAGTCATAATTAAAATAGTTGCTTAAGCTGAAACACTAAAACATTTTATTATAAAGTAAACACTTCCTGATAAGAACCTGCTAAATATTGAGCAAACAAGAAAATTTCTCCATATTCCTGTTTTCTGAAGTAAAATAATAAGAACAATAAATAGTTGGTAATTTCTGAGCTTTACATATAATGGTGTTCTTTCTTCCAAGATTAAGACAGTGAAGGGAAATATATTTTCCATTATTTTGAAAACTAATCACTTTTTGTAAAAGAGTTATGATTTTAAATGTGCAATAATACCTAAAGTATTATTTTATCTTTTTAGCATTTTGAAAATATCTGTCTGCTCCTCGTGCTCACACTCTCATCCTGGTACTTTCTAGAGTCATTAGTTATGAGCAATTATGTCGAGATCAACCAGCACTCTTCTTAAAAGAGTGAGAGGAGTAAAAGTACCCATAGTATAAAAATGCTTTGATGTTAAGGGTCTCCTGCTGAAGTTGAGCTACATATTACTGTTTGTTATCCTGTCTTTTTGTTTCCTGTCAACTTTTTGATCCCCTTGCCAATGAAATCTCTTTTTCATTGCTAAAATCTTCTGTGTACATTTGCGGGGGCATGATGTATACTATTCTCCTTTTATCTCATTTAGTTCTTTAGTTATTTATTTCACAAAAGGTGAATGCTCATTTGGCTTCTTATTCTTCCTCCCCTGGCATCTGGTGACAATAGCTGCAATTTCTGGAAGCTGATGATCACAGGCTCCAATCCCAGTTTTGCTGCTTATAAGCTTCACGCCATTTGGCAAGTCCTTTAAAATCTGTGGCCCTTAATTTACTCATTTATTAAGTGATTATACAATAGCAATTCCAGTATGCCCAATATTGCTGTGAGGATGTAACTGAACACTGTACTTAAACTGTGTACAGTAGTTCCCCCTTATCCACACGGGTTTCATTCCGAGATCCCCAGTGGATACTTAGAACTATGGATAGTACTAAACCCAGTTGGTATACTGTTTTTCTCCCTGTGCATACATACCTATGACAAAATTTAATATATAAATTAGGAGATTGCACAGACAGAAGCTTGTTTCTTATTGTAGCTCTTAGTTCCTCAGCATATATTTTTTCTTTCCTTATTAAGCAGAGAACATTCCGCTTTTGTTTTTAAAGAAAGCACTTAACAGCATCTGTTTGGCATACCCAAAATGCCAGAATCACTACTCTTGTGCTTTGTAGGCATTATTAAGTAAAATAAGGGCTACTTAAAAACAAGTACCATGATCAATTTGATAACTGAGATGGCTACCAAATGACTAATGGGAGGGGCGTGTGTATAGTGCAGAGACACTGGACACAGGGATAATTCAAGTCTTTGCAAGCCTTATACAAGATTTCATCATGCTATTATCACTGTTTTAATTTCTTTTTTGTGAATGACTAATGATGTTGAAATCTTTTCATGTGCTTATTTGCCATCTAATATGCTTTTCTTCATAACTTTTTCCTATTTTCTAATGAAATACATTTTTTCTGTTAAAAAAAGATTTCATCATACTACTCAGCACAGTATATACTTTATAACATATATATATATATAAATTTTATTTCTAGAATTTTCATCTAATATTTTTGGATCATGGTTGATCATGAGTAACTAAAACTGTGAAAAACAAAATAGCAAACACAGGGTTATTACTTCATACCCCAGTGAGCACTCAGATAATATTAATACAAAAGGAGGAAAGTACCTTATTTCCAAATCCAGGATTTTTGGCAAATTCTCTTAGACACTATAACCCAGCAAATTTCAGACAACCAAACTTTTGTTAAATGTTTATTTATCTATATCAAATTACAAAGACATAAATGCCCTGCACCAAGAAGTGAACAAATTATAAAATTGTCATTAATTTCTAATTAACTTGCTTGTATAAGTTTAGGTATTTTAAATCTAAGGAAGCATTTGTTCAGATGTACACAAATCTTACCACTATGCGATTATGCCAAAAATGATAAGATTTGAATGATAATTATATTATAGAAAATAATTCTGATTATCCAACTAGATGTTTGAATTTCCAATTAAAAAATTTCAGTGCTTCCTTTTATACCCTGATTCACTACTGAATTTCACTACTGATTCACTACTCCACCAGTATATGTCATTAACATTTTATGTAGACCAGCTTTACCACCCCCCACCACACATACATACTATTATGGAAATTGATTTTTGATTTTCTTAGTAATGGATCAGTGTCAACTAGTTCATTCTATGTGATTGTTAAGAACAACAACAGTGATACAGCTGGACTTTCCCCATAGCTTTCAAAGATTTAATGCAATACTTGAGTTGACCACTGGCCATTTGTTTGGTATGCTGCCCATGCCACTCATCATAACTGTTAATGTATACTTGGCTTTGTGGCTTTTTAAAACCTCTCTAGACCTAAGGGATTCTCAGAATATTACCTTTTTCAGCTTGCCAAAAATGAATTGATTATGTTTAGATGTTATCCAAAGTATTATTTAGAGTTTGCTGCATTTCAGATATGGTTGGTGTGCTCTATAAGAAAGTATATGTCATAGTTACATTATTTAATCTATATTAATCAGACAAATAAAGACTAAGAAATGGGATTATAGATCATCTTGTCCTGAAGAGGTAATGTAATTTTAAAATACTAAACTAGGCTGACATCTGGAGTTGTCTGTTAAATTAATCATTTTCTTCAGCACAATAGTTTAGATTTGTACATATGTCTTAGATATACATATCTTATGAGACATTATCACTTATCAGATTTGAAAGCTGCATAACAACCTAAGGGGAAAATAACTGTAAGAATTATATTTCCAGAGACTAGGAACCTTCAGGGTATGACAAATCTGTCTAGAGAATTTGTAAACAATGTATAAATCTATTTTCTAAAAGTAGATAGACTATAGAAATGATTTGAATAAAAAAATGAAGGTCATATTTATTCTTCAGAAATAAAATTATGGATTTCCTTAAAACTGAGAAACAAAAAGAAATAACATACATAATTAAATTTCTGCTGTTTTAAAGTTTACTTTCAGAAATCTTAGCAATTTTAAATTATTATAGGAATGAAATCACCAATAACATCTTCACCATTATAAAACTAGAAAAATTAATAACTTTAAAATGAAAAAGTCTATATTATCTAGTAAGTGTTTTTATTTGTTGTTCTATTACAGTTGTCCCAATTTTCCCCCCTTTCCCTCCTCAGTTCCATCTGCTCCCCACTCCCTTATCTACTAAGTTTTAATTTGAATATCACTGTGTAAGACAGTATTGTGTGTATATCATTGTTGAATCCCATATTTTAACTTTCACATCCCTGTCTAATGCCCACTACAGGACTGGTAAAGCTAAGTATGCACATTGTCAAGTACCATTTTTCAGGTAGCTGTTGCCATATAAAACATATAGGACTTATGTGATATGCCAAAGTTAATAAGGACATCTCAACTAAAATTGGAGACTGGAGAGCTTGTAGAGGGAACTCTCAAACTCCGCCACCTGAAGTCAATTACTCCAAACAGGAAGAGGTCAATTACAAACAAAAATAGGAAAAGAAATATCTCGCACCCCTACATAGAAAGTACAACTACCTTACTACCTCAGGGTGGAGACAGATTTTCCTCTTGCCCACACCAGGCCCACCCAATTGAATTGCAACAGCTTGGCCGTTGAAAAGCCATTGTCACCTGAACTCTTACTTTGCTACAATGAACTTGTATTTTTCTCTTGCTGATTACTTCCTTGTCTCACCCTTTGTCCTCGAACAGCCTTCCATCTTGTACAATGCTTGAGAGAATCTCTCTGCTTGCTAGATAAGATGCTGCCTGTTTCATGAGTTATTTAATAAAACCAATTAGATTTCAAATTTACTCAGTTAACTTTATTTATTGACAGTTTTAAGTGGAAGTTTTCTGGAGGACATTTGGGAAAGACTTTTTTCGGATAAAGGAAGTTTCTTTCTGTCTTAAAAAATGGTTACAAAAGTTTAAGATTCAGGGAAAGTTTTGTGACCGTTAAAAACAGCTAAAGAAATCATCTGAAATCTTGGGCTACTGAACTAATATCAACAGCTACCTACCTTCAATTCTTCTATTATATCAAGAGAGTAATACTCCTCTATTCTTTTAAACCAGTGTTAGTCTGGTTTCTATTATGTACTGCTGAAAAAATTTTTCTGATTGCTGAATCCATTTATATATGTGTATTAATTATGAGAAATCTGTGTTACTAATTTTGAAAGCATTACATTTGTGATCAACATAAATCGAAAACTCACCCGTTTTGAATTGTCAACTGGTGCAATAAAATATTTTGAAAGTTCTCCAGGGAGCTAAAAGGATCTCCAGATGCCACAAGAGTGTTGTGTATATGTGGAAAGAATAAGTAAAATAATTATTATACTTTTAACTAGAAAAGTTCTACTTTTATTTATTAGGCTATCATTTAGTGTTATTTTGAAAAGGTAGTTTTATGGCTAAAATATTTCTGAGAGCCACTATTAGAAATACAAGAAAAGATTGTACTATGAGTTGAAAATCCTGGTTTCCTGCCTCATCCCTACTTTCTGACTTCTTAGCCACATTGCTTCTAATGAAACAACCTTTAAACCTTTAAATATTCAGGTATATCCCATATTCATTTACATGCAGACTTTCATATAATAATTAGGTAAATCACACAGAAATACTTGTAGCAATGACATATACTTTTAACCACTGGTTCATACAGTTATCTTTGAAAATGTTCATATACATGTATAGGGTGGGACAAAGGTAGGTTTATAGTAGTTTGTATAAAAGGAATATGATAGTTAATAAATAACAATACAGAAATAAACTGTTCCATGTGCTCACAACTGCAAACCTATTTTGCCCAACTGTGTATCTGATTTAAAATTTAGTGAGCAACCTAATATTTTTAATATGTGATTACTAATTGAAGCAGGTTTGTATACAAACAGAAAAATTGATACATAGATATTTTTGCACAAGAATAGTTAAGTCACATATCTGAAAAAATTTTATACAAAGGATGATTCTCTATCTTAAGGGATGGGTAATAGAGTGAGACAATTTGACCAAGTAATATGTCTTATATGTCTTCACTTTAATAAAAAATGTTATATACTTCTGTGTTCATGATACTGGCACCATTAAATATACTTTATTAAATATATATATATTCCAAAAATTAAAACAAACTTAAAAATACATAATTTATATATATATGTAAAGAAATTCATTCATTTGAATATACTAAAAATATCCAGTTGCCCCTAACATACTTTGCATGAACCTTGGAAAGGTATGAAATTTGATACACTCTTTTTCATGTAATCAGCTCTAAAATCTTTCCTTAAATTACTTCATGTCAATTTTAAACTAAAGTTGAGTTGAAACTGTAGAAGATATAAAATTACCATAGTAACTCAAAATTTAAAACTAAAATCTTTAACAAGCAAGATTTTATTTCTCCAAGAAGAAAAAAAAAGAAAACATTTCCCAAAGGTTAAATAATACTTACGCCATTACCACTAATTCTCATAGTAGGAACTCGGTAAAACTAGCAGTGCCTAATCTTTTTCTCATTCTATGCCAAGATCTTAGATGATGGCAAATGGATGAGTACCCTGTCCTGCCAAAACAACTAACCTTGGAATGATGACAGGAGAAGAAGTTTAAGCTTCAATTGATTCTTATGATTTAGAACTCACTAAATATGGGAAAGTGACAAGCTTGGCCTTTTAAAGGAAAAAAAAAATTGTATCAGATGTAAAAAATCCAAAATCCTTCTCTGCATTCTTAGTTTCTTTATGTGTCTGAGCCCATTCCTGATAATGACTCCTCCTCCTACTCCTTCTTCTCATACTCATCTTCCTTCTCCTTCTTAACAGTGTATGACACTGGAAGTCTCTAAGCAATCAAGTTTCTTAGAGCTGTAGTTTATCTGCCACCTCTACAGGCCTTTCCACTCATAATACCAAAGTGGTCAGCATTAATATTACTATCAAATAGCACATTTTAAAAGTATTTCCTTTTAACTTTTCTTCTCTCTGGCAACTTCTTCCATAAAGGATATACCTTTCTAGTCAGCAAAGTTAATCAAGTATTATAATAATCTCTGTTATCAACTACCATTTAGTTGGCAGTTTAAGGTCTCTCTAAATATCTTTTAGATCAAACTTTCTGGATCTTGAAAGTTATATTTAAGCACCCCCCCTATTTTCAAAAGTACCAATATCTAAGTCATTTATTAGAGATATGCAAGTAATAATTAGTATGTATAAAATGTTCTGGTGCCTGCAAACTGCATTATCAATTATCTCACCCCTCAAAACCACATTTTGTTTAAAGAAAGAATGTCAGAAATTTATTCAGAACTATTATAATTGTTTCAGTGAAAAAAAATCTGTGTAACTTCACAAGCTCGTTTTCTTGATTGCTTTACAGTTAAGCATAGGGTTACTGACAGCCCTAGTCCAGGGTTTTCACATTGTGGAAGTGAGCAGTAGGGACTCATTACATAGTTTGAGTGCTGCTGTAACTGGAAGATCTCTCTGAAGGCTCATTTTCACTGCTCTTGTTTCCTCTGAAAAAGACAAATGATGTTTTGCTCTCTGAAGGGGTCTCAGTATAGTAGATACCCAAGGTAGATCTGTAGAGTATAGCATAGTGAATGAATAACTAGATAGCCATATATATATATAAATAAATGTATATATGTATATATAAATAAATAAATTGAGAAATTGAGAAATTTATAAATATGTGGAAATTAAAGCACCAACCAAAAATAACAAGGAAATTATAAATACTTTGACATGAATGAAAATAAATTTAACATGTACAAAAATATAAGATATTGCTATAATAGTGATTAGAGAGAAATGTGTGCCTGTTAACATTTATATTAAAAAATGAGAAATATCTCAGATTATTATGTTACTCTTTCACTTTAAAGCACTGGTAAAAGAAGAATAAATTAAAAGTAAAGCAGACAGAAGTTAGGGCATAATAAAGAACAGAAAGAAGTTAAATACAATAAATAATTAAAAACAATAGAAAAATCAACTAATCTGAATTATGGTGTTTTACAAAGGCCAGCTTCACAAAAAAGTTTAAGTTGATTTGCCAAGACAGATGAAAGAGTACACTAGATTACTAAAATCACAGACGGGACAAGACACACTGCTACAGATATTACAGTCTTTTTTAAAAAGGAATATAAGAGTATAATATGAACAAGTAGATGGCAAAAAGTTAGATAACTTCAGTGAAATAGACAGATTCCTTTAAAGCCACAAACTAATATATTTGATTCAAGAAGAGATAGAAAATCTGAGTAGACTTTAATGTAACAGGAGACTAAATTAATAATTTACAAAGCCTCCAAAAGAATACCTATCCAAGATGGCTTCACTGGTAAATCTTATCAAATATTTAAGAAGAATTAATACCAATTCTTCACAACCACAGTCTTCCAAAAATTAGAAGAAGAAGGAGGAATAGTTCTCATCTTAAAGCATAAACTATCAACAAAATGAAAGGACAACCCACTGAAAGGGAGAACATATTTGCTTATATATCTAATAAGGGGTTAATATCCAAAATTTATGAAGAACTTGTAAAACTCAACACCAAAAACACAAATAATTCAATTAAAAATTGACAAAAGACCTGAATAGACACCTCTTCAAAGAAGATATAAAGATGGCAAATAAACACAAGAAAAGTTGCTCAATGGCACTGATCATCAGAGAAATGCAAAATAAATCCACAGTGAGATATCACCTCACACCTATCAGAAAGACTATTATCATAAATCAACAAACAACAAGTGCTAGGGACATGTGGAGAAAGGGGAACCCTTCTGCACTGTGGTTGAGAATGCGGATTGCAGCAGCCACTGTGGAAAGCATACCTTAAAATTGAAAATGGACTGTCTTATGACTCAGCAATTCCACTTCTGGGAATGTATCTTAAAAAAAAAAAAACACTAATTAGAAATAATATGTACACCCCTATTTGATTACAGTGTTATTTATAATGGCCAAGATATGGAAGCAGCTCAAGTGTCCATCAGTAGAGGAATGAATAAAGCAGCTACAGTATACTTTCATAGTGGAATAATATATGGCCATAAAAAAAGAAGAAAATTTTACCCTTAAGAACAGCATGGGTGGATCTGGAGAATATTATGCTAAGTGAAATAAGCCAGTCAGAGAAAGACAAGTACCATATGAGTTTACTCATATGTGAAACCTAATAAACAACATAGAGACAGACTCACAGATAGAGAGCTGACTGACAACTCTGAGGTCAGGAAAGTTAGGGGGTGGAGATATTGAGCAAAAAAGAAAAGGAACTTATGGATACAGACAATGATGTGATAATTGTGGGAGGGTTAGAGGTGGAGTTGGAAGAAGGTATTGATGGGATAAATTGTAATGGGAAAAATACACTGCAAAATGAACTATTAAAAAATAAAGTATCAGGTCTATACTTGACAAAATGAGACATCTCTTCATGATAAAAACACTCACTAAAATAAAAATAAAAGGTTATTTCCTCAACCCTATACTGGATAGGGAAGCTATGGAAAAACCTACAGCTAATGTCATACAGAATGGTTAATAACTAAATGCTTTCTTCTTAGCACAAGAGACAAAATAAAAAGGATGCCCACTCTTACCACTTCTCATAGCATTGTATTAGAGTATTTAGCCAGGTAAGTTGCTCAAGGAAAAGAAAAAAAAGTCCACTTGGGAAACAAGTAAGTAAAACATTCTCATTTTGCATATATTATAATCTGAATACAGATAATTCTATTTAATTCATTAATTTTTTGAACTAGTAAATGAATGCAGAAAGTTTACAAGCTATGTAATCAAAGTTAAAAAATCAATTGTGATTCTGTATACTAGTAAAGGATAATCCAGAAATAAGGTTAAAGTCTATTCCATTTGCAAAGGAATAAAATACTTAAAAAAATAAAAATAAGTGTAAAATCTGTATGCTGAAAACAGTACATTGTGGAAAGAATTTAGAGAACGCCTACTAAATGAAAAATGTCACATATTCTTAGATCAGGACACTTAATGTTGTTAAGATGACAACACTGTCCAAACTGATCTACGGATTCAACGCATTCTCTATAACAATTCCAACTTAATTATTTGCAGAAGTGGCAAGCTGACCCTAAGTTTTACAAAGAAATAGTAGGTATAGAGAACAGTCAAATAATCTCAAAACACAACAACAAAAAAACAAATTTGGAAAACTCTCACATCTGATTTTAAATTTTACTACAAAGTTATAGTAATCGAGAGAGTGTGATGGTGGTATAAGGATAGAAATTTTGTTAAATAGAATAGGGTAGAGATTCTAGAAATAAACCCATCACTAATAGAAGATTGATTTTAAATTCATTACCTTATTTTATTGAATTTATTGTAGTGACATTAATTAATAAAATTATATAAGTTTCAGGGGTAAAATTCTATAATACATCTTCTCTGTATAAATTGTATTGAGTGTTCACCACAAGTCATCTCCTTCTATCACCATTTACCCCTTCTTCACCCTCTTCTACCTCTCCCCACCATCTGTCCCTCTGGTATTCACCACACTGTTGTCTATGATGTTTTTCTTTCATCACATTTTTCACCAAGCCCCCCTATACTCCTCCCCTCTAACAGCTGTCAGTCTATGAATCTGTTTCTATTTTGTTTGTTATTTTGTTCATTATATTTCACATGTAAATGAAGTCATACAGTATTAGTCTTTCTCTGATTTGGCTTATTTTACTCAGCAAAATAATCTTTTGGTTCAGCCATCCTGTCTCAAAAGGTAATATTTTGTTCTTTTTTACGTCAGAGAGGTATTCAATTGTGCAAATATACCACAACTTTTTTATCCACTCATATACTGGTGGACAGTTGGGCTGCTTCCAAGTCTTGGCTATTGTAAATAATAATACAGTAAACATAGGGATGTGTATGTACTTTAGAATTTCAGGTTTCTATGGATATATTCCCAGAAGTGGAATCACTGGGTCAAAAGGCAGTGATTTTCCATTTTCAGTTTTTGAGATAACTCTATACTACTTTCCACAGTGGCTGCAACAGTCTGCATTCCCACCAATAGTACGATAGGATTTCCCTTTCTCCATGTCCTCACCATCACTTGTTTGTTGATTTATTGATGATAGCCATTCTGAAAGGTGCAGTGATGCCTCGCTGTGGTTTTAATTTTCGCTTCTCTGATGCTTTGTGACATTGAACATCTTTTTATAGGTCTATTGGCCGTCTGTATGTCTTCTTTGGAGAAATGTCTATTCAGGTCCATTGACCATTTTTTAGTTGGGTGGTTTTGGGCTTTTTGATGTTGAGGTTTTTAAGTTCTTCATAAATTTTGGATATTAACCCTTTATCAGTGTATCACTGGGAAATATATTCCCCCGTTCAGTGAGCTGTCTTTCATTTTGTTGATCATCTCCTTTGCTGTGCAAAACATTTAAGTTGATGTACTACCTTTTTGTTTATTTTTTTCTTTTGTTTCCTTTGCCCATAGTGATATAGGAGAAAAAAATACTGCTATGACAGATATCTGAGATTTTACCGCCTATGTTTTCTTCTAGGCTTTTTTATTTTTTTTGTCTAATTTTGAAGTCTTTAATTCATTTTTAATTTATTCTTCTGTGTAGTTGATGAGCATGCCAGGATAATGCAATTGGGAAAAAAATAGACTTTTCTAGAAATAGTGCTGAGACAAGTAGATATCCATATGCATGAGATTGAAATTAGGCTCCAATCTCAACAACATACACAAAAACTACCTCAAAATAAATCATGATCTAAATATAAAGCTAAAAATATGTATTGTTTAGGGGAAAATGACAGTAAATATTTATGACTTTGTATTAGGTAAAGCCTTAGACATCAAAACAAAAGCACAGTGACAAAAATTCTGATAAATTGAACATTGTATAAGTTAAACACTTTTGTGTTTAAAGATCATTGTCAAGAAAGTAAAAGCGAAAAAGTAACCTACAGAATAGAAGAGAATATTTGGTAATTATACATCTGATAAGAGCTAAATCAATAATGTATAAATATCTCTTAAAAGTCAATAATAGAATACAAAATAAGAAATTAAAATTTGGCATTGCATCTGAGACATTTTTCCAAAGTCGATGTAAAAGTAGACAATAAGCACCTGAAAGAATGTTCTACATTACTAGCCATGTGAAAAATGAAAATGAAAATCCCATTGGGATACCATCTCACATTCACTACGATGGCTGTAATGAAAAGGACATGGAATAGCAAGTTTTGCTCAGGATGTGAAGAAATGGCAACACTCATATATTTTTGGTTAAATGTAAAATTGTGCAGCTATTTTGGGAAATAGTAGTTTCTTAAAATACTAAACATAGAGGAACTAGGATTTCTACTTCTAGATATACACCCAGTAGAGATTAAACCATAACAGCCACATACAAAATTTTGTGTGTGTATGATAAAATATTATTTAGCAATAAAAGGGAATGAAGTACTGGTATCTGTTACAACACAGGTAAACTTCCAAAGCATGCTAAGAGAATTAATCCAGTCACAACAGACACATATAATTCCACTTTTTAAAAATATTCAGGGTGGAGGGGGGATAAGAAGGGAAAAACATTGGGACAACTGTAATAGCATAATCAGTAAAATGTACTTAAAAAAACAATGAAAGTATTCATATTAGATCTGTAGTAATAGAAAGTAGCCTCATGCTTGCCCAGGGCTGGAGGATAGGGGGAAATTTGGAGTTATGTTACTGGGTATAAGGTTTTGTTTTAGGATAATGAAAATGTTCAAAAAGTGAATGTGTTGGTGGTCAAACAAGTCTAAAAATATACTAAAAATGATTAAATGGTATACCTTGAATGGGTAATTGCATGGCATGTTAATTGTAATTTGATAAAGATGTATACATTTAAAAATGTCATAATGATGTAGCCAAGGTGTCAGTTACATTTATTCTCTGTTTCTCTTCTGAAATCCAATTTCCACATTATCTTTTCCACTTATCTGCAAAGAGATTATTGCTTAATTCAATTTCTATAGAGAATACTTTTCTAGTAAAAGCTTTAGTGAAAAAAAAATCCAATGATACTTTGAATATTGCCATGAGATAGGGACATTAGATCACTGCCAAAAATGTCAATCTTCAGTTAAACCTCAGGTTTAACTTTAATTTAATATTTTCAACCACAGTAGGCCCAGTCTTGTCTGAGAACAAATTCTCTCTTAAGTTCAGAAGGGTAGGTTTTATTCCTCCTTCTTAAATCCCCTTCACATGTGCACTGGGAAGTATGTGTTTCCTTTCATCTATCAGCATTTTTATAGCATCTGTATGTCCTCAAATATGGATTGCAATCTTTCTTCCACTGATGCACCTCATGGTGTCTGTTTTAATTTTTACAAGTTTAAACAGTATTGAATTTTTAAAAATTAATTTGGGATTTCAGAAAGTGATAGAAACCAGTGTATGTATTTTACTTCCTAATTCACAGATGTTTTGATGTAGCTGAATATTATGATGATATAATCAAATTATTTTGAAATGGTTACTTTATGAGACTGAAAAATCTTATGTTATGCTGACCAAAATAGGAATTGCAGTAGTGTAAAGCTGATAGTTTCACATGTCACAAGAAAGAAATTAAGTTGGGGTAGAGAACTGCACATATCAAAGCTCCTCTGTAGATAGTAATCAATGACATAAATAAATCACATTTTAGAAACATCTATAAAGAAATATTTGCCATGACTTGCCCTTAATCAGCACTTTAAAAGTGATATCTTAACAAGAGAATTATCATACCCAGGTTAACATTTACTTTCATAGTCATAACTGCCTATAAGTAAAGCATTTCAAAGGAGATGAACCAAGTCTTTTTTCAAACATTTTTCTCCCTTGTGGAATAGCTACAGAAAATGAAAGCCTTTAAAACAGAACAATTAAGACACTGTCAGTTGCGGAAAAGAAGACAACCTGTTTCCTGTTATGTGCATGTTAGCATCATAAATGTGCTCAGTAAGTACTAAAGAACAAAGATTTTCACTGAGTAACAGCATCAGGAGATTAACCAGATTTTCTCCCGAGAAACGTTCAGAAACATTCTGTCCAACACAGGCCTCCAGGCCATCTGGGACTTAGTTGCCAGTATCAAAATCTTTTGAAGAACCTCTAGGAAATTCCAAAGGGAAATAAAAAATGAACAGGAAAGACAGCCTATCATTTATTTTGAAATGATTGCACACTTTACATAACATAGTCACTCATGCTGTTTTTTCACATCTTGTTGCATTTTATAAAACTATATTACTAATATGCAAAATAATCACTCCCGCCCCCCAGTCTGTAATATAGGTAATGTTACAACAACACCAAAAAAAAAAAAAAATAAGTGTGTACAGGGAATAATTAGATTTTTGATTAAAATCTGGAAAAATTGTGATCCAATTGACATAGTATTATTCACTATCAATGTATTAATTTTTAAAATAAGAAAATCTGAAAGTATAGTAATATAATGGCATACTGTTTTTGGTTTGTATTTTTGTTTGTTATTATTTTAAAACTAAACATTTATTTAACTTTATTGAACTGCGACTTTCCATTATGGAAATGGAATCTCACATATTATACCATAAACAACAATAGTTTAAAGAAATTAAGCCCCCTTCTCAATGTAATAAATTTTTATTCTAAAATATAAAATGTTCCATTAGTAACATTTAGAAAATTCACACTGCTGTTCAGACATCACCATTATCTAGTTCTAGAACACCACTCCAAAAAAAAAAAGCCTTGTCCCTATTATGTAGGCATTCCGCATTCCCTCCTCCACCAAGCTGGGGGGACTTACTAATATCTATTCTCTCTGAGTGTGTTACCATACAGCCACATGGGCTTTTGCTGTGCACTGCCAATAAACTCTGGAAGCAGAGGTTTGTTTAAAAAGGAAAAGGGTTGATTCAAACTCTGTACAATTTTTGAAAGAATAATGGGTTTCTGCCTCAAAGTCCATTCCCTTTAAAACACCCAAAGGCAAATACCCCACCACCACCCCTAGTCAGCTTAGTTCAAGGATGAACCTGGAATCCCTCCTCCCATTTAAAAATATGCCATCCTTTGTGATAGGCAGGTGACCATAGCATGATTATCCGGGAGGCTTGGAGTTCCCAGTCCAGCTCCAAGCATCTTCTGCAGTCTGTGTGCACTGGTGTCCATCTCCTGATGTGCTCCACTTTTCTTCTGGTTGCTGCTCCGTGGCCCACTGCTTGTATTCTGTTCCTCAAACCCTCGACTTCCTGGTGCATCCCTGAACCTGGCTGAGCAGGGCTGCACAACACAGCATGCTGCCCTGCTTTCTGTGCAGAAATGTGCCGGATTTGGTGCCTAGCCAAGCAATCTCAGGGCCTGCTGGCCCCAAATGCTCTGGACCACGCTGGCTTCCGACAGCTAACTGGGCTCATGAGGGGAAGGAAAGAGAGCGAGCTTCCCCGCACTTCATTTTTAAAGTTCCTGCCCAAACCCCTCTGCATAACAGAAGCCAGTCTGAGGGTCATTTTCCTGTCTAAACATTTTACTTGACTGGCAGGAGCACCATTCATCCAGGCTAGCATCCATCACACCCTTCCCAGCATCTCTGCCCCTCCTCCAGCCTCATGATCCAGAAGGGCAGTTTCTAGCCACGCTGAGGGCACAAATCTCTTGGCCCAGGGCAGGGCATTACCTTGTTATACTTGTGTTGTGACATTTCAACCCTGCATAGACCCTGTGCAAGCTGTCTACAGCTGTGTCTTGCCACGCTGCTCAGTTGCTGGGGAAACAGACATTGGTGATTGCTGTAGGTTGTTTACTCTTGGCTGGGGGAATGGAATCAGTCCTAGCTGTGATTCAATCCCAGGGTGCCTTGGGCACTTCCAACTCCGCTTGGGGGTCCCACTATTTTTCAGGGGACTGCACCCTCTCAGGTGGGATTGAGGTTCACCTACCCTCAGTGATCTGGTTAGACCCCTCTGTTACATATGGATTTACTTATTCTAGATATATCATATAAGTGGAGTCATGCAAATATGTGCTTTTTGTTGTTCTGTTTTTAAATAAAGATTTAAATAAATCTTTAAATAAAGATTGCATTAGTTCAAGTTCTCTGAGAGGTAGAAACCAAGATTAGATTAGATGTGCAATAGGTTTATCAGAGGAAATTCCACTAGGGGAAGGGAGCCAGGAGAGCAGACAAGGGGAGCCATCTAAGGGAGATGCAGTTTTGAACCTTGTGAAGAAGAGAAGGCACAAAGGAAGGAACAGAGACATAGTCCAGACTACAGTGCAGTTAATAGAATGGTTGAACTAAACTCTGGTGAGGCCTTAACCAAGGTTACCCATCAGAGGTGTCCTGCTTCTAGCAGGATTGTGCTACCTTAATACTTTTTTGTAACATCCATGCAAAAGAAGAACCAAAAAAGCACTAAGGAATGTAGTTAATATTTCATGAAAACTTTAAAAAATTCTGGTTAAATTACTTCCCAGTGCTTGACCTAAATATTTAAATGAGATTGGCTTACACCTTTGCTTTCATAACCAGAAAACAGTACAAATTAGGAAATTTCAAATCTAGCCTTCAACAACCAGACATAATATCTGCCTTTTATTTATATTAATTGAAACTAACAGGAAAAATATATCTTTCATATTAGATGATACTTTTATTTTCCTTTCTTAATATATGAGAAATTATAAAAGTATGAGTAAATTGAGTATTTAAACCATAAGAAATATCTCTATAAATAAAAAAGTTAGGCAAAAGCATGGTACTTGCTGAGGATATCACATTTTCTTTAAAAATTAGAAAGCTGCGGGTGTACTCATAAAAATGTTTTGCAACAATTTAATATCTAAAATATTTAGGAGATGTATCTTCTTTTTGTGTCTAAAACTGTCCCAAACTGTTAAATGCAGAAATGATTGTGTGGACAATGTGAATTTTGAGGGGATAGTTACCACTTCATGTTTAAAAAAATACACCACTTGAATACCAGCTTCCAAGTGCATTCCATACCTTTTTAGGGGGAGAGGGAGTGGTATTTGACTATATTAAGTATATTAGATTATTTTTTACTGATATTGATGTTTGTCCTAAAATTACAGTCTTATATTAGTGACCTTTTGAATATATTTAATCATTTATAAAATGTACATTTTTTCACACTTTAATATATGTATGTGCAATTAGAATGTATTTTTATTGGATGATATCTTGGATTTGTAAAGTAAAATATCTTTATGAAAAAAATAATAAAGAGGTTTTCTTAGAACAAAACACTTTTCTTGTTCAATATGGAGTCTATTTTCTAAGACCATGGTGGAGAATTAATCACAGAGTACTGGCTGGATAACTTAGCTGGTGAGAACGTCAAACCCACAGGTCAAGTTTGCAGGTTTGATCCTCGGTCAGGGCACATAAAAGAATCAACCAATGAACGCATAAATAAATGAAACAACAAATCAATGTTTCTTTCTCTCTTCCTTCCTCTTTGTCTAAAATCAATAAAAATAAAATAAAGAAGGATTAATCACAGAGATGGATTCTCAGGTGAATTTAGAATCATTTCTTAAGGTATCACAGATCCCATTTTACTTTAGATTCCACCATATTTTTCTTAGTAGAATAGGTAGGGGCCAAGTTTCTAAAGTAGTTTGTCTTTAACTACAAGATACTTGAAAATTTAAATACTTTAAAGATTATATTCTCCAAAAAGTAAAAATCAGTTACACTTTATTTTTCTTTTAACAAAAAGTGACCTTGTGGAATGAACTGTCCTTGTTAGTAACATTATTTCTGCATGATCTTAAAAATATTATTTAAAAAATCCATCTTTATAAAATTCTGCATTATACATACTAAAACCATTTTGTATTGGGAGTATTTGTCAAAAGGCATTTTGATTGAGTATCTCAATTTGACTGTTGGATCTATCAACTAAGTGGCATAAATCACAGTGAAAGTGAGTGGGTTTGACATAGATATCAAATCTCTGTAATGGGAAGTGGAAAAGAGTGCTGTCAACTTGAAGAGAAGTTTCTTCGTCAAATGTGTCCTTACCTAACTCACATCTGCCAACTTCAACTCTGGGCTAGGGAAGTTTTTAAAAGAAATAACTAAAGTTTTGAAAATTATGATGGCTCATGTTTCTGTTATATTACATGTTGTTTCATGAGGCTGATGACAAATCTGAAGGCGATGTATTAAATCAGTGTTAAAGAAATTAAGAGTCTATTAAATTAAGGAATATTCATTCTATTTTTTTAAATTTTTTAATTGTTGTGCAGTCACAGTTGTCCAGCCTTTTCCCCCATTGCTCTTTCCTGCCTCCCCTACTCCCACAAGAGATACCAAAAAGCACAAACAGAAAAAGATATAAAAATTTAAAATAAAGTATTAAATTCTACCTTATCATGTTTTTAAGGGAGTCTAAGTTGATATTACAAGCTACATCAAGAAGCATAGTAGATTTATTTTTATTGAAGTATACTTGACATATAACATCATATTAGTTTCAAGTATACAACATAGTGATTTGATATTTGCATATGTTATCAAATGATTACCACTATAAGTCTAGTTAATATCTGTCACATAGATTTTTTCTTATGATAAAATCTCTTAAGTTCTACTCTTCTAGTAAGTTTCTAATATTCAATACAGTATTATTAACTATATTTTCCATGCTTTAATTACATTCCAATGAGCAATCTATTCCCATGACTGCAAGTTTGTACCTTATGATATCCTTTATCTACTTTGTCCATCTCCCCACCCTCAGCATTTGGCAACCACTAACCTATTCTTTGTAACTTCTCTGAGTTTGTTAGTTTTGTCTTTTAGATTTCATATATTACTGAGGTATTAAGTTATTTGTCTTTTTCTTCCTTACCTATTCCATTCATTATAATGCCCTCAAAGTCCATCCATATTGTCACTACTGATAAGATTTCATTCTTCTTATGGCTATATAATATTCCATTGCATATACCCCACATTTTCTTTATTAATTCATCCATTAATAAACACTTAGAATGCTTTCATATCTTGGCTATTGAAAATAATGCTGCAATGAATGTAGCAATGCATATATTTTTACAAGTAAGTATTTTCTTTTTTTTTTTTGTATAAAACCAAAAGTGGAATTGCAAGATCATATGATAGTTCTATTTTTAATTTTTTGAGATATATTCATACTGTTTTTGGTAGTCACTGCATCAATTTATATTCCTGCCACAAGGGTTCCCACTTCTCCATATTCTCAATACTTGCTCTTTGTTGTCTTTTTTGAGGTGATATCTCACTATCATTTTGATTCACATTTCCTTGAAGATTGGGAAGGCTGAGCATCTTTTCATGTACCTCTTGTCAAAGAAGGCAGATGTATGTCTTCTCTGGAACAAAAAATGTCTATGCAGATCCTCTGCCCATTTTTTTTAATTGGACTTCCTTCCTTCCTTCCTTCCTTTCTTCCTTCCTTCCCTCCCTCCCTCACTTTCTTCTTCTTTTTTCTTATTCTTCTACTGAGTTATGTGAGTTCTTTATTATTTTAGATACTAACCCCTTTTCAGATATATTTTAGATAAATATTTTCTTTCATTTAGTAGGCCAAGTTTTTATTTTGCTGATGGTTTCCTTTGCTGTGAAGAAGCTTTTTACTTTGATGTAGTCCCACTTATTTATTTTTGCTTTTGTTGCCTTTGCTTTTAGTGTCAGATTCAAGAATTAATTGCCAAAGACAGATGTCAAGGACGTTATCAACTGTGTTTTCTTCTTCGAGTTTTATGCTTTTGAGTCTTACTTTCAAGTCTTTAATCCATTTTGAGTTAATTTTTTTGTCTTGTCTAAAATTACTATTTTAGTAATAGTAACTATAGTACAGTTTTATTCTTTTTTATGTTGTTGTCCAGTCTTCCCAGCACCATTTACTAAAGAGACTATCCTTTTTCCATTGTATAGTCTTGACTCTTTTGTCATAAATTAATTAAACATATATGAGTAGCTTATTTTTGAGTTCTCTTTTCTGTTTCATCCATCTATGTGTCTGCTTTTATGCCAAGTTTGAAATCAGATAATGTGATGCCTCTAGCTTTGTGTTTTTTTTTTCAAGATTACTTTGGCTACTTGGCTTGTGTGTGTATGTGTGTGATTTCATACATGTTGTAGGACTGTTTGTTCTATTTCTTTAAAAAATGCCATGGAAACTTTGATAGAGATTTCATTACCTCTATAAATTTCATTGGGTAGTGTGGATATTTTAACAATATTAATTCTTCTAACCCATTAATATAGAATATCTTTCTATTTATTTCTTCTTCAATAACTTTCTTCAATAACTTTCATCAAAGTGTTATAGTTTTTAGTGTATAGATCTTTCATGTTCTTGGATAAATTTATTCTGAGGAATTTTATTCTATTTCATGTAATTATAAATGTTAATATTTCCTTTTGATTGCTCACTATTAATATATAGAAATGATGGATTTCTGTATATTAATTTTGTATCCAGAAACTTTATTAAATTTGTTTATAAGTTCTAAGAATTTTTTGGTGAAGTATGTAAGATTTTCTATATACAACATCATGTCATCTGGAAATAGTGACAGTTTTACTTTTTTGTTTGCTTGCTTTTCTTGTTTGCTTATTTTTCTTCTTTTTTGCCTGATCGTTCTGGCTGAATGTACCAATACAATGTTGAATAAAAGTATATTGGGAATCTTTGTCTTGTTCCTGATCTTAGAAGAAAAGCTTTCAGATTTTCAATATTAACTATGTTACTATATATGGGCTTTTAATATATGGCCTTTATATATTGAGAGATGTTCCCTCTAGACTCCATTTGGTTGAGTTTTTATCATAAATAGATGTTAAATTTTGTTAAATAATTTCTCTGCATATAAGATTATACATCATTTTTATCCTTATTTTTTTAATGTGGTGGATCACATTGATTGATTTGTTGATGTTTAACCATTTTTCATTTCTGGAATAAATCCCACTTGATCATGGTGTGACCCATTTTTAATGTATTATTAAATTTGGTTTGCTAATATTTGTTGAGGACTTTTGAATTTATTTTTATTAGGGTTAAGGCCTGTAATTTTATTTTTGGTGGCATCCTTGTCTGATTTTGGTATCAGAATAATACTGACCTGTGACAAGTTTATTAATGTAGAAGTAGTAAACCTTTTTGCAGAAACTAAAAAGGAAAATAAATTGACCATATCTGATTCAAGTGATAAAGCAGCTTCAAACAGCTGGTAACATTACAAGCTGTATTATGTAAGATCAGTGTGAGTTTTATGGTAGTGCAAAGACAAATGAGCAAGATGATTGCAGCAGTGATTTACTGTGTAAATGTAAACAGGGCTTGGGGAGACATAACCCAGAGACTGATTTATATCTTGCTTTAGATCCAAAGTGTTCTGATACCTGCAATGTAGAACATGATATGAAGTGTTTAGTGAAGAACAATGGGAACCCTGATTGTGTGTGTGCCTGCCAGCTCCCAGCAACATGATCATGGAATCTGTCAAGGGTGTGCATTTGGCTACAGTAGAGTTGACTGTGAAGACCAATTTCAGCTGATTCTCAATATTGTGGGCACCATTGCTATCATCTTCATTCTTGGCATGGTAATTGCATTGATTTTATGAGATCAAAGTGAAACAGGATATTGAAGAACAGAACTTGATTGAGAACAACTTACAAATCTGAAGATACAGCACACAACGGGCTTCAGCTATCCAGGAACAAAAGGGGGCATCTTCCTTAAAATCAGAGTGACAACACCAATGACAGTCAGCTACAGAATCCTATGCAAATAATTGGAACTATCCATAGCCCTTAACCCAATCTATGAACTTTTATTTTAACTAAGAGACTGATGGAGACATGAGCAGCTGTGAAGATCTGGTCTTTGTTATATATTTTTGCATCTGATATCTAGCCTCTCCAAATGGAGGATGTGAATATTTGCAATGACTACAGCTTGTTTGCTACCTAACTACCCATGAAAGTAAATGCAATCCAATGCTATTAGCACTTATAACACAGTTGATTTTCTCCAGTAAGTACAATGGTTGAGGCTTTTTGTTGTTGTTCTTTTTTTTTTTTTTTTCTGATGGGTTACAAAATCATTTCTAATCCAGAGGAAAGTTCTCCAAGGTTGTTTACTCCAGATCACTCCCCACTGACATTTCCAAGTAGGGGCTGGGCTACATTCCCCATGCCATGCGGAATGGTCCCCTATATAAAATATTTTAAAATTTTCTTGTAATAATATCTACCATACTATTACAGATAAGATAATTAGATTTGGCTTTGTGTGGCTATCACATTCAGAATGACTGAGCTAGTAGAGCAACAAATCTGCATCAAATTTTGTGTTAAGCTTAAACATTCCTCTACAGAAACTATTCAGATGATTTAGAGGCTTTCCGGATGATTGTATGAGTGCAGCACTAATAAAAGTGTGGCACAAATGCTTCAATGATGGTTGAGAATCTGTTGAAAGTGATCCATGTTCTGGAATGCATGCAACAAACTGAATACCTGAGAATGTTGAAAGCATACCCCCTGCAATCAACAGAGATCAAAGATCTATGTGAGATCCCAACATACCTAGTTTGAACAGGACTGAGGTGTCATTGTCTTACATACAATGTTTTTTGTCTCTTGTATCTTCTTCAATAAATTTTTTTATTTTTCCTAGTACGTGGCTTGATACTTTCTGGACAGGCCTCATAGCCTATTACACACCTAGGCTACATTGTCTATTGCTCCTAGGCTATAAGCCTGCACAACATGCTACTGTACAAAACAACACAAGATTGAATCAAGCACAGGAGAAAATGATGGCATCAAAAGACTTTGTCAAAGAGATGTGTGAAGCTGCTGCCTGCATAACATGACACAATGTTTTACAGCAAACTTTTTAGTTTTTTTAATAAGTAGAAAGAATGCACCCTAAAATGATTATAAAAAGTATCATGTAGTAATTATATAAACCAGTACCACCTATAGTCATTTATAATCATCAAGTATTATGTACCTCACATAATTATACATACTATATACTTTCTTAACAACTGGCAGCTTAGTAGGTTCCTTTAGAGCAGCATCACCACAAACACGTGAGTAATGCACATGCTATAAAGTTATAATGGCTACAACATCACAAGCTACAGAATTTTTTAGCTCCATTATAATCTTATGGGACCAGCTGTGTACATGTGGTCCACAGTTGACCAAAATGCCATTATGTGGTGATGACTGCAATCTATAACATATTTTCAATAATGCTCATGCAAAAAATTTGCACAACCAGACACGTTTTCTTGGATTACGACAGGTAAATTTAATTTGTTTCTTGTTTAAAGATAAAACAAACTTTTATAAGGCCAGAAATTAAGGAAATACCTGAGGAAAATATTTAAGGATGACATAAAGGCTGTGATTTCAACTTTTTAAAAGTATTAGAGAGACCAGATATTTTAAGAATGAAGAATCTTCTAGCCCCAAGATTATACTATTACAGTGTAATTTTGACACCATCTCTAGGAAACTGTGTTCTAACTTCAGCTGGCTAATGGATTTCAAAGGTAGAGAATTCAAAATTAGATAATTTTAGATAAATAAATTTAAAAAATTAAGTACAGTTTATAAAAATATTTGATGAGCTTGAGGCATGAGCATAAGGATGGTAAAGTGAATAATAATTTGGGACTCCCTCAATAAAGAGAGTGCCCAAATCACTAAGGATTCTTAACCAGCATATAAGTATAAGCCCATATAAGTGTGTTTTCTTACAATAAATAATGGTATACTGATGGAGATTAGAAATTGTATTAAAATGTAATTTGGACATCAATTTGTTTTTAATTTAATTTTTTATTTTATCTATTCTAGCTCAGCTATATGCCAGGGAGAATTTTGTGCTAGTTTCATACTACTTAAGTTCCTTTCATAAAGACATTATGTATTGTTAATATTTTCATTTTATAGATAAGGATAACTTAAGTCAGACAAAAAATTTAGCACATTACCTAAGGTTACATACCAAGTAAATGGTGGAATCAGGAATCTTCTTAACACGACAGTTCACTTTCTGCTTAGATCATGGTGACTCAAAATGAGATTGATGGATCTAGTACAATCATCTTTTTAATTTAAGATTTATAGATTACATAACAGAACCTTCCTGAAGCAAATATATTTTCAGGTACCTTAATAATTTTGTGTATCATTTTACAACATTTCATTATTATTTTAGCCTAGAGGTGAAAGATAATTTATAAAATTATCCATGCGTGAATACTTTATGAAAGAAATTAAGATGTTATCTTTGACAGTTTGCATTTCTACTATATCTTATTGGTGAATGATATTGGGAAAAGGCATACTGTAATGATATCCCTTTGCCATTTATTTTACTCATTGATAATATGGTAAGTAAATATTAAGAGTATTGTGAATTTGGGGGCATTTTATTTGTTTTTTATAGTATCTTTTAAAACAGAATATTTTAAAGTATATTTTTCTTCTGTCCTGAAAAGAAGCATTTTTATCTTAAGCCTAGTTTTATGCAGAATTCTTTTACCATGTTTGGGACAATATAGGATTTTGATTTATTATTATATTATAGATAATACCTTTGTTGACTTGGGCACTCTTGTTCAAATACTTAGGTTTTCTCCATGTACATTAAAACAGACTCATAGCCAATTACTTATATCATTGTAAGATGGTGTGACATTATATCGCCATGCTTAGTATATTTACTTATGTAAAATTCTCAAGTGGTTGTATTGTGACAGGAACTATAACTGCTGGAAATATAAAGATAAATAATTTGTGTCTCTATTCTCAAGAGCTCACAGTCTAGTGAGATTTGGCAGAAATATACACTACCATATAACAAATGTTTGAATCAAGTGTGCTGGGAGGTCCAAGCTAGGAAAGCTAAATTCCTGGAGATTTTAGGGAAAACACAGGAAGAATATTTTTAAAAAGAGGAAGTTTTGCCTTGGTATTCCAGGCAGAGGATGTCCTAGTCACAGATAAAGTAAACTGAAAGACCAAGGAGATTTTTGATGAGAATTTAAGGCTTAATGTGATTCTTTCATAAGTGGTTTAGATTAGTTTGCAATAAATATTAGGCCCTGCAATTGCCATTAGTTGGATAACTAAATAGGAAAAAAAGAGAAGAAAAAGAAGGAGGAAAATGAAAAAAATAAGTTGCAATGATTAAAAGAAAAATCTACATGAGCAAATTCTAAATTTTTAAAATATAAATAAAAATAGTATTTTATAATATTTGATGTGAATAGATATACTTTAAGTATCTAGAAAGGTATTTTCAGCTTTTTTAATGAGTTATATCTATAAATATAAAAGCATGAATTTTGTTATCTTAAGATTTCAAAGAGGCTCTCTTGTAAATGGAAGTAAAAACAATGTAAAATAGCATTTCTTGATATATATTTAAAAGTATTTCTGGCCCTGGTCCCATGGCTTGTTTGGAGTGTCTTCCCACTGACCAGAAGGTTGAGGGTTTAATTCCTGGTCAGGGCTCACACCCAGGTTGCATGTTTGCTCCCCAATTGAGGCAAGTGTGGGAGGCAACCCATCGATGTTTCTCTCTCTCTATCTCCCTTCCTCTCTTTCTAAAATCAATATAAACATATCCTCATGTGAAGATTAAAAATGTATATATTTCTGAAACTTTTATTCTAATATTAGTATTTAACTAATATTATTATACAAAATAATGCTAATTCTGTGGATATCTAAAAGTGTTCAGATAAGTGATAATTGCACTGATATAAATTCTTTATGCTTTTCTTTTATATGCATTTTTCATTTATGTATATATAGCAAGGGCATTTTTGTTCTTAATAATTATTTATCATTAATAATAATGACAATCATATGAGATGGAATGTTGGAATATCAAGTTTACAGATCACTACTAGTCTACATAGTTTAAAATTTTATGCATGAAGAGTATGATTAAAATGTATGTGGAAACTACATAAAATATATAATTTGAAAAAATAAAAATATATAACTTGAAATTACTTAAGTTTAAAGATAAATATTTAAAAATTAAGATATTATAATGCCTTCAGCTAATATGCAAGTTTTATGAAAGTAATGATCCACATTAAATTCAAGTCAATTACAAATATCACAAATGACAGTTAAAGCATAAAAGTCTTATTGCATATTTATTGAATAATGTACTCTTTAAATAAAAGCACATAATTTGACTTTTAAGACCTATAAGTTATAGATTAACCATGTACTGCAAAGTTTATACAAGTACCCTATAACAAATAACAAATATTAAAGGAATATGAAAATTAACTTTACACAATATGAATTTTAATAACAAGTGATTGATTTCAAATAATAGGGTAAGCAAAAGCAAGTTTAAGTGCACAAAACATAGTTTATTCTTATATTATTATTTATTATTACATTATTTCCCATACAAACAACTGTAAATCTACTTTTGCCTAACCCTGTGTAAAGATTAGCAAAGTGCTCTAGGCTGTTTAACTCCTCTTAACTGTTTAATTTAACAGAGAAATGTTTGTATATTTTATATATAGGAGAAAGATTGCACACACATACTTATATGTGAAAATAATTTTCTCAATCTTAATTTATATTTTATCTTCCAATTTGCATATAACAGTTAATTTTTATATATTTATTTCTTTAACAAACACTTAGGTCTTATTATGTACCAAACACAATTCTAATAGTTTTACAAGCATTACTCATTTAAAACTTAATCTGTCAGTCCATTGGGCTGCTATAACAAAATACAATATAGTGGGTGGTATGTGAACAACAAAAGTTTATTTCTCACAGAACTGAAGCCTAGGAAATCTAAGATCAAGACACCAGAAGATTCAGTGTCTGGTGAGTCTGGTTTCTTGCCTGCTTCCTGGTTCACAAACAACCTTTTTCTTCCTCTGTCTTCACATGTCAGAAGGGGCAAGGGAGCTCTCTGGAGTCTCTTATCAGGGCACTAATTTCATTCATGAGGGTTCCACACTTAGGACTTAATTACTTTTCAAAGATCCCGCCTCAAATTAGCATTACATTCGGGATTATATTTTAACATATGAATTTGGGGGCAGGGGCACAACCGTTCAGTCTGCATTAGCTGGTAAAAATATTATGGGGTTGTTCTCATTGTTATCTTCACTTATATATGAAGAGCACAGACAGGACAAAAGAGTGCACTCGAGCGACTGTGCAACAGAGTCAGGATTTAAGATCAGAAAGTCTGAATCCAGATCAAGGAGAAACCTCAACCCCTTCTTATATATTTTTAATATACATTAAATTATTTTATTCACGTGTAATAATGGATTAAAAATACACATCATCCATCACCTGCAGGTAAAGTATTTGCAATTTAATTTTATTTATTTTCCATCCATCTTTTTCACCCTGTCTTGTTTCCCAACCTTAATAAAACACAGTTTACATTGTGTATAGAGAAAAACAAAGTTTGAGTGTAATACACTCAATGTAGCTGCTGTGAAAAGGCATGCTTTATTTATTAGGACAAATGAATAGAGACCTTGGAGTGATAGAACAGTGTATCAATATACAGTGAATAACACAGTGTATTCATGTAATACAGAATGGTAAGTACGCTCTTATTATTATTATCTCTAGTTATAAAAACTTTAGCTTAATCTCGGTTTAGGCTTTTCACAATATTTTCTATTATTTTAATATTTCAAAATATGATTCTGGATGGTCCTAGAGCCTTGTTTACAAAAATCTTTTCAAATAAAATATCCATGGAAAACTATAAAACTTGCTTACAGTGTGCCGTGTGTTTCCGTTTCTCTGTGCAGTGCCAGGCCTTTGTTGTTAACACCAGCAGCGTTGTTCCCTTTGCTCACCCGTAATCTTCTAACTTTATTTTTTTATCTTACCTCTTTTTCACTTCCAAGATTCAAATCTTTCCCTTGCTACCTTTCTTATTTCCTCTGTCTGGGTCATGGACCTAGATTCACCTTGCTCCACAAATGTCAATATCAGAATATGATTTCTTTGAACAAATCTGCTTCCTCAAATAATTCTCCCATAGTTTTTATTAAGACAAATACAGTTTCAAGGGGGAAATGCTAGGCAGCTAGAGTTCTGGGAACCACAGGGGAAGTGAGCTGTTGTGTTTGAGATGTGCGCTCCCCCTGTGCTCACTCAAGCCTTGTGCCACCACACTGGATGGACCCCACCTGACTGGCTGTATGTGCTGGAGGATCCTAAGTGCTCCTTTTATACTTAACTGTTCTATCTGACTTTGCTTACCTAACAAACTTAGCTCATGTAATCAATTTAATTATTTCTTAAATATAAAAAATACAATTTTTTCTCATGGTGTCTTAATTCTAAGTAAACTTTTATTCCAACTGTCCTGTATTTTCTGCTTTATGATAACTGTGATCTTACAAAGGCAAATCTTGAATCTTCAGGTAAGTTTTCAGTAGTGGTTGTAGACATGTCATTTTTGTTTTACTGAGATGCACGACCTCAAGTGCTCCATCTGTCCATCCGTCAGAGCAGCTCATCCTAACTTGTGAGACAGCAACCTTTTCTTTAACTGTTTCATACTGAGATAAGCCAAGTAGGCCAAGGCTCTTGTTGGCAAATTTATGTTTTAAACTCCATGACTTCTTTAAGAGAAAGCCATTGCAGATAGTATTTATCTTTTTCTTTTGTTCAGTCAAAAAAAGAAGTTTTAGCTCCTAATTTTGGAAAGTACATAACGATAACTGCTGAGCTTTCATATCATCCCTTATAAAAACAATGTCTTTCTGTAGTTCCTACTAATGGGTAGTCCTAGAAGTCAAGCTTAATTTGTATGTAAATTCTCCACTCTGACAGCCCAACTGAAGACAACTGGACCAGTACTGGACCAGCAGTGGATATCTGAGGTAAGACATTCAATAGGTTTGCTAGATCACTGGAGGACATGGTATGAAAATGTCTGTTTCCAATTTAGTTAAACCTGACTCCTTAGATCACTCTATTAGTAAATAATGACAAAAGCATGGAATTACAAAATAATGAGTGGGTAGATTGAGAAGATTGTATCATAGACTATGTGTAAACCAAAATTGTAAGTGGCATAATCAATTATTTAGAAAATGCCATGTACACAGTTCATGGGAAAAAGTTCAAAGAGAGAACTCACCAGAAGCAGTGACCAAAACTGGTTGAATTTCCTTAATGAAGGAATACTGTTACAATGACCCCAAACACTTGCCTTTGAGATTCCTCAAATGTTTAGTTTTCTGCTTTCATGTCCCTGACGTAAGGCTCAAGATGATTTCAGTTTCAGCTTGCTTTATCTTAATGAATTATTCTTAGACTAACGCTCACACATATACATTAACCTAAACTAACCTGAATGATTGTCTGGCTCTTTGAATTCACTAGGAAAGCTTATACAAAAACTCATGAATTATGGACTTCAGTATGGCCAGGCAGAAAATACATTCACATGTACCCACCCACACACATAAACACACGAAGACAAACACCCTAAAATAAATAGTATATGTAATAGGTATACATGTATTCTTTTTTCTAATATTGCATTTTGAAAGGCCCTGTCATATGAGCAATTTAAAGCAAAATATAAATTACTTTGATGCCATAGTTCTACAAAATTGTGAAAAATTTCCTGTATAGTATTTTTCTTTTTGGTTTATAAACAGTTTAGAATCATTAACGACAAGATCATTAAATGTGGTGGAGTTGTTTATATATATATTTTTAAATAACTACAAATATATTTTACTCACAAGATATAAAATAATATCTGAATATCTTTAAAATGTTTGCTTTCTTTTTAAATTGAACTTATGCCTAAAGTACCAGATTTTAGAATTCAGGATGATACTCTGGCAAAAGTGCTTTGGTTTCCCATGAGGCAGACTAATTTGAAAAACAGCAGCTTTGGAAAGACAGCCACTGCATTTCTCTTTGACCCTTGAGCCAGGCACTGAATCCTGCCTGTGGCTATATTAGAGCACTTGCGGAGAATTGAACAAGAGAAGGCATTGCTGCATATTTCAGAATTTAGTTTGTTCTTATTAGATAAACTTTGTCTCCTTCCCAAACACTAACTGTCACATTCTCTAAAACTATAAATTCTTTATCGAGATCACTTTTGGTGATATGCGAAATTCTTATGAAATGTGCATATAGGTATATTAGCTATGCCTCAAATGATCAGCTATTTTCCTGGATTGGAAAAACCACCTGTTTAAAATTAGAGAAGTGCAGGGAAAATAGAATATGCATTTTTTTAAACCAGGTTAAGTAACATTGATAACATAATTTGACAAAATAAGCTTAATCACTAAAAAATTTTTTTACTTTCGAAAACTTCGTAGGCCAATGCTTATCAGCTATTTCCCTTGTTAAATAATTGCATGAGGTCTACAAATAAATATATAATCCCCCTCTAGTGCTAAATGTGCTTTATTTTTAGGCCATATTGAGATATTTTCTTTCCATCAGTTTTTTATTTGATTTTTGCCTTTTCATAGAACATTTGTAAGAGTATAACTTAAACTAAAAGGATAGACTCAAAAATAGAACTTGTAGCATAATTTCAAAAATTCATGTGGCTTTATATATCTGGTATTGCAAAACTGTGTCTTAAGAATTGACCTTGCTATATAAATTAAGTTATGGAATAAGATTAAGTATAAATTAAAAATAAATAAGATTTTTAGTTTCACTAGAAAAATTTCAAGTAATCTATTGCACAAAATCAACAAATTGAGTAATTTAAAGTGATTTAAAGTGCAACAATGTAAAAAAGTGATACATTTTGAAGTTTCTGACTTTAATGACTGAAATAGACTGACAAAATTAAATAGTAAGGTTAATAAAACTATTTAGTTTAAAATTTCTGTATAATTAAGCTAAAAAAATTTAAAATTTAAAATTTTCTTCATCAACTATTTCACATAGATCAAAAATATTATTAGTTTCAGTAGCTTAAAACATATTCCTTACTTCATTTTTAAACATATCCCCTGACATTTAAATTTAAAATTGCCAGATAGCACTTGAATGTTTCAATAATGCTAGTATTTGCTAGTACTCAGTTAATACTGTAAGTATAAATTATTATGTAATTACAGCTACCACTATTGTTAGAGGTGGAGTAAAACAATGGTTTGTGAACTTTAGAATTCAAAACCTAGAACTCTAACATCAAAAGTTTATTTAATAAGTCACAGAGATACAAGAAGTGAGCCAATTTGACTACATTGACTCAGGAAACAAATTACAGAGGCAAAAGGAGAACCCATGTCACTTAGGAAAAAGAAAGCCAAGAATACACACATGAGCAAAGAAGAGGAGGAAAAGCACGAGTTTGCTGTAGAGAGAAAGCCTGTGTGCTCTGGGTCCTTTGCCTTAAGGGATTTTATCTCTTCTCTAAAGGTGGAATTTTCTGTGAGATTTCAGGGGAAGATCTCAATAGAATATGCATCAGTG
This sequence comes from Trachops cirrhosus, assembly GCA_028533065.1. Classification (NCBI taxonomy): domain Eukaryota; kingdom Metazoa; phylum Chordata; class Mammalia; order Chiroptera; family Phyllostomidae; genus Trachops; species Trachops cirrhosus. Next base: position 128,186,061 of record CM052539.1, read on the forward strand.
TTCAAGGTGTGTCTGTTTAGGGTCATTGTCTTTACTGACTGATCAGTATAGAGGATGGGGTCATCAGTCATCGCACTGGGTTCTTACATCAACCATGGTGTCACTACATCTGGTTTTGCTCCTTTTGTTGGTAGGAAGCTCAAACACAACTGAGACCTTGATGTTATCTCTGGCTGGACTGAAACGCTGTCTCTGTGGACAATAGACCTGCAGAATCTCATTGTCATGTGGGATTAATTCTCAAGGGATTGGTTGTTCAAAGGAATGGTTGTGCAAGGACTTGTATGGGAGTTGTATGAGCTTATTCATCTGTTTCACGTTCATATTCTAAGAGGGTCTAAACTACATGGCTAGTAATATGCTAAAGGAGGAAAAGTCACCATAGTCCTCACATATAACACTTGTTTTCCCAGTTTTTCTGATTAGTAGACACCCAGGATTTTCAGCCCTGGTGAGATTCCATGCCTGGCCTATCATTCCTGCTGTGCCTATGTCTGTCCAACTGTGTACTCTATTATTCCCTCCACAAACATCCTTGACTCTGCATTCTCTAAGGGAAAGGAGTATAGGGTCTCTTGTATTGCTGCTTTCTGCTGAAGAGTAGTGAAGAGTTTTCCTTCCAAGCAAAATGACCCTTGCTCTCTGTCAGAGGAATGGTAAGTAAAGCCTGGGTACAGAGTGAGTTTTCATTGGTGTCTGGAGTTGGTAAGGGGCAGTATTCTCAGAGTATTCTCAGAATTTGTGAACTGGAGCAGAAAAATCATGTATAAATATTGACATAATTGGAGGAAAAGCCAGAATGATAAGAATTATGACAAAAGGTCTCATAAAAGGAAATGTCCAGACAATGATACTGTGGTGCCCTCAGGCTGGTTGGCCTAGATTATGAATATTGTTTGATTTAACTAATAAGTAATATCTCTGGTGATGTCAGTAGGTGCTCAGGTAAATTCTGCATGGTTTACACACCATCGATCATTAAGATTACTTAAGTATGAGCTATTGTGGTGATTTTTCAGGTTTATATCAAGTCATTTGGCTATAATTTGGGAGTGCAAAGCAAAGAAAAAAGTTTTAGTTATTAATTATTCCAAATAAGAGGATGGGAGAAAAATAAAACATTAGTTTGGAGGGTTGTAGCCAAATATTTAAGAAAACTAGAAAATTCAGGATCCAGTTTAGTTTATAGGTGAAAAATAAAACTTTGAATAAAATTAATTTAACTGGAGTCTGATATCAACAACTGTGTATTATAGATTCTACTGAGACACAATTTCTCCTCCTGAATTCACCCTCTTTTTTATCAAAGAACCAAACTAAGACCTATTTATTTATGCAATTAAGTCCAGTTTCCATTCGGACTGATTCTTTGAATAAACACAATAAGAATAGTAATTGATGCTAGGCTCCCTTAAATCTCCTTTGCTGGAATCTATAAAGAATCTCCAGATTAAGCTTCAGTTAGCCCCTCGGAGTGAGGAAGTCAAGCCACACAGTTGCCATGAAGCTTCACCTACAATGCCTATAAGTTTGGACAAATTCCTCAAATGCTCAAAGTCCCCCCAAATATCTTAACATTCTTTTGTTGCCATTTCCTAAAAAAAAAAAAAAAACACCCCTCACCTCTTACCTGGAAAGATTACCATAAAATGTGTAAATAAGCAAAGCAACAGGTTGTTTTTCAAAAGGGTTATTTTACAGCTTCCAAAGTCAATTTTTATTCCTATATGGTAACATCTAGAGTCTAGCAGTGTCTCTCTCAAACATGACATTTCTGTCAAAGTCTTGGTTGATAAAACCAGTTTTCAATTGTGTCCTATTATGAAGATATCAGATTCTTATTGGGTTCATGCAAACAAACATATTACCATAAAAATAATGCTCATTCATTAAGAGTTTCCAATATCTGGGGGGATCAAGAAAGAGAAAAGATACAAATATCTCAATATCACTTGTAAAGGTACAATTTACCAAATTGTCTTAAGAAAAATTATAAGTATTTTTATATCTGGAAAGCTAAAAAAAAATCCTTGTCTTTTTAACAAAGTGAGTAAAAAACAAATTCCCCTTCAGTATTAGCTTACTTCTGATATTTAAATTCTGTACTTAAATTTTTAAGTATAGTATAATGTCCTCTTAAGATTTCTTAAAATCTTAATAGTATAATGTCCTCTCAAGATTTTTCTTCATAAACCTTGTACAACTTCCCTAGTCCCTTCTAGTTAACTTCTTTTACTGATTCAGAAATAATCAGCTTTAGAACAACTCCCTTTCTTCCTTTTTCTTAAAAAATTATCTCCATACCTTATATCTTCTATTATCAACTTAATTTTTTTACCTTTTAGAAACCATAATTTTAGTGACAACTAAAAAACATAAGCAATTAACATTCTTTAGATTTGCAAATGCAAATTTAAGTTTATGTTTATGTTTATCAAAATATAGACTCCTCCATTGGCAACACTCTCACACTTTCAAAAGACATACTTCTAACTATAGAAACTATCACAGCATACATGAACATACAGGCAGACAGACATAGAGATCTTTTAGCTATAACACAGGCACCATAAAGCAAAGCTCACTAATTTAAAAAGGAACAACTGAAATAAATTAAATAGATCTGCTCAGGTGGCTAAGGTTTTTTTTTTTTTCCTTCTAAAAAGAATTACCTCCAAGAAGCTTTTACTTTAAAAGATGACCTAAATATGAGTTCTTGAAAAAGACCAGGTATTTGCATCTCAAAGGTATAAGAAAAGAAATGTAAGCTCTTCTTAGAGGGACTTTGGTTTCATAAAACCAATTATTTATAAGGCTTTTGGGTTGAATAGTGGACGTTTTTGGAAAATAAAAGGAATTGGTGGACTTTGAATTATTTCTGTAAAGACTTTATTTGTAGAACAAAGACAGTTGTTTTTAATAGCTCAAGAATTGGTTCCATATAGATGTTGACAAAGGACTGAAAAATCCATTCACCCACTTTTGGAATGTTTCTTTCCACATAGGAACATATTTTTTTCAGACTTTGTAGTGGAGGAGGGGTTATAAGTTTGTAGCTATGAGAATATTATATCAATTATAGAGATATCTAGTTTACAAGTAGTGGTACATAGCTTAGGGTCATCCCTGAGATCCCTAAGGCCTTGAGTGTTGAACCTTCATCCATTTCCTTTGGGTGCATCAAAATAGGTCTATCTATAGGAGAGTATTAAATTAATGGTGCCATTAACTGTCCAAATCTTTCCATCATCCAATTTATACTGGGGCTAGGCCATGTTGCAAAAGATTATCCTCCTTTTCTTGAGACTCAAGGTCAAATTTCTCCCAGTTGGTGAGTATGTACACCAAAAAGAATATGTCAAGGTACAATGGAATAGTTCCCCACTGGTTCAGAGACAGATATGTAAAAAGCTGAGAATTAGATGTGCTCCTGCATGTCTCTGTGCTGTTTTGGGCCACCCTGAGGTATAGGAGAGTGGGCACCCTCTCATCCAGGAGAAACCTGTTGTGCAGAGTGCTTACCCCATACTCTGATGGCAACCTTAACAATGGTCACAGTGGTGGCTAGGCACTGTGTGGATGGACTCACTCTGCTCAGACAGGTAGACTCCACTCTACATTAACAATGAATAGGCCTGCTTACTCAAGTGAGGAGCCCCTACCTTTGTCACTCTAGGTGGAAAACTTGTCCAATCATTCTGGTCTTTAGTAGTTGGGCTAGTGACCTGTAGCATTGCCTTTCTTCTTCTCGGCAGCACTGGTCCTTTAAGAGTCCTAGGAGGGAGAAGGCAACCACCTCTAGTAAGGACAAGGAGGGTCCCAGTGAAGCTGTCCCTGATGCCTTCATGGCAGTTAATAATAAAGAAAAGATGGATAGAGAGGAATATAGAAGGAACAGAGGATGGTCCCTTTTCCAATTACAGGGATCTTAGGGAGTATGTAGAAAAGATGTTCTAAAAGACAGGGGAACTTAGATCAAAGAAGATCCCTAGTGACCTACATATATTAGCTAGACCAGCCAGACAGAAACAGCACCCCAGACCCTGAGGGCATATCCTATCAGCTTTCTCTAGGAAGATCATAAATTGCCAGGTACATCTAGGTATGGGAAAGCCCAGGAGTCACAAAAAATTTAAAAAATGTTTAGTCAACAATAAGATTAGTTTCTTATTGTAGAGATTATTTAAAATCATATTTTTCCCTATTGGTTCCATATCTGATCTCATTTAGTTCTAAACACAGTTTGCCCTTCTGGAAAAAGAATATGTGGGCATCATTGATTTAAAGAAAATCTTGCCTTATCAAGTGAACTGGGGCAGATTTGATTAGTAAAAATGTATACTGCCCCATAAAATGTCCTAGTTTTAAGGAAGCGGGTTCTAATTTAAACACAGTCATTGGTTGATAGATAGCCCTACCATTTGTACTGAAGCTTTCTGCAAGGGAGAAGGCAACTTCATTAGATATGGTTAAGAACAGTTAAAGAAGCCCCAGTATCTACCTTTAGGCCTTAGTAATTTCTCCTTTCATGATAATTTTAATTTCTTCTAAACTATTAGTAGAAACATATATACATCTATAGACTATAGACTATAAACATCTCACAGTCTTTAGAGTAATCTTATGCTTGCCTCTGTTTCTTTTCCCTTCTTAAATTCCATTTCAGTTTTCTATAACCCTTCTTAAGGCGACTTGCCTTTCTACAATTAGAATAGACTCCTGTACAGGAGTTTCCCAGCAGGCCCTATACAGTAATTGTGTTGCTTTGCTCCCAGAAACCAGTAGGTATATTAATCAGGGCATAGATCAAAATAGACAACATAACATATTCTAACAGTTAAATGAAATTCCTTTTGTGAACCCATTAGGGTTCTGGAAAAAGTTGGGGAAATCTTTAGGTAGATGTCTCAATTCTGTTCCAGTACGAGGAATGTATACAAGCGCTGGTTCCCCTCTACCTAAAACTGGCCTTTCTCCAAAGGAAGCTACCACAATTTTGTTTTAGTTTACCCTGGTCTGATTTTCCATTCTGAGTACCATTTGGTGATCAGGTAGCTGTGGTGGAGGAGGTGAGAAGAGAAAGAAAACAGAGAGGAAGAAGAAGGAGTAATTGCAGAAAACAAAACAAAGGGTACAGCAGCAGTTAAAGAGGAGGGAAAATGGTGTGTTGGCCTTGAACAGTTCAGAAGGGTTCTTTGTTCAGAGACAGGCTCTACACGTTTTTATTAACTTTTTGTGGAAAAGAGAATTTATCTGTGCTCCTCCCACAAGCTTCTAATTTCCAATCAAGATAAACTTCCTATTCATTGAGTTTAATTTTACAGCCAGCTTTTTCTAATTTTGCATAGAAAAAATTAATTTATGTCTCAAAGATTTCCATTTTGTCCATCTTCAGTTAATATCCCTTCTAGTTAAATCTTCCCATTTCTGTAAGTACCTGAAAGTAAAGTTTTCCTGTTTTTTGTATATATGCAGAAGTATTAATGGGGACCGTGGTCTAGGAGTTTCCAGTCCTGGAGACACACTTTCCATGTCAATTTATCTTTTATCTTGGCATCTGCAGAGTCTGAACAAAAACTCTAGGGATTCTGTGCAGTGGGCTGAAGTGTGCTGCTTATGGGTTGAGCTCCAAGAGGCTGTCTCTCCCAAGTTGCTTCAACCCTCTTACGTGTCTTGGTTTCTCTCCCTGGCTATCTAATATTGAATTGAAACTGTGAGGACTTGGAGCACTAGGTAACCAGCCTTTAGGTGCTCAGCCCCCGATAAGTCAATTATTTAGTTGCATTTTTGTTGTAATTCCCTATCATGTCCCTGATTATCTTGAGGGATGCCCTCTGACACCACCCCAGAGGTTCTTAGTCACCTAAGAATAACCAAATTTCAAACTGGAGGGAGGAAATGACCCTTGTCCTCAGAACCAAATGAGTTCAGGCTCTCATTCATCCAGCAAAATGTTTCAGGCTATCAGAAAACAATTCCAATTGAAAAGATAAAATTAAAAACCAGCCACACATTTTTTTCTCCTGTCCTGAGTTATCTCAAATCAAATCTTTAGCTTGGGTTATCTCAACGCTTAACTTTTAGTGCCACTTTGATTACTTCTTTTTAAAAAACAGTTTAACTAAAGTCAGGGCCTCTTATCTCAAAATAGGAATGTCTGGAAATCCAAGAACAGCTCACCCAAGTTCACCCAATGGAAAGCGAGGAGCTGGTGGGGAAAAATGGCACCTGCGGGTACCTAGCATGGGTCTGGCTTGCAAGATGTTCTTGGGTGGGCTTCTTGGGAATGCTGTTGCTCTATACAAGGGATTTCTGAGTCATAGTACCACTCACTATCAGATTCAGTTGACAAGATGTAGGAAATAATAAGGTTGTCAATTAACTGCTCCATTTTAGTTGCTAAAAATCAATATTTTAATTACAGAATACCTTTATTTTACTATCTCTATATCTATCTCTATCTCTATAGCTATCAATCATCTATTTCTATATATTCCTGGTACATATATGCCATGAAGGTAAAGCTATTATACCAGAAATATTTTGGACCAACCTTACTAAAGTCATGAAATTTAAAAAAAAAAAAGGCCTCACTAAGGTCATGAAATAAAACAATAAAATGGTTTATTTATTTTTAAAAGTAAAAAATGTAACAATAATAATTATCAAATAAATATATAATACTTTTGTATCTTGTATTTATCTTGAAATATATAATGTTAGAAACACAGGATACTATGAAATTTTAAAAAATCAAAATCCAATTATAGTTTTTTTATAAACAAAAGTAAAGATATGGGTCAATTTTATTAACTTTCTTTTATAAAATGAATAAATCATAATGCCTTTACTGCACTAGCTCTGCTTTCAAGTACATATAAAATAATGCTTCCAAATCTTTAATGTAAATATATATAAATTGTACTTACGGTTTTTCTTCTACAGAAAAAAAAAGTTTGAAGGAAATTTATCATTGATTATGCCCAGAAATATTTTTCCACAGTACTGCTAATAAATATTCTCAAATTTTCCTGAAGAGTAGTATGACAGAGACTACACTATATCATAAAGAGCCTCTATCTTTTGAAGGGTAGCAGAATATACTATGCCTATATAAGATACTACTTTAACATGAGGAGTGTTTTGAGCTAAAAAGCAATTGTGAAGGAGAAACAAAGAAAGGCTCTCTGCCTTCACCCAATTGCCTGAGAGTAAGAAATAAACTTGTAAAGTGGATCCCCGCCCCCCCCCACCCCGCCCTGCACTTACTGGAAAAGACAGAAGTTAATCACTGGAGACAACTCTAGACTCCTATCAGCTCAGAGAGGAATCTACATAACAAATTTTGTTAAAACTGGTCCTTATCTAATATTAGTTTCTCTAATATATTTGCCTTCTAACAATTTCCTGATCCTAAAAACTCAAAGCCCTTTTACTTTATCTTTCTCTAAAAATGTACTTTTTCTTTTATAAAATGCATTATAAACTCAAGATCTAAGCACCCTTTTGGATCACTTATCTTAGAGCCTCCTGTGTGTGCACTGTGATATGTAAACAAATTTGTTTGTTTTAATTAATCTTCCTGTTACTAGTCCAATTTATAGGACTCAGATAAAGAATCCAAAAAACTAGAGAGAAAAATGTTTATCTCTATAACAGTTTAATAGATGATTGTATATTTCATATGCACTATAGATAATCATGTATGAATATTATCAAATATACCCCCTCTTGAAACCACTGCCAGCCCAAAAATGAAGACAGGTTCTTATTTGTTTGATCAGCTCTTGAGCTGACCTATTTCTTACAGAATAACTAAAAAAAAAAAGCAAATAAAATGATCTACTTATTGAAGAGCTATCTAAAAGATGGTGAGAGAGTCACCAGGGCAGCTGGTAGCTATAAACAATCAGAAATTTAAGAGAAGAGATTTTAAGTGTAGCTCAGAATTATGAATTGAATAAACTATAAAATTTTCTATGTAATATAATAAAAAATAATTTTAATTGTATTTGTTGCTAACTTTTCAAAATCCTACATCAACACTGGAACAGTAGTGCCTTTTTTTTATTCAGTTTAATTGTTTCTTTTAAAATCTTAATGTACAGTAAAGTGAATATTTAAAACCAGTTTCATGTCACCTCTACTTCTCCAAAGTAGTCCCTTCTATTCAACATCTTTATTTTCTGAACACTGCCCTCTCCTGCCCTGCTTTCCAAGACTTTTATATCTCTTTTCTACTCATTTTGAAAGTACTCTAATATGACTAAGACCCCCTAATATGCTCATAACTAGAAATCACTTTCAAATATTTTCAAGCTTCCATATGCTCATTCTTTGTCTTGACTGAGATAGTCTGTAATAATAAGCTCTGATGATTATACCATCGGCATGCTAGAGCACAGCAAATCCAACTCTCTCATAAGGTGTAAAGGTCAATTAAAATCCTCATATTTTATATAAATTGCTGTCAAACAAAATGTCCTCCAACATTTAATAGCATCTTTAATTTATATGAAAAGATTTTACATTAATTTATGTCCAGTCGTTTAACATTCAAATGATATTTTATTATTCATAACATTTGGAAAATAAGCCATCAGTTCCACTTGTGTCATCTGCCATTTCTATTAGACAAGTTTTATCTTTCATGATAGAACATATTTTCCATTTCCTCTACATTATCCAGCTCAGTTAATGGCACCACAATTGACACAATTTTCTAATTTTACACAATATTGTATAACCAAAATCTGGTTATGCAGTTTACAACCAGAACACACTCACTTCAAGTCATTTAAGGGAAGAACTGAGTGGGTTGAAATGGATAAAACATAATAGATAGGAAGAGTTATAATAGAAAATTGATTCTCCTTGAACAAATATGAGCCTTTATTGGAGAGTCTATTAGAAACTGATGTTTTCAAAAATTTGGACCACATGAAGTTTAAACTTCAAAGAAAGAGCAACTACTGAAGAAGATAGAAATGAAAGACTTCCATATATCAGTGCCCACTCAAATCCCACAAATACAATTTTAGTGTGGCTCAGGGTCACAGAATAGAAAAGCAAGGTGGATTGCCATGTGCCAGAAAAACTAATAAATGGCAAAGCAGTAGTTCAATTTAGTGGAATAAAACATATTTTTAAATAAAACATGCTGACATGGCTGAATAACTTATAAAATTGAAAATGTTCTACATAATTTTATACTTTAAAATGTAATTGTCCTAAGTGTTTTCTCTATATACATTGACTATTACTTCATGAGGTGCTCTGTTTGTTTAAACCATTACATATAATTTGCAGTACTCAAGAGAAGTAAGATAGCCTATCTTAGTTACCCCTATTTTTACTTTGATTTTTTTTTTACTTTCTGAAATATCAGTCCCTCTTTCTCCTATCATTTTCTTTTTAGAGGATCTATTTTACTCACTCATTAAGGGTAAGTTTGCTAAGCACCAAATTTCCTCTGTTTTCTTTCATCTGAGAATGTCTTTAATTAGCTTTTTTTATTCCTGAAAAGTACTTTTTCTAGAATTCATGGTTGGCAATTCTTGTCTTTCAGCTTGAAAAAGCCATCCTGCTCCCTTCTGGCCTCCATGGTTTAAACAATAAATTCACTGCCTTTCCTATTGTAATATTCCAATGAATATAAGTAATATTCAATTTCTCTTTGGTTGCTTGAAACTTTTTCTTAATTTTTAGTTTTCAGATATTTAATTATGATGTGTGTTAGGTTTTGTACTATTTGGAGTTTATTAGGCTTCTTACACATACAGGGTTTAGATCATTAGAGCAAATTTGGGAAATTTTTGCCTGTTATTTTTCTTTACATAGTCTTTCTTTTTTTATTGCTTATTCTATTACTGTTGTCCTAATTTTTTCCCTTTTGTGCCCCTACACTCAGCCCACCTGTCCCTCCTTCAGTCAATTCCCTCTCCATTGTCCATATCTGTGGGCCGTTCAAATATGTTCTTTGACTAATCCCTTCCCCTTCCTTCCATCATTCTCCCCCATACTGCTCCCCTCTTTGAGCTGTCAGTCTGTTCCACATTTCCATGTCTCTGGTTTTATTTTTTTCATTAGTTTATTTTGTTCATTAGATTCCAATTATAAGTTAGATCATATGGTGTATGTCTTTCACCCACTGGCATATTTCACTTAACATAATGCTCTCCAGGTCCATCCATGCTGTCACAAATGGTAGGAATCCCTTCTTTTTTTCTGTTGCATAGTATTCCATTATCTTTCATCTCTGGTCTGGGATCATGATGATTCAAAGGTTAGTTCTTTTGTTATTGTCCCGCACTTTCTTGGGATTCTGTTCTATTTTTGTCTATTACCTCTCTGTTGTTCAGTTTGAGTAAATTCCATTGATCTATTTTCTAGTTCAAAGATTTTTTCTTCTGTCATTTCCACTCTCTCATTAAGTTTACTCTACATGATTTGTTATATTTTTTAGGTTATTGCCTTTCTCATTTTTTATAGCCATTAGTTATTTTTTATAACTTTATTTATCCTAAGATATTCTTATTTTTCTTCCATAATAATTTAGGTCTAGTTATTTAGAAATTATCATGTTGGTTTTTCATTAAACCAGAAAATATGTCTCAGCATGAGTCTGTGTGTTGCATGCTTTCATTTCAAGGAAGTAAGGATTTTTTACTCTTTCTTGTTATTAATTTCCAAATTTATTTTATTATTCTCTGATATTATAAAATACAGGATACTTATTTTATAAATTTCCTGACTTTTGGGGGGATATGAATCTCTTATACATATAATTTTTGCATTTAAAAATGTGTACTGTCTAATATACCAATGATAGGTAGAGTAGATTAAGTATTTACAATGGTGTAGTTGAAATAAACAATTCTCTCTGCATATAAGAACTAAGAATTTGAATGGCTATCAAGTCAAGAATGACTTTGAAAAATGTGCTTAATGCTGTACTTTTCAGAGTAAAGAGTTAAAGATCTTGTTTACACAAATTTTACACCCTTGGATAATAATTTTTGACAATTTCATTATAGATTTCATTTTTTTCAGGAAGTGCAAGTTAAGGAAAAACTAAGTATGTAAGATTTCTACTAGGGAGATTATTAATAATAAAACTTATTTGGTATTTAAAATTATATTTTAAAATTTTGGTGAAATGGTCTATTGAATATTATCAAATCACATATTTGAGAATCTATTTAATTAAACTAACTCATCTATGAAAAGTTTTTCCCATGCTGAAACCATTTTTTGGTTGCATTATATAGTATGCACTTTCTATATCCTTATTTGTCTTGGTGTCAATGAATCTCATGCAAAATTTAAGAGAAATATGTTATACTAGTATTGGGTCATGAAGAAAGTAGAAGATATGAAGTTAAATTAAACATTTTTCTCTCTTCCAATCTAGTACAAATGTTAAGGTCTCTTACTAAATAATTATTTAAGATAGTGGTATTTTGTAATCACGTGCAAAAATATTCTAGAGTAATATATTACTATTGGCTATTTGAAATGGAAGACTTTATAACAAAATGGGATCTTAATGGGACCTCAGTCATGCCTTAATGAATATGCCATAAAAAGTTGGCATACGTTATTTGAATTAGAGAAGAGTTATGAACAAAGACTGAAGAGGAGTAGCAATACAATAAATGGTTGAATTTTGTTGTATCTTATGGTGGGAAAGAAAACTAACAGCAAAGTAATTTTAGATTGTGGAGGACATTTAATCTCATGAATGCTCAGGATGAGCATTTTTATTTCTTTCCGAAAGTGGACAGGCATTAATATTTCCTCAAAACATGACCTACCACAATGTAAGTCTGTGAGCTAATTTGGCACTAGTTTAAAAAATTAATTAGATGAAAGGAAAGAATATTAGATGTGGAGGTACTAGATATCATCTCTTGCAATAATCCTGTCACACATACAAGGGGAAACTGAAAAAAAAATATTTATTTATAAAATACTTTATCTTTATTCTTACACATATAAACTTCAGCCACCTTCAAAGCACTCTCTATTTGATGCAATACACTTATCAAGACTCTTTTTTCACTGCTCAAAACAGTTTTTGAACTCATCAATTTTGATGCCTTTTAGTGCTTCTGTCATTTTTTGTTTCACCTCTTCTACATTGGCAAAACATTACTCTTAGAGGAATTTTTTTAACCAGGGAAACCAAAAAAAGTCACTTGGGGCAAGATTGGGTGAATAGGGAGGGTGGTGCACAGGGGTCATGTGATTTTTGGTCAAAAGCTGCTGAACCTAAATGCCCATCATAGATGAGTGTATAAAAAAATGTGTACATTTACATAGTGGAATACTATACAGCAGAAAAAAGAATCGATGAACTGGAGAGTTTTATGCTAAGTGAAATAAGCCTGTCAGTGAAAGACAAATACCATATGATCTCACTTATGAGAGAAATCTAATGAATAAAATAAAGAGGAACATAAAACCAGAGGCATGGATTCATGAAATAGACTAATAGCTGTAAAAGGAAAGGAGGGAGGTGAGGACTGATTGAAAGAAGGAAACGGGATTAGTCAAAGAACATATAAGAAGGACCCATGGACATGGACAACAGTGTGGAAATGGGGGGCAGGCTGGGTGGACAGGGGGACAAAGGGGGAAATTGGGACAACAGTAATAGAATAAACAATGAAATATTAAAATCTTAAAAAAAAACAACTTCTGAACACTCAGCGTGGTGTGGACAGATGCACTTGTAAATCACCCATCATGAAATGGGCAAACACTTTGAAAGAGTTCAAAGAAAAAATCACTGAAGCTGAACACAGTGTGTCACCACAATGCCAGCTGGTACACTCATACAAATGGGTCCTAGAACACTCACCTAGTGGGGGAAGGCTGTGCTACAAGGAACCACTCTCCAAAAGATGATTCCACTTTTTGAGGGGCACCCCTCATATTTGGAGTTTTCATTAAAATGACAGAGGTGAGAATGGCAATGGGCCAAATATCCTCTTTTGCAATTTCTAGTAAACAAACAGAAATATCAGTGTTAAGTATTATTGTCCATTTTCATAGATAAGTACACTGAATCCCTAAATTCATATTAACATGCTCTAGCTAACATAGTCACTGCAAGAGCTGGCAAGTAAACACTCTAAATTACTTTAAAAGTCATGCTTTTTCTTTTTCTTTCTTTTTTTTTACTATATTAAGGTACTACAGAAAGAAATAGTTAAGATAATATATTTATAGATTTACAACTTATATGTACATTCTCTTCAAATATACATGCACTTTATCTCATTTTCATGGTATCAATAGTATATAATTATAAAATATGTGAAACCACAATATATGAGACATTTAATAAAATATTTTATTAACAAAAACTTGTCTTCATATTAAAGAAATTATGAGGATTTTACATATTGTTGTTTTGTACATTGAAAGAGTTATGTTTACATTGAGTTTTGAAATGGAATGGTTCTCTATTAATAATTTATAATATCAATTATATTTCCCTCTGAAGTTATATTAATATTTATTATATTAACATTAACAATGTTACTAGTGATTGCTAATAACATTTGAAGTCATGAACCACCAATAATCATTTTGTCAATAGCTAAATATCTCTAAGTCAACAGTTTATAACTGCAATACTAGAGATAATTGTGAAAAAATCCGTTTGTAACAAAATAATTGTAAATTGAAGCACTAATGGAATTGGTAAAGGGCCTTAATAGTAATTTGTCTTAAGTGTTTAATAGTACAAGAACATAACAATGACAGAAATTAATAAATCATACCTTTTCTAAAGTCAAATACCAGATGTAGAATCTCAAGTTATGACTTCTGTTTCAGAAATTTTTTAACTTCATTTCATTGTCTTACTCAATAGTTTAAATAAATATACAGTAACCTGTGCACAATGAAGAATCCAAAGGACATAAAATACTGTTTCAGAAGTTAGAACTTTTGATTATTAGATTTTCATACATTAAAGCAAATGTGATAAAACTAATCTTCACTACTCACTGCAAATACCTTTTAACATGTGAGATGAGTTCTTGTAGGCATTTATACCAAGTAAATATTAATTGCCACATTTGTCAACCTAAATGTCATAATTTAAGAGCAAACACTTTAATTAAAATATATATTTTTATTCAACTTTGTTTCCTATGATTTATTTTTATTTTATCTTTATTTTTTACTTAAAATTTAAAATATTCTGAATTCAAAAGGCTCATTTTCCAGGTATTTAAAAAATTTTTACTCTGTTTTACATAATAGCTATATCTCTATCATAAGACAACAAGTAAATTGATTGGCAATTTTTCTGTGATTTGGCACAGTGATAAATGATTGATATAATCTTTCCTGATTATCTATCTGATTCTACCCAACTAATTGCTATAATAAATAAAATAAAAATAAATTAATATTATGCACTGAAACAAGCATTATTATTTTGGAAGCTCTTTTATATATTTATCATCTTTTATGTTCTATGTAACTTAGGTTCATCATAAATAGATTTCAAACTATCTTCTCATATGAGTTCAATATTTGGTTCATTTACAAGTCTAAAAATCTATGAAATATTTTTTTTAATAAATAATCTGTTCAGTTAATTCTTTATCCATGGTTTTAAAAATATATAACATAGCTTAAATTTCAAATACAACATTTGGCATATCACTTAATATTAAATATTTATTGCTTGTTTGTTTTATAAAGTATTAGATAAATTAGTACTTCTCATTTCATATGTTAAATAATTTAATTACTAGGCCTTGAGACAAAATTCATTAAAGAAACAAGAAATGTCCACACATAGACATCAGATGTTTATGAGGCTTGTGTAATTGTTCATATATTTCATCTAGATTTCTTCCCAAAATAAATTAATATAAACCTTTTATATTAATTTTCTGAACTTTGTTTTTGAAAAATTCCTCTTTAAAATAGTCACTGTTTTTATCTGTTCATGATCCATTCAAATTAATTGTTCTCTTGTGAGACTTTATCCTGATTCTTTAAATTCTCAATTAAGGAAAATAAAGGGTTATACATTGATTTTATAGTGATCAACTTTTGAGTGGTCAGCCATAAACAAAAAGAAAGTTTTACCCTTTGCAACAGAATGGATTGACCTGGGGTATATTAATGCTAAGTGAAATAAGCCATTCAGAGAAAGACAAGTACCATACAATTTCATTCATATGTGGAATCAAATGAACAAACTGAACTAACAAGCAATATAAAGACAGACTCATAGATAGAGAACAGGATGACAGCTAAGGGTAGGGGGAAGGTTAGAGGGTAGAGGCACTGAGCACAAGGGAAAAAGGACTCACGGACGTGGACAACGGTGTGGTGATTGTAGGGGGAAGTGGGGTATAAGGGGACTAAATAGTAATGGAAAAATGCAATTAAATATTGAGAGCAAAATAAAAAAAATGTTTTGAGTAGAATCTAAATTTGGGTATAGTTACTTTAAAAGAAACTCAAAGTTCTTTATTTAATATTTTATTCTTCAGAATAAGGATAAAATAGTATTAAACATTTTCATTATCTAAAAAAGAAAAATAAATTGAAAATTGATATTTTCTAATATTAACGCTTCCTCTCTAAAAGCTACATTAAATTGCTCATGCTGATTTTGTCAAATCTGTCTTCCAGAATAATAAATCATTATGTCTTTGATTTTTCTGTTTATTATCATGGTAATCTTGATAAAGCCACCAAGGGGCAAATGATAAAGGCTGTTATTTCATATTAATAAACAGGTATACATTAATGCTAGATAAATATTTTCTCTTTTACAAAACAAAAAATAAAAATCTGCTTTTGCATCTTGTTCTGTGATAATAAAAGGAGCTAAAAGGAAATAGTCATTTGAAATTATGAGTTTTGGATGCAGAATTTGACAAAGCATGATGCATTTGCTGAAGTACACACCGATGACTCAGCCTCTAAGTTCTAAGAACCGGTGAGAGAGGAAACCAGAAAATCAAGCAGATGTCAGAATCTTGTAGTAGACGCTAAAAAATTTGAACTTTGTCCTGTGAGTAATGGGGCCGATTAAAGGCTTTTAAGCAGGGGAATACGTTGGTCAGATTTGTATTTATGAAAGATCATTCTGGCAGCAGTGAGAAGAATGGATCGGTTGTGGGCATGACTGGAGGCAGGAAAATTTGTTAAGAAACCTTTGCAAAGAGACCACTGACATGACACTGGGAATAAAAGTCCCCCCTTCCAGCTCAGCTGCTAATTGTTGGTAAGTCACTGGGCCTCTTTGAAGCCTTCAGCTGCCTGAGTAAAACAAGAAGGTTGGATTTTTTGGCCTCTAAGGCCCTTCCTGCTCTGATGGTAAAATGTTATAAAAGCTTTCACATTGTGCCTCATACATTACAAGAGAAAGGCTCTGCTTCCTCAGTGAGCATTGATGTTTATTGAAGATCATTGATATTATTAGCATATATGTTATAAGCAGCACATAAGTTTTTCATATAGAATCTCAAAAAGGCATTAATATATGACAATATATAGGATACGAAAAAGTAAGTTTGCAGTTGTTCATATGGAAAGTAATACCATAATTAGTAAATCAGGAATAAACTCTATTTCACATACTTACAACTGTAACCAGTGTTTATCCCACTTTGTATATTTATTGAAGGACTAATTTGTTTGTAATTCCCTTTTGAGGCCCTAGTCTGTCTTTATACTAAAGTCTGAAGAACAAAGATTTCTGAGGTGATAAAGTGTAGTTAATAATTTTTAGTCTTTTAAGACAAGGCAGTGGTTGTTACTTATCAGCTAACCCTTGTAATTTTTTTAAAAAATTATGTATTCATATAGCATACTGGTAGGATAGTTACAATATTCTTATTTATAAAAATACCAGGAAGCATGTTATAAATATAGATGATAATACAGGATTTCCAACACATCTCTGTATTTCAGTATGTATTTTTTAGCAATTTGCATTTTCAGTCATATAGACATATTCATTTTAACATATTCCTCTTAAGTGGTGTGATGTTTCCTTATTGGATGAGGTTGGTATACATGATTTAAACTCAGGGGAGTAGGACCTTAGTGTAAATTAAACAGTTGTCATTATTCTCATTAATCAAGTTTCAGAAACCAATGTCACACATTTCTTGCTCATCTCTAGAAGTTTGTTCAATATACTTGACTGTAGGTATGATATCTCTGTTGAAATATACCCACAATTGTCTTCAATCACTTTCTATAAATAGTACATAAATTTGTATACAGTTCATAAACTAGTTAATTTTATTTACCTTTAACTTTATTTTTTTAAAGATTTTATTTATTTATTTTTAGAGAAGGGAAGAGAGGGCAAAAGGGAAAGAGAGAAACATCAATGTGTGGTTGCCTCACATGCACCCCTTGCTGGGGACCTGGCCTACAACCCAGGCATGTGCCCTGACTGAGAATCAGATTGGTGACCCTTTGGTTCATAGGCCAATGCTCAATCCACTGAGCCACACCATCCAGAGCTATTTACTTTTATTTTTAACTGAAAAATTAAAAATGGAAGAATTTGATTTTTTTCTACATTAGCTTTGATACTCTAGATATTTTTTACCTTGAAAATTCTGAAAGAAAACTGTAATTGTTTCTAAAATTTAGCACTTTCTGGGGAAATGTACATAATCTTCATTATAATGTAGCATATATTTTCAAAGTCATACTTTTTAAGGAATCATATCTTCATCAAGCATCCTCTCTGGGTATCTGAGCACTTCTGGCTCTTCAAAAATATTTGTTCTGGTTTCTATTTACTGCCTGCCTTGGTTTCCTATGGGAACTGCTAGTAAGTGTGGTTTTGACAATTTTTGGCTTTTCATAAATTCTTTTAGCACTTGTTATTTTTTCTTGTAATATCTGACCAGAATTAATATATTATACAGTAAATTATATACCACAAAATAAAGTATTAAAAATAAATACATATTTTATATTTCTAATACAACTAGCATATTAAATATTCGATACCTGTAAAAATAGCTTTTCCAGACTTTGGGCTGTTTAGAAAAAAATATTGTGAATTGAATACAGCTCTAGAAATAAAGATTTAAGCATCACTCTATCATTAATTATCTGGAGAATCTGAGTAAATCTATTTGTATTTATGATATTCAATGTGCTTGTCTGTAAAATGCATGTGTTGGATTAAAATGTTTTTCTTTAATTTTAAAATATTTAATTCTGAGAACATATATTCTTTCAGAAAATCCCATTGGTAGTTGTATAGTTATATGTAGTATAATTCAAATAAAGTATCTTTAAATATCTTACCTGTATAATACATTTAGAGTTTAGTTTACTGTAAGATCTAAGTAAATAGTGTGATGTTGCTCTGACAAGATCTGATGAGATCTTCAACTACAAAGACAGTCAAGTAACTGCCCCATGCATTGTTTCAAGTACTGCCCTCTTCTCCAACACCCCTGTCATTGCTTTAGTTCAAGTCTTTACATTTCTTTCTGAACTTTTTTAACTTCCTCTTAGTTCTTCTTCTGCTTAGAGATTTGCTTCCCACCAATCCTGTATGCTGGCAGTCATCCTTCCAAAAGTCACTCTTTTTTTTTTTTTGCCCATAACAGTAATAAAATAACTTTCTTTTACCCTCAAGATTAAAGTCCAAGTTCATTAGCAGGTAAAATAAGGTCCTGTTTTCTTATGTAGTCAGATTTTCACCTGTGCCCTTATGACTAAATTCCTGTATAGTTCTATAGATATTTTACTACCCACCCTCTAAATTTTATCTTAGGTTTTAGCACTTCTGAAAAACGATTGCAAATCATTTCTTCATCCTGCAAAATGTGTATTTATGTCTTTAACATGCTATTAAGTAAGGTATGTACCCATACACACCTCAATCAGTACCTCTTTTAGCTTGGGACAGAAGAGGCCCCTGATCTTTGTCAGCACGTTAGAATATCCACAGTTCATAAACACATAGAAAAAATAATTTAATAAAGTACACTTGGACACATCTGTCACTCTGATTCAATGCTCAAGGTTTACATAGGGAGACCATAACCCTAAATGTCTGCTCCTGTGAGTAATGCCTTCTTGGACCTCGCGTAATGCTTCACCACATCACTTGCACATATCCTTGAAATAATGGATGTCAGAACACTGAGCACATTTATGGATTGTGCTGCTGCCTACACAACAGAATGTTCTGCGACAGAGTGTGGAGACAATTTGAGCAGCAGAAGCATTTAGCTAAGAGAAAAGACAAATTAATTAACTTGTCAAATCCTTTTCTCTCAGCATGAATGCAATAGATTCCTGACTAACCAAGTATCATTTTCCAGTAGTGCTGAGCGACCTTTTATTTTTTCTTCATTTTTGTTTCACTTTGTGGTTCCATGCTCAAGAGTTACATGGTGTTAAGAACAGCTTCACAGGTGATGGAAGAACATACTGAAACATTAAACAACTTTTCCTATTATAAATGTATATATAAATATTTGTATGATAGTAATTTTTTACATCAGTAGTAAGATGGAAACTCAACATAAAAATTTGAATACTTTTATTTTTCATAAAATTTAATATTTAACTTTTTAAAAAATTAAATTACTAACTTGAGCAGCTATTGTGGGGAGTATTAGGTGAGGGGTTGGAAGGATTGAGCAAAAAAAATAAAATAACTTGTGGGCACAGACAGCAGTGTGGTGATTGCTGTGGGGAGGAGAGTAGGAGGGAGGTAGAAAAGGAACAGAGGGGATAAATGGTGACAGACAGAAGCCTGACTTGGGGTGGTGAACACACAATACAATGTACAGATGATGTGTTATAGAATTGTGCACCTGAAGCCTGTAATATTTTGTTAACTAGTGTCACCCCAATAAATTCAATAAAAAGGAAAAGAAATAAATTTAAAGTATTGACTTTTAACTTTAGTAAATAAGTATTTCTATTTAAAAGATTTTTGAAAAATATGATTTTTTTGAATTTTATACTATAATCTAAATTTTAGAAAATATACAAACTATACATTTGAGTACAATGATTATTTATTCTTAGATCCTTACTATCAATAGTGAGGTTTTTGAAAATCATTCTTATACCAAAAAAAGAGATTTTGTCACTGTGATGACAAAAATAAATTTTATAAAATAATTATATAGAAACTTATTATCTTTAAGTTATTATTCATTTAATTATAGTTACCCCATCAGTTAAGCAAACATAAAATATAAATAGTAAATTACATGCTGTCTGTTATTTTGCTGATATTCTCACAAGTATCATAGTTTTTAATATAATTTCTCTACATAATTTATTGACATGACAGTATAATCATGAAAGTAGGAAAGGAGAGCATATCTTAACAATTTGTTATATATATTTCTAACACTGAAATATAATTTGTCCTCTTGTTCTTGGCCCTGTAAATGTATAGGATAAACATCTTCCTATTATGTCAAAATAATGTGCTTCCTTCCATGGCTATTTCGTAATCCCTGTCCTTGGTCAAGATAAAAAATGCAACCTTCTTAAAAACTAAACTGTTCTACACAGTTGACCAGCCCTAGTCCAAATTGTGTTTACATGGAAACTTTTCATTTCATAGAAGTGATTATCATATAGAATCCTGCAGTCCAGGTCCAGGTTTAATAACAATTTCTACAGAAATACCTCAAGATTTCCCTTGCCTTGCTGAACCTCAGCTTCTAGTTTTGAGATTGCTGTTTTCTAAGGCACTTTCTTCTTTAACTCTGGCCCTGAAACTATATTGATCAAAATGTATTCCTTGGCATCCTTGAAGGTACAGGGGTTACTTTAACAGTTTCTCTGTAGATAATGACCTATGTAAGGGAGATGGTTGCTTCTGACTAATCTTTGTATCCCTAATACTTTGCTTAGTTCTTGGCATACAGTGAGCACTCGATACAGAGTTGTTGAATAAATTCATAATGGACAAATTAATGAATTAGAGGTTATTTTAGAACACCTATCAGTGTTCTTTCAGGCTACGTGTTTTATAGGTTTTGCTTTTCAGTTTTAGGTTCCACATGTTAAGTGTGAAATATACACAAATGTGTGTTGAGAGATTAATAGGCTAGCCATTTCAGACATTTAAAGTGCTCTTCTATGATAAATGGATGACAGGACTAGTTATGTCCACTGTAAAAAAGGTGAAGCGTTTTGAGACGAGCACTATTTTTGAAAAATATTTGAAGAATTCCCTTACAAAAGTACTTCTTTACTGTGTACATATTTCTTGTGTAAAATTTGCCTTGGGTAATAATAACTAATGATTATATATTTCTCCTCATCCCCAGGAATTGGTTTAAGGAGTCTTACAAATAAATCAATTCATTGTTTTAACAGCCCCTTAAGGTTGTGACTTTCACTGACCACATTTTACAGAGGAGGTCACAGAGCTCCTAAGTAACTTAGATGCTCCTGAAGCATCTAAGTAACATAGTCACATAACTGCTCATGGTCAGTGCTCTTAACCACTGTGCACTCTACCTTTCTTCCATGCTTTTCTTTTTTTCTTAATTTTTTTCCTAAAAGGTATAAATATTACACTGTTAGTCATATAGTGAAGAGAAAGGTATTAGACAAAAAAGAATCAAGGGAAAATGTTTGAAGAAGGTAGGGGAGAAAACATCTGTCTCTGTTAAAGACTTGTTTTCTCATATCTAGGTTTTGAGTTGTTAAGATTTCCCAGTGTGGGTGTTTGGCTGATAGGACTTGTTTTGTACCACCATATGTAGACACATCAAAAGTTCAACTAATATAAGGTAAATAGCATGCAATTTAGTTAAAAATCAGATTATCTAATTGTGGTTGTTTAATCTGTAAGATTTTAAATTTTTCTGAGTATGTTAGCATTTTCCCATCTGTAATAAATGATGTTAACGAACAGGTTATGTATCCAAAGTGGCTCATAGTACTGTGTGACGCAGATAATTACGAGTGTATTTCTACAAGAAAGATCAGCCTCTGGACAAGAGAAATAGTTTGGTACCACTTAAAAGTTCTTCATAGCTTAAATCAGAAACAAAGAAATTCAGCTTTATATTTTCTAAGAAAGGTATCTACCTTTCTTATATATTGATATGTAAAAGAGATACAAACTTTAAGGGATCTTATTTTTCACATATATAGTTTCACAGGAGAAAATATCCACAAAATAATTCAACTTCTTAATTATGAGCAATGCCTTAATAGCACAGAGGCTTTAAACCTTTTGGAATTTATTTTAAAGGAAATAAAAATATCAAAGAATATTAAACAGGTGGGTGACAAATAATATTTGTAGAGCAAATAACCTCTTTTTGATGACTATTCTAGGGAGTGTTGGGAGATGGAAGGATCCAGTATAAAAAGGAAAAAGAAAGAGAGAAAAACTCATGGGCACCGACAACAATGTGGTTATTTCAGGGGGTAGGGAGTAGGTGGAAGTGGAAGAGGGTGTAGGGGGAATAAATGGTGATAAAAATTTAAAAAATTAAAAACTGATATAAATTAAAAAATTAAGAGAAAAAGAATGTCATGTAATGGTGACATTGGATGTGGGAAGTCCAACTAGGAAGCTTTTGGTGGAGGCAGCTAATGAGTGGTGGTATCTTAGACTACAGTATTATTTAAGTATGCAGACAAGTGAATGAATTCAGTCTACATTTAGGAAGAAGCATAGGAATGTATGACAAATTTGGTGCTGCTTATGAAGAAGAATGAGGAGTAAGAATGACACACAGATTTCTTACTTGGGCAATTAGGAATAAAAATGACAAAATGTCACTTGAAATTTCTATGGAACATTCATATGAAAATATACCTAGAGTTGGGTATAAATCTATGGGTAGTCACCATAAATATGCTCATTCATTTAATAAGTAAGAAATAAGTAATGACTGTACCTAGCTAGGTGGTTGTCTTTGAGATTACATTGTGATCCAAATCTAATGTTGCTTCTACTTAATAGTTGTGTCAGTTTTAGTGAGAAACATACATGCTATAAGGCACTATCTAGCATTGGGGGTTAGGGAAGATCTCCAGAGAAAGGAATATGAGACTGACGTGTCACTGAATTTAGTGTGCGTATGTGTGTGTGTGTGGTGAGAGCAATGGAATTTCTGAAATAAGAAATATGAAATGAGCAGAAACAAAATTAATATTGGAAATAGAAGTGCAATGAGACTATAGTTCAAAATGAAAGTAAGGAGCATAATATTCGTCAGGTGCTTTTGGTAGAAGTCACATGACGCAAGCCTTTGTGGGCCACACTGACAGTCAGTGAGCTAATTTATCTGGATAAATGATTTTATTTATATCTTAAAACTTTAGCTACTCTGTGAAGATATATTGAGACCATGAGGGTTTGGAGAGGCAATGTGGATATCCAAAACTCCTTTCAACTCTGTAGAAGTTTGATATCATTTGGATTAAGATAGTTGCAGTAGACTAAAATGGAGGTAGAAAGAATGAAAGATATTTAATGTGGAGGATTTATAGGTATTTGAAATATATTGAAAATGGATGGAAATAGTTTGTATGGCCTTTTAGAATTCTGACTTGAACTTATATATTGTCCCTTAGGGAAAAAAAAAAACAATAGAGAAGTTGCTTTTTTTTTTGGTCTGTGAGAAAAAAGTTAAAGGAATCCACACTGGGCATACTAGCTTAATAGAACATAAGGTCAAAAGTTTGATTATATAATTTGTCATATGGATATATTATTTAGTTCTCAAATAGGGAGTGATAAAGAAAAAAGCATCTATAATTGGAAAGCTCTCTTGAAGACATATATAACAGTTTGAGTGGGAGTTTTTTTATCAATCAAGGTATCACAGGACAGCAGATTATAATTAGAGATTGAGAAGTTTGACTTATTAATCTCAGAGGCATTATAATTTTCACATGACTTTGTTCATGATTTATGATGTATTCTCAGGGCAAAGTGGAATATAAAAGAATGTAAAAGTGACAAGAGACTCAGACAGAATCCTGAGAAATTATAACTTAAAAATTGGTAGTTAAGAAGGGACTGGAGAAAAACTTAAATAGAAGATTCAAGGTAATTTAGACAATACGAATAAAACTAACAAACCAAAATAAAATGGAGAAGTAAATAAACAGGTAGTGATATTACCATTCAAGACAACATAAAAATATTTTCTCAAAGAAAAAAGTTTATTTATTTTAAATCTTGCCAAATGGAAAATCAGAAAAAGAATTGCAAATTATAATTTGGATTTATGATACTGGTTCATGACTGATGAAGTAACATCAGTCATGTAACATATGAGGAAAAACTGTAGATAACTGGTGTAAATAGCAGAATCAGTTTCTGCTACTTGTTAATAATACAACTATGATTATGTCACTAAGAAGTAGGAATACACAAAGAAATATTACACTTGCCAATAAGAATCTGTAAGTCTAAGATATTAGGATCAGTTCATGTTCATCACTGCAATTGAAAGTTATTTTAAAAGAAAGATTGTGAAGATAAAAGTAGCCTACTTATTATTTTGCTCCAAATATTAGGCTTAGTGTAAGATATTTGAAACTATACTCTTTCAACATGACAGTATTACTCACTACCATATAATCTGAAAATATACTTATTTAAATATTGATCTCTATCTAAAATAGAAAACAACAAACAAAGCCCCAAGCTAGTAGAAGGAAGGAAATAATAAAGATTAGAGCAGAATTAAATGACATAGAGACTAAAAGAATAACAATAAATCTAGGAGCTGGTTGTTTGAAAAGATAAACAAAATCAACAAGCCTTTAAGCAGATCATCAAGAAAAAAAAAGAAAGAAGACCCAAATAAATAAAATCAGAAATGAAAGAATAGAAATTACTACTGATACCACAGAAATAAAAAGGACTGTAAGAAATTACTACCAACAACTATATGCCAAGAAAATTGAAAACCTGGGTGAAGTGGACAAATGTCTAGAAAAGTATAATGTTCCAAAACTGAATCAAGAAGAAACAGAAAGTCTGAGAAAACCAATAACAACTAGTGAAACTGAAGCAATAATCAAAACACTCCTGGCATACTAAAGCCCTGGACTAGACAGTCTCACAGGAGAATTTTACAACACATTTAAGGGAGAGCTAACCCCTACCCTTCCCAAACCATTACAGAAAATACAAGAAGAGAGGAGGCTCCCAAACTATTTTTATGAAGCTGGATCATCCTAATCCTAAAACCAGACCAAGACATAAGAAAGAGAAAATTATGGGCCAATGTTGCTGATGAACATAGAGGCTAAAATCCTCAACAAAATATTTGCAAACTACATCTAGCAATACATTAAAAAGATCATACACGATGATCAATTAGGATTCATCCCAGGGAGGCAAGGATGGTGCAATATTCACAAACCAATAAACATAATACATCACAGAACAAAAAGAAAGACAAAAATCACATGATCATATCAATAGATGCAGAAGAAGCATTTGATAAGGTACAGCACCTGTTTATGATAAAAACACTCAGAAAAAGTGGGAGTACAGGGAGCATTCCTCAACATAATAAAGGCTATGTATGAGAAACCTACAGCCAACATCATATTCAATGGGCAAAAACTGGAAGCTTTCCCACTAAGATCAGCAACAAGACAAGGGTGTCCACTTCACTGTTTCTATTCAACATAGTATTGGAAATCCTAGCCACAGAGATCAGACAAAAAAAAAAAAAAAAAAGAAAAGAAATAAAGTGCATCCAAATTGGAAAGGAGGGAGTAAAACTGTCATTGTTTGAAGATAACATATAGTGTACACAGAAAACCCTATAGATTCCATGAAAAAACTATTTGACTAATAAGGGAGTTTGGCAAAACAGCAGGATATGGTCAATATTCAGAAATCAGAGGCATTTTTGTACACAAACAATGAAATATAAGAAACAAAAATCAGAAAATATATCCCATTTACTATAGCAACAAGAAAAACAAAGTATTTAGGAATAAACCTAACCAAGGAGGTAAACAAACTATAATCAGAAAGCTACACAATGCTGAAGAAAGAAATTAAGGAAGACACAAATAAATGGAAGCATGTACCATGTCCTTGGGTTGGAAGAACGAACTTCATCAAAATGTCCATACTACCCAAAGCATCTAATAAATTAAAAAAAAATACCTATTAAATACCAATGACATATTTCCCAGACATAGAACAAACATTTTAAAATTTCGTGGAACTATAAATAACCCCAAAAAGAATTTTGAGAAAGAAGAACACAATAGCAAGTATCACAATCCCTGATATCAAGCTATATTACAAGGCCACTGTAATCAAAACAGTCTGGTATTTGCATAAGAACAGACACATAGACCAATGGAACATAAGAGAGAGCAGAGAAAGAAACCCATGTCTCTATGGTCCAATAATATTCAACAAAGGGGGCAGAAGCATAAAATGGAGTAAAAATAACTTCTTCAGCAAATGGTATTGGGAGATCTGGAGAGCTACATGCAAAAAATGAAACTTGACCATCAACTTACACACACAAACTTGATAAAATACTTGAATATAAGTCATGACACCATAAAAGTCCTAGATGAGAAAATAGGCCAGAAAATCTCAAATGTTCCATGAAGCAATATTTTTATTGATATGTCCCTTAGAGCAAGGGACATAAAGGAAAGAATAAACAAATGGGAATAGACCAAATTAAAAAACTGCTGCATGGCCAAAGAAAACATCAGCAAAATGAAAAAGGAGCCAACCAAATGGGAAAATATATTTCCCCAGGAAACTTCAGATATATTTTGATCTCCAAAATATATAAAGAACTCACATAACTCCACTCCAGGAAGACAAACAATCCAATTTAAAAATGGGCAAAGGACTTGAACAAATATTTCTCCAAGGAAGACAAACAGAAGGCCCAGGGGCATATGAAAGGGTGCTCAGCATCTCTAGCCATCAGGCAGATGCAAATTAAAAGCATAATGAGATACCACTTCACACCAGTCAGAATGGCCATCATAAACAAATGAAGAAACAATAAGTGCTGGTGAGATTGTGGAGAAAAGGGAACCCTAGTACGTGGTTGGTGGGAATGGAAACTGGTGAAACCACTATGGAAAACAGTATGGAATTTCCAAAAAAAACTAAATATTGAAATGCTTTTTGACCCAGCAATTCCACTGCAGGAATTATACCCGAACAATCCTGAAACACCAATTCAAAAAAAAAACTATGTATCCCAATGTTCATAGCAGCACAATTTTTTAATAGCCAAGTGCTAGAAACAACCTAAGTGCCCGTCAGTAAATGTGTGGATGAAAAAAACTTGGCACATTTACAGAATGGAATATTAAAAAGCAGAAAAAAGGGAACTCCTACCCTTTGTGACAGCATGGATGAAACTGGATAATATTATGCTAAATGATATAAGCCAGATGGTAAAAAACAAATACCATATGATCTTACCTCTAAGTGGAACCTAATCAACAAAACAAACAAGCAAACAAAACAGGACCAGAGAAATAGAAACAAAGACAAACTGATAGTAACCAGAGGGAAGTGGGGAGAGAGATAGCAGGAGAAGAAGGGGAAGGGTCATCAAGGAACATGTATAAAGATCCATGGACAACGACAAGGGGGGATTGAATGTGGAAGGTGGGATTGTGTTTGGGCAGTGGAGAGTAATGGAGGGAAAATGGGGACAACAGTAATTGAACTACAATAAAAAAACTTTAAAAAGTATGATTCTTGAAAAAAATAAAATAGAGATTCATTACTGAATAAGTGTGCATGACTTCAAAGGATATGGAATGGTATTTTGGAATATAATAATATTTATATAGTCTCTTTTAACAAAAATTATACTAAATGCTTATTTTCACAGTAGAATGTGTTTCCCAAGATCATATAAAAAATAAAATATAATCAAAGTTGTAAATAAAGTGTAAATGTTCTTTTTTACTTGAAAAATAGAGCATTTCTTTCAGTCTACCTTTTTTTATTGGGACACATTTATTGCTTTTGCTGTTATCACTCAGTCTTCTTTACTTTGTGTTGAAAGTATTTGTTGGTATACATTGAGTGTTTTCAGAGATGTTTAAGATCAGTAAAAAGCAAAGGAAGAAATAAAGTCACCCTCTAAAAAGCCAAAGACACTACTTAGTGGGACTTCCTAGGGGAATTGGGGATTAAGACCACTTCAGATAGGTCTTAAAATCATCTAAAGCTTTCATAGTATGGCAGTGTGCCAAAAAAAATAAATAAAAAAACAATTCATGCTAGAAGCTGTTTTGTTTGCTAATCTTTTGAACATTCAACCCATTAAAGGAGACTGTGTCACTTTCTGTTTGAACACTGTTGAATAACAACTGTCTGCTAAAAATTTCACATATCATACAGCCTGCAGTAAAAGTAATTTCTCATATCCTCATCAACAGTGAAGCTCTCAAAGAAGTAAATAATCTCACTGAAGAAGACGATGTATTCACAGCTCAGAGTCTTTGTTCAGTTTTCACAAGTTACTTAATGCAAACATTGTTGTCACAATTTTATTTGACATAATTGTAGGAAAACACTGGTGAAAATAAGTTGAGATATTTTGTTTTGGCTTGTGAAAAACTGTAGATGTCACCAATAGTTTGTTAATACCATTTACTGCTTAATCTGCATGTTAAACATTTTTCTTTTGTCCTTTGTTTTGGTAGGAGACAAACGTTTTCTTTGGGATTAAATAAAAGAATTTGAGATAGGATTCATTAAAAATAGAAACACAGAGAGAAAGACGTATGTCTTAAGGTAGATAAACATTAAGATATATATTCTTTGTTGAAGAATGCAGTCTTGACTGGTAAAGGTACAGACAAATTTGTCCTTCATTTCAAATTCTAAAAGCTATTCTGACATTTCTAAAGTCATCATTAACTTCTGGGTAGTCTCTTTGGGCAAAACAAACAAAAATATGAAATGTTTTCAGTCTTTAATATAATTTTTATTATTCTTTTACTTCACTAATCATTCATTTCATAATATTACCAAAAATTTCTTCATGACTATTTGCTGACTTTATTTGGATTTTAGATGGGTTGACTTGGGGTTCTTATATTTCTTTCTCTTGGCAAATATCATCAATTATCTTCTCTTATATACATACAATCACAACATAGTAGTAAGTCAAAATATGATTTTTAACAAAGTGATATGATATATTAGCCATTTATTGCATATTTAATAGTTGATTCCATATAGTATGGACATAATAATGAAGACAGGCCTTTGCATTCTTTGTTATAATTTGAAACAGAAATATCTTAGACATGCATATAATGGCAGTAAAGCATTATTAAGGATAATCAGAGTCATATAAAAAACTCACATAAAAAAACTAAGGGCATGTAATCATTACAAATTAAATCTTTTAAATCAGTAGTTTTTTATGATGTCAACCTATTAAAAAGTTGCCATTGTTTAAAAAAATCCAAGATGTAAATTTCAAAATGATAGAATAGAGTAATTCACTCTATAAAGGCTTCTTCTTTTATCAAATGATTTTGTTAGTGTCATCAACAAAACACCTATTCAGAAATCATATTTATATAAAAAAGCAAGGTTCACCCTAAATAAAAGTAATGACAAAGTAAATGTTTATCTCCTTTTACAACTATGAAGATGAGCAACAAATCTTCAAAAAAGGTAATAGCCAAAACATATCAACACTTGTCAGAAAACTTGCTAGTGCCTTCCACATGTTAGTTTATATAGTGTTTCTCAAAGTGCGGTTTCTAGATCAGCAGCATCTGAGAATTTGTTAAGAAATGAAATTCTCACTAAGAACTCAAGGTGATTGAGGCACAAGTTAAATCTTGAGAACTACTAAGCTAAAATGATTCTCACAACCTTGGTTTAATGCATGGGCTTTTATTATTCACATTTGACAGAAGACAGAGTATTGTCTAGATATTTATCTTGCCCGGAATGGCAAATCAAGTAAGTATTGTGTTAGCTTCCAAACCCAGGCATCCTGATTGACTCCGCCCCTGTACCTCACAGCATGACGCTATTGAAATGTAAATAATGTTAATTCCCTTTTGATCAGGGAATTAATAGTCACATAAGAATTACTGTTAAAGACCATAGAGTCGGGTCACTGAAGTATGAAATTTGGTTGTTTCTGTCTTGTTTTTTTTTCTCTGTATATCTCTTCCCCTCTATATAAACATAGTATTTTTCTGTCAGTTTTAAATTAAAGGCTGTATCTAAAACACTTGACACAAATATTAATTGCATTTTCTCTATAAAAATTAGTGTCATGGAAGTTTTGCAGGGAAGATTTAATTTTAGAGTCATTAGTCTATATGCAACTTTTTAATGATTCGCCTTGGCATTTTGATTGCTGTGCTTAATGTCTATAGCTAAAATTCACCAGGTCCATAAAACCCACATCAGTCTTAAAATCCAATCAAATCAGATCAATGAGGGTGTACTCATAATATTTTTAGGTATGTTTAAGAACACACACACACACACCCATAAGCATGTAACTTAGTATATCTCTGGCATTACACTTGGGGATTGTAATGCTGTCTACATCATATAAAAAGCAATGGAAATCCCATAGTACTTTAAAAATATTTGTTTATTTAAAAATATTTAAATATTTAAAAATATTTGCTGTCAAACTGGCAGCCATTCCCCTAAATTTATAGTGTCTCCTTAATGATGTTTGTGTCATAAAATACCATGCCAACCTATCCACACTATTCATGTTAAATAGAATCATTTTCTCAAATATCTTTTTTTCATAAATTACTTTATTGTTGTTCAATTACAGTTGTCTGCATTTTCTCCCCACAACTCTCCCCTCAGCCAAACCCACCTCCCTCCCTTGCTTCCACCCTCCCTCTTGGTTTTGTCCATGTGTCCTTTATAGTGGTTCCTGAAAACCCTCCTCACATAGTCAAGTGAATGAGAATCAGAAGCACCTAGGGATAATCCAGTTCAGTTTGATTTTGATTTAATGCAAGAAAGACAGTTAGGTCTATGGCCTAGCTGTGCACCTCAAAAATAGAACTAGTCTATGGATTCTACAATGATTTTACTTAGTCACCTAAGTGCCACTTCATCATGGCTGGTGATAGTGGAAGAATGAGTTGAAGGAGGTACAAAGAAAACACATTTGGGAGAGCTACTTGGTTACTTCAGAAAACATACACAGAAATTTTATTTGTTCGTTTTCATTTTTGTTTTTTTATCTCATATGATTTTTGGAAGTGTCAAGAAATGGCTCACCACACCTATCTACCCAACTTAATGTAATTTGAAAAGTAGTCAAAAGACACATACGTGAATACTAAAATGCTATCTTTATTATCATTAAAAACTATTTTGGAGAACACAGCTTGAATATTCACCCATAGGGCTTGCTAATATTCACTTGAAATGATCTCACACCTGCATATGTAGAAATCCACCATAAAGCATAGTCTGCCCTGCTAAAGTGACTGAGAGTAAACACCAGTGAATATTTCTGAGAAGAAAAGTTGAGGTGAACATATCTGGTTTTCTCTACCAAACTGATCACTATTGCTTGCCTGGAATATAGTGGAAAGAGGGAGAATAAAGAGAGGTCAGAGGTTTTATACTTTTTTGCAAATTTTCCCACATGAAAACATCAGGAACAGTGAATAGATTTTTGTACCCTATATTATTTGGAATAGAAAAAATAGCTCAACAATAATTCAGTGACTTAATGAATATAGAAATTTACTTCCCATTCATGATTATTATGTAGCGATGTTCTAGATCAGTTGTAGCTAAGCTATGAGATAGGATGGAAATGGCTCAGCCAGATTTAGAAACTGGCTTCCTAGGAAAATCCCAACCCGGTGGCAGTGAAAAGGCATGGAGCAACACACCAGGAAGGTGCGTTCCATGAGCCAGGCCAGACTTCAAAAGTGTTCACATCCCTTATGCTCATATCTTGTTGAACAGAACTTATGGTCAAGACTTGGTAAGAGAGAGAGACTAGCAGATGTAGTGCAATTATGAGTTCAAGGAAAAGAAGAGAACAGATTTGACTAGACAGCAGCCTCAATGTGTTCCCATTTAATCACCAAGTACCTGGGGGCAGCCTCTATCTCACAAAGAGAACATGTCCTATGTTCTGTTAATGTTGACAAGCCAAAGTTCACCTGGTCTTACATTCAGCTTGAAGTCTACGACCTCTTGGTGAGAAGCAGTTTTGCTAGCTAGGTCCCATGGGCTTCCTGTGGCACAGCGAACTTATAAAATAAAAGGCAAGTTATAATGCTGCTCTCTCCTGTCACACATGTAATAAATAACTATGAAACCAAGAAAGATTAAACAGAATAAAAATTTCATCAGAAAGGAAAGACTAGAAAATCACAACAATTCTTCCATGGCAGTTATTGATAAAACCCTGGTGGATATAAGAAAGTTCCTTGAATAAACCAAAGTCCTAATCTCTAAACACAACTTTCTTGATCATTATTATTTATGGCTCCAGATCAGATTTGTCCTCTGTAAAGTTCTTACTTGTCCAAAATGCTCAGTTGACCCCATCTGAATTGAATGTTTTCGTTGATAATGTAAATAGGGATTGTAACTTTCAAAGCCTGCTTTCTCCTGGTGCAAGTTTGCCAGTCTGTGGTTTATTTTATAGGCTGCTAAGACACAGACTCTTTCTACACAGTCTGTGGTCTCTTTGCAATGTAATTTCTTTGAAAACTTAGAAGGCTTCCGCTCCTTTTGCTTCCAGCCATTCCCACGTGTCAGTAACCACACA
Organism: Trachops cirrhosus; assembly: GCA_028533065.1. NCBI lineage: Eukaryota > Metazoa > Chordata > Mammalia > Chiroptera > Phyllostomidae > Trachops > Trachops cirrhosus. Next base: position 128,218,859 of record CM052539.1, read on the forward strand.
GTAACCAAATTATTTTTTCTGGTCATGTTTACTACATTGATTTATTTATTTCCTTCCTTGCCTTCATACCTGTTTATTCGTTTATGTCATTATCTTGACAGCACTTGAAACAATAACTTTCAGTGAGACCATAACACTTCTGTTCCTATCTTTGCTAAAGGACTATGTCACCACAGTAAATATAGTCTATGTTACTATATTTATTAAAGGGCTTTTTTGTGTGTATGTAAAAATTCTTAATGGACCTCATTGCTCAAAGTGATTTTCACCTTTATCTCATCTCTTCATGGTTCAAAAGCAGTTCAGATCCTTTAAGCTGTGAATAGGATTACAAGTTTTAGCAAATAAAATTCAAGGTGCTTGGTTAAATTTGAATTTTAGATAAGCAGTTAGTAATTTTTATTATATTCTATGCAATAGTTGAGATACTCTTATACTAAAATAAAAATTTTTATTATTGTAATGTTGGGAACCACCCTGCCTGGTTTCAGAGGCTGGAACCCCTGCCAAGGCTAAGGCTGAGAGAGTGACCTTGGACCATAAGCCACCAAGGAGATAAAAGCTTATCTCCCTCCCAGGAGCACTGCTTCTGCTCCTCTTTTCATAAATGTCCCCCAATGCTTGGTCGGTTAGCCAATGACAGGTAAGATTCCCCAAGGGGGGAATGACCTAAGACAGGCACAATCATGTGGGAGGCCCCCAAGGAAGGACTTTGGGGGGTACAGCAAAAGGGGGCAAAGGACCCTTGCCCCTCGGCTTTGACAAAGCCTGAGTCCTCATTCTGTCTGGGAGAAGTCTCCTAATCTCTTGGCTGCCTTACTTCCCTCGCTCCACCTAATCCTGAAACAATGACAGGGTGGTGCAGCCCTGTGCT
>CM052539.1:128220232-128276934 GCA_028533065.1 Trachops cirrhosus
TTATTATTTATAGTAGTGCATTCAATTATCCCACAGCTACTTAGCTTCTGCCAGTAACACTTGCTTATATAAATTAATAATCTTTTTGAACTTAGGTCTGCCCATGCTACTTTCTTGATGGAACTTTTTATGCAATCTTTATTGCTTTATTAACTTCAAGTTTCATTATAGAAGTTTCTTCTTCTCCAGTGTCTTTGTTGACCATTCAAGAGTATATAGTTTTCTCTTTGATGATCTTCTGTGTTAATTTCTACTGGAGCATTTATCAATTTTGTCATCATTATTTTTGTTTCTATGTTTTTCCTACCAAATTATAATTTTAAAAATTTGTTTTGCTAACCATTGTGCTTTCAGGACTAGCATTTGCAGCCTCTAGTCCATGTTATTGAATGTATATCTGAATAAATGTTTGAAAAGGATATTAAAGTATTTATTCTTGTTCAATGACCAATATGTCCCTCCCTCCAAAGGTAGCCCCTACTACTAGCATATTTTATACTCTTACTGGAGATATAGATATTACATTTATAAAGTATATATAATAGCTTGCTAGTTTGTTTTTTATTTTGAATGTGATTATACTTTATTATTCTGCCACTTGCATTTTAACTCAACATTATTTTTGAGTAGTTATTCATAAAGAAAATGTGACTACTTTATTGTTATAACTACTGTACCATAAGACATTTATGAAGTGCTATAAATGATGTATCTATTTTTCTTCTTTTAGACTTTTAAATTGCCTTGAATTTTTTTTGATATCTCATACAAAGGAAAGATAAATATTGTAAAGGCATATATATGCATTTCTATTCTCATAGAGAGAGAGATTATATAGATTAATATGGAGAAATTATCTATAATCAAAGTTTGACTGACTTTTTGTTTTGTTCCTATTTAATGTTAATACATTTGTAATCGTAATTTAATTTAAATGAGTAAATATACTAATACCAGAGTATAACATTTTTCTATTTAGGAGAAAATACTTGCAAATATAAAACCATATAACTTCAGAAGACAATTATTTTAACTCTAAACACAAAAGATAAATATCAACTTCTGGTTTTTAAAAATGTATTATTAACTCTGTTCTCTGATTGCAGTCTAGAAGTAATGATATTCCAGTTGAAATAAATGTTCTTAATACCCATATTTTATTTTTTTAAATACCATACCCTGATTTTTAAAAAAGCCAAAGTTCCTCAGAAAATGTCTTATTCTTGATCTAGAGCAATGGAAATATGAGGTAAGTTTAGAGCTTCTTGTGCCAAAAAGCAAAGAAGTGTTAAAAGTTGAATGGAGGTGAAACAAATGGACTTAGGCTCTCAATCATCAAATTTAAGACAAGTGAACATCAAAAGCTATGATTTCAAAAAGCAAATAAATAAAACATGATGAGTTTGTGGCATTACTCAATTAAGAGTTTACCGTTTTATGTTTCCCATGTCAGATGACCATATACCAACGCTTGTATCAGAACATTAGTTCAATTTTCTGGTCCAGTGGGGACTTCCCAGATGGTTATGATAACACTAGTAATAAATGCTGTTGCAATGCTCAGTATGCAATAAATGCTGTTGGAAAAATTGGACAGATTGTGCAGAAAGGTGATATTAAACCATCTTCTTATACCATACACAAGAATAAACTCAACATGGATTAAAGACTTAACTGTAAGTCTTGAAACCATAAAAATGCTAGAAGAAAATAGGCAGTATAATTAAATTGATATTTCTCATATCAATATTTTTTTTCTGATATGTCTGTTTGGGCAGGGTTATCAAAAGAAAAAATAAACAAATTGAACTATATGAAACTGAACAGTTTTTGCACAGCAAAATAAACCATCAAGAAAACAAAAAGACAATCTATTGAATGGGAGAACATATCCACCAATGATATATCTGATAAGGGGTTCATATCCAAATTTATAAAGAACTTATAAAACTCAGCACCAAAAAAATCCAATTAAAAATGTACAAAGGACCTGACTAGACACTTCTCCAAAGAGAACATGCAGAAGACCAATAGACATATGAGAAGATGTGCAACATCACTAATCATCAGAGAGATGCAAATTAAAACCACAATAAGATATCACCTTATACCTGTCAGAATGGCTATCATCAATAAGTCGACAAACAAGTGTCAGAGAGGATGTGGAGAAAAGGGAGCCGCCATTCCCTGATAGATAGAATGCAGATTGGTGCAGCCACTGTAAAAACAGCATGGAGTTTCCTCAAAAAATTAAAGATGGAACTGCCTTATGACTCAGCAATTCCACTCCTGGGAATGTATCCAAAGAAACTTGAAACCCTGATTCAAAAGAATATACGCACCCCTACGTTCATTGCAGTGTTATTTACAATTGCCACGATTTGGAAGAATCGGCATTTTAGTTTGTAGGATACTGTATAGCTGTCACCAAATATTCAATTTGTTTTTATAGTTTTATTCCCTGACTAAGGGGTTCTGGTTTCTCTACCACACAGTAAACAGAGAGGGTACCACCCATTCTAAATATATTGGGGACCAGTTAAGGGCCCTAAACATTTTGTTTTTATGATTTCTTTTTTCTCTTATTATTGTTATTCTTTTAAAATGTTGCTACATGGTTGCTTCAACAGCTCATATACTAAAATGTTAACTAATGTTTCTACTTCATTTTCAGAAAGCATTGCTTTCCACATTGGTACTTGTTTTTATTATTGCTACTTCATGGTCTTGTCCACAGATTATAAAAGCTGAATTTACTTTATGGAAGATTGATAGTTACAATATATCTCTATTATATTGCATTGCTATTAAATTAGTTCCTAAAATTTGGTAGCATTATTGTTATTAAATTTATTTGTGAATCTAAGGTAAATTTTTAATTGATAAGTATATTTTTCTGATTTATGTTTGGTGGTTGGTATGTTGCATTGCTTAATGTTGTATTTGTTAATGCAATTGTTCATACTTCTATGTTAATTTGATACTTTCAGGGCTCACTTAAGAGCTTTTAGAATGAATGAAGAGTAATTTTTACTGTAGGGCTAGCTATGCCCCTTTTCTAAAGTAGACCATACTGCGGTTTCTAATAATGCCATAATGATTCATTGAGATTTAACCACACTTTCTGTATGTGACTTGAGTGACTGCTTTTCCATTTGATCTCTGGGAATTACTTAAGTCTTAACACATCTCTGATTGTTCTTTCCTCGGAAGTTCTGTTTTGCTCTGGAACACTGCCTAACAAATTCTTTCTTCAAACTTTCTGTATTTCTATCTCTGTGTCCTTATCTCATCATGACTCACCTTCCCTGCACAGCAGCCTATAAAATGCACTGAAAAATGCAGTTAGAGCTTAATCTGACAATGTAAAATAGCAGACCTCTTTGTTTTTACCAGCTATATTGTTTTAGCCCAATATAAAATATCCAAGGTAGTGCAATAATGCAAACATTAATTTTGTTTTCTTGTTTTTTATAAAGGTGTCATGGATTCACATATTCCATTTTTTTGCTTTATTAAATTTATTTTAAAATTTTAAGTATTTACTGAAGAACTATATTATATTAAAACAATGTCACAATAAAAATAATTACTATAGGATAGTCGAATCATGGTTTTAAAATTTGAAAAACTGTTATGTATCATATAACATTGAGAATACCATTTTTTGATTAAAATATTCTTGCTTAATGCCAAATTTACACATACTAAACATAAACACAATAAGTAAAAATGAATATTTTTTAAATGCAAAATTCTTTCTATTTTGTGAGATTTTGAAGGTATCTATTATTTGACTGAATTGGTAATGAGATTATATGCCACATATAGTAAAAACAAAGGAAATTAATATATCTGAAGCTAAATTTTCAATATGAACTTTCTCTTCCAGGTTTCTTAATGAGTAGGTTATTAAATATGTAACTGTATTTCAGATAATGGGAAAACACATCTTATGGTTATAATTTTGTTCAATTTATTTATGAAGTAATTTATGTTTCTTTATCTTAAACCCAACTCTGGAATCTCACAGAAGGCAGGGGGCAGCGTAACCCTGAATAAATAAAATAAAAATGTGAGAAATACTTGGAGAACTAGTTATCATATTCTGATATTAATGAATGAAGAGAGTGCACACACCTTATGCTTCTGACCAGTGCTTCACACTCACTTCCAAATTGCATTAGCAAGAGTGAAAAAGGAGAACCAGAACCATGAATGTTCTAGGAAGAAAGCTCTGTTTGTTCTCTTAACATCTATTTGTCACCAACATACAAGCAGTATCTCTCTGGTAATGAACAGGGTTATTTTCATAATAACAACTGTCTCATTTGTTTTTTCCCATAAGAAGCCCCAATTCTAGGTTATTTCATATCCCTTGAATCCACAACCTGGAAGATATTTCCCGTCACTTTATCTGACCTCATTTCCCAACACTTTTTTTAATCCCTGTCACTATTCTCCTAAACCTTTAGGTATTCCCTATCAGGTATCAACAAAACACCTGTATCATCAAACTTTTCTAAGAATGGTCCTTATAACTTTGTCTTCGGAAAACTGGTAACATACATTTCCTGAAGACTTTATTTTTTTAATACTATCATATTCCATGTCAATTGGCAATGAGATAGAGATATTTTTCTGAGCTGCATTTCAGATCATCTCTTTGTTCTCTCCATAGAAGAAATAATAATAATAATAGCAATGACAAAAAAATAATAATAAACAATTGTGAGGATCAGATGATCATTTATTTGTATGATCAACTACTCTCTTTCTTTTATTGTTCACTGGAAATTTCAATCCTTGTGATAACCAATATTCTCTATTAATTGGGTATCTCACTTTTAATTTTCTCCTTCATTCTAACTCAGTCACATTTATTGTTATAAATTTCTTTTGTCATTACTAATGCTTAAATATCCTTCATAATTTCCACTTTTATTTTTCCACTTTCTGGAACACATCTTGTGCATTTCTAGTTTCCTTTCACTAATACCTAACTCCAATAATTCTGGAACTATAGCCATTTCATCCTACCCTCCTTTATAATCTAATTTCCCCCTTTATCAACCTTAAATTCTGGTGAGCATTATGACTTTCTTACAAACACTGTCTACTCACTTTCTCCACCTTACTTTCCAAAAACAAAGTGAAACTTACAGCATGGATGGAACTGGAGAGCATTATGCTAAGTGAAATAAGCCAGGCGGTGAAAGACAAATACCATATGATCTCACCTATACGTGGAACCTAATCAAAAAAACGAACAAGTGAGCAAAATAGAATCAGAGACATAGAAATAAAGAAGAAGCAGATGGGAGGGAGGGGGGATAAAAGGGGAAGAGTCATCAAGGAACATGTATAAAGGACCCATGAACAAAGACAACAGGGAAGAGGGGAAGATTGAATGTGGGAGGTGGGGGTGAGTGGGGCTGGGGAGACTAATGGGGAAAATGGGAACAATGGTAATTGAACCACAATAAAAACAACAATAACAACCAAAAAAAGGGAAAATCTAGTTAAATCCAGCTGAAAACATTGAAATACAAGAAAACGGATATGAAAGTTCTGTTAATTTCAAATGGTCTCACAGTGTTTGGATTCTCAACAATGAAAAGGGAGAAGGGAACTAAATGGAAACTTGGAAGAATCTCTTTTTGCTCTTCTGAGTTGAGATGTTATCTCATCATACACAAAATCCCCCAATGTATTTAGAACTGTCTCTGAGATTTTTATTTTCTTCCTTTAGCTATTTATTTCACAGTCAATAAGACATTTCTTCAATTACTGAGAATGCATATGTTTTAATATCTGATAGGACTGGCCCTTACTTCACTTCTTTTGCACTTGCTTTCATTTAATATTGGTTTTATATTGTAGTCCTCATGACATATAGAAGTAACTTATCTAGATTTAAAAAAATTAATAACATTGTTATATTCATTAACATTACATTGTTTTCATAGTGAGTTATGAAGGCTTGACCAATATTTGGTATAGAAACTTGCTTTTCCATAAATGCTAGGTCTTCTAATTTTTAAAGAATATTTTAGTATATCAGTAATATTTCAAAATTTTCCCATGTGGGCTTTGCACCTTTTTAAAATGGAAGATATTGCCACAAATATCTGGTGATCTTTTGCTGCATATTTATATTATGATTAGGACTCTGAAATGTTGGTTCGCTGTATGGTTATTGGGTGAATACTGGAAGTTTGGATGGAAATCTTCAAAAACATGTCTTTGAATTTAGGTCATATAGATTTCCCCAAAAAGGAATATTGTAATATTCTGCCAGGAGTGTATAAGATAGACTGCTGACATTCTGTTTGTTGAATAAAAAAAATTTCATGTCTCATGATTGAGTTCTAGATTTTCACCTAAAGCTTTCTTTTATCTTTCATCCCATTCCTTGGCTGTTCATTTTGATTCCAGAGACATTAGTCTTCCACTTGGGGCTAGGAAGTCATCTCAGGCTCTAGGTGCTTCTCATAAGTTTGTTTACAGTGCTCTCCTTTATCAGTCATGGCCTGCACCCAGTCTTAAGAATACTGATGTTTCCAATCTTTAGCCCTTTGTGGGTTTGTGCAATATAAATTCACCTTCCCTAATTAGGTAGATTCTTTTTATGCCTAGGTCTCAGTTCTGTTCTGGCAAAGCATTCTCCAAGTTCCAAACTTATTTCTTCATTTCTTTAGCATTTTGTTAATTATTTTTTACTCTCTACAGTGTTTTAGTAAGGTTTAAGGTGGAAATGAAATTACTGTTTTTAAATATATTTAATTGATTAAAATCATCATGTATATTGGAAACCAAAGAAAATTTTAAATTTAGTATTGTTTTAAGAAGTGCAAGGAATGAACAAATGTTAGAATATAGAAAGATGTATGCTAATTAAAAAATGATAGAAGCACAGATATTTGTCAATGAAATGCAATTATGAGAATTTATTAAATGCATTATATTCAGGGGGGCTGAGGGAGGAAACAGTCATTGAGGTAAGGAGGACAATATCACACTAAAAAATTGATAAGGTGTGTCAGAGAGAGAGGGAGACAAGTAAAATGTAATGGATGTCTTTCTTATTTTTAACCCACATGGTTGTCCAGTTATTTAAACACATATAGAAGCATTGCATTGGGCAATAAGTTATTGTGAATAAAATTAAGATGTGTATATTTCTTTTTTATACTTAAATATAATAAATACCATACTACTTTTTTACATTATGCACTGGATTTCTGTCTTTGCCTGTTTTACTTGGGCCTTAACAATTGTTGAAAATATTATTTTCTTTGCTATTTTTCTCTTATTCTTTATCAGTGTTAGTGATGAAATAGTGCTATGCAAAAATGATTTAATTATATCTTATAAATGAATATTTTAAAGGGCAATATTTCCCTTCGTTTTAATTCTTACTTGACTGCTATACTTCTCTGAATCTTATATCAATCGGGGTCTGTTCTCTAAGCTTATAAAGACAATTTAAATAAATTTGAGAAATTTGAGATAATGCCATTAAACTGCTCACTGAGGCCTTTTTGTATGCTGGATTCTGCAAATGGAGTTTTGGTTCAACATTTAGATATTTATATCCTATTGTTTTTATATTCCTATATTACAACACATTGTTTCCCCGTTATTGTTTTATGTTTCTATGCTAATTTTGACACTTTTATTTTGCATAGAAATAATTTTATAACTTTATTTGTTATTTCAAACTTTAGCCACATCAAATTTAAATTGACTCAAAAATTGTCAAATAGTTTTCCCATTACATTATTTTGGATCACTAAAAAAAATGCCATTCCAAATGTGTCATTCGCAATGAGACAAGATCTATGAAGGGTAGTATTGATACATGACCTCCGGAAATGTCTCCATAAGTCACATGTGTACTCAGATGTTTTTGGTTGTGGGTATTTTTAACATTTAAAAAATAAGAAATTGTTAGATTTCACTATCAAAATATGTTCAAACTCATAGGACTACTAGGGAATACGATATACAAGTGATCCTCAGAATAAAACGAAGTACTAATAATTAGACAAAACTGATTGTTCTTCTACAAAATAAGCTATGGATTTTGGAGTTCAACTTAGAGAAAATCACAATGGGCATATTGGCAGATATCTTCCAAGAGTTTGGATAAATGACAATATATTTAGTACTAAGCAACGTCAATTTTACATGAAGCAAAAATTAATTAGTACTTGGGTGTCATAAGCAAGAGTTGTGCTAATTATAAACTTGTGACATAATTGTTGAGATCTTTTATTACTGATACTTGTTTAGTGGGAACTATGTATAATAAAACCAAACTTTTGACATGGCAAGAAACATTCCAATGGAAATATATCATTACAAAATAGATTTGACATTGTCCATTTAGAATATGTTTAGTTCTAAGGACAAATATATGATAAGAAAAATATTCTCTTTGCTGTTTTTTGTAGAGAACATTGCTTTTCAATTGCCCATGATTTTTTTATAAAGGTCTAAGGGTGACTTAAAAGAGCATTTGCATACAAAAGAAATGTATATTTTTGTTTGTTAGCTCTCTATAGTATACTATTTGGAAAAGTATAAGAACAACTATCTTTTAAGCATAATTTTTATTGTAAGCATCCAATTTGTCAGTTTCCAAGCTAATATATTGTAGAAAGAAAAAATTCTTAAAGTACATAGTATGCCACTGTAACTTTCCCTTAACTTAATTTTCATTCTATTCACCTTCATTTTTTGATAATTCAAAGAACTGAGATTTTCTTGTTGTTAGTATAAGGATAGAATAAATTTGACTTAATATTTTTCATAATCACATTATATACTATATATGCTGTTCTAATAAAACTTTATTTACATGAACATGTTGTGGGTGAATGTTAAACCATAGGTCATAGTTTGTAGACTAGGGAGCTAGATCAATACGAAATAAAGCTAGCAATGCATTCTAAAATACTGAATAGAGCAATCAAATGTTTTAACTGTCACTGAATTATCCCTTAAAAATCATTTCAATAGCATTAAATTATACATCAAAAGTGAAATTTTATATATAAATATTAATTATTATATATTATTTATAGAGGTATATGCAAACATCCTTTTCCCTTTTTTCATATTTTTGCTTGCCTGGTATTTTAACAAAGCACCAAAAACATAGAACCTCAAATCACAGACTAAGGCACTAAGAAGGACAGATTTAGTCAGCACATTTTATGCTCTAAGTGGAGCTGACACGAGGACCTGCTGGTCAAAGCACAGTGAAATGACACACACGTCAAACTGGCCTGGCAAATAGGAAGATGAACTCATCCATAAACCATTCTGGCATTTCTGGAGGTCATGTATCGATACTACACATTGTAGACCTCATCTCGCTGTGAATGACACATTTGGAATGGCAACGTTTGGCACATTTGCACATCAGGGAAGGCATAACTCTGAGAGTTCTGTGGCTCTAAATGATGAAAATCATAAATGCATATTTCGAAGGACATGATGTTTGGGTCAAAATAGCATAAAAATGGAAAGCTGTCAAATAGTCTTTCAGGAGTGTACAGCAATCCAAGCATCAATCTGCTTCCAGTGCCTAGGACCTGAATCAGTTTTTGAAAGCAGGTTACTGAACTACCTTAAGAAAAAACCAGTCTCACAAACACATTGAATCAGCTTTTATACCACTATAAACTTTTGCATCTACAACCTGAACACACATTTGAGAGATTTATGACGTTATATTTATATAACTCTTGGTTCTAATGAATCCCAGGTAATTAATAGATATCACCTTATTAAACATATGTGAAACAGTCTGCATTACATAACCCTTAGTTTTTTATTACTCAAATTTAAAATAGTAATAACTAATGTCCATAGAGGCTGAGAATAGATTAATGTACAAAATTAGATATACAATAATAACTATATATATACATATGAATTGATTGCAGTAATATAAATCACTCAGCATGGCCTCAGAATAAATATTTAGGAGAAATTACATGCAATCTTTTAATAAGTTAGTTTTGTTTCAATACATTCTGCTGAGAATTTGTCAATATTTTTCTGCCTGAATAAATAATATATAATGATGTTTTATTTTCCTTAGTAAATTAGTATATGATAATCTAATATTTTTAAATTCCATGGTATATCTTAGAATTAATTTATGAATTCTAAATAAAAACAATAACAAAACTAAGATAACAGGTTTTTGTGAGCATTATACTCTTTCAAAAATTTAAATGCACTGTGACTCACTTTGTATAAGATAATGAAGTTGGCTAATATTAAGTAGAAATCTTAATATAATGTATGTTTTAGTACCAATATGCAAATTTATTTTTTATAATCAGTTTTCTTTCAGTTCTTGAAGTAATTGGGATTTTATTATTATTTAGCTCTTCAGTGAATTCTGGGTTCACTGTGGCTCATAGTAATTGAGAACATGTTGATTCTCCACTCTGAATAATCCAACTACTAATATGTTTAAATAATATGTTTGGAATTATGGATAAAATACTTATTGTAAACATTGATTTGTTGTATCAATAATTTGTACTTACAAAATATATAAGCCTCAAAAATGAACACTAGTGTTTTAGATTTCTTGTCTTTAAAATGGGGATGATAAAAGTACATACATCAAAAGATAACTAGTATTTGTAGTAATTTTGTATGCTTGTATTGTAATGCGAGGGTTTAAACTCAAAAATAAATTACTTAGTAGCTGTTGGAGTTTGTCTGTCACTCATATCCTCAGTCATCTAAAATACAGTTGAATTTATTTTTGTCTTCTATTATAGGTTTTGTTTTCCCCAATTTTTTAAACCTTTTTCTGAGTTAGTAAATATTTACAAAGTTTTAAAAGTCAAAACTACACAAAAAAGCATATTGAGAGAAGTATTGCTTTTACATATTAATTCCACCTCATCTCCACCATTCATTGTTTTATTTTATTTTTAATCTTTCCCTATAGGTAATCACTCTCCATAGTTTGTGACTTATCTTTTCTTTCTTTTAGTGAAAATAAGCAGATATATGCATATGTTCCTATTTCTTATACAAAAGTTATTAGTATCACACTAATGTCATCTTTTAAACTTTATTATTTTCCTTTAGAGCTATATCTCAGGAATTATTCCTTGCACATTCAATTTATAAGTGTATTCTATATTTGTAACAGTTGTACAATACTCTTGTAAAGATAGATGTACATTCCAATGCTTAACTATCTAGATTATTTCCAAATTACTACAATGATAAGCAATGGGATATATTGTGAATATGTATGGTGTTGTTGTTGGAGGTTTACAGTCAAGGTAATAATTTATAATGATGCCTGGGTCACAAAGTGAGCACACATACCATTCTATTATGTATTGCCAAATTGTCCACAAATGTACTCATTCATTTTCTACAGGCAATATTTGAGAGTGCCTCTTTCCCCACAGCCTCACTAAAATAATGTTTTCTCAAGCTTTGTAATTTTCCAATATGATAGCTGAAAAATAGTGTTTTAGGATAATATTTTATATTGAAATTTTATTAAGATAGTAGTAGATGTAATTGCAGTCATAAAAGTAATACAGAGAGATCTTATATTCTTTTTCTAGCTTCTTCCAGTGGGGAAAACATCTTACTAAATTACAGTAAATGTCTCAGCCAAGATATTGACATTATATAATTCATCAATCACATTTAGATTTGCTGAGTTTTACTTTTCTTCATTTGTTGTGTGTGTCTCTATGTGTGCAAATTTATTTCTACATAATTTCATTATTACTCTATGTAAGTTAATGGATTAACCACTACAATGTACATGTAGTAAAGTTCCATCATCATAAGAATCCCTGGTGTTGTTGCCCTTTCTTGACATCCAACTCCCCCCACCCCTCTAGAACCCCATCACTAGCCCTGGAAACAAATGATCTGACCCATTCTAATTTTCTGACATGAAAAAAAAGACATTGCATAAATGTTATCATACAGCATGGATTTGGTGTCTCTCTCCGGACATTGTTGTTGTGTGTAAGATTATTTGTTCCTTCATACTTCTGGGAGAGCTTCCACGTATACCCGTGCATGGACGTGTCGCATCCACCTACAGAAGGGCGTTCTGAGTTTTGAGTTATTACAAATAAACTTATAGAGACATTCAGAGAGAATTTTTATGTACACATAAAGTTTCATTTATCTGAGTTAAATGAAAAAGATTGTAGTTGTTGGAAAACTGAATATTCAGTTTTTACTGAAATTTGAAAATTGTTTTACAGAATACCTGTACTGTTTTACATTCTCACCCTCAATGTATAGTTGATCTTTTTCTCTATATCATCTCCATAATTTGGTGATGACACTATTTTTCATTTTAGCAATTCTGGTATATTTTAACATACATTATTGTGATTTAATTTGGATCTCCTTGATGACTAATTACATTAAATATCATGTTACTTATTTTTGTCCCCTACATACCTTCTTAAGTTAAATGTCCACTCATTTTTTTTGCCCATTTTAAATTTTCACTGTTGAGGTTTGAGATGATATATATATAGATATAGATATAGATATAGATATAGATATAGATATAGATATAGATATAGATATATAGATGGTATTAATCTTTTGTGAGACAAAGAGTTTGCAAATATATTTAACCAGTTGTTAGCTTGTCTCTTTATCTATTTCACATGGACTTTCCGAGAACAAATCTTTTCATTTTGATCAGCTGCAATTTATTTTTATCGTTTTATTTATCAATTGTAATTTTTGTTGTCAAGTCTACAAACTCTTTGCTCAGCCTTAGATTTCAAAAAGCGCCCTTAAGTGCCCATTGGTAAATGAGTGGATCAAAAACCCGTGGTTCACTTCACAATGGAATACTATGCAGCAGAAGGAAAGAAGGAGCTGCAACTCTTCACGATGCATGGATGGAACTGGAAAGCATTATGCTAAGTGAAGTAAGCCAGGTGGTGAAAGACAAATACCATATTATCTCACCTTTAAGTGGAACCTAATCAACAAAACAAACAAGCAAGCAAAATATAGCCAGGGACATAGTAATAAAGAACAAACTGACAGTAACCAGAGGGGAGGGGGGAGAGGGATAAGAGGGGATAACAGGGGAAGAGCCATTAAGGAAGATGTATAAAGGACTCATGGACAAAGCCAAAGAGGGTAGTTTTGATGGTGGGTGGTGGGGATTGGTTGGGCGAGGGGGCGTGTGTGGGGAGAATGGAGACAATTATACTTGAACAGCAATAAAAAAAGAATTTTATCTTATGTGTTTTCCAAAAGTTGTTATAGATTTATATTTTAATATAAGAATATTATAAATTTTGTGTCTTACATACTAATATTTAATTTCTTAATTTTCAAATATTTCTTTAAATATTCCTATATTTAGGAAATATATTAAGGAAAACCAGTGGTTTTCACATTGAGAGAAAGTAGCAGTTGTCCCTAATGAGTTTCATGTGAGGTAGTTTAGGAAATACATGATGTAATAAAAATTTCACAGTTTATAATCATAGTTTGGAAATAAGTCAATTGAGTAACAAGTTAGCATAGACACACAGTGTAAAAACTTATGATAATCTATAAATATTTAACAAAATATATAATAATGTACAAAGCAATTCAGAAATTTAATAAATTTTGCTAGAAATATGTCCTTTGTACATGCTATATAGATATATATAATTCAATAATATATGTAAATACTTATATATCATAAATACATGCATTCATTCACAAACATAACATGTACTCAAATATATTTATTATAACACCAACAATATGGTTAAAGAGTACTATTGATATTTATAAATGATAGGGCTACATTGCTATACTGCCGTTTTCTTATTTTGTGTCACCTGCCCATCCGTGGCCACTTGTGGTCTCTCTTGCTGCTGTTGCATTGTATTGTGGTGAGCAGTGCTGAAAAAAGTGAGGGTGCTGGAGGTACTGTAGAAATGCTCAGGAACAATCATACTAAAAATTAAATATGAGATCGTTAATGTTGCTTGGAATGGGTGAGCACCTTACACTGTGAGCCAGAGTTACCATATAATAATCTTGGAAGCTAATTAGGAAAGAATTGGTGAAAGTTTTTGAAAAAGTAATCTGGGAAAGTAAAAAGAAGACTATGATTGAAAGCATGTAGGCACTACAGCAATTTAAGAAGGGACATAAATCACTAACAGCAATTTCCAATGTTAGCAACATATGTCCATAAACACTATGCTGGGATTTCACATTTAGTTGAATTTAATTAGCACTTATTTAAGTAAGGTGACATCTCACTTAACAGGGAAGGGTCTTTATTTCATAAAATAAGTACCTTCTATAGAAGAGAAATACAGTTATACTAAACATAACTTACTACTTATATTTAATGAAATAGAAATATTTTCAGAAGATAATTTCATAAATGTTATATATATTATATCTCACTGCTCTCTGGTATGAATGACCTCTGTAATGTTTACAAAACTGTTCCCTTTTATATAAATACATAATTTCTAGTTAGCGTCAACCTTTTATATTCTTCTGGTAGTCCTTTGCCAATTAAAAAGTGGGCGAAAGATCTAAATACACTTCTCCAAATAGGAAAAAGATAGTGTTAATAAACATATAAAAAGATGCTCAATGTCATTAGTCATCAGGGAAATGAAACTTAAAATCACAATGAGATATCATCTCACACCTATCAGAATGGCTCTCATCAATAAATCAGCAAACAAGTGGCGATGAGGATGTGGAGAAAGGGAAACCCTTTGGCACTGTAGGTGGGAATGCAGACTGGTGCAGCCACTGTGGAAATCAGTATGAAGATATCTCAAAATATTAAAAATAGAGAAGACCACTTTCTTATACTTACTCAAGAAAAAACTCAAAATAGATTAAAAACCTAAACATAAATCACAAGACTTATAATCCTGGCAGAAAACATCAGCAGTAAAATTTCAAACATTTCTCATAACAATATTTTTGCCAATATATCTCCTATGGCAAGGGAAACAGAAGAGAAATTAAACAAATGAAACTACATGAAACTAAAAAGCCCTTGCCCAGCAAAAAAAAAAAAAAAAAAAATCAACAAACTGAAAAGAGAATCTACTAAATGGGAAAACATATTCATCAATGATACACCTGATAAGGGGTTAGTAAAATATATAAGCAAAATATATAAAGACTTTAAACAATTCAATAGCAAACAATCCAAGTAATAAATGGGAAAAGAATCTAAATAAACACTTTCCCAAAGAGGATATATAGATGGCTAATAGACATATGAAAAAATGCTCAATGTCACTAATGATCAGAGAGATGCAAATTAAAACCACAATGAGATATCACCTCACACCTGCCAGAATGCTTATCATTAATAAATCAACAAACAACAAGTGTTGGTGAAGATATCAAGAACAAGGAAACTTCATGCACTGTTGGGAATTCAGACTGGTGCAGCCACTGTAGAAAACATTATGAAGTTTCCTCAGAAATTAAAGAAAGGACCACCTTTTCACTCACCGATTCCATTTCTGGAAATGTATTCTAAGAAATACTAATTCAAAGAAAATATGAACTGTATCTCCACTGCAGCATTATTTACAATAGCCAAGATCTAGAAACAGCTTAAGTGTCCATCAGTGATGAATTGGGGGTTGGGAGGGAAAGTCTGGTACATTCACACAGTGGACTACTACACAGCAGTAAAAAAGGAGATTAATTTTTGTGAAAGCATGGATGGATCTGGAGAGTATTATACTAAGAGAAATAAGCCAGGCAGTAAAAGACAAATACCATATGATCTCATTTATATGCATAATCTAATAAGCAAAATAAACTAACAAATGAAATAGCTGTAGAAAAATTGACTTTGAAACTATTCCCCAAGCATAATTTTTTTCTTCTACTTGGACTGAAATCTTGTAAGGAAAAAGGCCAACTTAACTTATTGCCTACTTGTACTAACACTTATAAATGGGTTGCTCTTTTGAATAAGTACAAGAGGATTTCAGAAGCCAAAAAATGATTTAGCCCTGGTTGGTGTGACTCAGTTAGTTGGAGCATCATCCCATAAACCAAAATGTCACTGGTTCAATTCCCAGTCAGGGCACATGCCTGGGTTAAAATACAGGTGACTGATCGATGTTTCTCTCTCACATCCATGCTTCTCTCCTCTTCCTCCCTTTCCCTCTCTCTAAAATCAATAAGCATGTCCTCAAGTTAGGGTAAAAAGTGATTTCCTTTTTATTGCCTTTTGTATGTAAATACCCTAGTGATGAACTATTGTTAATCAAATTAGAATATTTAATAACCACAATAATTCAAAATTGTAGCTCTATTTCTGAAAAACTTCAATGTGTCTTCATTATTAAAGGGTTTTAAGATAGTGTGTTTAATTTACTTAAAATTTAATACATTCTGATAATTTTTATATATGGCATTGCAACTAGTAAAAGAGTGCTTAATCTCAGAGTCAATATGATTACATAAATTTCTATTTAAACTAGAAAAGGCCACCAAAAACATTAAAAGGATGATGTCTAATTCTCATAGTCTGTTTTCATGCTGAGTATTAAAATGAAGTAGGTTTCTTTCCTCTATCAGCTAGTGATGTGTCCTAGAGTCATACTAAAATTACCTACAAAGAAGACTAAAGATAATCTCTCTCATGACAACATAGTCTTTCATTTTTTATTATCAATCCCATATCTAAATTTCCATAATGTCTAAAAGAAAGAGCTATTTGCCTAAAATGTATTGCATTATACCCTATAACAAAAAGAATGAGTTCTAGGATATCACATGCAAGGTAACTGTTATGTGCTGAGAATACGAAGACAAATAGAGCAAAGTGCCAATCCCCAGTCAAGCTTACAGTCAAGCTGTAACACGAGATATACAACAATGTGAACAATATGACATGCTGAGTATGTAATACATCGGAAAGCTCAAATAGCTCAATGAGAGTGGCACAAAATAATGTGTAAGGTGACATTTCACAGGAAAGAAACATTTGTGCTAACTATTGAGGAAATATAAGATTTCACTGAGCCTTGATGTAGAGAATGGATACTCTACAGACAAGGCAACAGGATAAAATACATTTAATAGTGATAACACATAGCTTATATTATTCATTTAAGAAATATTTAGCCCTGGATGGTGTAGCTCAGTGGATTGAGTGTGGGCCTGCGAACCAAAAGATCGAGGTTTGTTTCCCAGTCAGGGCACATGCCTGGGTTGCAAGCCAGTTCCCAGCAGGGGACCCACAAGAGGCAACCATACATTGATATTTCTCTCCCTCTCTCCTTCCCTTCCCCTCTAAAGATAAATAAATACATTTTTTTTAAAAAGAAAGAAATATTTATTGAGTGTATATTAGTTGTCAAAGGAGGGACATAACCCGTAAGTTAAATACTCAGGATATTTCTGCTTAAAAGCTCATAGTCAACTGAGAACATATAGAAAGCCGTGTATGTCAATAAGGGCCTATTAGAGGTGGGCACATGAGCATCTCAGATAACATTTAATCAAGGAGTTGATAAGGTGCAGTCTTGTAAATAAGGTACTGCAAATGAATATAGAATGAATTTAAAATTAATCGAAGTGTACAAACATGCTGAAGATAAGTACAGCAATCAGAAAGATTCCGTTAAGATACAACCATATCTGATGCATGGCAACATTGGGAAATGGGAATTACCATAGTTGATTGCCATTGTTGCAGTGAAAGAGAGATACAATGAAGTGCCCACCTCATAAGTACTGAAAACTCATTCATTATAAAAATGTGTATTGATTAGTTACTTTGCATCAGGGTATATGATCAATTAGTACCATTTAAATTGATATTAAGCACATTTAATTATTTTATCTGTATTATGTTCAGTTCTATTTCTATTGACATTAAATTAGCCTTTTAATTTTAAATTTTTTTTTCCATTTTACAAAATTAAATCCCTTCAGTACTAGTTTTGGTACAATTTACTAATTCAAAAGAAAAACAAAATGTACAGGAGTCAACCACCTTTAGATAAAATAAGCATTTGGGTTTTGTCATGCAACTTTTAAATTCCATTAAATTATTTTGAATGCTTTTTTGGAAAAAGCAAGCAAGAATTAAATGAAAATGTAAAAAAAAACTGTACACTGAAAATTTGTTTTAGAGCAATTAATGTTGTAAGAAAATTTTATAATCTAAACTTATTAAAGGGGAAAATTTTAAATGTGGCTTCAATGCGATACTAACTTTGTCTTTAATTTATGTTTAAATCTGAATTTCAGTGTCAACTTATATAAGTTGAGTTGTATATTAAGTTGAATTTTAAGTTGAATATTGTATTTTAATTTGAATGTATAATCATAGGAGTAAAATATACTGTTATATAAAATAGTATATTTTTAAATTTTCCCATCTTTGATAAATAATAAAAACTCAAAATATAGAATATAGGCAATGAACTTTAAAACCTAAGTCTTGAAGTATTGATGTAAGTTTATACATAACACTTTTACCTATCAAAAGTAGTACTATCATTATTCACGTTACATAGATTCAAAAACTGAAACTTTATGTGGATAAAAGTTTTCCATGGTCATAACACTGATATGAGGCAAGATCACACCAAGCACAGATGAAGGATGATAACTGCCTATATCAATTTCATGATCATGACATACTCCTGAAGTATGAAAGAAGATCTACCTTCTTTCCTCTTGGTCACTCTGTATTTTATGTGCCATTCTCTATACCTAAAATGTGTTCCCATCTTAATTTTCTTGTAAGACCAGACATTAAATATGAAAGCCTATGATGTGGCAGGGATTTATTAAATATATGACTAAGTGAGAAGAAACATGACACCTGTTTTCACTTATCAAAAATGATAAGTGATGACTTTTGGGATCAACTGAAAACTGCTTAACAAATGTGAAAGTTGTTCAGTGCTCTCAGTAGAAGCTATAAAAGGCAGACATCAGTGTTGACTTTTTATAAGAATTAAATCATGAACTTCCAGCCATTGATGTTTTCAGAGCTCTTCTTTTTAAAAATATTTTATTTATTTATTTTTAGAGAGAGGAGAAAGGAAGGAGAAAGAGAGGTAAAGAAACATCAATGTGCAGTTGCCTCTCACATGGCCCCCACTGGGGACCTGGCCCGCAACCCAGGCATGTGCCCTTATGGGAATCAAACCAGCAACCCTTTGGTTCACAACCTGCACTCAGTCCACTGGGCCAAACCAGCCAGGGCTTCAGAGCTCTTCTTATATTTCATTGTTCACTTCAATGACTAGAAAAACAGTAAAAACACATCTTGGTTCTTTAAGAAAAGCACCTAAATCACAAACAAACACACTCACACAAAAAAAGGAAACATAAAAATAAGAAATATAAAGATTATTACAATGAATATTAAGCAATGAAGGCTGGTGTTGCAATATTAAGACCAGACAGAATGTAAGACATAAATATAAAGAAGTTCTGTATATAGTAATAAAAGGAACTATTCAGTAAGAAAATGTAACAAAATTTTATTTATTTCTTAAATTTTATTTATTTTTTAAATTTTATTTTAATCGTTGTTCAAGTACAGTTGTCTGTCCTTTACTCCCATCCCAGCCCACCCACCCATCCCTCCCCACCTCCCTTCCATTTCCACCGCCCCTACTTTTTGTCCATGTGTCCTTTATATTCCTTCCTGTAAACCCTTCTCCTTTTCCCCTGAAATTCCCCAGAAATTCCCTCCCCTCTCCCCTCTGGTCACTATGATATTTTGAAACATGAAGTAAAAGTCAATAAATTTATGTGGACACATTGAATTATAATGACACAATTTATATAGCATTCATTTACATAAATACAAAATAAAAATACAACTGATACAAAAGGTTTAGAAAGAGACTCACCAGTCATATAGTACTAATTCAATTCAACTAGTTGAGGCAGTTGTGAGCAGACATCAAGAACATCACCTAAGAATTCTGGCCAAGATGGAGGCATAGGTAGAAACTCTTCACTTCCTCGCACAACCATGTAAAGGATAACAACCAATCTAAAAACAATAAACACCAGAAGTGCCAGAAAATCAAACTGCATAGAAGTCAGACAACAAAGGATTTAAAGAAACATTCACCCAGACCTACAGTGCCACAACACAGCAAAGAGAGTTGACTCATCTGGGGAGGAATATCTAAGGCCCCACCCCTTTACAATATAACAGGTGCACTAAGACAAAGACGTATGGCCCAAATGAAAGAATAGATCTTAACTCCAAATCAAAAAAAGCTAAGCAATGAGGAGATAGCCAACCTGTCTGAGGCAGAGTTCAAAACACTTGTAATCAGTATGGTCACAGAACTGATTGAGTTTGGTCACAAAATGAAGGAACAAATGAAGGATACCCAAAGAGAAATAAAGCAAAATACACAGGGAACCAACCAGGGAGGGAAGGAAACCAGGACTCAAATCAATGATATGGAACAAAATGAAGAAATAAACATCTAACCACAGAGAATAAAGAAACAAGAATTAAAAAAAATGAGAAGAGGCTTAGGAAACTCTGGGACAACTTAAAAAGGCTAACATCAGAATTATAGTGGTGCCAGAAAGAGAAGAACAAGTGCAAGAAGTTGAAAACTTATTGAAACAAATAATGAAGGAAAACTTCCCCAATCTGGTGAAGGGAAAAGATTTCCAGGAAGCCCAGAGAGTTCCAAAGAAATTGGACCCAAAAAGTAACACACCAAGGCATATCATCATTAAGTTACTCAAGATTAAAGATAAAGAGAGAATCCTAAAAGCAGCAAGAGGAAAGAAGAAAGTTAACTATAAAGGAGTTCCCATAACACTATCAGATGATTTCTCAAAAGAAACCTTACAGGCAAGAAGGGACTGGAAAGAAGTATTAAAGGCATGCAAGGCAAGGACCTACATCCAAGATGACTCTGTCCAGCAAAGCTATCATTTAAAATGGAAAGGCAGATAAAGTGCTTCCCAGATAAAATAAAGTTAAAGGAGTTCATCACTACCAAGCTCTTATATGAAATATACAGGGACTTATCTAAGAAATAGAAGAAGATAAAAAACTATGAAGAGCAAAATGACAACAAACTCACAGCTATCAACAACTGAACCTAAAAAAAATGAAAACAAAAACTAAGCAAACAACAAGAACAGGAACAGAATCAGAGAAATGGACATCACATGGAGGGTTTTCAGTGGGGGCGAGAGGAGAAGAATGGGGGGAAGATCTGAGGAATAAGAAGTATAATTGGTAGGCCTAAAATAGATAGGGGAGAGGTGAAGAATGGTATAGGAAACAGAGAAGTCAAAGAACTTATATGTACAACCCATGGACATGAACTAAGGATGGGAGTGCTGGAAGGTTGTGGGGTGCAGGGCAGAGGGGAGATAAAGGGAAAAAAATTGAGAAAACTGTAATAGCATAATCAATAAAATATACTTGAAAAAGAAAATCACCCAATAGCTACATTCAGGATGGTTTTAGATATATTGTGGATTTAATGAAAAACATTATTAATCAAGAAAGTGAGTTTTTGCAGGTTGGTTGACCTTTTGCTTCTATTGTTAATGGAAACATAACATATACATGATTAACTGAATAAAATATGTAGAGCATAATTTAACATTCTGTTCATGAAACCAATTTCCCATTCCACCTAGGCTCATAGGTAGAGTACATTTTCCAGCATTTACTGCAGTTTAGTTCAGCCATGTAGCCAAATTTTGGTTGATGTAAAGTGGTTGCAAGTAATGTCCGCATATATCACTTCAATCTAGGCCTATAAATAACTTGTACCTGCTGTTTGCATGTTGATATTTGGAGAAATTTCAAAAGTAGTCTCATATTTACTGTGTCAGGATGGATGGATGATGATAGATAGATGATAGATGATTGTGTGATATATTCCATATGCAAATCTGAATAGATGCTTTTTTGTAAATGTGCACTAAACTTCCTTTATTTGTGACTACAAATATTCCAAAGTTTTTCTTAAATTCTAAAGTTCTGCCTTGACAGTTGAAGGGTAACGCTAATTCTTGCTGAATGTAGCAAGTGTAGGTAGTTAGCAGCAGGAACAAAGATAAGGGCTCCTCAGTTTCTAAAACTTGGGCCTATAAGATGCCTGAGATCCAACACAGGCTCCATTATCACTTGTGGATTTGTTTAGACAGAAAGAATTCAAAAGAAAGCACTGGAATAAATAGAACTTGAGCAAACAAGTGAAAAAAAAAAAAGGAAATAAGCAGTGAGACTAAGAAAGACCAGGTAAAACACTTAAAGCAGTCAAATCCTGGTGAAATAAAAGAATTGTAAAAGGAAGATCAGATCCAACTTGTAATAAAATTAAGGGTCAATTACAAGGAATTATTTCCCAGAAAAAATGAATTTTGAATTATTCATCCCAACTAATGAACTATGAGAAGATAATGATTATTGAGTACTGAATTATTAGTCTGCAATATCAAAAGAAAAAATAGTCATGTACAAATAGGTAATGCAGAAACTAAAAAAAAAAGACACAATGAAAAGGATAGAGGAAAGAACATTTCAAAAAATAAAAGGAAAGAATAAAGGAACTTAGAGATCTTACTTGATGATAACACAGGTTCCAAAAAGAAAATAAACAAGAAGGTAAAATCATAGAGTAATAAAAATGCTAACACAATTTATAAATGTCTATAGAATGAAATGATCCACCATGGTCTAGACAGATTAAATAAGAAAAAAAAACAAAGAAATTACACCAGAAAAGATTAATGTTTTCTGGCCTAAAACACACACACACACACACACACACACATCTTTTTAAGGGAATACTTGGCATCTGAATTCTCATTCAAAATACTCTATAAGGAAAACAGCATAAGAGCTAAAAACTACAATAAAAATGTACAGTGACACTAACATCCTAAATATAACCAAACTTTGTAATATTCTTACTAGTATTAAAGAAAGACATTAGTTGATATATAACAATTGAGAGAGTAAATCAGGCACATATGGCATCTGAGGAAAACACTTCAAAATGGAATCAAATGAGTAAACTATAATATTTCAATATCAGAGATTAATGGTGTAGGACAGTGCTAACCAATGGGCTTTATACCACTGAGATCTACATAAAGAGAAAATAATTGGTTATTAGCATTCCTAGAATAGAGTAGACTCATTGCAAGGAAAGCCTTACCACCTAATAGCTATGAACGAAATTATTAAACCTCATGAATCTAGGCTTTTAGAGACAAACTCTACAGACAGTGATCTAAGATAGTATAGAGAGTTAAAACACTTTTTAAAGGTTTTGCTTAATTGACATCAAAGAAGAAAAGTGTATATAGAGGATACTTCAGTGGTGATGGGATGAGGAGGAATTAATTAGATATCTTATTTTTTAAATAATAATAATAAGGATAAGGGCAAGGATGTAACTAATATTTTAGAAATGAGAATATAGTTGCTGGAAGAGTTAAAATGTATAGATGAAACTGAACAGAACATAAAATATATAATATTTTTCAAAACAAGCAAAATTTATTAAAAAAGAAATACTAGTATTAAAAATAGAAAAAGCAATAAAATTATTTGGAATATAATAAATTGCATCTAAATATTAAGTGACTTGGTTCATTTATTACTTACAATGGCTTTCATAAACAAAACCAGACTATTTGTTATTTTAAAGAAATATTCTTAAAAGAAGTATTGAAAAAAGTTAAAAATAAGAGATAGGCAGAATGATACCAGCAAATATTAACAGTAATAAAAGCAAACTATTATCATAATATTCATAACAATGTGATATTTAATATTAAAATCAATAAAGATTCTGTTGAAGAAAAATATTATATGAATAAATTTGTAAAGCATTTGTCATGCTAGACTATTCTTAACCTATAGACAAGTACCAGAAGAATAATAATGTAATATCTGTTTTCATCCATCAGATTGATAAATACATAGATTTAAACATTGATACTATTTAGTACCCTTATGGTATATGGAGAAATGCATATTCTTATACAATTTGTAAGATTAAATTTATAGCAACATTGTTGGAACAGAATTGCACAGATTACAGTCTTTTGACTTAGCGATTTCACTCTTACATTCTACTAAACAGTTTCCAATTGGTGTATGTATCCTTGTACTTGAACACAGGCTTGAACACAAACACAGACAAGTATTTTCACAATTCTAATATAGCATTAGGATAATATTCTAAGGAATAGTAATATATAAACAGTGTTGATGGTTAGATTAATTAGGAAGAAATTAAATAGAATTCTGGTAAGTTCATTATCAAGATTTAATATTCTTTTGCTAATATGCAGCACAGTACCAAAATGCTTTTCTGAACAAAGCTATCTTTTAGGCAGGACTTCTTCTGGGCAAAAAATGTCTGAAAGAACAAGGGGAAAGACATAAATAAGCACTCAAATATATTTAGATACATTAATAATATATTGCAGACTGGTACAACCACTATGGAAAACAGTATGGAATTTTCTCAGAAAACTAAAAATGGCACTGCCTTTTGACCCAGCAATTCCACTGCTAGGATTATATCCTAAGAACCCTGAAACACCTATCCAAAAGAACCTATGCACCCCAATGTTCATAGCAGCACAATTTATAATGACCAAGTGTTGGAAGCAACCTAGGTGCCCATCAGTAAATGAATGGATCAAAAAACTATGGTACATTTACACAATGGAATTCTATGCTTCAGAAAGAAAGAAGTAGCTCCTACCCTTCACAACAGCATGGATGGAGCTGGAAAGCATTATGCTAAGCAAAATAAGCCAGGCGGTGAAAGACAAATACTATATGATCTTACCTTTAATAGGAACCTAAAACAAACAAACAAACAAGCAACATATAACCAAAGACACTGAAATAGAGAACAGGCTGACTATTCAGGGGGGAGAAGGGAGGGAATTTCAGGGGAAAAGGGGAAGGGTTTACAGGAAAAAGTATAAAGGACACATGGATAAAAAACTAGGGGTGGGTGGAAACTGGAGGGAGGAGGGGAGGGCTGGGTGGGTGGGCTGGGATGGGAGTAAAAGAAAAAATTGTACTTCAACGAAAATTAAAGTAAAATTAAAATAAAATAAAATAAATACTTCAACAGCACTGCTGAAAACTGTACATAAAAAATAAAATATGTATTCACAAAGAAATGTCTAAGATATGGGGAAGATTTTTGGTTTACATATAGCCTCAATTTTTAACTGTTAGAAACAGTAAATATAAAACCTCAAGTTAAAATAGTTGTATTGTAGTCCACTTCTGATGGTCTTTATTAAGGCAACTTATATTTTCTATGCCTTGAAAAAATATCTCGAGTAGAGAGAGGGGCTCTGAATGAGGGACCAATAATACCTACAGCAAGTGGCATGTAAAGTGGAGATATATCTAGTCTGCAAAACACACATCATAAAGGTTTTGCCATCAAAACTTACTCTTCCTATGTGAAATATATTCATGGAGAGTAAAGAGTTTAAAACATTTGAGTTAATATTTCATCATTCCTTATTTAATTCACTTCTCTTTTTAAGACTGCTAATATTATCATTAAAAATATTCTGTTGGGTTTCGTGGTCACAATCGATAGCTGAATATTATAGATAGCATTTTAGCTATGTCACTGATCATCATCATTGTTACTATTACGGAATATTTATAGAAACTACATAGGTTATATTTTACACAAGTGTGTTCCTTTCTATGATATTTCTTAATAACATAGTAATGTTAATAGAATCCTACTCTGAGGATTTATTTCCTTTACACCACACGTGTAGTGGGAAAAAAAAGATGACATTCTACAAACTGTGTCCTTTCATTATTTATCATTCTGTGCTTCCCTGTGTTATGCTGAAGTCCCACTAGTTGGCTTGTTCTTTAAGTTCCAACAGATATTCACCATATTTTTCTATGTGTAATGCACACTTTTTGCCCAAACTTTTTAGGGAAAAATAAGTATGCACATCATACATGGGTGGTACTAATTCTGTATCTATATGAATGATTTTAATTCTTTTATTTATGCTTAAGCATTAAAAGTATAACTCTAGAAAGCAATAACAATATCATATGCAGAATAATGACCTGGAAAATGATAATTGGTTTTATTTCTAAATATAAATACATTAAAATTGAATTGAAAATTCAAATTTTTTGAATTTTTCAGAGAAAAAAAGAAAAGGTTTTTTTTTCCTGAAAGTTTGGGCCAAAACCATGGGTGTGCACTATCCATGGGAGCACTCTATACACAGCAGAAAGATTCTAAAGTAACATTTCTGTTGAAAGTCAAAACTAGAGGAAAAGGAAAAAAAGACTTTGAAACTGTTTTTCTTAATCAAAAAGAGATAATGTATTCACAGAAACAGAAGTAGGTAAGCAACATGGGGTCTTCTAGCTTTTCTTTTTTCTACTTATCTAGTTGTATATCTTTAAAAATATACGTACACATGTTTCTAATAGAATATTAAAAGCATATATTTAACAGTTGATATTAACAGTGTTAACTAATAGCCTTATATTATAGTCTTAATATGTGATATATTATCATTGATTAAAATAACAAAACACTTATGTCAACAAAGTGAAGAAACCAGAACAAGTTGCACCTACATATTAAGAAGTATAACAGGAAAATATAGCATGCTATTTATTAATTTACTTCTAATTCATAGAATTACCAAAATGTTAGTGATTTCAAAATATGTAAATTCAATTGCAAAATATCCAGTAAAATATCCAGCATCTTGTCTAGTAAGTGTGATCAGAATATTTATTTTTTCCACTCTCTGCTTGCTGATGTGCAATGGGCTGGCTGTTTCCCTTTATAAAAGCCGTAACTCCAATCACATGGCCTTCATACTATCTATACCATCTTTACATTCTGGAAGTTGATCTTTTGTTTCTTCAGGCTTTAGGTTAAATCTTCAGAGTACTTGTAATCCTTGCTGGTTTCCTTAATGCCTAACCACACTAATGTGGTCAATAGTCAATTTATTAAAGATGCCACGAATTACACAGTTTGAGAAGGTAATTTGTTTGTTGATAGAAATCTAGCTGGTATAACTGAACAGTCCAGGTTGTAATGATATGAAAATGTAGTTGAAAAATAATTTTAGCTGCCTTTAACATACTAGGTTTTTTGTTGATTTATTTCTTATTTCTTATTTTTAAATGGACAATACCATAATCTAAATAGCTATTGATCAGAGTACTATTTAGACTTTTAATCTTATAAAATTTTAGTCTTATAAATTTTGTTTTTAATATTTACAATTAGTATATTTTACTAAATAATATAATATTAAAGTCTGATAGTAATCACTGAGAAATGACAAACTTGTAGTAGACTATGTTCTCTTTGCTTTTAAATGTGTGACACTTCATTTATACGAAAAGAAAGAAGAAACTGTAAAAGATTATCATGAAAATTTATCTGCTGTAAATATGCTTTATAAAAGTTTTATTAGGAAAAGAGTAGGTATGCATGATGATAGAAAGAGGAATGATATTTGTTGTTTCTCATTTATATTCTATTCATGCTAAACTAATCTCTTGAATTGTTAAGATTTTTTTTAAAAAGTCAGCCACAATCAAGCCATCATGACTATTTCATTCATTATATATCTGAAACATTCTGTATGAAAAGTAATCTAAATTTTTAGTTTGGACATCATATGAAAGAAAAAGGCATAATTCTTAGAATGGTATGTTTTAATAGGTAAAACAACAATTATGCAGTTGAGTCATGTGCTAAATAAATACCTCCTAAAGGACAGATACATAATAATTCTTTTACTCCTCATGTTTCAATCATGAATATTTTGTTGAATGCCTTCACTGTGTAAGGAAATTTAGAAAGTAATGGATAGATTCTGTTACATTGTATAACAATCCTAGTGTGGTAAGTACGGAGAACTGTAGTCTCAGAGTTTAAACTTACAGAAGAAAGCGAATTTCTGAAGCCTGGAAAATGGTAAGAAAGAGGTGAAAGAGAAATAGTGTGCCACTGACCCTGGAGAGTCTGAAAATGTTATGATCTTGCCTTAAGAGAATCTCCTAAAAGGAGATAATGGGCAAGGCTGAATGTGTAAAGAAAAGATCTTGCTGTCAAGTGCCTGAAAACAGGGCAATCAAGAGCCATAGGCGGGCAGTCCACCCGAACCTAAGTTATTCAATTCCTGCAGAGTGGGGCTGTGCCTACACTATTGGAAATGAATTAACCAGTGCCATTGTTTTCACCCTCCGTACTAAAATTAACAGATTTGTATTTTTTCTTCATACATGTGTAATGTGGCAGTTGGTAAATTCATGAATTGTGAAAAATATACAAAGGCTATTTTATGAAAATATCTGACATGATATTTGATAAATGAAACATTGGATCTGATAATTCTTTAACGTTGTGAGTTCATAGTTCTTTGACCTGTGCCCTTAATAGCTTGAAATCAATGTATTTTAGTTTTTCTTCATTTCATTTATACATCAAAATATATACTCTGTAGGCACTGTCATCACCATAACTATGTCAGACTTGAAATAAAGAACAAACTGACAGTGATAGAGGGGAGGTGGGAGGGAGTAATGGGGGAAAGAAGGGGAAGGAGAAAGCAAAGGAACAGGAATAGAGGACTCATGGACATGGACAATGGGGGGATTGACTGTAGGAGTAGGGGGATGAGGTGAGGAGAGCAATGGGGAAAAAGGCGGACAACTGTACATGAACAACAATAAAAGTAATAATGAGTTAAATTAAAAAAATTGTGTCAGGCTTCATATCTCAAACTCGTGAATTAATCAATTCCAATATTCCTATCTTTCCTGTCTTTTTATGCTAAATGTACTTATACTCCCAAGCCTTCCTTTCAATTTCTGATTTTTCTTCCTGTAATTACACCCTCTCTGTACAAAGCAAAGCATATAAGCAACCAAGAAGACTGAAGTACTGAGCATGATTACCCCGTTTCTTAATAGATAGCTTTAGCTTCCATTATAATATTAAAACTGACACAATGAAATGTGAGGTTTTTAAATATTATTTCCCTCACCTAAACAATTTAACAGATTTTTTCTTTATTCCTACCTTTATTCTTGTCTTTGCTGCAGGAAAAAAAGTCTCTATATTTATGAGCGGTAACAATACCAAAGTTGAGGGGTACAGGTATGAAGGAGTTGTAGACTTTAAATAATCAACTGCTGTTCCTTCAGTCTTTTTACACAGTACTATTCAAAGGCAATATCAGATATTCACCTCAAATTATATTATTCTTTCTTCTAAAAATTCTAGTTCAATTGTCTTCAAAAATAAAAATTTCCACATTGAGTAATTTATTTTATCTTTGCTTGCTTTCCTTTCCTTCTTTCCTTCCTTTCTTTCTCTCTCTTTCTTTTCTCCTTATATAATGGTTATGTACACATGTTCATGTCTCATCTTTAAGAAATGGTAAGCTGAGTTTTCCCTTCAAATGGCCAGTAACTTAATGACCACAATCATTTGAAAAGAGCCATGGGCAGTCCACCAGAACCTCTTCTACCTCTTTTCATAATCTCAAATTCATGGCATCCTGGACTCTATATTCATTATTCTTATAATGCCAATTCCAGGGAACAGACCATGTTTTCTTTCTATTTATAAGTTGAATGTTGTACTGTGATAATTGTAAATTTACATGCAAGCATAAAAATAATACAGGGAGATCTGTTGTATATTTTGTCCAATTTGTCTCAGTGATAATATTTTGCAAAATGATAATGCAATATTACAACAAGGATATTGACATTAATACAATCCAAGAAACTTACTCAGATACAACAAGGATATTGACATTGATACAATCCAAGAACCTTATTCAGATTTGTTCAGTTTTATTTGTACATTAAGTTTTATACAGTTTTATTACTTGTATAGGTTCTATATTAATCAACATAGTCAATATACTGAATGTTTTCAACATCACAAACATCTTTCTTTTTATAACCATATCTGCTTCTCTCCTGCATTGGGCTACTCTTTATAACATCGGGCAACAACCAGTTCTTTCTGATTCTTTTGCATTTGGACAGGATTCTTCCTGGCTGGAAGTCTTCTTAGATCTTTTCAAAAGGGAATTTACCCCCGATGCTGGAGCAGCAAGTTTCTGGCTATTTTGATTTCCTTGCTCCTTGGCTATGAATTGGTCCTTCAGCTTCTAAATGAGGGTTATATGAGAAAACCCTTTTGCTCCCAGAGAGAGAATGTGCGTGAGACTTTCTAGCAAGACTTTTTTTCCCTTCTTGTTTCCTTTCCTGATGAATCCCCTTCCTCTTAGGAGTAACACTCTGTCTACCTGGAGTCTATCCTCCCCCACCATTGACTTCATGCTGTGTCACTACGGAACTCTGTTCAATGTCATTTAAAATTGCAAAATTTCACAAAGTATACTTTGGGACATTAATGATCTCTTAGAAAAATTTGCTCTTTCTAAGTTGGCTCAGGTAAGGCTTCTTCTTTCCATCACCCACATTCTCCTTCCAACTTTTTATACCTTTGACTTTCCTTTCAGCTCCTTTGACTTCTTTGAACTGTCCCACTCAATGCCCCTGCCTGTTCCCCTCATCTTTACTCTCCTACCAGAACACTCCATTCCCAGTCTCACTTCTTGACTCCTTTATGATTAGTATTTGAGGCTGCTTGCCCCCATTGGTGACCCTTGAGAAGCCTAAGATCCACAAAAAGTGACCATCTGAGGCTAAAGAAGCTAAATGGAAACAGACCATATATTTCGTCCACACAGATGAGTTTGGAAATCCCCAGATGGCCAAATGGTGTCTCCTCTATCTGTTGCCCCAAATCCAGCCCAAACTCTCCATAAGATGACACATTTGGACAAAAAGAAATCTTAAAATTCTCTTCCACAAATATTGGTGGTGACTCTTTAGCCCTCATGTTGAACAGTTAACCTCCACTTGTTATGTGTGTGTTATATTTTCTTATTTCTAGATAGTATTACCAAATTAGCTTATAAAATCCCATGAAGTATCTCTAGTTTAATCAGATAGAGATAAATAGATGCTTGTATAAATTAAATAAACCTAAAATTCCAGAAATTTTAAAAAACACTGAATTTCTGATTCCCAATGTAAAAAAATCATGAAAACTAATCCAAATATTTTTTTTAAATCAAGCTTTTAAAGTTATATTTTATTGATTATGCTATTATGGTTATCCCAATTTTTCCTCCTCTGCCCCCTCCACCCAGCACCCCCCATTCCCTTAGGCCACAGGTAGCAAACACAAGACTGTCTAGTGGAATCCGGCCCTCCACCTTGTTTTATCCAACCAGCACCTTGTTTCTACCCTGAGTCTGTGTCTAGCTCCTTGCCCCTAGTTAAAGAGTAGTTACATTTATACAGTCCTAAAATTACTTTCAGGCCTTTGAAGGCAACCTTGAGGCTGATGTGGCCCCTGGTGAAAATGAGTTTGACATCCCTGCCTTAGGCAATCTCCACATCATTGTTCCTTTCCAGGGATCATGCATAGGTTCTTTGGCTACTCCGTTTCCTGTACTGTATTTTACACCCCCATGGCTATTTTTTATCTATGTATTTGTACTTCTTAATCCCCTGACATCTTCACCCATTCCCTCATAACCTCCATATCCATGATTCTGCCTCTATTATTTTTGTTTGCCTGGTTTGTTTTTTCAATTCAGTTGTTGATAGATATGTATTTGTTCTCATTTAATTATACATAGTTTTGATCTACACCTTGGCTAACAAGTCTAGTATAATAATGCTGGTTCAGTAAAAAGAACTATATGTTCAGAGTTATCAATGTTAAGTATAAAAATATATATTTTTAAAATTCTACTTCAGTATGTTCTTCCTAAACTTCAGTTGAATAAGCAAGCATTTTATATATATATATATATATACATATACATATATAAAGTTGTTTAAGTTTATAAAAACAAATGTGCATTTACTCACATTGAGTCATTATTCTAAATAACTGTATTAAATGCAATTATGTTTTATAATATATCAGCTTAAAGACAGTTTTCAAGGTCTTTTTTGTTACTTAAAACCTTAGACTTAGACTAAATTAAATATGCAAGGTATGCCTGATGTGTGTGTGTATGTATGTGTGTGATTTTTTTTTTTTAATTTGCCCAAAGGCAAAGGCTGTGTATCTTATCAGAATAACTTTTCGTGTTTCAGGTATATTTATCATGCCTTAATTTAAGAAAAGCATATTTTTACTTTAAAAGTGAGGGTTTTTGTCTGTTATTTTTGTTTTAACAATCAGATTACCTCATGTACGTATTTACTTTAAAAAAATTTTATTGTCACTATAATTAAATAAGTAGCCCAAGTATTGTTTTTCAGTGGCCTATGATCCTTTTAAACTATTCTTTGTTAAATTTATTGTGGATGACATTGGTTGATAAAACTAGTAGGTTTCAAGTGTTCAATTTTATGATATATCAGGTGTATATTACATTGTCTGGGTATCACCTGAATTCAAATCTTCTTCCATCAACAATGTTTAAACCTCCAGGCAACTTTTGACTTTTGGTCTTCCCAAAGTCCAATCCTGAATAATTTTTTTCACACATAAAACTAAGTTTAGTATTTCCCAATGATCCCTGGACAATCAGAAATGATTCATCCATTCACTTTATAAAGAGAGAGGTACTAAAAATAATTACTTTTGTTTAACATTACATGAAATGCACCAGAAGTGTTTCCAATTAAAAAAAAAATTCTTAGCCTTCCCTATATTAATTTTTTATGAATACTATTTGAAGTATTTTAATATAAACATTATAAAACATATAACATATCTGTTTTTAACAATGTCATTAATGTCCATATGTTTTGATTTATCAGAGTTTCAATTTGCTGTATCAGATAGTAAATAATCAATGTTATCACTTATGATTTAAAATATTTTAAAAATACTAACATGGTCACAATTTATTTCTTTAAATCCATTACATTCTAGACCAGTGATTTTTCTTTCCTTCTTTTATTTTATTTTATTTATTCATTTTTAGAGAGAGGGGAAGCGAAAGAGGAAGAGAGGGAGAGACACATCAAAGTATGGTTGCCTCTCACACACCTCCTACTGGATAACTGGCCTGTAACCCAGGCATGTGCCTTGACTGGGAATCGAACCAGCAACTCTTTGGTTCAAAGGCCAGCATTCAATCCAAAGTCACACCAACCAGGGCTAGACCAATGATTTTCAATTGGTAATTATATCAGTCACCTATGAATTTTATTAATATATGAGTTTAAGACATTTTATTCATTTTCAAGTAGATTTTATTCAGTTTCCTAAATCTTATGGTTATAAATATGTTCTTATAATTATATGAATGTTCTCTCACTGCCTTAAAACTGTCTCTTATAACAGGACCACTGCCATTTTTGTTAAATTTTATCAGAACAGATATCTCCCACATGAGGAATTCCTTCACTGGTAAAGTCATTCAAGGAAGCCAACAATTCTTTTTTTATTCTCCCAAATTATGTTATCCTTTTCATCCTCATTCATCTGAAATAATAGAGAGCTACTAGATCACAAGTGGCAAACACAAGACCCACAGGCTGAATCTGGCCCTCCACCTTGTTTTATCCGACCCAGCACCTTGTTTCTGCACAGCGGCAGTGCCGAGTTCTCACTTAACTCTTAAGGAGTAGTTACATTTATAAAGTCCTAAAATTACATTCAGCCCTTTGAAGGCAACTGTGAGGCTGATGTGGCCCCCAGTGAAAATGAGTTTGAAATCCCTGTACTAGATTATTAAAATTAAAACTTGCAAAATTGACAGGAAAAACCTCAATGTCTCTTATGACCTTAGATTTTAACTTTAGTTTTCCCTATAGGCACTAATACTTTTCATTCCACTCTCTGGTTTGGACCAACTTCCCCCTAAAAAATAATAACTGGGTGACCCATTGACATTTCCTATTTCCTGGGATCTCAACTATTCTGAATTGCCCAGTTCAGATATTCTAAGATACCACAAGGAACTGATTAATTATGAACGAACACACTTACCATGAATAGATGAGACTGTTTTTCTCTCCTATTAGAGATATAATTCTCTGGAAACAACTCACTGGAACACTAATTTAAAAATCAATTAGAAGTACCCTTACATATTATACTTCTTGCCACTAATACCGCTCCCCAACCCAGAGGGTCCAAATCTATATTCATGTCTCTCAACTAAAAAGATATAAAAGCTACTTGAATTAAATTCTGTCTCAGCTGGAAACCTGAAACCAAGGTTTTGTTGGGAGTCCTAAGGAGGTAGGCACCATGAAGTTGACTGCTTTCTGGAGAACTTTGCACCAAGAAGACAATACTATTAGATTGTTAGTTTCAACTCAAGACATTGAAATAAGAACCCACAAATTCCCTGTCTACTTCCAATTCTCACCATTTTATTGTCCTTTGTTAAATCTTATTTCATCTTTATTCCTTTAAGCATCACCTTTGCTATCCACACAAGTCTCCCCATTACAACTACAGCTTTCTATAATGGGCTTTAGTTTGTATTATCTTCTCTTTTCCTTCATCCAACTTGTTCTTCCTGTATTAATTACCCCAGACCTATAAGGACCCAAAGATCTCCTTCATTCAACTCACAGCACAATCTCACAATTATACTATTGATAGCTGATCAATAGTTCCATTGTTTTGAAGTCCTCTAGTTTGCCCCAAATTTCTATATCTGTCTCAGAAGGTTCTTGAGTTACTACTTAGAGACACTTTAGTTTCTCTCTATATTTCAAAAGAAATGTACCTCAATTTCAATTATTTCCTCCAAAGTTGAGGGGTGCTCATATGAACTTCCAGATACAAATCCATGAGATAGTGTCATAAACCCTGGATAACCTTAATGAAATATGTTTTATTTGTGGTAGCCATGTCTATCAGTGTCTGACTGCACTTATCAGTTTCTGAATAGGGAAGGAAAAATTTGACCCTGCAGAGACAGAGAGGCTTCCTGTTCTGAGTCCACACCTGAGTCTCTTTCTCCTGTTCCATCTGCCTACCCCAAGTCTTAGTGTAAAAGAGAAGAGTCTTGGCCTATACAGTCAAAAGTTTCCTGGAGTGCTCTGTTCGCAATAGCTGGTTTTGTCTTGCTTTTTTCTGCTGGTCTACCTCTGTATTTTCTGGAAGAAATGGAAATTTCACATTTGGTGTGGAAGTGTATCATTTCACTTGGACATTTATTTTTGGTGAAGCTTCTAATCTACCTTGTCTGTGGTGTTACACTCATTTGATATTGCTAGAGGGATTCTCATTTCAGGGATGACTAATCCTTCCTATTTGAAATTCTCATTTTTCTTGTTTGCATAGCACTAAAATGTACTTTTTTTCCTACTTTCTTCAAAACAACCTTTCTTTTCCTTTTCGGATCATTTTTGTGCCCAATATTTAAATATAAGTATTCCAGAAAGATTTTGTCTGTTTTCTATAATCATGCTATATTTTATCTCTTGATTAACCACATTATTTTCCATAGTTTTTAAGTATTATCACAATTTATAATAAATTAGAATTGTTCTGGTCCCCAGCATTATTTTTATAGTTTATTGTTGGAAATAGTTAATGAATATGCCAAGGATTTGAGAAAATCAATATGGTGTGGGCAAAAGTAGATTTATAAAGAACTCTGTGACAAGTGTGTTTGAATACAGCAAGTAGACAAGAATGTTTAAATAATGAAGGCTGGCAATTTGATTGCTTACAAGATTGTACCTAAGTGCACTGTGCCATTGTGAAATTATTTTGAGTTAATCAAACTATTGTAATAATCATAACCTGCATGTCTTTTCCATATGAGTAACTGTAAGCCTACTTTTGCCCACCCTGTTTGCTTAAACTTTTTCTCAGTAACTATGCTACTTCTGGTATTTCTCCTTATATTTCCTAAATAATAAACCTGGATAATGTTCTTTGTTGTCTTCTGTTGCCTTTAATAATTCCACATTTAAATTTATTAACTTGAACAAATCAGATAATCATTGCCATCCATGCTCAGAGAACTGCTGCATATCTTTTCAACTGCTCTTCTTAAATCCACTCTCTTCCTCATGTAATTCTTCCTCCATCCTACCACCTCAATTAAGCAATGACACATCTTCTCATGGAAACTCTACTATTCCCAAATGCCCAAACATAGCTCAGCTCTCCCTGCTTCTCTGCTCAAATTATTTATTTCTGGTCATTTTGTAATTGACATCATATGTACAATTCTGTACATTTTATAAGCTTATGCTCAAATCCCAATTTAAATCTTGCTTATTAATATCTATAAACTTTTCATAACAGCCCAATCTGGACTATATTTTACTTATAACAGCAAGTCTTAGTTACTGTGCATGCTCCTATTGCGTCACAGGAGAAATCTTAGATTTATATATCTCTATCATAATATCATGGCATAGAGGTCTTATTCAGGCTTGTATTCCAATCATGCTAGCACATGCTTATGTAAAAATACACTAAATCATTAGTTTTTAAAATTTTATAGTGGGTATTTTTAAATATATGATGGCAACTTAACTATGTTAAGAATTATAATAATTTTATTCCTTTCCCCAAATTCCTATCTAACTGTCAGGTTTTCATACAAATGCACATAAACAATTTAATAAAATTTAGATCAAGAAAGAAATAAGGAAAACTGTTATCTTTTATTCTAGAAGGTAAATCTCTTTTTAATTAAAGTATAGTTCACATACTATATTGTATTAGTTTCAGATTAGTTTCAACATATTGACTTGACATTTATTTTTTTTACAAAGTGATCATCATGAGAAGTCTAGTAACCACCTCTTATCATACAAAGTTATTGCAATATTATTTACTGGATACAAAAATAATTTAACATTAAAATTTTTGTTACATTTGTATCAGTATAGATGAACATGATATATAACTCATAAGGAACAAACAGACAATTGCAATTCTTTCTTAAAAGAACACATTTTTTATTGACTTTTAAATTTGACTTTAAGACAGAGTCTACCAAATAAAAGCATGCCTATATAGGTATTTCTCCCTCTCTCACTGTTTCCCTGGTTTGTTTACACACACCATATCAAGTGTTACAACGTGTTTTTAACTTTCATTCTTCCTTAATAAATATCCTGGGGATTGTTCTATATCAATAAATATAGAGCTAAATTTATTTTAATAACATAATATTACATTTTAAACATATCCTATATATTTATCATAATTTATCTATGACATGATATATATATATATATATATGCCTTATGCTGGACATATAGGTTTCAATATAATTTGATAGTGCAAATGGTAATGCACTGACTATTCCCTCAAGATGGTGTATGGTCTGAAACTTCACCCTTCTTTCATGTTTACAGTTCATCATGCCACTGCCTTGGGGATGCTGGCAAAAGATATGAGACTAATAGATTAAAGACATTACACACAGCAGCAGCAGTAGCTAGTATTCGTATTTGCACTAGTTCCTGGTGCCCCAGCTCACACAGGGTAGTGTAAAGGGGACCAGGTGAGACTTGCAAACTGTGGAGGGTGTTACAAAAGAAGAACCCTGAATTTACAAAAAAACAGTCTACCTAAATTTTGACTCAGAGGGAATCATTGTTTTGATTATACAGAACAGTCAACAAAACTGATGTTTGTTCTGGAGGAAATATCTCTATTTTCCAAGACTGTTCACTATACAAATTCCCTTGAAGAGAAAGTCTGGAAGAAAAAACTGTCAGTTACTCTGATAGCAATACATGTGGAAATATGAAAAACCTATGAAGAACTGTTTCCCAATATGTCACATATGCCTTTTTAACTGAGGGATATATTTCCAGTAATAAAATTGCTGAGTTGCATTTGCATATGTTTAATTTAGAAAGGCATTTTCAAATTCTTTATTTTTATTTTCTCCATCACCATTTGTCCCACCTATACCCAATTCCACCTCAACCCCCCACACACAATTACCAGTTTTCCATGTCCATGAGTTCTTTTTCTCTCTCTCTTTTCTTCATTGGTTGATAGCAATGTATAGTGTCCACGCTCGTGAACAACAATAAAGAGTATCTGTTTCATGAAACCTACTTAAATTCCAGGATTTATGAAACTCTTTTTAAATAGATATATATAACAAATAACTTAATATTAGTTAAAGGGTGTATAATATAAATGATTTGATTTTTGCATATATTATGACATAATTCCTTTAATAAGTATAGTTAACATCCAAAACCAACAGTTATAATTATTTTTCATGTGATAAAAGTTCTAAGATTTATTATTTTATCAACTTAGAAATATACAATACATCATTATTAACTTTGGTCCCCACGCTGTACATTATTAGAGCCTCATGACTTATTTTATAGCTTAAAGCTTGTATTTTTTTGACTTCCTTTATCCATTTCACCTACCCCCATCCCACCTAAGGCAAAAGCCAATCTGTTCTTTGTACCTAGGAATTCTTTTTTAATTCCACATATAATTGTGGTCATAAAGTAATTGCCTATATTTCACTTATTTTGAAAGTGATTGTCTATATTTCACTAATTTTGAAGGCTTAGCATAATGTCTTCAAGGTCCATTCCTGTTGTTTTATATGGCGAGATTTTATTTTTTATGACTGGATTATGTGTGTGTTTTGTGTATGGTCTGGTGGTCCATTTAGAAACAGCCCAGCTCTTGTTAATATAAAAGAATAGTTTGTGCAACATCAGTGTAACCTGGCAGCTATGAAGAGTAGCCTGGAATATGCATGTGCGAACAATAATGATTTCACTGTACTAGTTAGTGGGAGGTGGTAGATACTATTGAGTGAGCACTAGTACTGTGTGGCCAACACATTCAAAATGACTTGATTTCATTGCAGACCCACTTGCTGTTTAATAGCATATTATTCTGCTTCCATGTATTCATGTATTTTTCAGTGTTCTTCTAATTAATTTCTAGTTTCATAGAGTTGTGGTCAGAAAAAAATACTTAATTTGATTCCAATCTTCTTAGATTTATCGAGACCTGTTTTTTGTCCTATCATATGGTCTATTCTAAAAAAATGTTCCATATGCACCTGAAAAGTATATATATTCTGCTGCTTTGGGGTGAAATGTTCTGAGGATATTAAATCTATTTGAGCTAGTGTGTCATTTAAGGCTGCTGTCTCCTTGTTGGTTTTCTGTTTGGAAGATCTATCCAATGAAGTCTATGGGGTGTTAAAATTCCCAAATGTGACTGTATTTCTGTTAATCTCTCCCTTTATTTCCATCAAGATTGGCTTTACATATTTAGGTGCTGCTATGTCGGTGCATAAATGTTTACGAGAGTCATATCCTCTTGTTGAATTTTTCCCTTTATCATTATGTAGTGTCCTTCTGTGTCTCTTACTATAGCCTTGGTTTTAATGTCTATTTTTTTATAGGTATTGCTACCCCAGTTTTTTTCCTTTCTATTTCCATGAAATATCTTTTTTCAACCCTTTACTTTTAGTCTGTGTGTATCTTTTGATCTGAGGTGGGACTTTTGGCTTATCTCAGACACTGCCTTTGACTGGCCCTGGTCTACCAACAATCCACAGCCTGTGGCTCTCTCTGCTGGGCCAGGGTGCATGCAGAAAGAACCAGACTGTGTACCAAGCCCTACTTTACTAGCACTGGTCCTAAGGGAGGGTCAGCTAAAGTCTCAGAGCTCCCAGATATCCACCTTAGTTGTTAAACTTAATCACTGAAATAACCTCCAACTGTACTCAGCAGCCAGGCTAAATCTTCACAGGGCAGAGATAGTAATTCCTGTGGGTAGGACCATTGCTTCCCCTCAGGACAGGACAGCTTTGCCTGAGAAAGATGGCCTCTGCAGTGTGTGAAATGACTCAGCACAGGCATCCTGGCTACTGTCCTTTATTATTTGCAAAGGGGTTTATGTCCTTAGTTTGCATAAACTTTATTCAAAAATATTAAATTTTATCAAAAGATTTTTCACAAATTTTGAATTTTATCAAATGGTTCTGCTGTATTTGTTGAGATGATCATATACTTTTCCTTGTTATATTGAAAGTATAGTCAAATAAATGGACTGATTTTCAAATGTCAGACCAAAATGAATTTATGAGATAAAACTTATTTGGTAAGGCTTTATTATATATATTATTTTATTTATTATAGATTCCTTGGCTAAAATTTTGTTAATAATGTACAGTAAGGCCTCACTTAACATTGTGGATAGGTTCTTGGAACTGCAGCAAAATGTCATATAACAAAACAAATTTTACTCTAAGATAATTCATATAAACAAAAGTTAAATTTCTGCATCTCATTAACATTATTCCTAAAATGACATTGAATGAAACATCATTATTCAAGGACCTGCTGTAGATATCTATATGCATAGAGAATACTTGTGTAACAGTTTTATTTGTAATATCTGTATCTGACTTTGATGTTAGGATAATGCTTATCTCATAGTATAAATTGAGTAATTTTTTATATTTTATTTTCTTGTAAAACTGGCATTTAATTCTTTCTTAAAAATTTATAAAATTTACCAGAAAATCCATGTGGGCATAGATTTTTGCTTTTTAGGAAACTATTTAAATAAAAATTCAGTGTATTAATAGATGTAGAACTATTCTTGTTATTCTCAGTGGAGTTTCTGTATCTTTCAAAAATGAATTAAACATACTGGCATGAAGTCATTCTTAATACCCCCTTAATTTTATTTTAAAGTTCTAAGAATTTCTGTTCTAAGTATCCCCACTGCAGTTTTTGAAACCATGACCTAGTGTCAGGCTTCTACGTTTCTTGGTGATTGATATGACTGATCCTTTCTGGTGATTTCTCCATGGTCTTGGAGAGTTTTCTCACATGTGAGCAGATATGTATTCATCTGAAGACCAAAGAAGGATCCTTTTCACATATCTAGAGCTGTCTCCATTTATGTACAGCTTTCTTTTATCCACTAATCTGCTCTGGGAATTTTACAACTTGGCTTCCATAAACTCTGAACATGATCTCTTCTACTCTGATTTTTCTGTCTGAATATGGCTTCCCGGTATCAGAGTCTGAAAATCGCTTCATGTAATGACCTGGGGCTATTGTAGGGATTACTTCATTTGTTTGCCCACTCTCAGAATAACTAGCCCTTGTTGCCTGATGTCCAAAGTCTTAAAATATATATATTTATTTCCTGTCCCTTCATTATGACTGTAAGAGTTTTAAATGTATTTTTAAAGAGAAACAAGTAAAGTGAGGCAGACTAAGATGAAAGATGCTTGTAGAAATGTACTTGAGGATATCAAAAACTGTCTGCATCTCTTTTATCATGTTCTTAGGTTCCTCCGTCTGTTCACATTGTTTTTTACATTTAATTTACTTAGTTGGTTTGGTGTTTTTATTTGTTTTGACTAGGATATAAAACCTAACTCAAAAATAAATGCTATCACATAGAGGAGAGAAAAAAGTAGTTTGAAACGTCTTACATTAGTTGAGGAAAAATGCATCTTTCAATCAAGAAAAATATAATTCTATTTAATATATAATGGGATGGTTTAATAGCATATTTCAAAGCTTGCTGGCAATATAGAAGACTACTTGGTTCACTGATTTATATTTTATTTTAGTAAAGGAGAAAAGTACAGCTGCTTTGGACCTTAGTTCAGAGCTCAATTAACTTTGAAAGATTTGAAAGTAATTTCCAAGGCCATACAAGTATCTAATGAATCAAGTGCCAAGGGAGGTGAAAGTGCTTGAGCAAGAGATAATAATAACCCTCCCCCTTTTTGACCCACAAAGCATGGATGACTTTCTGTAACTTGGTAAGTAGGACAACACATTTTTCTTGCTCGAGATGAAGTAAACCAAATAAATATACAGAAAATAAAGGCATTCTTTACAGAATAAATGACCAAGCTTTAAGCATACTAAATTTTGAATAGTTAAAATTGCTATCTATCAAACAATTTTGCTCTGACATTTTTTTAAATCTTCTTAGAATATGAAATTATTTGCTGAGAGAGCTTCAATGACCAGGTTTTGTTTGTTTGCTTGTTTTTTGTTTTGGTCAATGTACCTCCTTCTGGAACATATAAATGCATCAAAAATATCTATTTTTATTATTTTGACACTCTAAATAGCTTCTTTTACTCTATAATATTATACTGTATTTCATCCTGGTATGAAAACTCTTGGATTCCTATATTACATTTTTCATTTTATTTAAAGTTTATGATGCTATAATTTTTATAACATATGTTATTGGCCCTGAAAATACTTGTACTAGATTATATAATAATAAATGAATTTTAAACTCTTATATAGTGCATTAGTTAATACGATAGTGTTCAGTCAAAATTAAATAAACATTTTGCAATTGACTTTGGGATGGGCAGAGGAGTGTGAAGGGGGGAAACTTGGGATAACTAATAGAATAACAATAAAAATAATTTAAAAAAGAAATGTAATAAAAATAAGCAGTTTTTTCCCAGAATAATACATTAGTTAATGAATTAATCAAAGTTAGATTTAAATACATTTAAGACCAAAATCCTCCATATATTTTAAATCTTATTTAGGAATAATCATATATACCTCTAAATAATTAATAATAAGAATTCAATAATTCCTCTTGAAACAGAAATATTGATGAGTTGGAAGAATGATACAAGCCATGTTAAATATTTATTTTTTTTACAGATTTCACTTTGCAAATTCAGTCCTACATCATCATTATTACTAGCATGTCAGAGGTAGCATCCAAATGCATAACATTTAAGCTCAAAAGAATGGAAAGAATATAACTCATCAGTATGCCATCTCAGGTAGCCATATACAATTTATTTCCACAGTTCAAATATTCTAGACCTAAGTTATCTATTACCTTGCCTTCAATAAAATCCAGTTTATGATATTGTTTCCTTATTGCATACAGTTAGTTCCAAGATTGCTAAAATTACTTTTTTTCTCAATTTATCTGAATTGGAACTAAACTAATCTGTACATTTTTGAGAACTCTTATAGATTAGGAAATTTTCCTGAACACATAGTGTCAAGCCAAACTTCCTTTGAAACTCTGTCTTTCTCTCAGGTTTCACTTTACCTGCATACCTAGTTATTTATACATTCTTAGCCTTAATAATATCAGTTCTAAAGTGTGTTCACATGTTGTGCTATCTTTCAGTCACTTAGACACATTAAAAATCAACCTCTTTATTAATATATAATAATTGAAAGAAATAGCCAACTGGCTTCCACAAAACATACACAAAATTCCCATCATTCAATAAAGGGTAAACATATATAGAAATAAAGAATGTAGTTACAATAATAACAAAACTATAAGTTAAAGATTTTTGCAGTTTCCTTCAAAATAAAAATATACAGAATAAATAAACTAGAATTTTGCTTTTTTTGAAGATATTTTATTTTGGGAAAATAAAAAAAATCTGTGTTAAAAAGTTAAG
Organism: Trachops cirrhosus; assembly: GCA_028533065.1. Classification (NCBI taxonomy): domain Eukaryota; kingdom Metazoa; phylum Chordata; class Mammalia; order Chiroptera; family Phyllostomidae; genus Trachops; species Trachops cirrhosus. The sequence goes on from CM052539.1 coordinate 128,263,781, forward strand.
GAAAACAGTACTTAAATTTTATTAAATTTTTTAAACTAGAAACATCACTGAAGTGAATCAATTAAAATAGGTTTTAATACAACAATTTTAGAGATATGCTGCAATTACATATATTTTCAATAAAACTTCCTTTTAGATGTATTTTCAGATGAGAACTCAGAGGATTATTTCAGCAGTAGAGGCCCATTCTCCTCATTAACATTCATTAAGCATCAGTTATTAAAAATTCTAGCTTGCTCTTAATACCCTGCAATTTAATTCAGAACTATAAAATTTTCTCACATTTGAAGAACTGTATGTATGAAATCTCACCTTCTGTAAGCAGTGGCTCATCATATGAATGGCCTTTGGGGATTTATTAAATTAATAATATATTCATTGGTTGATGTTTATACATACAGGTTATTCTCTGTTATTCATATATATATATGCAAGAATAACTAATTATCACTGTTCTATGTCTTTTATTGAAATGGTAGATAAATACACTGAGAGTGAACTTAAACCAAATATCATAACTACATTGGTAAAAGGAAATTTGGCCACATGACCTTAGTAGTAAATTACTGTATGTTTAATTTAAAGACCCAAATTGAATCTTCGACATGCTTGACTGCTAGTCATATTTTATGCAGATAAACCCAATATCCTTTTCTCAAGGCTTGGGCTGTAAATAAAAAAGGCACTGATTTTATAATATTGACACCCATGGGAAGTTCCTCTGCATTTCTCTCAATTTCTAGAAAACATGCTTATTAAAAATGTGTATCACAGTTCCAAAATAAACAAAAAAAGTGTAATATAGGATAATCACATTGGAAAACAACATTTACTTAAGATTATGAAAACTACTGTTTATCTCTGCCTGCACTGTGCATTGTGCAATCACTTTTTGATCTCTGCATTTGACCTCATTAAGCACTCCATTTTATCTCTGATATTGGAAAACAGAATATATATCCCACAAGATATATAATAAACCAAGCTGCTTTTTATATATAAACTTAAGATGTTTCTAAGGTAAATAAACACAGTTTGTCTAAAAGTAAATAGCATACATCCTTGTACTTAACATATTAAATATTTAATAACAACAAGAAATAATGAATAATGGTATTTCTGGGCTGTTTGATACATATCAAGTTACCTAGGTAGTTATATAGATAAACCAGTAAAAGGAAAATAAAAGTTCCTAGCTAATAGATTTATTTAAATACTAGAAACTGAATGAAATCATAGCAAATAACTCCTTAAATTTTTGAATAATATTGATAATTTGGGAAGGAAAACAAAGCAATTAAAATTTAACTTTTTAAGTTATATTTTAAAAAGGAATCTTTATTTTGAATAATTTTTCTCTTTCCTTGAAAATATAACCCACAGGTTCAAATATTTTTTAAATATAAAATAGTGCTCCAAATATTTTAATAATCCTCATCAGCACTGAACATTAGATTCAATGTATCATATATGTGTTATTCCTTTTAGATTTAAATTTTATCTTTTGTCTTCTGGTAGCTCTGTGTCTCCACTGTTTCTTTTCTCTTGTGTTTCTGTCTTTTACTTTGGTGGTATTCTATATTTTTTCTTCTGTTCCCTTTTTTATGTTATGTGTATCAGTTCTAGATTTTTTTTGTGGTTACCATTAGGTTTATGCAAGAGAATAGTTCATGAACACAGTAGTTCTTTTTCTTCTAAATGCATTTTATCTCTCCATTCCCCCATGCAAATTCAGACCTTTGTCCACTTCCCTTTTATGTTTTTGTTGTCACAAATTATCTTTGTTTATGCTCTGAGTTCATTTCCAAGTTGCAGTAGAATCTTCTCTTTTTTTCTAAAGTTTTTACCTTTAAAGAAATGTATGTTATATTTAAATGTATAATACCTATTATGAATAAGGGTGATTTCCTGTTTCTGTCTGTTAGTCAACTTATTCATAGTTTTATATCCTTTTGTCTCAGGTGCAATAACGCCCTCCAGTAATTTTGTAATGTAGATCTTGTGGTGATAAATTCTCTCAGTTTCTGTATATCTTGCTAAAAAACAAAATAAAATAAGATTTCCAGTGCCCTACAAAGAATATCACAGATTACACACTAAATAAAAATAATGGATAGAAATTAACTTTACATAGAGATAAAACTATAGTTACTAAAATACGAGGTGAAATAAACTCCTATTTGGTTTCTTCAAAGTAATTTGACAGTATTTGCCAGGATTAAGGAAAATATAAAGTTTCTCTCTGTCTCTCTTTCACCTTAGATTAGTGGATTTTTTTTAACAAAATAAGCAGAATTGCACTTGAACTTCATTTTATATAAGAGAGGATTGATTGCTGTTTAATATCTTATAGAGATAGGTGTTTCATAAATATGCTTATTAGATTGGCTAGTGATAAAAATAGTATTTATTAATTTCATTTTCTTACTTATATTGGAAGTAAAATAGGAAGGGCTCACTTCTCTTTTCTTTGTTCTCTTTTCTCTTTAACAGTTACCCTAGTCTATTTGGGCCACTATAACAAAACACCACAAAGTGGCTAGATTACAATCCTCAGAAATTTATTTCTCGCAGTCATGGAAGCTGCAAATCTGGAATCAGGGTGGCAGCACAGATGACAGCATCCTTTGTTCTGGGATGCAGCCTTCCACGTTCTCATATGGTAGGAAGAACTGGGGAGTTCTCTGGAGTTTCTTTCATGTTACAACACTGTCCATCCTCAGACCGAGCATTTCCTAAGGGTCCCTAAGACCATCACCATTAGATGATTGTAATCACCTCTTATGATCATTAGGATTTCAATTTATAAATTTAGGGTAGGTGGGGTGTGCATTCAGACTATTGTAACAGTTTAAACCAGCACACTTTGTAGTTTTACTTAACTCAAGTTTAGATATATTTGGCACACAATCACCCAACAATGGTTCCAGTAATAGGCTTAATTTAACTAAATAACAACTGAAGCATTTTAACAAAGTATGTAAATATGTTGAGTAGAATAGTGGTCAATGATCACAAATTATGGCTTTCCTTACCAACTTTAAACATGAATTGTTTAGTCTACCATGTTTACTTTTACTTGCATTTTTGAAAAATACAGATCCATAACACAATAAAGAAATAAAATGAGTTTCATGTTAGGTTGACACCTTAGGTAATGAAATCCCAGCTCAATATTCAGAATAGTGGACATTTAGAAATACTTGCTTAAAAATACCACCAGAACAGAGGAGAGGGATGTTGGGAGATGGGGTGAAAGAGGTGAAGGGATTAAGAAGTAGAAAAGAGTTACAAAAGAGTCACAAGGATGACTCTTGACTCAAGAGTAGAGTCAAAAGAGTACAGTATATGGGATATAGTCAGTAATATTGATATAACTATGTCTGATGCCAGATTGGTACTGAAAATATCAGGGAAACACATTGTAAAGTATATGATTTTCTAACCACTATATGATATGTATACTGGAAACCAATGCACAATAATATTGAAATTAAACAATAATAAAACAGAAAAACACTAACAGAACAGTTATAATAGATCCACATAGTCATTGGTAAGAAAGATACAGAAATACCACCTCCCTGCTAATGACCATTTCAGATTTGGAGGTGTAATACATTTGGTTTAAGCCTATCACTTGACAACACTATGAATACAAGTTAATTGATAAATATAAAATTATTTTTACTTTCCAAACATCAGAAGGTAGACTTTCATATCAGATGAAAGTTTTAAATTGAAAACTTGAGTAAAATTCACATTTATTTTATCAACAAATTTCCATGGAACTCTGCATTTCACACTGTGTGAACCACATAATGATTCAAATATTTCATATCCTACTTCCAAAGGTAGTAGTAATATTGTGCACCCAACAGTGTGCATTCGATTTAAACTGCAATTGAGCATATTTTAGAAACAATCTATTTTAGAACTTCATGCACAATATCAATGTTACAAATTTTATCCTTAGGAAAATATATACTTTATAGAGCCACAGCTTCAGATAAAGGAGGAAAATTCAAGAAACAAGATTTAAGTACTGGTAAGTAGATGATGTCTCTCTTCTTTAAAGTTATTTCATTAAAAGTGGTTCTACTGTTAGAATATAGGAAATAATATTCTATAGCATTTAAATTCAAACAAAATCCATTTGAAATGGCCATAAAATTCAAGTGGTATTTTCACTTTAATATTGAAAGGTTTTAATTATTTCATGTCTAAAATTTATTTCTAATATAATTTTTGAAAGATTATGAAAAATAGGCTTTATTCTTTCTCTGTGCTTTGAGGTAGTAATGGACAACAAACACACATTTACAACACCTGTTACACAGCCATTCTCTGCATAATGATGTTTTGGTGAATAACAGATCACATGCATATAAATTAGTGGTCCAGTAAGATTATAATGAAGCTCAATTTCCATTAAAAATAGAAGGATTTGTGGTCCAAGAGGTTTTTTTTTTTTAAATTTGTAGCAATATCTGTAGGGGTTGGCAACATATTTCTTCTCATTCACAGTAGCTCAATTTTGAGTACACAGATTACATCCTCGTCCTTTAGCCACAGACCTGATTCAGCACAGATGATCTTGTTGCTGCAGTGCTACAGATTCAGAGGGCATCACAGCCCTCCCAGATCTAGCCTGATGGTCTTCAGAGTACATTGCTGTAAATTATTTTTTGAGGACTTAAGACCCAATACAAGGACCTAGATCCACAGGAACTATCTTAACAAGTATTAAGTGCCACTGACACTTTAGTAAAAGGTTTCTGAGGTAGTGTGCTGTCATGACCTTGGAAATATTTTTAGGTTGTAATGACATAAATCATAGATCAGTTTTATTTCATCCATTAATTCAATGCCAGAGAGAGCCTTTTGTGCTAGATAGAGTCAATGGAACCAATAACAAATTTCCGAAGTCAACATTTGGGTCCTCAATTCTACCCTCTCTCCACATTAAATACTCTCTTTTTTATGAATACCACAAAGAACCTTAATCTGACCACTGAACCAACATGCAATTGGCTTTTAGACCAATTAAATGTTTTAGAATTACTACTTAGTAATTCTAAAAATAATTGCAATGAATTTGTATCATGAATTTATAAGATTTAATTAAACATTCTTTTGAAATGCAAGTTTTTCATACTGGTTTATAATGGTTTGCAGAATAGACATAATAAACTAATATGAAATCACATTTGAAATTAAAATTTGAAACAATAATTTAGAATAATAAAAATATAAGATCTTATAATCAATTTGAAAAACCACTTTTTTTTCTTTTATGTCTTTTTTGATAACTTGCTCTATTCTGGTACTAAATATAAAAATACATAAATTGTTTTCCTTGGGAATGTGTATATGTTGCTGTTTTTAGAATAACATTTTTTCTTTTTATTAAATTTATTGGGATGATACTGGTTAGCAAAATTATACAGGCTTCATGTGCACAATGCTACAACACATCATCTGTACACTGTACTTTGTGTTTACCACCACAAGTCAAGTCTCTGTCCATCATCATTTATCCCCCCTGCACCTTCCATTTTAAATATTTTAAAAGACCATGACCTCTATTACAGACTGTGAAAACAAAATGACTACTTTAGGTTTTTATGTTAACTGTTCAACAAAATTTAACAAAAAATACAGATATTACTTTATTTTTTCTAAATAAAAAATTAAGATGAGGCATGACTTTGAGCATATGAATGATATTTCAAGTTAATTTTTTATTTTATAATTTTGAAATAAAATATGTTAAGGTGACATAGGTTAATATAATTATATAGGTTCCACGTGTACAATTCTGTGATATGTCATCTGTGTATTTCATTGTATGACCACAGATAAAAGTTAAATTTTCCTTCACCATGTATTTGACCCCCTCTAACTTTTACTGTGCCTTACTTACCTTCCTTCTGGTAACCCCCATGCTGTTTTCTGTGTCTATGAGTTTTGTCTGTCTTGTTTGTTCATTTGTTGCTTTTTGTTTCATATCCCATGTAAGGGTGAAATCAATGGTTCTGGACTTCTTCTGTCTGAATTTCTTTCACTTATCTTGATATTCTCAAGATCCATTCATAGTCCAAATGGCAGTATTTAATATTTTCTTATGGCCAAGTAGTATTCCATTGCATAGATGCACCACATCTTTTTTATCCAATATATATGCATTTATATGTTCATTGCAGAATTAAATCAAATCATTTTTAATTTCTACAAGTCTGTAGTCTTCAGCTTTTAGACCATTTTCGAGTATTAAAAGGATCCATGTGAACAAACATATCTTACTTCCTTGCTTTGGAGTCAAGAGACTTTATTTCTTTCCTACCCTCTGTTTTAAAAATTTCTTCCTACCTGATCATCTAAGTTTGTCATCTTGATGACTCTTTCTTGTTTTGATCTAATTTGGTTTAGACTGAAAACCACTGCTTGAGACATATTATTGACTTAACACCTATTTGGGAAAATATTCTGGATCCCTATACTATGCAAGCACCTACAAGATGTCACATCATTGTCCTCTGGAAGTTTTAAAGATATTATGCCACCCTCAGAAGAACACCAATGGATGCTCACACCCACATCAATACCTCTACTGCCATTACTTTTCTTTCTGGAGAGAAGAAGCATGCATTTATAAAGATCATCACACATTTTATACCTTTGTCATGTTTATATGAATAAGATAATTTTTCATAGGTCCAGATGTAGGGATAAATAAAGAACTCCCAGTAAATTAAGTAAAGAAGTCATATTATAAAAGAAAAATCATATGCCATCACAAATGACCTTGATAAGGTTTATATGCAATCAATCTTCTTGTCTGCAATTCTTCTTATGTCCATCATTGATTTCTATGGCCTTCTCTAGTAGACAATAGATTTTAAATGTGTGCCAATAGCAGTTGGCACAGACTATTATTAAATGGATGAATGCTTCCAAATTTTTGGACTTGAACTCTCATTGTCCTTTTCTAAAAGCTCTATTTTTCTTACTTGGGTAGAAAATCAAAGTATCTACTTTTCAAGTTTTGTTTTTATCTTTGCATTTCTCCTCTCTTGGGAATAAGGTGGTGGAAAGTTCTGTCACCTTGTAAATGTTGAGGAAATCACAATTAAACAATGTTCTAAGTTATGTTTCATAATGTCCCCATGTTCCTCAGAGAATACAGGCCTCAGGTAAGGATTTGAATTCAAAATGGTTAATGTTCTATAACATTATAGAATTTTAAACCTGGGAAGGATCATAAAGTTAATTCCATGCTGACAACCTCATTTTATCCAAAAATAAACAGTTTCAAAGTGAGAGAGTCTAGCCAAAGTCACAATGTCTGTTAGCAACTAAAGGCAGACAGAAACTTAGGCCTCCTGATCTAACATCATATTTGGAACTAATTGGATATGAAATCTTTTATATGTCAAAGCAGTGATGATGTAACAATGCATCATCTACCTTGATTAATGACCATACTAAAAGGCTTGCTTACCACAGTAAAAATAAATGCAGCAAGTAGATTTACTGAATATATAAAGCTCTGCATGTAATGATGCAACCATGATCTTTTTAATCTGTTTATGTTACTAGATCTATGATACCTGATTATTCAGGTAGCCATAATGAAGGGAAAAAAATCAAAGATGAACAATTATGAGAAAGTAATAGTTACAGAGAAAAATGTCACCCATATGGCCTAGAAAAATATGTCTATATTGTATATGAGTATGTGTTTAATTCATATATGTAATAAAAAGTTCTCCACATACATTCATTAGGAAATATTCAAATAATAAAAGTAAGTGTGAACTAAATAGAAAAGAACTACTTGCCTTTTTTAAATGAAAGTAATATTAATTTTAGAAATTTATGAGACTTTGTTAACATGTACAATTAATTATAATGGCACCTGGTGTTTTATTTGAAGTTTAATTTTTCAAGAACCTTTATGATCACCATTTTATTTGTCCCCACAAAAGCCGTGGGAAATAGTCAAGACAGATTTTATTTTCTCCTTATTGCTGATGAGACAACAGAGTCAAACAGAGTCAAACAGCAACAGAGTTTGGTAGAGTGGTTTGCCAAACTGAGTTGTTTAGATCCTTAATCTGTAATTATCTATATGTCAGATTAATGGGTTCACTCACTTTTAATACCAAATTGTTTATAAAAACACATCATCTATAACTCACATGGTATGATTATCTATTTACTATTTTTATTGAAAATACTTGCATAATTGGTTCATCAACTCCATTTTCTTTATTCCAAAGACACTGTCCTTAAAAAGCAACATATCATTAACTCTTACCAAATGCATTCCATTAATTGCACACCACTACCTACAAAATATAGCTCAATGTACATAAAGCCTTCATAAAGTCTGAGATCCAACATGGTACAAGAAAATAGAAAGGCAGGAAGTATTCAATATATCAGTTTACAGGTCTGCTAGTTTGTAAGAATATGCCACACCTAACATATCTTCACAATAAATACCAGTAAAATAATTTTATTATATAGGTTAATCCATGCCACCTTCCAAAATCAGTTCTTATTCAGATATATGGTTAGTTCCTAGAGTTGATGATGAACCTTGGATTAGTCATGCTGTATTAGAACATGAGTGCAGTGAATCAGTGTTCTCACTAAGATGTGAACTTGTAGCCGTGTTCAATCATTCTGCATGAGGGGGGCTTGTATTTTCAAGACTCAACAAGATGCTACTTTTTATTTTGTTGAATCATCATGCCTAGAGTTTATGGCTTTTGTTTTTCTCTCTACCTTAATATGACCTAGTTTTTATATCTTATTATAGAAACTTTAGTTTGGATACTTCAACTGCATTGCTCAGTGTGAATATCCCTTGTCTCCATTCAACAGTGATCTTCCCCAAACTACTTTCATTCATCTGGAGTGTGTGATTTTAAAATGTTCATTGAAACTGCTGAATTTTGATTCAGCACAAGGTACATTCATTAGGGCACAAAGCATTACATTTTTAATGTGACTTTCCAGCAATTCTATTCACCTTGACATTATTTTACACAGATTCACAGCTTTTGCCTTTACCTTTGGATACCAATAGTTTTGTTCTCAGATATTAAATTTCTCATCAGACATAAATTAAGACACTTATCTAAAATCTAATATAAACTGTATCTTATCCTACCAGTTAAGGACTGTCAGGCAAAAGACTGAAATTACTGAGAGAAACATTATTGACCACAATTTTATTAAACTCAACCTCTAGAACAACCACATAATTAAAAAGTATCCAATTGCATGGAAAATTTAAAGGTATAAATAATTCATGAATGATAGAAGAAATAAAAATGGAAATTAAAATGTTCAATTTTTCAAATAAAACATTTATAATAGGTTATAGTTTTAACATGCAGAAATCGATAGTCTTCATTTACACAAGAAATGATTCAGAAGATGCATTGTAGGGAAAGGTCACTTAAAATAGAAACAGTCGCCAGGATATTTTCATGATATAGTCTTTCCTATAAACCAGCCTTCAGTCCCCACTCAGATTGTCTGATCTGGGTCTTAAGAGGTGAAAGCACTGAACCACCTGTAGAACTGCCAGTCCTATAGGTAGCACTGGCCCAGAGAAATAACGGAGAACCAGCAAAGGTGGCTATGCTATTCACTTGGACTTCATTAATACAGGTCCACTCAGCTTTTACTAATGCAGATTTAATCCAAATCTGTACTAACCTAATGACAGTACTAATTACTAAAAACAATCAGTGATAACACCACGTCAGAGAATTGGGGGATAACAAACCTGAGTCCTGAAACTCAGTCTGTGGGTCTGGGAGACAGCATGGTCTCCCAGAGACCATGAACAACAGAGCCCTCAACATCTTGCAAGGGAAAATGTCCAGAGTGAGATGGGCAGAAGGGCAGATAAAGTCTTCAGTCCAGAAGGACTGAAGCCAAGGTGGCTGATGCCAAGGAAGATCTGTGTGGCATGGAGTAGCATCTTGGTGTATGGAGTTCAGCTGTCTCAGCAGTCATCTGGAGGCTGCCTCACTTATACCTTGAAAGTGGTGTACTCGACACTTCTGGGTCTCTTGATATGTGTCTTGACATCCCTGATGTCAAGTGGGGAAAATCCCCAGAAACCTACCTGTGGGTGGCCCCACTCTGCAGACAAGGCTATTCTGGTCATATGTACAGATATCTTAGGTGTGTCTCCTTGCCGGATGTGTCTAGTGTGATTTAGGTAGTTTCCCTCTTGAACAAAAGTGTCATGGCCGACTGGCAGCCATTTTGGTTGACATAAGTGGCTCCATGGTGTTTTATATACTTTATGCTATCTTGACCAGACCAATGCTATTTTGTTGGTCCTGCTCTCCACAGAAACAAAGAAGATAAATGTAGTTTTAAAAAAGCTAAAGCAAACAAAAACCTAGAAATATATAAAATGTAAGAAAAATTCTAGGACACTTCAATAAATACACAAGTAGGATTAAATAAAAATATATACTCTTTGTAGATTACTACATTTTATAAAGATGTGAGTTCTAATTAATTTATAAATTAAAGCAATCCCATTAAAAATAACTACAAACTTTTTATGTAGCTATACAAACAGATATCAATAAATATAGACAAATAAACATTCAAGAATCATTTAAAAGAAAAATAAAGAACAAGAAATCTGCAAGTAGAACTAACCTTACACCGTATTAAAACCACTATATTTTATATTGAAAGATTATAAAATCACTATAAGTCAAATAGTGTAGTGTTGGTGCATGAATATAGAAACATAAAACATATATGAAATTAAGAAAAAGTCACAAGTACATACAAAATTTAATGCATAATCAATTTAATATATGATACAACTGCCTTTATAAATTATTTGGCTAAAAGAAATTTTCAATAAATCATTCTGGGATAGCCAGAGAACTATTTTACAAAAAGGATTAAATACAGCTATGCACTAAACATAAGAATAAACTTTAAAATATATCAGAGATAAGATTTTGGAAATAAACAGAAATAGGTGAATTCTTATGTAAACCAGGTATAGCAAGTTACTTTCTTGTAACTCAACATTAGATGCAAGAAAGACTGATTTAAAATTGTAAAGTAAAATTTTATACGCACGCATTTCATGTAAGCAAAAAAATCACTAGGAAAAGTGTGAAAATATTTAAATATTAGCAAAAATATTAAAAATATACCACACAAAATGCTAATATACAAAATATATACATTTTAAAGTAGATTTTATTGTTTTGGTTGTCACAGTTGTCCCATTTTTTTTTTAACTTTGCCCCATTCCACCAGGCACCCCCATTCCCTTCAACAATTCTCCCCATTAGTTTATGTCAATGGGTCATACATGCAAGTTCTTTGGCTTCTTGCTTTCCTATAACAGTCTTAACATGTCCATATCTATTTTGTTCTTAACAATTATGCTTCTTGATCCTTGCACCATTTTCTTCTCTTTCTCCAATCCCCCTCCCATCTGATAATCCTCCAAATAATCCCCATAACTATGATTCTATCCTTGCTCTGGTTGTTCCAATTTTTTTTTCATTTTTGTTTTTATTTTTAATAACATTAATATTTCCTCTTTTCTTTTTTTTAAGATTTTAATTATTTATTTTTAGAGAGAGGGAAAGGAAGGGAGGAAGAAAGGGAGAGGAACATCAATGTGTGGTTGCTTTTCATGCACCCCCTACTGGGGGCGGGGCCTGGCCTGCAAACCCGGCAAACACCCTGACATGGAATCAAAACAGCAACCTTTGGTTCTCAGGCCTTCACTTAATCCACTGAGCCACACAAGCCAGGGATGGTTTTATTTATTTATTTTTATTTATTTATTTTTTTATTGGCCGCCTGTTCCCCTCCCCTCTCTGCCACTCAGTCACCATGGCTGCTAATACCTACAGGCACTGGGGTCCCACCCAATTCTCAAGACCCTGTACCCCAGCCCCTGTGTTTATTTTTTAGATTCAGGTGTTGATAGTTATGAGTTTGTTGTCATTTTAAAGTTCATAGTTTTGATCTTCTTATTTTTCTTAAATAAGTCCCTTTAACATTTCATGTAATAGTGGCTTAGTGATGATGAATTCATTCAGCTTTACTTTGACTCAGAAACATTTTTTCTGCTTTTCCACTCTAAATGATAGCCTGCTGGATAGAGTAATCTTTGTAGTAGGTCCTTGATTTTCATCACTTTGAATAATTCATGCCAGCCCTTTCTTGCCTGCAAAGTTTCTTTTGAGAAATCAGCTGACAGTCTTATAGGAACTGCTTTGTAGGTGACTCTCTGTGTTTTCCTTACTGCTTGTAACAGTCTCTCTTTTTCTTTAACTCTTGGCATTTTAATTATGATGTGTCTTGTTGTGGTCCTCTTTGTGTCCAATTTGACTGGGATTATCCGTGCTTCTTGAAATTGCATGTCTATTCCCTTTGCCAAATTAAGGGAGTTTTCTTTCATTATTTTTTCAAATAGATTTCCAGTTTCTTACTTTTTCTCTTCTTCTAACACCCTTATGATGCAAGTGCTGGACATCTTGAAATTGTCCCAGAAGACGACTTATACTGCCCTTATTTTTTAGGATTCTTTTCTCTTCTTGTTGTTCTGCTTGGTTGTTTTTTGCTTCCTTATGTTCTAAATCATTGATTTGATTCTCAGCTTCATCCACTCTTGTATTGTTTCCCTGTAAATTGTTCTTTATTTCAATTAGTGAATCCTTAATTTTTCACTATATCTTTTTATGCTCCTGAGGTCCTCACTAAGTTCCTTGAGCATCCTTAAAACCAGCGTTTTGAATTCTGCATCTGATAGATTCCTTATCTGCATTTTATTTAGCTCTTTTTCTGGAGATTGTTCTGTTCTTTCATTTAGGACATATTTCTTTTTTTAATTTTTAATTTTTTTTATTTTAGTTTATTCAGTACAGTTTCTATCCTTTATTCCCATTCCAGCCCACCCACCCATTCCTCCCCTCCTCCCTCCCCTTTCCAACCCCCTAGTTTTGTCCATGTGTCCTCTATATTTGTTCCTGTAAACCCTTCCCTTCTTCCCTGAAATTCCCTTCCCTCTCCCCTCTGGGCACTGACAACCTGTCCTCTATTTCAGTATCTTTTGTTATATTTTACTTGTT
>CM052539.1:128277434-128293649 GCA_028533065.1 Trachops cirrhosus
GGCAAAATGGGTATAGTCAAAAAGTACAAACTTCCAATAATAAAATAAACCAGTCATGCAGCTATAATGTACAACATGGTAACTATAATAAATAATACTGTGCTGCATATCTGAAGAGAAATCTTAGAAGTTCTCATCGCAAGAAAAAAATGATAGCCATGTATAGAGGTAGGTGTTAACTAGATTTACTGTGGCGATCATTTCACAATATATACAAATATCAAATAATTATGTTATTTGAACTTATTTTTTTAAATATTTTATTTATTTATTTTTAGAGAGAGAAGAAGGAAAGAAGAAAGAGAGAGAGAATCATCAATGTATGGTTGCCTTTCACATGCCCCCTACTGGGGATCTGGCCGGCAACCCAAGCACGTGCCCTGACCGTGAACTGAATTGGCAACCCTTTGGTTCACTGTCCCATATTCAATCTACTGAGCTACACCACCCAGGGCTGAACTCATTTTTTGTGCAGGACAAACTGTATTTTAGTTTTATTCTCTTTTATGTGGCTTTCCAGTTTTCCCAACACCATTTATCGAAGATAGGTTTTTTCCAATGTTTGGTTTTGACTCCTTTGTAAAAAATCATTTACCCATATACGCATGGATTTGTATCAGAGATCTCTCTTCTGTTCCCTTGGTCTGTGTGTCTGTTTTTCTGCAATTACTATGTTATTTTTTAAATTAATTAATGTTATTGGGGTAATATTGGTTAATAAGATTACATAGGTTCTGAATGTTTCTTTCCATGCTGTTTTGATTATTACTGCTCTCTAGTATAATTTGAAGTTAGGTAGAGTAATACCTCAGCCATTTTTTTTCCTTTTCAGAGTTACTTTGGCTATTTTGAATCTTTTGTGGTACTACTCAGATCTGATGACATTTTTTAAAATACTACCGGGATTTTGACGTGAATACTAACTGACAAGGTTAAACTTATTAACCTTGATGTTAGAAAAGATTTTATGAATTTGACTGTAATGCAAATACAAATGAATGAGACCGTATCAAACTAAAATGTTTCTACACAGCAAAAGAAAATGCCGACAAAACAAGGCAACCAAACGATGGGAGAAGATATTTGTAAATAACAGCTCTGACAAGGGGTTAATATCCAAAATATATTTAAAAACTCATAATACAACTCTTCCCCAAACAAACAAGCCAATTGAAAAATGTCCAGAAGACTGAAACAGACACATCTGCATGAAGACATATAAGTGGCCAAAAGATACATGAAAAGATGCTCAACTTCACTAGTCAACAAGACAAGTAATAACAGATGTTGGAGAGGTTGTGGTAAAGAAGGAACCCTAATTCACTGTTGGTGAGAATTAAAATTTGTATAGCCACTATGGGAAACTATATGGAAGTTTCTCAAAAAATTAAGGATAGAATTACCATGTGACTCAACAACCCTTTTCTGTGTATCTACTAAAAAAAATTCAATGTGTTTATTTGAAAGATATATGCACCCCTACATCCATTGCAGTATCATTCACTGTGGCCAAGACATGGAGATAAAGTGTCCTTCACTAGATGATTATATAAAGAAGGTGTGGTACATGCATGCTATGGAATACTACTCAGAATAATAAAAGATGAAATACTGCCATTTGTGACAACATGGATGGACCGTGAGAATATCATGATAAGTGAAGTAAGTCTGAAAAAATAAAAACCATATGATTTTACTCACATGTTATACAAAACTGGAATTCATAAACACAGACTACAGTATGGTGGTTACCAGAAGGAAAAAAGGTAAGGAGTAGTAAAGAGTAAAGGAGTCAAATATATGGTGATGGGAGATGATTTGACTTTGTGTGGAGGGATCACACAATGCAATATACAGATCATGTATCATAAAAAATGTACACTTGAAATCTATATAATCTTAACCAATATTATCCCAGTAAATTTAATGCAAAAGAAAAATAAACAAGTTCAAATATTAAAAAAGCTGTAGCTATAAAGAATAAATCTTGAAAGAAAAAAGATATGTAATATATGTTATAAATAAGCAACTTGGGCTTGAAAGTTATAGAGCTCTGACTAAGACACCTTGAACAACAGGATGGCAGGCAGAGGCAGTGTAAGGTGGATCCAGCAGTGACTTGGGTCATTTGCTGACACTCCCTTGGACCCAGTGTTGTTAAAACCCAACTGTGCAGAGCAGCTTGGTTCTCCTCAGCACAGCCAAGCCCAGAGAAATCAGCCACAAACTGTGGATTGCTGGTAGCTCCAAACAGGCTGCCAAGGGCTACACATGGACAGCGTCTGACCTAAAATACAGCAGGCAAGCAATAAACTCTGCTGAGAGAAATACCACTATGTTCTTGTTCATTGTTTTTGTTATTTTTTTTTATTTTACAGCCTTTTCATTAGTTTTTTTCTATTTTTTCTTTTTCTTCTATCTTCATTGCTATATTTTTTCTGTAATACTTCTTATTTTACTCTCACCTTTCTTCTTTCCTTTATTAGTTTTCTCCTCTTCTCCCCTCCCATAGTCATTTTTTGGCCTTTGGTCTTCTTTTTCTTTTATCCCCATTTTTCCCTAATATTCCATTACTATTTCACTTTTACTATTAGCTGATCTTTTGTCATTCAAATTGCTGTTGTGGTTGGGGGTGTCGCTTGTTTTTCTTTCATTTTTGGGCTGTTTTGCTTTGTCCTGCCAGTACCTGTACAACAGCATATAAGACGTGGTGTGGTTCAAGCCTCTTAGTCGGCCAGCCAGAAGAGGGACCTGACAAATGCACAAGCCAACAATAGTCAGGACCCAAATAAGGCAAGAAAATCTACATAACCCACACAAAGAGTATTCCTAGAGCATACAAATCAGTAGATCAAGGAGTCAACACCACTGGGTACTGTAAGACTCCTACCACATAAGGCTATCCCACAAGATAGGGAGTCAAATCAAAGCAGATCTATCTAAAACATGGGGGAAAAATAAAAACAAACAGCTAAAAATGAGGAGACAAAGAAAAAACCTCCAAATGAAAAAAAAGGAAGAATCCACAGAAAAATAGCTAAATGAAATTGAAGCTAGCAAATTATGAGAAATTGAGTTAAAGTAATGGTTATAAGGATGCTAAAGGAACTTAATGAGAACTATAAGTGACTTAGTGAAAATTACATCATCTTGAAAAAGGACATAGAAACTATGAATACAAACAAGACAAAAATGAAGGCTATAATATCTTTAATGAAGAATACACTTAGAAGAATAATAAGCAGACTAGATGAAGCAAAAGATTGAGTCAGTGATTTCGAAGACAAATTGAAAAACTTCATTCAGAGCAATAAAATGAAAAAAAAAGCCTTAAAAAGAATGAGGAGAGCTTAAGGGAGCTGTGGGACAACACAAAATGTAACAATATTTGCATTATAAAGAAGAAAGGGAGGAAGGGATAGAAAACCTATGTGAAGAAATAATGAAGAAAAGTTCCCTAACCTGGTGAAGAAAAAAGTCATGCATGTTCAGGAAGCACACAGAGTCTCAATCAAGATGAATCTAAACAGACCTATACCAAGACACTTTATAATTAAAATGTCAAAGTTTAAAGACAAAGAGATAACCTTAAAGGCATCAAGAGACACAGTTATTTACAAGGGACCTCTAATAAGGCTATCAGCAGATTTCTCAACAGAAAAAAATACAGGCCAGAAGGGAATGGCATGAAATATTCCAAGAATGAAAAGCGAGGACCGGCAACTAAGACTACATTATCTAGCATGGCTTTCATTTAAAATGGAAGGCAAAGTAAAGAGCTTCACAAAAAAAAAGAAAAAGAAAAAAGGAGTGTATTTCCACAAAACTAGCATTGCCGCATTGCAAGAGATGTTAAAGGGACTGCTTTAAAAAGAAAAATATATATAGAGAGAGGAACACAGGTACGAAGGGAAAGCATGTCAGTGGGTAAGTACATATAAATAATAACCTTAAAGGCAAATGAATTAAATGCTCTAGTCAAAAGACATAAAGTAGCTGAATAGATAAGAAAACATGACACTAACTTTTGCTGTTTATATGAGATTCACCTCAGAACAAAATAGTTACACAGGCTGAAAGGGAAGGTAGGGAAATATTTTGCATGCAAATGGAGACAAAGAAAAGGTGGGGTAGCATTACTTGTGTCTGACAAAATGGACTTCAAAACAAAGGCTGTATATAATAAGAGACAAAGAAGAACACTACATAATACTTAAGGGTCCAGTCCAACAAGAGAATACAAGGCTTGCACCCAAAATAAGAGTACCAAAATATATAAAGAAAATCTTGGAGGACTTTAAGAAAGATCTACAGCAATGCCATCATAATAGGGGATACTAATAACCACTATCAACAATGAACAGATCTCACAGGCAAAAAATCAATAAGAATATAGCAGCATTAAATAACATGCTAAATCAAATGGATTTAAATGATATCTACATAATATTTCATCCCAAAAGAACAAAATATTAATTCTTCTCAAAGCACATGGATTATTCTCAATGATAAACACCATGGTAGTACACAAAATATGCCATAACAAATTCAAGAAAATTGAAATCATATCAAGCATCTTACTGGACCATAGCCTGAAATTAGAAATTGACATCAACCCCCCTCCCAAAAAACAAAATATTCAAATGCATGGAGACTGAATAACATGATATTCAATAATGAATGTGTTAACAATGAAATCAAGGAAGAAATTTAAAAATACCTAGAAACAAATGAAAATGAGCACATAAAACCCAAAACCTAAGGGACACAGTGAAAACACTCCAGACAGGGAATTTCAGAGAATTATGGGCCTACCAAAGGAAGACAGAAAAATCTTAAATAAACAACCCAAATCTACATCTAAAAGAACTAGAGAAACAACAAACAAAGGCCAGAGTGAGCTGAAGGAATGAAATAATCCAGATTAGGCAGAAATGAATAACATGGAGAATAAAAAAAAATTTCAAAAGATCAACAAATCCAGCAGCTGGTTCTTTGTAAAGATGAATAAAATTGAGAAACTTTAATCAATAAAAAAACAGAAAGGACTCAAATAAATAAAATCAGAAACAAAAGATAAGTAACCATTATTACCACAGAAATAATAAGGATTGTAAGAAATTACTGTGAGCAACCATATGCTAAGAAATTGGACAACCTGGGTGAAATGGATAAATATCTACAAGCATGCAATCTTCCAAAACTGAAGCAAGAAGAAGCAGAAAACCTGAATAGGCTGAAAGCAACCAGTGAAGCAGTAATCAAAAAACTCCCAGCACACAAAGCTCTGGATCGGATGACTACACAGGTGAATTTTACGCAACATTCATAGAAGAACCAATACCTATCCTTCTCATACTATTCCAAAGTTTCAAGAAGAGTTCCAAATCCCTTTTAGGGGGCCAGTATTAGCCTCAGTCCAAAGCCAGGTAAAGCCACAATGAAAAAAAGAAAATTACAGGCCAATATTTCTGAAGAACATAGATGTTAAAATCCTCAAGAAAATGTTATCAAACGAGAACCATCAATACCTCAAGAAGATATACATTATGAGCAAGTGGGTTATATTCCAGGGTAGCAAGGATGGTACAATATCAGTAAATCAATAAATGTGATACATCACAAAAACATAAAGAAAGACAAAAATCACATGATCATATTAATAGATGTTGAAAAAGCATTTGATAAAATCCAGCTCACATATATAAAAAAACACTAAGCAAAGTGGGAGTGGAGGGAGCATGTATCAATATAATAAAGGACACATACAAAAAACCTACTGCCAATATCATACTCAATGGTCAGAAAAAAAAAAAGCATTTCCCTTAAGATCAGGAAGAAGATAGAGGTGTCTGCTATCATTGCATTATTCAACATTACTGGAAGTCCTAGCCACAGCAATCAGAAAATAAGTGAAGGACATCAAAATTGGAAAGGATAAATTAAAGCTGTCATTATTTACAGATGACATGATATTATGTATAGAAATGATATAGCTCTACCACAATACTACTGGACCTAATAAATGAATTCCACAAAGCAGCATTATACAAAGTCAATATTCAGAAACTGATGCAATTTTTATACACCGATAATGAACTGTCAGGAAGAGAAACTAAGAAAATGATCCTATTTACTACTGCAACAACAACAAAGAAAGTACCTAGGGATAAATTTAACCAAAGACATATAAAACCTATAGTTGGAAAACTATGGATCACTGAAGAAAAAATTAAAGAAGATACGAAGCAGTGGAAGCATATACCATGTTCATGGATTAGAAGAATTAACATCATTAAAATATCCATACTACACAAACCAATCTATAAATTCATGCAAACCCTATTAATATACAAATGGCATATTTCACAGATGTAGAACAAATATTCCAAAAATTTATATGGAACCCAGAATGACCCCAGATATCCTCAGGAATCCTGAGAAAGAAAAACAAAGTTGAGGGATCACAAGACCTGATATCAAACTATAATACAAGGTCACTGTAATCAAAACAGTCAAGTACTGGCATAAGAACAGACACATGAATCAACAGAACAGAATAGAGAGCCCAGAATTTAACCCTTGCCTTTATGGTTAATTATTATTTGATGAAGGAGACAAGAGCATACAATGAAGTAAAGATAGTCTTTTCAATAAACAGTGTTGGGAGAGCTGGAATGGTACATGCTAAAAAATGAAACTAGACCAACATTTTACAACATACACCAAAATAAACTCAAAATAGTAAAAGACTTAAATATAAGATGTAATACTATAAAAATCCTAGAGGAACACACTGGCATTAAATTTTCAGATATCTCATGCAGCAGTACTTTGGCAGATATATATCCTAGGGCACGGAAAATAAAGGAAAACATAGACTAGTAGGACTGCATCAAGTTAAAAAGCTTCTGCACAGCTAAATATACCATTGTCAAAATTAAAAGGGAACCAACCATAGGGGATAAAATATTTGCCAATGACATATGGGACAAGGCTTTAATCTCCAAAATACATGAAGAATTTATATCACTCAACACCAGGAAGCCAACTAATCCACCTAAAAATGAGTAAAGGACCTGAATAGACACTTCTCCAAGGAGGACATATAGATGACCCACAAGGATATGAAAAAATACTCATCACTAGCCATTAGAGAGATGCAAATTAAAACCACAATGAGATACCACCTCACACTGGTCAGAATGGTCATCATTAGTAAATCAACAAATAGCAAGTGCTGGCATGGATACAGAGAAAAGGGAACCTTGCACTCTTTTGGGGAATGCAGACTGGTACAGCCACTGTGGAAAACAATATGGAAATTTCTTCAAAAAATTAAAAATGGTACAGCCTTTTGACCCAGTGATTCCACTGCTGGTGATATACTCTATGTGTTCTGAAACAACAATTCAAAAGAATATCTGCATACCCATGTTCATAGCAGCACTATTTATATTAACCAAGATATGGAAACAGCCTAAGTGCCCATGGGTAGATGAAAGGATAAAAACAA
The DNA here is from genome assembly GCA_028533065.1 of Trachops cirrhosus. NCBI lineage: Eukaryota > Metazoa > Chordata > Mammalia > Chiroptera > Phyllostomidae > Trachops > Trachops cirrhosus. Next base: position 128,284,951 of record CM052539.1, read on the forward strand.
CTGTGATATATCTATACAATGGAATACTATGCAACAAAAAGAAAGAAGGAACTCCTATCTTTTGATATGGCATGGATGGAACTGGAGACCATTATGCTACATGAAATAAGCCAGTCACTGAAAGACAAATCCCATATGATCTCACTGATAAGAGGAATCTAATAAACAAAATAAACTAATGAGCAAAATGGAACCAGAGGCATAAAGTTATGGAACAAACTGACAGCCACAGGATGGGGACTGATTGAAATAAGGTGAATGCATTAGTCAAAGAACATATATGAATGACCCATGGACATACACAATGCTGAGGGAACTGATTATGGAAGTGAGAGAGTGAGTGGAGGGAGTCAAAGAGGGAAAACATGGGGCAACTATAATAGCATAAAAATAAAATAATTAAACTAAAAAGAATATGTATTTTCAGAGAAGCTGATAATTAAAGAAATATGTAAAAGTCAAATTTAAAACACAAATTAATAAATCATGTATTTAACATATTTTTATGTCAACTCAACACTTATGGGGAAAAATATTTAGACCTCCATATAACTACAGACCTTAAATAGCACACAGATTTGAAAGTTGCACTGTAATAGTACCTAAAATTGCTATTACTTATAAAAAGGATAATAATGATATATTTAATAATCACTTGCTAAGTGCCACAAGATTAATTCAGTGCTTTAAGTACTTAAAATTTTAAAATGACATCATGAATTTATTAGGGCATTATACAAAGTAATGCTCTTGATTCCACTCTCTATAGCTACACCTATTCTTATTTCTAACTCCCATCAAAAGGCCTGTATCCACTTAGTTTTTGGAGCTAAAGCCTGAATTCCCCTTAACTTCACCTTTTACTTGTCTTCTTATTGCAAATCCATTATTAAGTACAACTGTATCTGCCTCTAACCTGTATTTCAAATCTGCTCACTTCATTTCCTGGCCTCAATTCTACGGTAAGTCTACATACATCTTTTCTGGCTTGGAATACTGCATTTGCCATATGAAATTATTTTTCATAGAATATGTCAGGTTTATTTTATAGAATGTAAATCTGATCTTGCCTTTCCTCTGCTTAAATCCTCCAACATCAATAAAATTTAAACTTTATAATATCACATTCTAATTCTTATAGAATGGAGTCCCTGCCTATATTTCTAAACTCACATTATACAAATATCCCACTCAATTCATCCACACTGGCATTATTCCTATTTCTTACTATAATAAGCACTTTTCCCATTACTTTACATTGGCTGGTCTTATCTGAAAGCTATTCCCGAGGTATTTCAGTTGGCCGATGCCTTCTCATTTTTCAGGTATCTGTCAAATGTCATTTCCAAAGAAAAGTTTTCCCTAAGTATTCCATCTAAACCAAAGCTCCATTACAATTTATCATATACTTTATGTTTTACACATCATATTCACAAGCTGAAATTATTTTTATTGTTTTATGAATTTATTATTTCTTAATTCTTCGCAATAGGACTAAGATCCTTGATGGATCTGACATTGTCTTTCTTTAACATCTCCTGGGCCTAAAACACTGACTTGTGTATAGCAAACAATAAATATGTAAAATGTCATTTTGTATTAAAATTATATAAATGATGAAGTTGCATCTCTCACAGAGTAGGATTCTAATATCAAACAGGAAGGTAAAATTATATATAGTCAAAATGGTCATCTCAAATATACTTTCAATTTTTGATAATTACAAGGTACACATTTTGTGTAGGATGACACTCTCTACAGACAATGTTAGAGGTTCCTCTGTTTCATCAGACATGTTTTCTCCATGGCAGTCAAATAAGTATTTGATACTTTTTTCCTGATCTTTTTCATAATTTTCTCCAACCAGCATTGAAAATTTAATGTTTACTTTTATAAGCTATTTTCAGTTTCTTCTCCTCCTCCTCTCCCTTTCTACTTTTTTTAATTAAGAGGAAAAGTGACTACATTTCCAAATGACTATGAGTCTTTTGCAAATTTTATATATCATAAAACTTATTTATGATATATAAAATTAATGAAGCTTTAATAATCTCCCACCCCGCCAAAATGATGCCTCATCATTTTCTGACAATGATGCAATAATACAAAATATACACATAAAATAAGATTAAATAATCTAAAATTAGGTATTAAAAGTTCTGAATAACTCAAGTCACAGAAGAATGATTTGGATGGAGCACCAAGTAATGGTATGAATTGAGCACCAGAATGAGTGATGGTCCTACTTACAGATATGGAAAAAAAGCAAGTAATGGGTAAAAATTAATAATAATAATGATTTCTGTTTTAGACAAATTAGATTTGAGATTCCTTAAAGAATCCAAGCAGACTGTTACAAATACAGGTCTATTCACAAGTGTAAAATCTAGTAGAGAAATTGGAAAGAGATTAAACTTCTGTAGTCATCTCTTTAGAGGCAGTATGTAATATTTGGACATGGATGAGATTACTAAAGTATTGAGAACAGAAAGAGTATTTGAATTGACATTGCACCCTGGAAAATTCACAATTCAATATTGTGTGAGTGGGAAAAGCAGGAAAACTGGTAAAAGAGAATGAAAAGTAGGAGGAGGAAAAGAAGAATGATATATTTCAATGAGGTTCCTAATTAAATGCTATACTTAATGAAAATGAATAATATTTTATTTCTCTCTCCATATGTGTTGTCTGTGTATGTGAGTATATATCTGTGCTGAATATCAATATAAATATTAATGTCACAACCAAAATTGTTTTATAACCACTCTACAGTGCTTATTCTAAATCTCAATATTTCTCTTTCAGCATGGAAACATTTTATAACAGTCTCTAATGAGTGAAATATATTCTCTTTATTATTTTATGCTCAGGTTTTTTCTTGCTAGGTATTGGAATGAGTGAACACAGTTGCATTTTTGACATAATGTGTCTCTTTTATTTTAATTTAATTAATAGACACATACTGAACTAAAGGGTTATTTTTTATATTTCATTTTTCATTTGTTTATGCTACTGGTCAATATCCTTCAAAGCACACTTTACTTTTCATTTTGTGTACCATAGAGTAGATGTCAAATGTTGTATATTCTTTCCACTATTGTGTCTAAGTTGATTATATTTCTAAAAAAGCCTATTTAAGTATAAATTTAGTTTTAATGTTTATATATGTAATACATATGCTATTTTGTCTTATAAAGCAAGAAATTATGCTCATATTCTATGTATTAATATATTGCAGACTTTTCTCCAAGATTAATCATTTGGGCATACTGTATAATAGAAAAATATTCAGTATCTCCTAAAAATAGTGTATTAGACTTCACAGATTATGCCACATTTATTGCACATGCCAACTAATATTCTCAAATAATCAACATATTCAGAAGGAAATCACAAAATGGTGTTTATATAAAATCAACCACAGCTAATTTATGACTCAAAGGAAAAATTATCTTGTAACAGATTCTTTTTAGCAGTTTAGAGATCTTGCTCTTAAGAAACTATGACATACACAATAGTTTATTAATTTTATATGAGTAATCTATGAGAATATTAGGTATAATTACAATTAAATTAATTTTATTTGGAAATTTTTATGCATGATTTTATTTTTCATGATGATTTTTATAAATATGTTATCTTCTTTATACATTTAATATTAAACTATATATGACTATTATTATTATCATGAAGTTGAAATATGAAGCTAAACTGCCACTAAGATCAGCAATCACCAGTTCTTAATTTTTTATGGTCACAGATGCTTCTATCTATATCTCTACATGTATACACACATATTATTTCATATAAGTTTGGAGAAAATTTTGGGTGGTTCTGGTAGGAAAACAGATTATTTAAAGTGAATCACAAACTTTATTATCTTTTAAGTAACATTAACATTCAAACAATTACATAATATATATTACATGTTAGCTATAGTATTTTGTGAATAAAATGTGGTTCCTGATCTCAAGGACATCAAAATTTGGAAGACAATAATATATGTAACTAATTATATCCCATAAATTTGGGGGCTGTGCTATGAAGAAGTGGTATGGGAATATAAAGGAAAAGGGGAAAAAATAGTTCTTTCTCTGACATTGGAATGGCTTCCAAGTAAAAGTAGGTCATGAAAAGCTGAGTATCTTTTAACTTACGTGAAAGAGAGAGAAGAGAAATGTGAAGATCATGAATCAAGTAGGTAAACAAAATAAACAGGGGCTGTGCCTTACCATGTTTTTATCATTATAAGCTGGTCTAGTTTGAAGTATAAAGCAATGTATTAATGTTGTAGACTCATTAAGACAGAAATAGAAGAGATTGGGAGGGGAGTTGGTAGAAAAAGTGTTGAAATGACAAAATGCCCAAGAAAGTAAATAAGATTTTATTGCCATTAAACTTTGTATTAAGGAATACAAAATCCTTCCTGTTGACAGTATGAAGTTCTGAAACGTTCTTAAACAGTGCTTTAAATTTTTTAAATCTATGAATGATTTAGGAAAAGAAAGTGGCAACATGCCTTGCATGTTTAATAAAAAGAAACAAGTTATGAAGGAGGCTTTAACACTTCCAGTGTAATATTAAGACAGAATAAATGAAAGATAGAGAAAGTTGAGTCAATGCATATATTCTGAGAGAAAAACAACAGATGATTTGGTACAAAACACTAAGTTAATTTATTTATGTGTGTATGTGTATTATCTCATTTAGTTTAAAAAAATTTTATTGTATTTTCCAATTACCATTTAGTCCCCTTATACCCCCTCCCTTCCACAATCACCACACAGTTGTCTATGTCCATGAGTCCTTTTTCCTTTTTGCCCAGTGCCTCCACCCCCTAACCTCCCCCTGGCCATAGCTGTAAGTTCATTTATTTAACAAACATTTTGAAAATTTTTTAGTTTAAGCATCTTATTCAGGGAACCCAGTAATAGAAATTATACTCTATTGTGGTCATGGAAGATCAACAACTATCCTCAAGGAACTAATAATCTATTAACATTTATAAGAAATTAATCTCAAATTATGTTTTAAATTGATTTAAATCAGTTATATTTTGACCTATTAAAATGTAGATTCTACTTTTTATTATATTTCTTTTATGTCCCTAATCTTTAAATTATATCTGTATTTATTTAAAAATGCAGGAGCATAATAGAAATATTGCCTTATTATGGCATTTAAGTACTATATAATAAAATGCTATGCACATCCACAAAATAATGGAAAATATGTAATCAGCGAATTGTCATGAAAGAAGCAAATTCGGTGATGATTTATGGGAGCTTTTCTGCTTTATGCACACTTAAAATGGCTTTCTATAGTAAATGCCTTTGTTATTAAAAATATATATAAGATTGACATGACTTATATGCAAGAGTAAGAACATTTAAAAAATATTTGTGTGCATATTAGGCATATATTTTCTCTTATCCCTACATGTACAGATATTCAACCAAAATATTACATGCTCCTAGTTTTTCTTTCACCAGCGTTTTTAGTTCTCTATGATCAAGCAGATGTGGACTTATAAATGTTGAAGTTGGAGAATTCCTAGTTTGTTTGATAATCCAAATAAAGATAACTGTCTATGCACACCACTATTTTGTACAGTAAATAATACAATGAGGTTTTTACATTTAAAACAAATGTTATTTATTGTTTTAGTATAGTTTCCTTGCAAAGATTTCTCAGGACCTGTTGTTTAACATGTAAGAAAAAACATTAAATTTGATTTTATAGAAATTTAATCTTTATAAATTTATTGTATATAAGTTTAATCTAAAAAGTATTTAACACATTAAAAATAGTGATCATTATATGTTTTCTATACAAAACCATAAGTGATTTTTGTCTTTTTTTCTATGGATTTGCACTGCAATGATTCTGTAAGTTTTCTTAATTCCTACAAGGATGGTTGATCTTTAGAATGCCATTGAAAATGAACTTGTGGAACAGATAATTCCTATGTGGCAAACCCATTTGCACACTGCCACCAGCATGCAATCACAAGATATAAAAACTGTCAGAGCAATTCATGTGAAGAACATCACACCATACAATATTGTAGAGAACCCGTGTAACTAATAAAAACAAATTTTCCCTATCACTTTAATGTTGTACATGTAATGAATTATCTACCTGATTGTATAGTATGAAATCTACAATGTATTCAAACCATGTTGTGTATTTGCATGAGTAATAAACATACAAATACACACACACACAGAATATTTCCAGTGCATTAAGTTCCAGTGAGAAAAAAATATGAGACCCAGGCAGAACTGGAGACTCACTGATAGGAGCAAACCTTTATTAACCTATGGCACCTCTGTAGTAGTTCTAGCCAGCAATTCCACAGACACTTAAATCTAAATTACTTAATGGTCCTTGTCAGCAGCCTGCACTTCTAAGGATGCTGCAAAGTATTTCTTTCTTCCAATCACAGAGAGCCTTGACTACAGTGAAGGATATTGAAGAAGTAGAGCATGTGCTATAAATGAAATATATTGGATCTCTAATGTACATCTCCTAGAAACCATTATTATTCCCAAGTTTCTCAGCCTGAAAGTCTAGTAGCTGCCAAAAAGAAATAGTGGTAGTGGCAGTTAGAGTAACCAAGGTTTAAAAGGTAAATGTCTTCCAGGCATGGATAATTGATAGCTTGAGATCAAACAAAATCTCCTGTGAATGCAAGCCTATTTTAAAACAAACTAAATTAGAGGAAAAAAGGTGATGACTTTAGTCCATGGTACCATCTATTTATACATTGCTAGATAATGAAAAGAAAGCACTATTTATATACTTTGTGATCTTGGCCCCAGGTTTCCTCTTCTCTCAAATGAGGATGACAATGCATAACTTATAGGATGACCATGAGTGAATATTTTTTGTACTTTTAAAACCCTTAGAACAGTGCCTGGAACATAGTGAGTATGATATAAGTGCATGGGAAATAAACTGAAGGGAGAATAGTGAAAACTAATCAGAAATTTTAGCTCCAATCACTGTTTATGGAAATAGCATGAGGCAGATCTCACCTCTTCCTCTAAAGTTCAACATTCTTAGATGAATTGCTTATTTTTGCTAAATTTCATCTGCAAAATGGAAATACCACTTGTTTCATAGTGAAAACTGGAAATTAAAGGAGCAGCTACCTGTAATGCAGTAGATAGAACAAAACAGACGCATAGAACAGAAGAGGTAATATCATTCAGATTTTCTTGTCACTGATTTGAATTAGGCTTATCTTTGGGTTACTTTCCATTTGTTATCCATGTGACCAATGCTAAGCCTGATTCAAGCTCCTTTCACATATTGTTAGCAAAGCCTTTCAAGGCAGAGGTTATATAGTGCAATCCTAGTGGAAATGAAATTGTTAAAAAGAAAACTTCAGGATGCCATAACCAGAGGCATGTCTGAAAGTATGACTTATAAAGTTACTTGGAATCAATGACTTTTGTAAAGTGTAGAAAACTTGCTCTGGTTGCATTCAACTAAGAAGTTATTCTTTTTCTATCAAAAGCAAGAACCAAATAAGATGTATGGAATGACAAAATACAGTTCTGTAGAACAGAGGTTTAGTTAATGAGGTCTCTACATTTGAGTTTAAAGGGTGAGCAATTACAAACAGGGAAAATGAAGTTAGTATCCAAGTAGCAACACATAAAAATGACCATTTTGACTTAGATTAGTTTACAATGAGAAAAGGTCAGTGGATGGCAGAAAATATAGGTGAGAAATAAGATCTTCCATAGAGGACCAGGTCAAAATATCAATCTTAGCAGCAACTAACTGAAGTGGTATCAGTTTCTTTATGTAAATAACTGCATGCTAACACTAAGATCATACTAAATTTTATGTGGTATTGGTAGAGTGAGAATATTTATACTGTGTACATGTGTATTGTGTGCATGGAACTACAGAAAACTAATATAAAGGCAAGTAAAGATTAAGTAATACATAAATAGAAATATTTTTGCAGGTTATTGAGGAGATGAAAAAACTCAACATATTGAAAGGATTATTCCAAGAACATCATGGGAAAAGAACAGATGGAAGAAAAAGTATGGCAAGAACCACAGTGAAGTTCATTACTTTTTCTTTTTCTCCTTCTGTAAACTGCACAGTAGGTTTGGAAATAAGCAAAATAAAACTCTGGATGAATAGAAGTGGGATCATCTGTCTACAAATAACCACAGTAGCAACTGCCATTGATTGACGGATTGTAGTATAATCCTGCAGAAACCTTACTTACAAATACCATTGACTATTGGAGAAAAATCAGTCTTGGTATTAGAGGGTCAGTCACAGGGTTCTCCATTGGATTCCAGAGAAATTCTTAGAGATATGAATAAATATACAGATCAACTTCAAATATAAGATGCATGTCCCTATATGTACATACTTGAGATATACTTAGGTTGCCAATAAATTGAGAGATGCATAATTTAAAATGCCATAGTGTAATAATCCAAAGATGTTAATTTAGAAAAAAAGTTGGGGTTGAGAAAGGGGGTTAGAATGAGATGGAACTGAATTTAAATCATAACAATGCATTTTTAACCTTGATTCAACCCTATAAGCCTCACTTGTTTAAGAAAAATATATTCAATTATTATGTGTCAAGATATATAATAAATACATAAAAGCTACAGCTCCTGATTTTAGAGAACTTTTTGTTTAGTGAGGTAAGTGAA
>CM052539.1:128294149-128356814 GCA_028533065.1 Trachops cirrhosus
TGGCAAATATGTTTTCCCATATAGTTGGTTCTCTTTTCATTTTAATGCTGTTTTCTGTAGCCATGTAGAAGCTTTCAAATTTGGAGAGGTACCATTTGTTTATTCTTTCATTTATGTCCTTTGCTTTAGGGGACATATCATTGAAGGTATTGCTGGATGGAATGTCTGATATTTTCCTGCCAATGTTTTCCTTTAGGACTTTTATAGTGTTACCATATATTTAAGTCTCTTTCCACCTTGAATTTACTTTTGTGTATGGTGTAAGTTGGTGATTGAATTTCATTTTTTGCATGTAGCTGTCCAGATCTCACAACAACATTCATTGAAGAGGCTTTTTTTGCTCCATTTTATGCTTCTTCCCCTTTTGTCAAATATTAATTGACTGTAGAGATTTGTGTTTATTTCTGGGCTCTCTGTTCTGTTCCATTGGTTTATGTGCCTGTTTTAATGCCAGTACCAGGCTGTTTTGATTACAGTTGTCTTGTAATACAATTTGATATCAGGTATTGTGTTCCTTCCTACTTTGTTGTTCTTTCTTAAAATTGCTGCAGCTACTTGGGGTTGTTTAGTTTCACAGGAAAATTTTACAAGACATTTAAGGATGTAACCACTCCTAAACAGTTAATTGAGAGTCAGGCACTGCCACTGGGTAGAAATAAGATGCTGGGCCAGATAAAACAAGGTGGAGGGCTGGATTCGGCCTGCTGGCCTTGTGTTTGCCACCTGTGGTCTAGTTGAAAGTTGACAAAAATTATGACTAGTATTCATCTGCAATAAGAAAACGGTTATCTTACATGGTGAGAAATTATTCTACACTATGTACAAAAATACCAATTCCTGCCATTAACACATGTCAATATTTTTATCATTCCTGCCCCCTTGACTTTGTGATTATATCTGATTGTATATTGACAAGACAAAAATTCTGCTATTAGATTGCACAATTTACCTTATTCCGTACTATCAGTGTTTTTGAATTTGATGTTTGGTACTGCTCAAATTTTCATCTGATCCACTTCTAAACTAAGGACTCTGTTGGCCTCAAGCCCTCTGCTTTGCTATTAACTGATTATTTCAGCCAGATTACTACAGGTTTATTTTGTATCCCATCATTCACCAACAAACTATTTGAGTTAACTACCAAATCTAATCACTTCATTAATCAATGTATCCTGTGTTAAGCTTCCTTGTGTGGGTGATGTGGAGTGGAGGGAAAAAAAAATCCCTGTTATTCTTGAAATTCCCTGCAGGGGTGTCAAACTCATTTTTACCAGTGGGGGTGGGGAGACACATCAGCCTTGCAGTTGCCTTCAAAGGACTGAATGTAATTTTAGGACCATATAAATATAACTACTCCTTAACTAGGGGTGAGGAGCTCCGCACTGCCACTGGGTAGAGGCAAGGTGCAGGGCTGGATAAAACAAGGTGGAGGGCCAGATTCAGCCCGTAGGCCTTGTGTTTGCCACCTGTGAAAGCTAGGGTCTAGCTTTAAATCACTTGAATTGTACAACCTGGTTACTTCTGGTTAGTTTGTTTCTTTTAAGTCTTTTAATATAAAGAAGAGGAAACTATGTCTCTGATGAGCAATCAGTATATATAATAGTGAAAAATGAACATGATACTCAGATGGAAAATAAAGGCAGGTTTTATCGTCACATTTGGGTCACAATAATCTCCTGTTTGGATGTACCTTTGCCATGGCTTTGTCTTATAGACGATAATCTGATTCCACTAGTACATTTGAGCCCAAATGGCTTATGAACTATATTGAGACAGGAGCTGACATCAAACATGACGTTTAGAAAAAGACTGTACAATTAATCACACAGTAACTAGCCAAGGCTAACTGGAGAGGTCCCATAGACGCAGAACATGATACCATGTTTTTTATCATCTAGACCAAATGGCATGCATTTCCCTTTTAAGAAAAATAGTTCAGGACAGAGACTGAAGCTACTACCTGAGAGAGAAGAGGGAAAAAGTGTGGGATTAATATGTTGACTCATAAATCCACTCTTCTGCTTTTAAGTAAAGATGCTTATTAAATCATGTCCATTCTCCATGTACGTGCACACACAGGAACTTTTGGGAAGAGAAATCTATTTATAGAAATAAAAATTTACCATGATTATGCAATTTATCTCTTTCAGGAGGAGACGGAGTCTAGTGGTAGGGCAGTGGTTTCCAAAGGTTTACATTTTTTTCTTATTAATTTTTACCTATTACTATCTAACATTATACAATGCAACTTTTTTTAATTACTAGAGCTAAAAAAATTCTATATTGGTCAGTACTAAATTTTATCCTAAACCTAAACCTGAGAATCATGAATTTCCAGTCAATTATAATCAAGATAAAAGACCACCAATTCCTCTCTCTCTTTATATATATGTGTGTGTTTGTAATAATATATATGTGTATATGCACACATATATGTCTGTATAGTATAAAATATATATGTATATATAATATCATTATTAATTTTGATAATTTAGCTCTGGCTGGTGTAGCTTAGTGGATTAAGCGCGGGCCTGTGAACCAAGAGATCATGGTTCACTTCCCAGTCAGGGCACATGCCTGGGTTGCAGGCCAGTTCCCAGCAGGAAATGCACAGGAAGCAACCATACATTGATATTTCTCTCCCTCTCTCCTTCCCTTCCCCTCTAAAGATAAATAAATAAAAAATCTTTAAAAAAAAAACTACACTCTAAAAAAAAAAATTTGATAATTTACACATAGTCACAGTATTAACTTTTCTAAATCATACGTAATATTGATACTTAAGTCCATATACTGAAATAAAGTTAATATTCCAGAAACAGCATTAAGACTTTTTGTCATTTTAAATGTTTTGTTATTAAAGCTTAACAACACAGATTTAAAAATTCTCCATTAAGCATGTTTTTCTCCCAAGTGAAAAGAATTACCTTCAAGACTGCTCAGATGATTAATCCACTTATGCTGGTTTGAGGGCTAATCTTCTGTTTATTTCCTTTCATGTTCTAAAAAGTATTCCATGCCATAGAATTATACTGATGGAAAGAATTGTAATAAATCACAAAGTAATTTTCTTTGCCTCAGTTAAGACTGAAAACATTTTAAAACAGTTATTTATCACAATTATTAAAGTATAGAGAATATATGTAGCAAAATTTACTATCAACTAAATATATTAGTGACTGTGCTTATGACTGAAACATAAGACTACCTGGTGTGGCTCAGTTGGTTGAGCATCGTCCCACAAAGTGAAGTTTCACTGGTTTGATTTCTGGTGGGAGGCACATACCTGGGTTTTGGGTTCATCCCTGGTTGGGGTGCATATGAGAAACAACCAATTGATGTTTGTCTCTCACATGGATGTTGCTTTCCCTTTAAGGACTTATGGACATGGACAATATTGTGGTGATTTCTGGAGGGGTGGGGGTGGATAAGAGAACTAATTGGTAATGGAAAAACATAATAAAATTATTTTTATTTTAAAAAATAAAGATTTTATTTATTTTTAGAGAGAGGAGAAGGGAGGGAGAAAATGAGGGAAACATCACTGCATGGTTGCCTCTCACATTCCTACTGGAGAGCTGGCACAGAACTGAGGCTTGTTTCCTGACTGGGAATAGAATAAGCGACCCTTTGGTTTGCAGGCCAGCATTCAATCCACTGAAGCACAGCAGCCAGGGCATAAAGACTAAATTAAAAACAAAACAAAAAATATTTGAAAGATGAATACTATCTCAATTGCTGCTATATAACTTCTAATGTTTATATCAATTTATTGAAATGATAGGCTGTCTCATTGGTGCTAGGTCTCTAGTAGTTTTTCTTTTTTAAAACATAATGTTTTACCTAAAAGTATGAACTGAAAATGCATATTTAAGTCTTCACTTTGAGTCACATAAAATAAGTTTTTGACTTGTAATGTCCTTCTAAAACAAAGATCTTGCAAATACACACATGTAGGCATTTCCCTAATAATCCACATACAGAATTTCAAAAGTTCCCATCTAAACGTGTTGTGTGATGAGGGTTGCATCATTAGATCATTTGGCAAGTAATACTTTGGCAAAGGCAATACTGACAAGATAACCATTTAAGTAATGAATTGATGTTGATGAGGAAACAAAACAGCAGACATTTCGAGCATTCCAGTCAAGAGAAAAAGTAACTGCCAAGGGCCTGTAATGAGAGTGTGACTGAGGTGCTTGAATTGGGTAAGGAATCCAATGTTGCTGAAGTGGAGTGTGAAAAACAGGTGAGAACAGAAGTGGCTAAGTGTCATATTGTGTGATCTTTGGTTTTTACTTTGTGTGCGATGGAAAATCCCCGGACAATTTTGAACAAAGTAACATGAATTAACACATTTATCATGATAATTTGACTATTTTATTAAGAAAAGATAGAAAATCAGAAGACAAAATACCAGCAGGATGCCATTTGCAGTTTCCAAATCATCCAGAAGAAGCTACTGGAAAGTTAGGTTGTTAGTTCTCAATTTTCAACTTTTTCTTTTCTTTTTTTCTTTTTTTTAACTTAAGATGTATTCATTTATTAAGCTAGATTTTAAAAAATAATCATCTATACTTCACTATGCACGTGCTTCAGAGCAGAATGACCTGAGTGACATTAGAGATTAGCAGAAATACTGCATAAAATATATTCATAGGCAGGGAACAAATTATGTGTTCAGGAGATCCTCTTTGAGCAAAGTAACTTGAATTAAAGATGAGTAGGAGACTGTCAGGCTAATATTGGAGAGAAAATAATCAGAAAGTCAAAAGAATAAGGTGAAGATTCAGAGAGGGGGAAGATCTTGGTATAGTGTCCACATATTTAAAGAAGTCAAAGTGACTGTGAGTAAAAAGTGGAGTTACTGAAAGCCTTAGGATGAAGTTGGGGATCAGACAAAGAAAGGCCATTGGATTATTGTGTTAATTTCGTATTTTATCCTGAAAAATGGGGTTACTCATTGAAAGATTTTAGCTAGGGAAGCTTTATTATTTTATTTGTTTTTTACAATAATTTCTCTTTTAGCTCTTGCGGAATGGAACCAAGAGGAAGAAATAAAAGCATAAAAGAGGAAATTAGTAAAAATATCATTACAGAGGACTGATATTACCTGACTTAAAGACTTATAAAGCTATGCTAATCAAGACACTGCATTAGTGGTGAAGAAGAGAAAAACTGGAAATTCTAGTCACTAAGAAAGCTATAAAAATAGGACTACCTACAGGTCCCTGTTTTGATGTAAAGTTGTAAATTTATTCTATAGAGGGGGAAAAGCATTTAATTATTCTTCATTATTTGGAATCATGAGTATAAGCTTCTTTATATTTATTCAGATGACTAAATTTGTTACACTAATACAAGCATATAACAATACCAACAGTAAATAAATTACATATACTAAAGTATAAAATTATCAAGCATCAATGTTTGAATTAACTCAGAACTCTATAATACTAATTATAATAAAACAATGGTACTGACATAAATAAATACTTTATAAGGTTTTTGCTCAGAAAGGTAGATATCCTCCCCAGAAAGTTGTTAACTTTTAAGTGCACACAATAGTAAAGCAACTAGAGTTACATATTATAGTATACCTCAGAAATGTATAAATTCAAATACATTGAGACAAAAAGATTTTATTCTCTTGTGCTAGAGAGAAAGAGAGAAAGAGGGGGGCGGAAACTGACCTGGTAATGATACAGTAAAAAGAAGATGGAGTGATATAGAAACTCATGGTGCTACTGAAGAAAATGTTTTCCTCTCACCTGTCATAATTTTTAAAATTATTTTTCTATGAGAGCCATAAAACATGTCCTTACAAAAACTTTCCATTATCATTCCCACCTTTCACTTTTTTAAACCTCATTTCTTCTCATGAAATTTATTTTTGATTAAGTAAGAGCTAGAAAGTTATCACATATGTGCCTTTCTCCTTCTTGCTGCAAATGTGAACATTTCTAACTGGATTGATTATTATAGTGTTTAATAATGTACTTGATAATGATGATCCCAAAACACTCAATCCAGATCTCCATCCAACCAGTTCATATAAGTTGATTGACAAGTTCATGTAAGTACTTTACATGAGTTACTTCATGTTGTTAATCAGTCTGTATCTCTGATTATATTGTAAGCTCTAGTGCTAAGCTTGTATCACATATTTTTACCTCAAGGTTTCCTTTAAATAAGTGTGCAATACAAATTTATTCATAATAAAGACCTAAAAGAAACGGGCTAGACCCCAGAGATGATCTTGTTGTTGGCCATGAACAGTTTCTGATTCCTTCAGAGCACTGACAAAATTGTACAACCCCACTCTTTTTAAATTAAATTTAGACAAGATTTGTCTTACAGAGTGGTTCTTGTGCATTAGAATCTGCTGAAGGGCTTATTGAACATAGATTTATAGGCCTCAATTCAGTATGTAGATGAAAATAAATTTGAAATCTCCATCACCTAAGAATTTAGAGTATTTCTAATTCTGAGTTTGGGTACCCAGAATATTTAAACCCAGAATTTTATTCTAGGGAAAGGTTCAGAAACTTTGCATTTCTAACAAGTTCCTACTTGGTAGTGTTATTTCTGGTATAGAAAACACCTGTTTAAAATCACAGTTAAATGAAATTTGAGTGCAAAAGGCTGAATATGTTAAGAGCTAATGACTTTTTTCTAATCTCTCTCTCTCTCTCTCTCAACTATTGCATCCACCATGGAAACCTGCAACATCCACATACTGTATTCTCTGGAAGCCTGGGTTCCAGATTTAGGAGAAATGGAGGAAAACCCAGATCATGTAAGACATGAAGTACACATGCAGTATGAGGGAGAAATATGTTTTAGGTTGTTGGTTTCCATAGCATGCATAACCCAATTTAACAGAAAAATATGCTGTCCAATTTTTCAAACATCAACATGTTTTTAAATAAGTGTCTGATTATAATCAAGAGAAAATAATTTCTATATCTCTTTCCCTTCCTTGATTAAATGTCTCAGAATTAAATTTGCACTAATTTCTTTATATTAACTATATTAAGCCACTTTCTACCCTAATTTCAAGTATATAAGAAATAGTTGAGTAGGTATTTATGCAAATTAAAATAAGGCATACATTTTTATAGATCAAGTTTGATAAAACTGACTTTAGTATTTGGTAAAATCAGATTTTACATAACTAGAGAAATTTGTTGACTAGTTGTTTGCATTGTGTAAGATAATAATTGCTTAAGAGAAAAAATAATGCAAAATAAAACTATAATAAATCAAATATAAGATTTGTAAAATTTAGGATATAAATAAATAATATTTTTAGTTTTCAAATAAGTGAAATTCAACTGGTATAATTTAATATTAAGATTAGAGAAAGCTATTCAATGTTTTCTCAAAGTCACCAACTACAAGGAAGGATTCTTCATAAATAAGTCATATACTAAAAACAGGGTAGCATTCAAAATGTCTCTGGATAACAATTATTATTTATTTCTCAAGACACAAATTTTTTACTTTAGAAGTTCAAACTTGAAGAATCTATCATATCTCATATTGTCTGTATTGGAATTCAGACAGGAATACTGAAAACATTTGAGCTACTATATAGAAAACAACCTTTAAATCAAT
This sequence comes from Trachops cirrhosus, assembly GCA_028533065.1. NCBI lineage: Eukaryota > Metazoa > Chordata > Mammalia > Chiroptera > Phyllostomidae > Trachops > Trachops cirrhosus. The sequence goes on from CM052539.1 coordinate 128,301,770, forward strand.
TTCATTTGACATCTTGAAAAATCAAATTGCACATATGAATCAGAATAATGTGTCATAAGTATCCTCCAATTTCTTATTAGATTATATCAGCACTATAAGATCATTCAACTCTAAAAGTTTAGAGTACAGAGACCTACAAATTGAAAAGATAAGATAATTTTCCATTGTTAGATCTATCTGATTAAAGTACAAGAACAAACTGCAATTCAAATGGTTGTTGAGGAAATAATACATTTGCTTATCTTTTCAGCAGTATATTCAATTACTTTATGTTTATTAAATACTCTGTATATAAACTTTTTTCTTTGGCAATTAAAACTTAGGGAATAAAGGATAGAAACTGTACTGAATAAACTAAAATAAAAAATTTAAAAAAACTTAGGAATCTGTTGTTAAAATACTTGCTTAACTTAATTGTTATATTTTTCTTGGCCATTACTAGGTATATAGTGTGCTGTGTGTTGTAGAATACTCACCATTTACCTAATAATTTTATTAGGATAATATCTCTTTTATCATAAAATATCTTCCTTGACATAATGTAGAATCTTCAAATAACTGAGAAGAATTTAAGTAACTTTGAACATACTGGTATCTCCAAGGGACTCTTGCTGTTCACTCCATTTGATTTTGGAGAAAGAGGAAATGTCCAACTTGACCAATTTTTAAGCATTTGTCATTTTTTTTTAATTTAGAGGTTGAAAAAACCCTCAAGATATAATATGTCATTTTCCATTGTGGACTTTCTATAAATCAAATTTTTAGTATAAAGTAATATTCTCAAATTAAAATTTACTTTTAAAACTTTAAATGTTGTCCATGTTCCTGTCACAGTTCTCACAAAGGACTATGTATGAGTGTAATTCATGTGTAATGCATGTATATATTTACATGTGCATTCTATATAAAAGTACATATATGAATACATGTATATGAATTATACATACAAACATAAATACTGTCATAAATGATTTTATTAGACCTTTATTGGGCTCTTAAACACATAAATTCATATATATACATATATACACACATATATATGTTTTGGATATATACTGTGTAAGTTTTTGTTTGTTTTTAGCACCGGCTTATGTTCATTCATCCATTAGTTATTTTCCCAGCTTCCTAATACCAATTATATATATTCTTCTGGCTTAAGACATCTTGCTTAACACGATTTTAAATGCAGAAACTGTAGACCCACCCCCATAGTATCCAAAGTAATACTTTCAGGACCTCATTAGTGCTTACAAGTATCATATGAAAAGAGTTTAAATAATAACTTTCTTTTGGTGATATTTATTTTTAACTACAGTAGTAAGGATTATATCTATAGCTGACCATGTATAAAGGACACATGGACAAAACCAAAGGGGGTAGGTTCAAGGGTGGGAAGTGGGGATGGCTGGGGTTGGAGGAAGTAGTGGGGGGAAATGGAGACAACTCTACTTGAACAGCAATAAAAAATGTGAAAAAATAAAAGACAAAATAAATACGTTGTCTTTCTTAAAAAAATAAATAAAGGCCCTAAAATAGATTTCCAGTGATTTTACAAATATATGTAAACTGAAGTAGGGTAAATTTGAAAAAAAATCTAATAATTTTAATGATGTTTAAATAGCTTGTCATATTTTAAAAAATTGTATAAGGAAGACTGAATGACAAGAGTTAAAATAATGTTATATTATAGCAGATATTTTATTTATTTTAAGATTGTATTTATTTATTTTTAGAGAGAAGGGAAGGAGAAAGAAAGGGAGAGAAGCATCAATGTGGGGTTGCCTCTTGCATGTCCCCTACCTAGCCCGTAGCCCAGGCATGAGCACTGACTGGGAATCAAACAGGCAACCCTTTGGTTCACAGGCCCACGCTCAATACACCAACCAGGGCTATATTAGACATTTTATGGGAAGAAATATCATTAAATTCTTTTACTCCTAGGTCAGTTAATAAACTATATATGTGAAAGGGAATTTAAAAAATGCAAGGGAAATATCCTGATGAAAGATAAATTAAACATTTAACAAAAATAGTCTAAATTCACTTATCCTAACAAATTAGTCATTTTATTTTTCTTTTCCTGAGATTTGTCAGAATCCATTGTTGCTAATTCTGTCAAGAGTAGATCACGGGAAATACTAAGCAATTGGGATATCTGTTTATCTATCCATCTATCTACCTACCTACGGACCTATCATTAGTAAATGCATATAATTAACAATACTAAACCAAACATGATTATTTAAGTGTTTTTTCAATATTCCATGCTCAGTTATTTATAAAACTTTTCTTATCCCTGAAATTTATTCCCTTGAAGTTACAATTATAAAATATTTCTATCATGATTTTCAAGGTTTGGTGTTTTACACATTTTGTGATGTTTTCAAGGAAATTATTTATTTATAGGTCAGTTTAAAATACCTTTGTGGTTATTTGCTTTGAGTTGTAAAAGTATTGTTATTTGGGTGTGTTTTATTTTGAAACAAATTTCAGATTATACATTTCTTGACACTAAACATATAAGTATTTTTAAAATTTTATCTTATGTGTGGCAGAAAATATTTCTGTGATAGATCTATCTGCATTATTACTGTTTCATCAACATATCTATTTTATGAAAATAAGATAATAAGCTTAATTTTCAAGTAGTAATTGAACAAGTTCCAAGTTCACTGACTCTGTATGCAGCCTCTCACAAAATGCCAGCCAGTACACTGATACAGATGTGTTGCTAGGTCACTCACCTATCAGGGGAAGCCTTTACTACAAGGGGCCCACCCACCAGAATATAATTCTGTTTTGGGGGGCATTCCCATTCATACCTGTAGTAGTAAGAATACTTGTTCATATTATATCAGAAATATTGCCAAAATTTAATGTAGATAATGTTGAAGAATAAAAGATGTAGACTAAAAATTGTTGAGATTATGCATGTCCATTTTTTTTAAAAAATGATGTATTTTTTTCGACTTAAATTATGATTTACTGAAGGATATTTTTATTGGCTATTATTATAAGACTCTTGTGTTTTGTTTACTGAATAAATATGCCAAAGTAAGTTTGTTTGTTTGTTTATATTTTTCATTCTATACAAGTGCAAGAGAACAAAAGGATTATTTTATTTTATTTTATTTTATTTTGTTTTGTTTTATTTTTGGCAATTGTTCAAAATTCCTAAAAGAGTAAATGAGGCTGCTAAGTATTATTTAAAATGCCTATAATATTTAATAAATCAGTTCTAATTTAACAAGTTCATAATCAGACAATCATATTTAGCATGTATATATTTAATTCTTTTTTAATTAATACTGGGTATAAGTACTAAGAAAAGGTTCAGTTATTAAACATTTATTTTCTATGCATCTTTATGATCAAAATTTATGCATTCAAGGCTGTTTTCCATGTTTAATATTATAAGCAATTGTTATGTGTTTCTTGTTTAATAGTATATAATGCCTTATAATATTTAAAAAAAAACTATATCATATATACTTTGCAAATATTCCTATTTTTGATAACTTTCTAACATCTGATTCTGCTGTTCTTTTATTTTAGTGGCTTTTCTGTTATGGTCAACTTGTGATGTATGGCAAGACAAACAGAAACAAACCTATATGTTAATATTGTGAAATTAATTTAAAATGCTTTAGAAACACTATAACAACATTGTCAATTGTGAGAAAATGATTTTATAGCTTATGCTCCATCAAAAAGGGATTTTTCTTAACACAGTAACAAATCAATTAAATAGGGTTCAGGTAAACATCTGGAGAAAATAGAACTTTTTAAATATGGCATCATATAAGGCTCTATTAGACCATAAAAATAAATAATGAGGCAAGGACAAATTAGCATTAAATAGAATATAGGTAAATCTTTATACACTGTTTAAAAACGTGAGATTAGATTAACTTTTAAATGAAGTTAGAAACAACAGACAAACACAAATTAAAGAACATTCTAAAAATAATTTTCAAAAATGTGTAAGGTAGTACAGTCAAGATTGAGGTGTTGTTCTGGATTAAATGACATCTAAGTATAACGTGAACTTGGGATGGACCTTTTTGATGTAAAGGCTATTATTGGGACATTTTTTGAAATCTTCATGAAGTAACTGAATTGAGGACATATGAGACATTTTGTACTGGTCTTTATTTTTTCTCTAACTTTGAAATGAATTCAAATTAAGTAGTAAAAGAGAAGAAAGAAGGCAACAACTTATTTAAGTATGCATACTGTTTAAAATGATATTTGTATGATCTCACCTTTAACAGGAACTTAATCAAGAGAATAAATGGACAAGAAAAATATAACCAAAGACACTGAATAGAGAGCTGGCTGACAGTGACCAGAGAGGAGAAGGGAGGAAATTTCAGGGGAAAAGGGGAAGTGTTTGCAGGAATAAGTATGAGGGACACATGGATGGAAACAAGGGGGAGTGGAAATGGGAGGGAGGTGGGGAGGGCTGGGGGGTAGGCTGGGATGGGAGTGAAAGGCAGAAAACTGTACTTGAACAATAACTAAAATAAAAATAAATAAATAAAATAAAATTATATTTGTTATGTATACCTCATTGTAAATTATACTTTTTATTTATGTAAAATCAGAAGGTACATATTAAAGATCATAAACTTAAAAACACAAAGTGAACAAACAGTTAATAACAATAAAGAACAGATAGCCTATAATAAGTGAAAAATAACCAATTTTATGAATGCTTAAAACAATATGTCTGTTAACAGTTACTGGATTGATAAATACTTTAAAATTTAAAAATATGCAATAATGTGAGAGCTTAGATAAATGCATCCTCTTATATAATATCAAGGAGTATAATATTGAATATTAAAATTGAAGGTTAAATTGGAAAAAGTCAAAACTATTTGCTGTTAGATGTGTGAGAATAATTTTGCTTTACTTTGTATTTTTCTTAGTTTTTATTTTGATAAGGGCATCCTTGCTAAAGGAAATTTCTTTCTTTCAATCTAATAAAATCATTAGATTTTTTCTCTTCTTCTGATTTAATGGTGAATTTTCAAAATAATTTCTTGTATCCAATATTTTAATTATAAAAATATGTTCTGTTTAAAATTGTGATAGTGGATTCTCCCATTTATTCTGAATTATTGTTTAGTAAATCCAAAGTCATTTTTTATTTTCTACATAAATCTTTTGCTACCATGTAGTTTTTTATCTTATTTTTAATCCCATATACACCTATGTTTTCCATTGCATCTTTAATTATTTGATTTTCCTAAAATGTTGATAATGGTTTTCACTACTTTAGAAATAGAGAATAAGAATTTTAATTTGTCTCACGTTTTTGGAAAACAATTCCAGTTAAGATTTTTATTGTGTTTTTATATATGGATCTCATATATAATTCCTAGGCTATTGGTTGTGTATATGCTAAATTTACCAAGTAGAGCAAGATTGCTCTTAAGAATAACTGTACCAGCAGGTCACCAAAAGATCTACTTTATATTCCAGCAAGACTTGCCATTGTCCAATTTGAAAGGTTTAATATGGTAACTAATTATTTACATTTAAATTTATCTAATTACTAAGAAGTTACAATACATCTTCCTATTCTTCTTAGTTTATGAGTTTGTTTTTCTGTACACTGCCTATTCATCTCCTTGGCTCATTGTCATATTTGTGTTGCTGCCTTTTTCTAGTTCATTAAAGTTGTCAGTACATTTCAGTATAACCCCTATATACCAAATAGTAATTCTTACTAGTTTTATCCATTCTTTCATCTTTTACATTTTTCATGATATCTTACTTGATTTTTGATTTTACTTGATATCTTAACATCATTATTTGATTTTTTATTTTTTTGCTTAATGGTTAGTACTTTCAAAATTTTGTTTAAGAAAGACTTCATACTATCTTAGTAAAAATGACAGTCTCCAACATGTGTACTTATTGACCTTATAGTTTTACTTTTCATTAAGCTTTTAAACCATCCTGAGTCTGCTATTCTATGTAGAGTTAGGCAGAGATATTTTTCTTCATGCAATGATCCAATTTTTCCAACACTATCTAATAAATAATCTATAATTTCTATATACATTTCTGATGCCACCTTTATCATGCTTTATGTTTTTATATATTTATGAAAATGACTCTGAGAAACATCAGGAAGAGGCAGTTCATAAATTTTGAGATTCAAGGAAGTGGCAATGAAAAATAAATAACTGTGAATGACTGGTGAGGCCACACCAAGATTTTATCAATTTCACTTTTGCATAGGTCATTGATCCTGACCTGATATTACTCCATTGCCTCATATTGCTAAGATAAAGAGTTGAAAAGAAGAGTGGTATTTAAAGTGTTTCTTTAAAGATATTTTAGCCCTGGCTGGTGTGGCTCAGTGGATTGAGTGTAGGCCTGTGGACTAAAGGTTCTCTGGTTTGATTCTCATTTAGGGCACATGCCTGGGTTGTGGTCCAGGTTCCCAGTAGGGCTGTGAGAGAGACAAACACACACTGATGTTTCTCTCCCTAAACCTCTCCCTCTCTCTAGAAATATATAAACAAAAATAAATAAAGTTTAAGAAAAAATACATACACATATATATACATACATACACACACACACACACACACACACACACACACACATATATATTCTCTCTTTCCTTCTCCCAGTCAGGTTCTGTAGCCATCAGTCTTCCACCTAAACTAGCCCTAGAAAGACTTTGGCATTCCTACATTTCTTAAGTTGGTTACATTTGTTGTTGTAATTTATTTTATTTTATTTAATTTTACTAATACACACATTTCCCTTTAGCTATTGTAGCTATCCAAAGGTTGTTTGTTTGTTTGTTTGATTGTTTGTTTTTCTTTGTTTTTTCCTCTCTGCAGACTGAGTTGACTGTTGATTGGATGTGAACCAGAATCTCCTCAATGACTTCTTCATATGTCTCACTTGTCCTAAAATCTCCCGGATTACTCTTCTTAATTTACAGGAAATTATCTCTTGTTAACCTTGTTGTTCAGTTGACTAAGGCTTAAGGTAACAAATATCTTCTATGGTCCTTCTTTGAGATAAGTAATCACAAAATCTGCTACCTGGTTAAATGGAAAACAGGAATAAAAGAAAACTTGGGGAAAATTAACATTAAAAAAAGACACTTTCTATCTGTATATAAATAGTAATTAAATGAGTCTGTGGCACCACATTATGACAACTTCCAAGTCAGGATATATGTATATGATGCTTTTTAATTTGCACAGTGCTTTTAATCCATGAACTCACAGAACGTTATGCTACTAAAGTATATTCACTTCACTAATGTGCACATGTATGAAGTTCAGTCAGCATTTCACACCATAGTCTGTTGCATGATTCTCCCATTTTTCACACACAGTAAGCTTTTGCTATTATCAAGCATTTTCAACTAACTTTCCACATATGCTGTACTGCTTAAGAAATTTTTCATGTTAAGTAACAAAAGTGCCTCTTTCCCTTATCACACATTATTTTACTGAGCTACCAATTATTATGCCCTGAGGACAGAAAAGCTAATTTTATTATTAGCTTAGGTACAACACAACTAAAAAGTTAAATCTACTACAGAAAGTCACTTCATATAAATTCTTCTAAAATTAACTTCACTTTTAGATTATTCATGTCCCTGCTTCTCTCCAGTAGTGTGGATAAGTGAAAGTTGATGAAATTGCTAAATTGAGTTCTTCAGAACAGCAAACTGAAAAGTTTCCAGTAAGTTAACACTTTTCTTGATTGAAGATCAAATCATTTATTTTAAGAAATAGTCTCTTCACAGTAGCACCCCAGAGCATTTGAACTTGGGGTTTCAAAATCACAGTTTGAAGTTTCTCATCTCACCAACTCCCACATCGAAGCTAGGGTCAAATATGTTGTAGTTATGAAACAATATACTCAAAACTAGAACCAAGGAATTTTTTTTAAAAAGTAGAAGTTGTAAGAAAGTCAAGCAAAGTAATCCCATTTTCTTCTACTTGCAGACTTTTAAACTTTAGGAAGAATGATGTCTTCTGAAATGTTTGGATGTTGTTACATAATTTTCAGGGTTTTGTTTTGTTTTTTTACTTTTTATCTTTAATTTAAAAAACTCAAAAATATATAATCAAGCATTTTATATAATACATACTTTCTCAATATCTGCAGGTAAGATGAATAACAGGAGGCAAAAGCAAGTGTACTGTATTGTTTCTCTTTGGTAACTCACCAATATTATCCCAGGCAGAAACACAGGATACACGTAAAAACAACAACAAAAAAAACAAAACCATGGTCTTAAAATAACTGTCCCTTAATATAAACAATAGAAATATTTAGCAATAAAATAATACAGTAGATGAATTTTCAAACTGAATGAAATTTATAATACTTTATACCACAGGGGTTAAAGTAACAAGCTGCTTTGCAAAATTAAAGTTTGCAGCAATAATTTGGGAGTGAAGAAGGAGACACCCTTTTCCTAGTTATATCCTCGCTGTTATTAATTGAATAATGTCACATTGAAGCTCTATGTCTCAGATGCCATTGTAAGGAAAACAAAATTCTTTCCCTATACAAAAACTTTGTGTTACTTACAGGTCAGTTTTCTGATTCCCCCCACCAAACACACATTTGATATGTGGCCATTCAGCGTTCTTAAGTCAATATTTGCCATCTAAATTCAGTGTCCCAAAATAAAAAACATTTCCTTCTACTTTACAGCAAAAATATATAGTGTGGTTCTACTAAAGCAGTATATACATGTCAAAAATAAAGATCAGAGAAGCAGAAGAGTCCATTCAACACATGGCAGCTTATATCTAAATATGTACATGTATGTGTGTTTTGCAGTTAAATTTTAGAAAGAAATTGCATTTTCTATGTTTAGAAATATTTCTCCTATGATCTATAAATAATATTTTTAAAACTGATCAAAATGCAGTACAAGTACATATCAAGTTAAATAAATCTTCTAAACCTTGATAAACAGATACTTGAAGTCAGTAAATCTTGAGGTTTGTGTGAAGTGTGCTCTGTCAGTCCCTACTAGTAGGGAAGGCAGAGTCCTCTAAATATGATAGGAGAGAAACTCCAATGCTTTGGAAGGAACTGGGAGCTACTGGACTTGTTGGGTGAGCATCACTCCCTGGACTGACATACATCAGAAATACTGAAGGCTAGGGATTTGCCTTGGAGTGGCCCCCAAATACACACTTCCATCATGTGTCCCAGCAGCTAAAACACTGCCATCAGTAGAAAAGGCACAGCAAAGACCATTGCTCAAAGGTGCAACTTGTATGGGATAATCCTCTTCAATTATCCAGAATCTCACCATTTTATCATCAGCAAGGCTTGCAATATGCAGTCTGTCACAACTAAAAGACACAGCCCGTACCCATCTGTCATTTGCTCCTCCAGCAAATATTGGAGTAGTTGGGGGAAACATGTGCTCAAATTCCATCAGAATGTCTCCTGTGTGTGGATCTCAGATATATACTCAAGTATCATAAGATGCAGTAGCCAGGAATGCTCCATCAGGAGAAAAGTCACAAGCTACAACATTGTGGCGATGTCCTTCTAGTTTCCATATCATGGGATATTTATCTATATTCTAAAGGAACACTGCTTTACTGGTTCCCACTGAGCACAGCATGGAAGAATCAGGAAAGAATGCACAGCTGTACACCCAGTGCTGATGGCCCCTCAATACTTTCATCATGTTTCCATCATCTTTTAGGTCCCACACTCTCAGTTTTGTCTCTTGAAGCTGACACAAGGATCAAGCTCCCAGCTGGAGCAAAAGTTAAATCTCTGACCACTTTAGTATGATCTACCAAGTTAAGGAGGAGTTTTCCTGTATATACATCCCACAGTTTGATATGCCCATTGTTTAATGCTGTGGCAAGGAGTAGCTGATCTTGTACTAATTTGAATTAATGCCATTCTATATTTACGCAGCTCCTGTTTTTCTGGAACTGAAGATCCAAAAACAAGACTCTAGACTATATCACCACAGTCTATAATATGTTCACAAGGCTTATTTTTCTGAGCACCATCACTGTTTTGTTTTGACAATCTCAAAATGCTTGAATTGGTGATATTCTTTGTGCCATGCAAAAGAAAGTTTGTAGGATTTGACAAGGCTGAAATGAGAGTATTCATTGGGTGGTTGTATCTTCAGCTAGAGGTTTGAGTTGAAAAAGTCTGGTTCTGAGCTCTCTCAGGTGATTGGTTGTATTTATTTTCTTGCAGCAATATGATTGATGCTCCCTTTTCTCAGTAGTTGTAAGCAGGAGACCTTTGTAAGTTTCTACAGATCATATTCAGGTCTCTGTCACATGGCCCCCTCCTTAAGCCTTTACAAGAGGCCAATACCTTTTGAAAGCTTACTTGATTGGATCAAGTTTACCCAGAATAATCTCCTTTCTGATTAATTCAAACTCAACTGATCTGGGGTCTTAATTGTATCTACAAAATACCTTTAATTCTGCTTATTTTTGAAAGGAGGGAATGATACAGGTTGTGTACACCAAGGGATAAGATTTTTGGGATGCACCTCCAAATTCTTCCTACCAGGATGGTTTTGCTAATAGAATGTGAATGGCTAAGGGAATCCAAATCAAAAGTTGAACAAAATGCAAATATCTTTCCTTCTTCGTTATAAAGAATTACACATGCTAATTTTGGAACACTAAAATATATTAAATATTTTCATTATATTTCCCTTCAGTCCTGTGTAATGCAATCAATTAATCTTAGTGTTTTAAGAAACACACATACCTGAAAGTTTAATGCATGCCCAATGAAGTCTTTACTGGAGAGAGGATATGCTGTCTCATTACATGTTTGATGGCTGAAATAAATATTCTCAGATAGAGGACCAAAATATTTCTCTACTTTTTCTAATGTTCTTTCTGAAAAGAAACATATATTTAACTAAAATAATAGTAATATGCAGTTTTATATTCCTTGATTTTGCTCAGCAAAAACTCTACCTCTTAATATTCTTAGCCATTAAATCTCTAAAACATCTGATTTTTTTACCCATTTAGGTAAGTATTATTTATTCAGTGTCCAGATAATCACAAACTTATGAAAATCTTAATGATTTACTAATATAGAGATGGTGATTATTCCTCTTTCAGTGCACACTATGTTACTTCTCTTTCCACAGATGTCTACTGCATCCTGTACATAACTGATTCATACATAAGTCTATCTCTAGCACATGTGCAATTTTTTAATTAAAAAATACTTTTATTGAGATCCAATTATAAGATATTTTAAATTATGTGGTGTCAGTGAGATGTGAAACCAACAAAAAAAAAAAGAAAGTCAAAATCTTAGAAAGGGAGAGTAGAAAAGTGGTTGCCAGAAAGTAGAGGATGGGACAAAAGGAAAGAGATTCACAAAAGGATACAAATTTTCAACTACAAGGTTAATGAGTTGTGAGAATCTAATGTAAAGCATAGTGACTCTAGTTTATTATGCTTATTGTATAATTGGAATTTGCTGAAGAATAAAACCAAAATGTTCTCACCAAAGTAATAAAGTGAGAGTTGTGTTAACGGAATGGGAAGAATCATTTCACTATGTATACATTTATCAAATTACCACACGTGATTTTACCAGTAATAATCATAATATAATATCTGATTTTTAAAAATTAATATAGTCAATGATTAAATACATATCATATTATAAGCACTGTTCTAGCTATTGGGGGTATAGTAGTGAACACACAGAAAATGTTTCAAACAACATGAATCTTGCTTTTCACTGGGTGGGGGGAAAGGAAACAGTTAAAAAAGTCTAAGCAAAATAATCACAAAGATTAGGAGGGACAATAAATAAAATAAAATTGTGTAATCAGCCACTCTAGTTCATTAGATATAATTTTTAAAATTTAAATCTTGTATTTTACTTTTTCTCAAAATTTGGATAGTTTAAATAATCCAAATACTGATCTCTCTTAAGCTAGAAAAAAATATGCATGAAACACTGAACCAATATTAATCTAACCATATTTGAAGCATTTTATATTAATTATTCTATGTAAGTTTTCTACTTTTTCTTCTATATGTTTGTGCTTATATTTTGTTAAGAAGTAACATATTTCTGAAATTGAGTTTTTTCAATCTGTCAATTGTTAGTAGGTGCCTGAAAATGGCTCCCAATGATTCCTGCTTCCTGTTAGTATATGTTCTTGTATAAACACCTCCCCTTGAGTGTAAGCAGGATCTAATTTCTTTCTCCTAAAAATTAGAAGGATGCCATTTGTTATATTAGGATATTTAAAAAAACAAACAAACTGTGTCTTGTCCTGACCAGTGTGGCTCAGTGGGTTGCGTATTGCCCCATAAAGCCCAAGGTTGCTGAATCATTCTTGGTCAGGGCAAGTTGCTGGGTTGTAGGCCTGGTCCCAGGTAGGGGTCTGGGGGCACGTGTGAGAGGTAGTAATTGATGTTTCTCTCAGGCAACAATGTTTCTCCCCATCTGTCTTCTTACCTTCCCTTCTCTCTGAAATAAGTAAATAAAATCTACAAAAAAATTAAAAAGACTGTGTCTTTAATTCTTTCTCAGTCTCTCTCTCACTGATTTTGTAGGTTCTTTTTAATGAAGCAAGCTTCCTTGTTGTGAGCTGACCCATGGAGAGTCCCATGTGGTAAGGGATTAAGAAAGGCCACTATTGCCAGACAACAGAAAACTAAGGCCCTCTTTCCAACCTGGGAGGAACTGTATCCTAACAAGTTATTGAACATGTGAGGAAATCCTCAGTTGATCCTGAGAGAATTATAGCTTCTCGCTGAAACTTTTACAGCCTTGTGAAAGACCCTGAGCCACAGGAGATAAAATCACACTTGGATTTCTGAGGCACAGAAACCCTGAGATAATAAATGTTGTTTTAAGTTACTAAGTTTTGGAGAAATGTGTTATAACTATCACTATGGAATTATATATAGCTTTCTTCTTTGGTTTTAATCTTTACTGATTGCCTCTTTTTTTTCCCCCCTCTCTAGCTACTAATCTGTGCATTTTGTCTGTGTTTTTCCTTGAGTAAATTTCAGAAGTCTTTCTGAGGCAGGATAGTAAGAAGCTAGAAAAACTCCCAGGCAAGTGGAATGGGAAGTTAAAAAGGGCAAACACTGAGCAATTTACAGCCAGATAGTGAATCACAAGACCTTATCTCCCCTAACCAAGGGCACTAGAGAGCAAATGCTTTATATCTCTCCTCCTTAACTAGAGAATATATAACCTCCCTGGCCGTAAACCACAGGCCTCTGGGGAAGAGAGGAAGAGGATTCTAATGCAAACAGAGATACTATCGGGAACTCTGGAGCCAGTTTGGGAAGAAGCTGCTGACTGACTTCCCTTTCAGTGCCCCCTCCCAGGAAAAATACCATATCTACGCTCCTTTTAATACTTTCCCCCTTCCAAATTCATATGGTTCCCCTATATAAACTTGCTTCTGAAAGCTCAAGGTAAGGTGGATAAGTGTTTTAACTCATCACCTTCTCAGACTACGAGTCTCTGATATGAATAAAAAACGTGCAATTACAATCCAAGCCCTGTCTGACTTTTTGCCTAAGCGGTGCGAGGCAGCAAGAGCCCCAGTGTCAGTTGCCTTCCAGTTTCATTTGTTTTTTCTTTGTCTTTCTTTTTTAACATTTTCAAAGAATGATATTTCAGATTTCTCTGCCTTTATGTTATTTATTTATAACATTACATATTAATTTGTTACCTCTCCTAAATGTTTAAGGCATACAAAATTTCCACTACTTGGAAATATTCGGGTTTACTTTTGACAAAGTTCACAGCTTATTTTTGTGTTTATTCCATGATCATGAAAACAAAGGTACATCTTTTCATACTTAAAAGAGTAGTTCTAAATGTATCTAACTAAACTGAGTCTCTTTAATCAAATTTGTTCTTTAACCTCACTGTCTACTAGATAATTCTTATTGTTTAAAAGATAAATTACCTTGCTGTAATTTTATTCATAACAAATTTTTCTTTCATCTCTAATACAATTTTTTCTTTGTCTAATTAGTTGCTGTGGAGTTTGATATTGTTAGTATATTTACCTTTTCTCATTATTTAATGCAATTTTTGTCTTATTTGTAATGATCATACATTTAGTCTTGTTTTGTATATATTTTGCCCATTCTTCATGTCTGTATTATTTATCTCAGGCTACCATAACACAATATCATCAACTAAGCGGCTTAAACAACAGACAGTTAATCTCTGACTGCTCTGGCTGCTGAGAAGACAAAGATCAAAGCACTGTTTGATTCTGATCTTGGCTAGAGCTCTTTCACTGGCTTGCAGACTGATGACTTTTCATTGTGTTCTCACATGACCTTCCTAATCTAACTCTATTATCTTGTAAAGTTTTCATCTCCAACTACCATCACATTGGATATTCAGTCTTCAAAATATGAATTTTAAAGGGACACAGACATGCAGTGCATCACAGTTTTCACCTTTTTTCATCATAGTTTGAAATATATTTCTAAAGAACATCTTTATTAAAGTTCTTAATTTGATCTTTTTTGGAAGTTAATCATTCACTCATTTTTATTTTTTATTGTTTATTCTCTTATAGTTGCCCCAATTTTTCCCTTTTGTCCTCTCCACCCAATCCCCCTTGCCCACAGTCAATCCTTTCTCCATTGTCCATATCCCTGAGTCAATCATACATATTATTTGATTAGTCCTTTCCTTCCTTCCACCATTCCTCCCCCTTCCACTTCCCCTCCTATAGTTATCAGTCTGTTCCATGTTTCCATGTCCCTGGATCTATTTTTCTTGTTAGTTTATTTTTTCATTAGATTCCACATATAAGTGAGGTCATATAATATTTCTCTTTTGCCAACAGGGTTATTTCACTTAGCAAACTAGTCTCCAGTTCCATCCATGCTATTGCAAAAGGTAGGACTTCCTTCTTTCTGCTTCACAGTATTCCATTGTGTAAATGTACCACTTTTTTAATCCACTGATCAACTGATGGACACTTGGATTATTTCCAACACTTAGCTAATGTAAATCATGCTGCTATGAACATAGGGGTGCATAACTTCTTTTGAATTGTTGTTTCAGGTATCTTAGGGTATATATTCCCATCAGTGGAATTGCTGGGTGATAAGGCAATTCCGTATTTATTTTTTGAAGAAATTCCATACTGTTTTCCACAGTGGCTGCACCAGTTTGCATTCTCACCAACAGCACACTAGGATTCCCTTTTCTCCACACCCTCACCAGAAATTGTTGTTTGTTGATTTATTAATGATAATCTGTCTGAAAGGTGTGAGGTAATATCTCATTGTGGTTTTAATTTGCATCTCTGTTATGACTAGTGATATTGAGCATCTTTCATATGTCTATGGGCCATCTGTACATCCTCCCTGGAGAAGTATCTCTTCAGGACCTTGGCCCATTTTTTGAGTTGCTTGTCTTCCTGGTGTTGAATTATATATTTTGGAGATTAAACCCCTGTCTAATGTATCATTGGCAAATGTGTTCTCCCATACAATTGGCTCCCTTTTCATTTTCTTAATAGTTTCTTTAGCTGTGCAGAAACTTTTTGATTTGATGTAGTACCATTTGTTTACTTTTTCCTTTATTTCCCTTGCCCTAGGAGATATATTAGCAAAAATATTGCTACATAGAATGTCTGCTAGGATTTTTATGGTATCATGACTTATATTAAAATCCTTTATCCATTTTGAGTTTATTCTGGCATATGGTATAATTTGGTGGTCTAGTTTCATATTTTTGCATGTACCAGTCCAGTTTTCCCAACACTATTTATTGAACTGTTTTTACTTCACTGTGTTCTCATGCCACTTTGTTGAATATTAACTGACCATACAGAAATGGGTTTGTTTCTGGTCTTTATATTCTGTTCCATTGATCTCTATGTCTCTCTTATGCTAGTACCAGATTGTCTTGATTACAATGGCCTTGTAATGTAGTTTGATATAAGGTATTGAGATCCCTCCAAATTTGTATTTCTTTCTCAGGATTGCTGAGGTTATTTGGGTTCTTTTACTTCCATATAAATTTGGGGGGTATTTTTTCTAGATCTGTGAAATAGGCTATTGGTATTTTAATAGGAATCCTGTTGAATCTATAGATTGCTTTGGATAGTATGGACATTTTAATGATGTTAATTCTTCCAGTTCATGAACATAGTATATGCTTCCATTTATTTGTATCATCCTCAATTTCTTCTGTTTTCTATAGTTTTCATATACAGATATTTTATATCCTGGGTTAAATTTATTCCTAGGTACTTTATTTTTCTTGTTCCATTAGTAAATATGATTTCTTTTTCACTTTCTATTAATTCATTATTGGTGTACAAGAATGCCATTGATTCCTGACTATTGACTTTGTATTCTGCTATTTCCTGGATTCACTTATTAGGTAAAGTAGTTTTTTTGGTGGCCACTATAGGGTTTTCTATGTATACTATGTATCTTCTTTAGATCTGTATTGAATGTACTTCAATATATTGCAATACTCTTGGGACTGCCTTCTCTGTGTCAAAGGTTTTGGGTTGTTGCATGTTCATTTTCATTTCCTTCTGGATACATTTTGATTTCTTTCTTGATCTCAATGTTAATCTGTCATTCATTATTTATTAACATGTTATTCAGTCTCCATGTATTTAAATGTTTTTTAGTTTTTTCCTTGACATTGCACTCTATTTTCAAGCCACTGAGAAGATGCTCAATATGATTTCAATTTTTTAATTTGTTAAGGTTTGTTTTGTGTCCTACCATGTCATTTATATTTGCAAATGATACATGTGCATTTGAGAAGAATGTATATTTTGCTACTTTGGGGTAAAATGTTCTGTAAATATCAGTTAAGTTCACTTGATCTAGTGTTGTCCAATGCCAGAATTTCCTTGTTGATTCTTTGATTGGGAAGATCCATTTTTGCCAGTGGGGTGTTTTAATGACCTACAATAAGTGTATAGCTATTGATCTCTGTCTGAAAGTCCTCCAAGATTTTTTCTATGTATTTAAGTGTTTCTATGTTGGGTGCATATATGTTTACAATGGTTCTATCCTCTTGTTGGGCAACTTCTATAAATATTATGTAGTGACCTTCTTTAACTCTTGTGATGGCCTTTGTTTTGAAGTCTATTTTGTGTGATTTAAGTATTGCTATCTCAGCTTTTTTTTACATGTCCATTTGCTTGGGATATTTTTTTTTTCATTCCTTTACTTTCAGTCTGTGTAGATCTTTTGTTCTGAGGTGGGTGTTGTGTAGATGGAATCTATGCTGAACATGTTCTTTTATCCACTGAGCTACCCTTTGTCTTTTGATTGAAGCATTTAATCAATTTACATTTAAGCTTATTTTTGATAGGTACTTATACATTCTCATTTTCCCCCTTGTTACCTATGCTCCTCTGTCTGTTTCTATTTCTTCCTCTTCTTAAAGCAGTCCCTTTTATATTCCTTGTAGTGCTGGTAGAGATGTACTCTTTCAGGCTTGTTTTGTCTGGGAGGCTCTCTATTTCATCTTCCATTTTAAATGAAAGTCTTGCTAGAAAGAGAAGTCTTTGTTGTAGGTCTTGCTTTTCATTACTTGGAATACTTTGTGCCAATCCTTTCTGACAAGTAGTGTTTCTGTTGAGAAGTCAGCTGATAGCCCTATCAGAGTTCCCTTGTACGTTAATAGTTTTTTCTCCCTTCCTTCCTTTTTTCTTGTTGTCTTCAAATTTTGCCATTTTTAACTATACTGTGTCTTGGGATGGGCATCTTTTGTTCATCTTTATTTGGACCCTCTCTGCTTCCTGATATTGTGTGACTTTTTTCTCTCACCACGTTAGGGAAGTTTTCTGTCATTAATTTTTCAAACAGGTTTTCTATGTCTTGCTACTTTTCTTCTCATTTTTTCATTCTTATGATGGAATGTTGCTATGATTCATGTTGTTCTGAAGCTTCCTTAAACTATATTTAGTAATTTTTAGTCTTTTTTTCATTTTGGTGCACTGACTGGGTTTTTTTTTTTTTCTATCTTATCTCCAAGCTTGCTGATTCAGTCTTCTGCTTCATCTGCCCTGCTTTTAATTTCCTCTAGTGTATTCATCATTTCAGATAGTGTATTCTTCATTTCCTCCTGGTTCTTAGCCATAGATTCTACATTCCTTTTCATGCTGCTGTACTTCCTACTAAGTTCCTTGCAGCTCCCATAAAGTTTCTTCTAGTTCTCACTGAGTTCCTTGAGCATCCTCTTGACCATTATTTTGAACTCTCCATATTGCTTTTTTGAACTCTGATATATTGCTTGCCTCAATTTCAATTAGCTCTTTTTCCCAGGATTCCTATATTCCATTTGATTGGAGGTTTTTTTGTCTCTACATTTTATGTGACTCTTTTTGTTTGTTTCTGCATCTCAGATTGCTCTCCTTTGACTGCCTGTCTTCTTGAGTTTACCTACTGTGGTAGGAGTTCTGTGGGACTCAGTGGTATAGTCTCTTTGATCTCTTTATCTTGATTTTATAAGGTTGCCCTTTATTCAGTTTTTGTGGGCTGTCTTGTCAAAATTCAGCTTTGATTACTGATAGCTCCTTTGTTTTAGGTTCCCCCTCTGGCTGACTGACTGAAAGTCCCAACCTCCACTACATCTTCTATTCCATTTACAAGTGCTGGCAGAACAAAGCAAAATTACCCAGTAACTCAAACCCAGACCAAAAAAAATAATAATAAAATAGCTGCCTACCATATCAGCAATAGTAATAGCAAGTGAACAAAGATTAATTAAGATGGAAATTGATTAAGAATATTATATGATGGTAAAAAAGAATATTAGATGCCCAAAGGAGAGAAAAAATCATCTTGAGAGGGAAAATGGAGGAGAAATAATAAGAGTAAGGAATAGAAACAAGGATAAGTAAGGGAGGGAATAAAATTTAATATTTCAGTAAAAAAAGGAAGGGCAATGGCAAAGTGAATAAGAAAAGGGAAATGTACAATATGAGTTTTGATGTAAAATAAAAAAAATGAGAACCAATAGGAACAAAATTGAAGAAAAACCTCAACAGGGTCTATAACAATGACAGATGAGAAAGGTAATAAAGATTGAAAGAGAATAAGAGGATTATAAGAACAAAAAAAAAAGAATATGAGATGTCTACACTAAAGAAAAATAATTTTGAGAGGTTAGAGGGAGGAGAAGTAAGAGTAATGAACAGAATCCAGGCTACAAAAGGGAAAAAATAAAATTGCAAACTCAAATACTCAAGGGATGGAAGAAGGCAAGATGGAGTAAGACACAAGGAAAGTAACCTATGAGATTTGAAATTTTAAAAAAATACTGAACAAATAGGAATAAAATTGTAGAAAAACAGCTATAATTGCTGTATCCACACCAAAGGTGGAAAGAAAATAAGAATATGATAAAGGGAAAAAGAATATGAGCTGACTAAAAGAAAGAAAAAAATGATTCTGAGAGGATAGAGGGAGAAGAAATAGTAAGAGTAAGGACTAGAAACAAGGTGTACAAATGGGGAAAATAAAATTTAAAATGAAAATAAGTCAGGAAGAAGGCAAAATATAGTAAAACCAGGGAAGGGTAAAATATGATATTTGAAATTAAAATAAATAAAATTCTAAATAAAAGGATCATAAAAGACAAAAAATATAGTGAATTAGTTGGAATATAATTCAAAGAAAAAAGAATGTTAGAAGGCTATGTGAGATAAAAAAATAATGCAAATACTGAAGAGCAAGGTGGCATGTTTCTCAGCAGAATTTGATGTGTGCTTTCTGTCTGGATCCACCTCTGGCTTTTTTTTCAGTTCAAAGTCCAGGGGTGGGTCATCCAACTCTGGCAGTAACTCATGTATCACCTTCACCTGCCTCGATAGGAGATTTCTGTTGTAACTGGGAGGGAGGGATCCCTGGTTTTCCTCTGGGAAGTGCTCTTCAGTCTTCTGGGGAAATTGTGGGTGAGTTCCCCTGCCCCTGAGTTACCCATCTTGATCTGTGCCAGTTTATGTCCAATAATGTATAGTTTCTAATGAACTAGCTGTCCATTTCAAGGGTGGGGTCAATCTGTGTAAGAGAGTCAACTCTTTCCTGCTTGGTGCTGATGGCAGGTCTGTGTGAGAGAGAGACTGAGAAGGACCCTAATTACCCTTTTTTGTACCAATTTCTGGTCTCCCTGCCTTGATGGCCTCAGTGGAATAAGGCTGTAGGAATCAGTGTATTTTGTCCCCCTGAGAGAAGTTCAAAATGGGTCCTTTTAGAGTTTCTCTTCCTGTTTTTCTCCTGTGGATAGGCACCTTGCAGGAGGTTCTTGAGCCAGTCCTACCTGTTCTGCAAAGCTTCCCCAATGGATGCAATACTTGCAATCCTGCAGGAGGTGGGGGATGGGTATATCCTTCCTTTTCCAAAGGTCTGACATCTGTCAGATAAGGGGATTCTGCCTGGTTGTAAATTATCTCAAGAGCTCAACTCTTATCCATCAAATTCCCAGCCCACTCCCCTCACAGTAGACACAGTCACAAACTCTCCTTTTTGTGTAGCTCCTGGCTTGCCAGCCACACTGGGCTGGGATTCAGAAATCCCTTTGCTATGCAATTTTTCTGATTTACTTGCCCAACTATATTCAGTGAAAGCAAACTGTGCTTTCAATCTTGTCCCTTTCCTGGCAGTACAACTGTGCTCACGTTCCCTACCCAGCATGCTTCAGCCTCCCTTTTAAAAAGTCTATTTGTGGCACACCCACTGCAGTACAGAGTCACTGTCTGATTTTCCAATGCATATTACCTCTCTAAAAAAGGCAAAAGTCTCTCACAGTCGTGGTTGGCTGCAGCCTGCCTCCACACAACCTTGGTAGCTCCTGATTATTTTGGAGGTAGAGTCTCACTTTGTGTCTCTCTCTCTCTCTCTCTCTCTGGTACTCTCCCAGTTAGCATTTGGTATTACAACTAGAGACATGCTGCTTGCTGTGTGTGTGTATCCTGGATCTCCCTCACTTTGTGTATCTTCCCAAGTCACTCCCAGCCCAGGTCTGAGGGTTCCTTGACCAGGACTGGGTCACATTGTCCTGGGAGGGGAAGGAGCTACAAAGCTGTGATTTCTGACTCATCTCTCCTCTGCTGCAGCATTGTGAAGCACTTCTGTACTCATTGGTTCAAAACTTTATATCAGCCAACATTCCATTGATTGTTCAGGTTATTTGTAGGAAGATCAACTGAGAATACGAGTTGGGGGCAAGGGCAAGTGGATTCAGCTTCCACCCACTTCACCGCCATCTTCTCCCCTCTATCAGTCATTCACTACTTAAAGATAATATGATTCAATAATTGCATATTATATTTTTCAAAAATGCTGATATGGTTTTCAACAAAAAAAGAATGGAAGAACAAGAATGAAAAGAAAAAGTAAATGGCCATACATTTGCAGACACAATTCAGTGTAATCTGGCCAGGAAACACAATGGAATTAGTCTTCCTTTCTTGTTTCTTACGTGTCCACTTCTCTTCATTGCCTCTGTTGATTCTTCAAGCAGGAAATATTCCTTTTGAGTATACATACTTTGGCAAATTTTATAAAACTTCTCAAATTACATCATCTCTTTTATGAAAGTTGTACTTTAATAAAAAAATTTCAGCTCTTTTTTATTAGGCTAGTTTTATTGCTATACAACTAAATGACAGATTTTGTATCATTTGTTCTTTAAAAGGTTTGGACCTGTCATTATGAATTACTAAGTTGCCAATATGTTTTCAAAAATATATATTATGCAAAATTTCAGATATTCATGGAAAAATTATGTAAGTGCCAATGTAAGACATATCCAAGACTGCAGAGAATTTTTGTACGAGTTTATTTAAGTCAAACTGAAGACAATGCTATATAGTAAGATCTCAAATGGTCCAGATAAGGACAACTGTCAATTTCTTTTATGCATTTGGAATTAAGGAGAGAACAAAAAGAAGATTATATGAAGGTAAGAGAAAGCAAGGCATAGATTGGATTACAAAAAAGTTTTTGTGGATTACAATAGAGTTAACAGGATTATATGTTCTTTTAAAGGTGGTTATGTTTCCAGGGGTCTGAAAAAGAGGCATTTCAATCTGTGTTAGCCTAGATGCACAAAAACAATGAACAGGGCTTGCTAAAGGCAAAGATAAACCTTTTAAAAAAGAAGCTGTATGCCTAGGGCATGACCACCCACTATGATCTGCCTAGTTAGGATTTATGATCCATTCACCCTATGAGGTTACTTTTAGTTAGATTTATTGAACTACTTTTCTTTTGTTCACATATGAATATAATATTCAATAATTATCAAAATTAACCATGTTTGTTTTATGTATTTATATCTATAGTTTTTAAAATATAAACATATAGAGAGATCTAGATATACAAAGATAATAGTAGAAGAATCATATGTAAGTGTTGTTATTTATTTGGAATTTGTTTTAAGACTTTTTTAAAAATCATAATACTTCACCATTAAGTATGCATCTTATTTTATAAAGTACATTACCCTGCATTCACACTATTAAATTTAAAACTACTTAGGAATCATTTCTTAAAATTATTTAATATGTATTTCATACTTAAATGACCTCAAATATACCACTGTGACAGAAATATCTATTATATGTATAAGTTTTCAAACAGATTTACTTAATGCACTTGGATGTTATATATCATTAACTTCACTTTGCTAAAAAATAACTTTGTAGTAAAAAGACAAATCCAATGCATGTAGAATGACCCATGTTCTGGATTTGTATGATTATTTTCTCAGGGCGTTATTTAACACCTTTCTCCATATTCTGTATTTCCTGGAAACTGGTAGTTAGATTGTTGTAATCTAAAAGACTGCAAGGTTTCTTTTCTTCAAGATTTCAAGTGGTACCCGACAATCCCTTTTCCATTTGAAAAATTCAGAGTCCAGTCCTTTCAGGCAATCATACACTGGTTTTGCTATAAGTCCCAAGTTTGGACTCTAAATTCAACAGAACTCCATAATCCCTCAGAACCCACGAAGCTGCCTTTAGTTTTCTGGGGTTTCTGTTGTAGCAATGGCTTGTTTTCCATCTGCCAGCAAGCTCCCAGTGCCCTGTTTCAGCTGAAATCCCAGGTATGCCACCTCTTGTTTACAAATCTGGGCCCTGTGAAGTGATACCTTATATCCCCTTTTTGCCAAATGACTTAGGACTGTGATGGTGTTGAGCAAACTGTCCTCATAGGTGCTGCTAGTTATCAATATATCATCTACATATTGCAGAAGAACTCTTGATGTCAATTGAATATCCCTTAAGTCCTTGGCTAATACTCCCAATATAGTTGGGGAGTTCTTTAATCCTTGTGGCTCCAGCAATACTGGAGCATGGCTTTTGTTTCTGGATCCTGACATTCAAAGAACTGTGGTTGAGTCTGTTCACTTATTAGGATACAGGAAAAGGCATCTTTCAAGTCTAGGACTAAAAACCATTTTTTCTCTCTCCAAGAACTATCTATGGTAAATAGTATATAGGGATTGGACAACATATGATGAATGTCCTGAACAATGTCATTTATGGCTCTAAGATCTTGTACAAATCAATATTCATACAAATGGGGCTTTTTGACTGGTGAAATGGGAGTGTTATAGGGAGACTGGCATGATTGAATTAGTCCTTCTGTAATATTGGCTGAATCCACTCTAAAGTTTCCTTTTTGGGAGTTTCTTCCACAGGATCAGCACCCCCTTTTTTAGGTTAATTTTTATGGGTTGGATGTTAACCACTTTATCTGGGGCTCCATCAGCCAAAACACTTTGTTCATAGATCTCAGATGGGAAGAGTTTACTTCTGGAACCTTCTGGGCAAGTCAGGAGTGTCTGGAGCTGAAGACAATGTTTCAGTGGGACCTCTATACATAGTTGCTGCTTTTCAGGAGAAAAAGTCATTTAGGCATGCAATTTTCAGAGTAAATCTTGGCCCAGCAACAGAATAGGGCAGTCTGGCCTATAGAGAAAACTGTGTACAATCTTTTGATCCTTAAGCTGGCATTGTAGGTGTTGAAGTAATGCCTGTTTTTGTAGTTGTCCAGTCACTCCAGTAACTATTACCATATCTGAACTTTCCTTTGTTACTCTGGTATTCAGCACTGAGTATATAGCTCCCATGTCTACAAGAGAATCAATTAGCTTGTTCCCCACCATTAACTGTAACTAGGACTCCTGTGGGGAAATTTCTTTCTGATATCTGGGGCACTTTGCCCAATGAATATCATGTTCACCATCTGCACATTCTCTGGTGGCTACAGATCAGATCAACATCAGTGTGCTTTATATAGACCTGCTAGGTATTCTAAAAATTCAAGTGGGTTATCATCTGACTTTTGCTAAAGGGCCAGTATCATAGTTAGGCTCTTTTCTTAGGCACCCTTTTCTTAAGCCCTTCCTGTACTTTCTGTAATGTTCCAGGAAGGCTAAGGCCCCACCATTAAGGTTCCAGTCAGGCCCTGTCAAGGGAATGGCACGGGCTGGGTTGCAGGTTCCATTGGGGTTCTCTTACTGGAAATGCTGAGCCTCTTCATTAGCCCTATTTATAACCAGCTATCTCTCATCTGCTGTTAACAAATATTGAGGGGAGCCTATTTATCTGCCCATGTTTGAGGATGCATAGCAAAAATGGAGGCTATAAGATCTGCCATTCTCTGAGAATCAACCCTATATAAGAGGTTGGAATTCTTCCAGTTCAGTGAGTCTGAAGTGGAGAACAGAATATGGGCCTAATAGTAACCAGGGGCTGGCCTGCCTGATTCATTCTTCCTATAAGATAATGCCTCAAAGGAAACTGCCTTGTGCTAGATAAGGAGGCTCCCTGAACCATTGTTTGTCATACAAGGGAGGGGCCATTGTTTCTTTGGGCTCTATTCAGGATAGCATTTAGTGAGGATTACGATGGAAGGGATCCTCCTGCTACAAACCTTGAGTCCCTTAAGTTCAGGGCATCATTCTCCTTTTTTTCCTGTGTACTGTCAGGAAGAGGTTTCAAGTCCTCTTCCTTTCATTGCACTAAGGGGACCTCTGTCTTTCGTGAAATCCTATTATGCAGTGATATAAATGCCTTTACATAATGGATTTCATCCTATTTATGTAAATGCAATAGTGTTCCAGTTGTATAATAGTACAGTAATCTAGGCAGCCATCCATGGGCCATCTTTCCCGACAATCCAAAATGTATATAGCCCACACAGCATTACAGTAATAAACTAATACTTCCTTGGACATTTGATAAGGACTGTATGTACCCCTTTCCACTAAAATTCTACCCAGTGGGCTCCCTCCAGGAACCAAGCCAGAACAGCCCAGACATATAGGCCTAAAGCTAAGACTGAAAGAATGCAGGCAAACTGGGAATATAAGCAAAACCTGAACCCATAACTCCACTATTCCAAAGAATACTCAGAATCAGTGAACCCAAGCAACAGCCTCCCCAAAACTCAGTCAATTTTCACCCAGACCCCAATTTGTAACCCCAAAGTCAGGTGATCCCTCCTCCTTCCCAGAGCCGATTCCCTTCCCAGACCTGTTTCCTGTCTGCCTGCCAGACATGCTTAAGTGGTGGATGCAATGCCCCAAGCAGGTGTACAGAGAAATTCCCAGCAACAGGGAAGCCCCCCAGTCCCAATCCTTGAGGGGGTCAACCTGGCACAAGTGGCTATGACCCCACATTGTCCACCATGACTATAACAGAACAAGTTGGGTGCTACTGCTTGCCTCTCATTGGCAATAACTTTGGAGACAGAGTGTGGTGGAAAGGAAAATGGAATTTTTATTTACATATATATGTAAATAAATACACATGATAGATTTCCTGATGCCCACCACTGCCACCACTACCAGAGGAGTGATCAAAACGTTTGCAGATGGCTGCTACAATGGTTTCCTGTGGCTTTGTGCATGCAGGAGGTGCATGGAGCTTGTCACCCAGCCGTGCCACCTCCCAGTACCTGCCTCCCAGGACCTGCTGGCCCAAATCTCCTCTCCCCACCACTGTTCCTTTCTTACCAGCTTTCCTCTCAGTACCTGTAGTGCTTCAGGTCAGGCCCAAAGCACTCAGTGAGGGGTGTGTGGTTTGCTGGGTGAAGCCAGAGGTACTGGCTGTGGAAGGGGAGCAGCCCCTGTGGCTTCCAACCTGGGGGAAGTGCAAGGGGCTTGTTGGCCAGTGTTGCCCTGAGTCCTGCGCCAGAGACTCCACAAGCCTGCCTGCCTGAGTCTCCTTCCCTCTCCTCTTACCACAGCTTGCTATGCTCCAGGCCTGCCCTGGAGCATTCATGGAGGGGCTTGGGAACATTCCAGACCACACAGTCCCCAAAGTATGAGACCCAGAAACTCCATCCCTCTGTCAGTAGGGAAGGCAGGGAGAATCCAAAAAAGAGCATTCCCACATGCTCTCCTTTTAAAAGCTCCCTGAGCTTTTAGGGGGATTTAAAAAAGGGGGATTAAAAAAATCCCCTTGCCGCAGAAGCAGATGAGAGGATATGTCCCTCCCATCTAATCAGCTTCCTAGTTTTGGGCACCAGCTTGCCCTCTACTTTTTTCCTATGTCATCATCCCAGTTTCCAGTGTGACACATACATACATAGTCTTTGGCGCTTCTCTACCCCTCCCCATTGCTAGGGGGAAGTTTCCCCTGTCACATTATGATATAATACTTATATGTTTCCTTGACTGTTTCTAATATCTAGAAAAATGAGGCTATATCTAAATTACTTTTGGATCCTGTAACATAAAGTTGTTTTAAAATATATATTGAAATAATTTATATTAATCTTATGTTATTTTGAGGAGTAAGTATATAATTGTGTCTAGAAAAAAATAACAGTAAATATTCAGAAAGGATTCAGCTTTCAAATCTGGAATATTACATGAGTATACTGATAAATGTAAGATAAAATACATTTAATTGTTTTATATCTACACCAAATTAATCAATATAAAATATAAGAGATCTCTTGTCCCCATTAAAGCTTTGAACTTGCTCATAGTATGATATTCATTTCCATTCTCTTTGAATTAGCTTATCTGTTCTTAATCTAGGAATAATATGTACCTCATTTGATTTATTTATATGTATTTGCTATGCTCCAAGCCTGCCCTGGAGCATTCATGGAGGGGCTTGGGACAATCCAGGCCACACAGTCCCCAAAGTATGAGATCCAGTAACTCCATCCCTCTGTCAGTAGGGAAGGCAGGGAAAATCCAAAAATAACTGGCAGAAATTATGCCAGTTATTTAACACTGACAAGATAATTGAGAAAGATACTATTACTATACATAAGTGCAAAATTGTGAGAACTAACTAGTATAAAATATGTGAATATGAACAGTAAACTTTAACTAATATGCAAAGGTAAGGCATTTATTTTCACATGCATATCTTTATAAAAATAAGTTAAAACATGAACACAAACTAAGTTATGCCCTGCTAGAGTAATCTGCTAAAATTAAAGTGACACCAATAGAGAGCGATAATATCAATTAGGGTATTTTTGTAATTAAGATATAAACTTAATTGTAATAAAGATAGTATCTTATCAGAAAAGCAACAGTGTACTGTAATTTATATGTAATTTGACTAAGCAATAGTCAGGTGCAACTGAAATACTTACGGGAAAGAATGGTTCTCTGGAGCAAACTGAGTCTTTGGGTGAAATTTGTTCTGCTGCTTATTTTTAAGGTCCCGAGAGGTAACAAAGGTTTTTAAGTTTTAAATGTTTAAAAAACATTAAAAAGGAAAAGAAAGGTAATCTTTCAGGACACTTGAAAATTATATGAAACTCAGGTTTCAGTGTTATTAGGAACTGATTTGTGTCATCCCAAATTCACACGTTGAAGTTTTAACCTTCAGTACGTCAGAATGTGGCTGTATTTAGATCTAGAGCCTCTGAAGGTGATTAAGTTCAAGTGAGGGCCTTAGGGTGGGTGCTAATCCAATGTGATTGGTGTCCTTTCAAGAAGAGAAAAATTGAACACACAAAGACACACACATCTGGACACCAACCATGTGCGTGTAGGCTCACATGTGGGGACCATGTGAGGGCACAGAGAGGAGGCCATCTACAAGCCAAGAAGAAAGATTCAAAAGATACCAGACCTGCTGACTTCTTGATTCTGGACTTCTAGCTTTCAAAACTGTCAGATTTGGTGTTTAAGCTAGAAATACATGGTGTTTTTTTTTTCTTTATGGAAGTTCTAACAAATAATTACAAGTGTCCAAAAATAAAATAAAATAAACAGCCAGCTTATTTATGTTTCTTCTGTGTGGCTGCTTCCTCACTCCAAAGACAGAGTTGTAGTTGTGACAGAAATCATATGGAC
The DNA here is from genome assembly GCA_028533065.1 of Trachops cirrhosus. NCBI lineage: Eukaryota > Metazoa > Chordata > Mammalia > Chiroptera > Phyllostomidae > Trachops > Trachops cirrhosus. The sequence continues at coordinate 128,330,120 of CM052539.1, forward strand.
TGCAACTCTAAAAGATGTAATATTTGGCCTTTTGCAGAAAATGTGTACCATTTCCTAGGGTAGGAATTGGGAAAGACCTGTATTTTAGTAAGAAACTTTATATAATGCAGTGATTTTGAAATGGATTTCAAAACATGTTAAATATTAACTAGGGAAATGTCACACAACAGTAGCTTTTCTCTTTTCCTCTTTATGTAGCATGACAGGAAAGAGAGGCTCTAAATAGGTTAAGGTTGCAGTACTTTATCAGCACATGTGTAAAATAAATCCTAGATCAAAAGTACCATTACTAATAATAGTGGCAAGCAGATTACTTTTATGGTGAAAGTGTAAAACTTCAAAGGTTTAAGGGGTAAAGATCCACAAGGTAATCTTCATGCTGAAATATCTTCAATTATTAAGCCACATACCATATTGAGAATTTTTGTCAAGGAAAGATTCAGGTGAATTCAAAAGAAAGATTTTAGTAGAAGGCTAAGAAAAAGATGCCAATAGATAAATTACATTAAGTTGTATTAATTATAGTAGAGAGTTAATGACAGAAGCAGCCATATGCTGATGTTGCTATCAGGTGATTATTTTCTTGAGAAATGGTGTGAGAAAATGCCAATCCAACTTTTCTGTTGAAATTTGGAAAAATTATATACCTCAAGGGACACAGTAGGTATAAAGAGTTGCATATTCCTAAGCTTTCCAAGGAAAGAAGGCTCTCCAAGTCCTAAGGGAGACAGGTGAATGATGAAAGTGAGCTTCCTTGCCAACAACTATTGGATTGGGTTTCTGTTGCTTTATTCAGAACAAAAGCAAATTGTAGGCAGTAACCTAGGTCTCACAGCGACACAGGCACACAAGAGAATGTGAGGTTCTATTCCATAAACCCACACAATTAAATGCTCTCAACTGTTGTGTTCTTATTCAGTATGAAAGGTATAAAGAAAAACAAATGAACAGGTATAGTACCATTGTATTCTTGTTTGCTATAAATGGATGCCCCTACTATGTTCCAGGTGCTCTTGTTGGATCTGAGATAGAAGTATGAAACAGAATCCTTGTGCTCTTATGGGTAATAGACATACAGAGGCAATAGAGTTGTTTTTAAACAATACATTTAATAATGTAATCATTTATTTAAAAATCATAAAACTTTAGTTGCATAAAGTACTGTAGGAATGCAAACAAAATACATCTAACCTATAAAAAGCCCTATGAATATTCTTCTTTAGCAGGTTTTTAATACCTACGTAATAACTATCAGGAATATTGCTACTAAGAAATAGCCCACTGGAAAAAAACTATCATCATTTCATATATGCCAAATGCTCTAGATTTTCCAAGGTAAATGTTCTGCAAACATGGGAAGAGGGCAGTGTCATATGCATTATATTTAGGTTTTATGTTATTGTTTCTGTTTGTTTATCCTCACCTGAGGACATTTTTCCCATTGCTTTTAGAGACAGGAACAGAGAGAGAGAGTAAGAAAGACAGAGAGAGAGAGAGGGAGAAGGAGAGAAACACTGATGTGAGAGAGAAACATCAATGTGGTGCCTTCTCCTATATGCCTTGAATGAGGATTGAACCCACAACCTGGAAATGTGCCCTGACCAAGGAATCAAACCCTTGATCCTTCAGTCTATGGGACAACACTCCAACCAACTCAGCCACATGGTCCAGGACTATTTAGTTTGTTTTTGTTTTTCCATGTAGAAGAATTATAATTTGACATACACTGCCTGCAATTTTATTAAAGTATTTTTCTCCCTAAACATCTGTCAGCTAGAAACTAGAATATGCAAGACATACATGTATGATAAAAAAAAAATGGAAAATGGGGACTTGATTAGGATGATTTTTTCAGTGTGAAAATGGTGGTCAAAATAGCTTTTCACTTTTAATATCATGAATTTGATGAAATAAATTTGTTTGTTTATTTAAAGAGGGGAAGGGAAGAAGATAGAGAGGGAGAGAAACATCAATGTGTAGTGGCCTCATGTGTGCCCGTGACTGGGGTCCTGGCCTGGCCTGGCCCGCAACCCAGGCATGTGTCCTGACTGGGAATCAAACTGGTGACCGTTTAGTTCATAGGCCCACACTCAATCCACTGAGCCACACCAGCCAGGGTGAATTTGATGAATTTTAACATCCCCAATCAATATAAAATGTCTTTTAAGACTGATGCAATTTCCTTCAGATCTCACTCTTTATAATTAAGCAAATGTAATGTGTTTACAGAAGACTTTTAGGAATTTATGGCTTAGGTGCTGTTGTAGATTCAAAAATTCTCTCTACCTTTGCATTCCTGGCTGTTAGAAAGTTGATGTTTTCTAATATCATGCTCTAGTTTTACTTAGGATAAATAGGTCTTTGATGTTTGTTGTTGTTGTTTGTTTTGCCAAGTCATAGCATTTTCCACTGCTTCTAACTCAGGATCTTTGTTGGCTGTTTTCATAGTAAGATTAAGGGTCAAATTTATCTGAAACAGAATCTATTCTTACATACTTAAGGTTAATCCCTTCAAATAAGTCACATTCAGGTGACACAACTCTGCAGGATCGTCACTGCTATTGTCTTCCCTAAGGTAAGGGAATTTACCAGCTCCTGATCTTCTTAGCCACTGAAACCAAGAACACACTTAGTGTTCTTGGTTTTATAATCATAAAAGATGTATAATTATACACACACACACACACACACATAAAGGTGCAGTTTAATTTACTTGCTCTTTATTTTGAAGTGTTTTTCAGTTAATTTTATTTATCTATTTAATTATTTGCCATTATTTAGGTATTTTAAGCATATTCCCTTTTTTCGTTTTTTGCTAATATAGTTGATAAAGTTAACACTTCTAAAAATAACCCTAATCAGACTTCCAGTTGGCAAACTTGAAATTTCATCTAGTAGGTACTGCATGGAATTAAAAGAAGAAAAATGAAACAAGAAAGGCAGGAAAGAAAGCAAGTGGAAAGAAAGAAGGCACAAGGGAGGAAAATGGAAGGCAAGTAAGAGGCAGACAGAGGAGAGAAAGCAGAAAATAATGAGAGAAAAGGTTTAATATTAGAGAAAAATCTAGTAATTTTCACAGAATTAGGACTCATTTACTTTAGTATTCAAAAAAATGGCCCATAATAAATGATTATATATGTGCGGGGATAATATAACTTAACCTATCAAAAATATTTATTGGGACAAATTTATGTTTGCCTAGGTAACATCCAGAATTATATATTCATTTTAGATGAGCATTCTAATATTTTGAATGAATGTGACTCTTGAGCAGTTTAAAATAGTATTGATCCATTATACACTCATACACATTTATTTTCTAATTTGTTACAAATATATAATCATATCCTACATTAAGTCAGTCTATTCTTTTCTTTTCCCCTCATTCCTTCCTTCTTCCCTTCCTTGATTCCTTTCCATCCTTTCTTTTTTGCTATCCATCCTTCTCACACTCTCTTTTCTTTCTGTTTTTAAAATCAATTTCTCTTTTATTCTCTCCTGTATAAGGTCATAGAATTCACAGTGGGATCTACAAAAATAGCTTGTAGAACTATCAGCAACAAGGAAGAGGATATTAACTGATATACTTCTTTAAAATGCCCCCTGTAATTATGAATTCAAATTTAATTGCTAACATTATAAATGCAATAAGAATATTACAAGGTTTCCAAATAATAAACAGAAATATGAGTAGACATTTTCCTGGGTGCTAAAATATTAATGTCATGCCCTGTCTGGTGTGTATCAGTGGATTGAGTGCTGGCCTATAAACCAAAGAGTTGCCAGCTCAGTCCCCAGTCAGGGCATATGCCTGGGTTGAGGGCCAGGTCCCCAGTAGGGGGCACACAAGAGGCAACCACACATTGATGTTTCTCTCCTTCTTTCTTCCTCCCTTCTCCTCTCTCTAAAAATAGGTAAATAAAATCTTTAAAAAATAAAAAAAAATGTCATGTGTTATGTAATATAAAGCAGAATTCTAGTTTTTGATCATGATACAGAGAATTCTGAATCACTTCCTAGACTTAGACGAAAAAAAGATGCTTTTCATCCAGATTTTCCCACATTCTTTTAGTATCTAAGGGAAATCGATACATGATTGGTCACTGCCAAGCTCTATTTCCACTGTGTTGTCAGGATCCAAGCTTTGCCTATGACATTTTATAGTCTACAGGCCTTTGCTTTGCTCTAGGTCTACTCTACACAGTGGAACATTTTTCTTTCTTTTCCTCAGGCACTATATTTCATGAAAAATTCATTTCTTCTACCCCTCACCTCTAAGTAACTCTTTGTAAGACAGACAAAAGAAAATGACCTTGAGTCCATTTGAATGACTAGTCCTGAACTGTTGGCTTGCTGTTTTCTGCTTTCACTTGGGTGTCGCACTTTCTATACTGACTGTTGCATACAAATTCAGCTGCTATCTTCTACTGTGTTTCACTCATACCAATTAGGTCCTCTAGACAGACCCCAGACAGCTGGTTATTATTGAGGTAGTTTGGGTTCAAAGTTCTTCAGAAGACTAGGTACAAAAGTCTCCATTTTTCAAACTTATTATATAGAAGCATTAGAGTGAGCAAACTTCTATTGTTCTTAAAAATAAAAGAAAATGCAATAAACCAGGAAATTTTAAGTTTGAAAGTTATCATCATGATACATTATTCTGTGTCTTTCAATAATTATAATTATGAGTTCAGAAATGCCTAACTAGGTAATGACTCAATATATAAATTTTTAAAAATAACCTGTAGTATAATACCAGTGAATAAAATCAAATAAATACAAAATAGTATTCAAATAATACTAATGTACAGTATTAACATCTTATATGCCCTCCTTAGCTTTTCTGGATCACTGTCAAAAAATACAGATGCCTATAACCATGCCAATTTTTTTCAAATAATACACCTTATCTCAAAAAATTATTTTATTAAAAAATTATAAACATAAAATTTCAGAGACAGAAATATTTAAGGAAACCCAGTCAAAACATTTAGAAGGTGGCGGTCAGGCATGTGGGAAAAGAGTTGGAAGTACAGATAAAAATAGCTATTAAAATCACAACATAAAAGGGAAAGCCCTTTTGTTCTGTTTTTATAGTCTTCTCATCACTGAATTTGAGACTATTTGGTAATTCTTAGACTGGAATAAGTCTTTTTTTTTCTTTTCTTAAGATATGTTATATCATTATTATAAAGCAGAAAGACTGAAGAAATTTCACTTCATTTCAGAATTTTGTTTCAATATTATGATGTAGAACTTGTAGAATTATTATTCATGGGTTTTCCTAGTTGCCCAAAGAGTTACACACATGGATTTCCTGATATTACTGGGAATTTGGGTTATTTTCTCCTGATAGAAAAGAGTTTAGGCCAGGAACACTGATAAAAGCAAAGGCAAATTTACTAAGGCTCTTCAGAGAGCAAGAATATTGAGATAGGTTCCCAGGTTCTGCATCCCAAATTTAGGGTTTTTTATGGCTTGTGAACATGGAAGTTGCTGGAGTTAAACAATCAGTGAGTAGGTCAGAAGGCTTTTCCTTTTTTGGAAGGCTGATATCCAGGTTTATATCAGTGAAGTGAAGCAATCTGAGATTGTGCAACATTAATTATGGGATGCAGAAAGGGGTTTTCCCAGCCTGGTATTGAGTTGGTCCCTGTGATTGATGGCTTGACTTTAGATCCATAAAACAAACTTAAAAGAAGTCAGATGAGCTACTGGACCAGAGTTTTGTAACTACCTATTGATAACTGCCATAGTTCTGGCAGGGCTTGACTTGGACTGATTTGAGGGAATGGTTTATTCTGTTTCATTCCCCCTCTGCATAATTCTGTGGTTTCACATCCTTCTCTCTTGGCCCTGGGTTCTGTGAGTAGAACTTAGTAGAGAGATTATTGTTCTTGGATTCTTCTTTCTTGGACTTGGTACCATGAATAAATTATTATTTATTTGTATTTCTTCATTAGAACAATGTTCCATTCTGGCCTGCAAAGTGGTCAGCTTAGTCTCCTATCTCAATTATGCCCATCCAATCATGAGATTACTTTGACATCTCATTTGATGCATATAAATCATAGACTTTCAAGATATCTATGTTGTGCCTATAATCTTCCATGACCTGTATGTTCATAAAAATTGAAGGATTTCACTGCTGTATCTTTGCTTAAGGATAAGTCCAGGTGCCTAAACTTGGTTCATGAAGTTTATCATGACTTGGCACCAGTTATCCTCCCTTTCTATTCTACTTCACCTCTCACTATATACTCAACTATCTCCAGTAGAAAAGTCTTCATCTCATGCTTTACCCATGTAGCTCAGTTGGCTGGAGCATTAGTCCCTACACTAAAAGGTTGTAGGTTTGATCCCTGGTGGGTCTGTGTATGGGAGGGGCAACAAATCAGTATATCTCTCTCATCAATGTTTCTCTCTCTCTATCTCCCTTTTTCCCTGTGTCTAAAATCAATACAGATATTTAAAAAAAAAACTTTAAAAAGGTCTTAGTAAGGCTCTATTTTCACTTTCCATTCAAAAGATGTGCACATTCTTGTCTCCTTAATAGAGCAGTCTTTTGATGTCAGCTTGGACTCAATTTCCTCAAAGAATTCTTCCTAAATCTTTAAGTTAAGCTGTTTGTCTCTTTGGATTCCCATGACATCCTAAAATTTAATTGTTCTTTCTAATCACATCTGCTGGGATATTTAATTGCATGTCATCATCACCAGTGAGATATATATTACCTGCACACACTAACTGTGATTTGTTCACCATTTACCCAAACATTGAGCATACACTTAGACCATAGTCTTCTAGTTTCCTTCCATGATTCTATTTCCACCATGCCTGTGCAGAGAGGATGACCTCTTTTCCTCAGATCACTCTATTCTGAACCTGACACAATTTAACTTCACCCCTCACCAGGCTAACTGCATTCTCTCTGTTCCTGTTCTTGCCACCCTTTTTTCTTCTTCCTGAATATGTCTAGAATACTAATTTTTCAATGAGACACCCTGATTAAGGTAGTCAGAAATACACAAACCACCATAAAGTAACAGAATTATGAAGTATTTGAAGGTAATATCTAGGCATTCAGAACTACAAAACAAAACACAAAAATTACAAAGAACAATTTAAGTAAAATAACATGAGCCATACCAACTATTAAGTATCTCTATGTATATTTCAATCAGAAAATTTTATAAAATAAAGAAATATTATATACAAGGAAACAAAATATTATAGAGACTAACACATTTCTGGTCTCAGAGCTGTGATTTGAATCCTTATCAGTATATCCTACTTTACTTCATGCTATTTACATGAAGAATGATAGAAAGACAGAGAACTGTTTTTATTATAAGGCAATACAAGTAGAAACTTTGTTCAAAATAAGTGAATGGCTAAGAAGTAAATGAAAGCAGCACATATGGATTATTCTTTGGAAAAATTCAGGGATAAAAGATGATATATTAGAGTAGCCAAATTGAATGATATTTATTTATTTATACTTAGCAATAAAAGGCCAGGGTAAAAGAAGGAGAATTTAGAAGATTGAGAAAGCAAGAGAATGAAAAACAAGACAGAGAAAAATAAATAAAGCAACCTGAAGAAAAAAATATATTTTTTAACATCATCCTCTGATGGACTCTTTAAAAGATTCAAGAGAAAATCACAAAGAGAGGAAGAGGAATCCAGATGAAACAAGGTGTTTAGACACCTTTTAGCTCAATCTCACAATTTTTAAAAGTTTTCATTCAGTTTAACATATTTTTAAACTTTAATTTATATTTCTTCTTAGATGCATAAATTATTTGGAAGTTTGTTAATTTTCAAGTAGTGTGGATTTTCCAGATTGCTTCCTGCTATTGATTTTTTAAAAAAACTCTGTTATGTTCAGATAATATACATTATATGATGTTTTTCAACTTATAGTTGTTGAGACTTAAATTATGGCTAAGAATATAGTTTATCTCTGTAAATATTCTATCTATGCTTGGGGAAAATGTGTGTTATACTATTATTGATTGAAGTAAGGACAAATTGCTCTAGTCTTCTAAATCCTTACTGGTTTACTGCCTAATTTTTAAATTAATTATTGTTACAAGGGAAATTTCCAGTTTTCCATCTCCTCACTGGGGCCATAAAAATACCCTCAGGAAATAAATGTTTACAATTATAGATATAATCCTTTTTTTTTTCCTTCTCTTAGGAACCAATGGTTTTTCAGATGTTATCTAGATTTCTATTTGCTTACATTATTATTATCAGTAGAAAGTCTTTCCAGAACACTGGGGAGTCTCTATCATTTGCCAGGATGGATGGCAGTAAGGGGATGTTCTTAGACAAAGTACAGGAAAAGTTGTCATTATAATTGGATGGGAAAGTCTCAACTTCCCCTTTCTAGTACCAGTTTGGGGGTTGGGGCAGAGAAAAGCAGGCACATGAGCCATAGAAATCAAAATGGTGCAGGCGGACTTGCTGAACCAAAGAGACCTGTCAGCCTAGCCTGGGGAAAGAAGGGATTGGTTGGGAGGTGGACCCACCTGAAGTGCACAAAAGTTTGGGAAATTAATTGTTCATTTTGAGAAAGAACTGTGTTGGTCTCAAACCCAAGCTAATATAATCCAGGGGAACAAAGAGCTTGACTTGCTGATGATTCTGTCTCATTCATGACTGGGACTTGCACGGTGAACTAACCTGTTCTCTCCATGGGTCACACTGCCTTAGCAGCATGTGAGCCAGGGCTCCAGCAGAGAGCCTCTCTGTTTCTCTCACTCACCTGTTGATGCATTGGTGGTGTGTTTGTGTGCTTTCCCAGGAGTATTCAACTTTGCAGACGTAGCAATTATTGGCCTATGGCTCATGGACCATGGCTGGGAATAAGCTAAGTTACCTGGATGGAAACTGCTTAGCAGCTGCCTGTGGGCTCCACAGGACCTGACTTGAAACTGGAGCAGAACCTTTAGACACTGGCTTTTGTCTTGGTCTTGATGTAGAGATGGGCTTTGAGACAGAAGTCTGCCATTCTCCCAGACTGTACGGCACCTGAATAAAACCTCTTTCCTTTTTACCAGTTTCTGCTTCATGAGTCTGGGTTTTGTAGCAACAGGCAGCTAAACCCTCGTTTTTTTTGTTTACGTTATGATGATAAATCTGGTTCCTGTTACTCCATGTTGTACAGAAGATGAAAATATATACTTTAAAAATTTTCTCTGTCTTCTTTTTCACTCTAGTATGATATACATACTGTTATTAACCTTGGTTCTTACAGGAGAAAAAAGATTAAAAAGAACTTTTACTTTTCTTCTTTTCTCATATGCTATAATATTTTTTGCAATCGGATAATACTTAGAAAAATATAATCTATTTTGCTGCAATAGGTAATTTCTTATTTTTAAATTCAGCTTTAAGAACAAAACTTTCCTGTTTTGAAGAAGAATCTGTATCTAAAACTTTATTTAATTTGTTTAAAGCCATATCATTTTTTAAATTTATAGTTAGATAATTAAACTGCACTTGGTCTGGATTCCCAATACCATATATTCAATAGTGCACATGTCATTATTTTGCATTATTTATTTTCACTATAAACTTGTTCAACTATTGCATTTTATTTTCAAAATTCAGATTCACTCTCAAAGGAGTAATTGAGAGTAAAACTGAGTAATTTGAGGAGTAATTGAGACATTCATACATTTAACCTAGTTTTAAAAAAAACAAACATCCATACATTGAAGTACAGTGTCCATAAATGACAAGGATATCAGTGAATTTAAACTTTCCCAGAGTAACTGCTTTAAAGACAATTGTTCTTTCCTGTGTGTGTGTTTTAAACTAAGCAATATATCTATTATGTTATCATATTCATATTAAATTACATTAAAATATTATTTAAGTTAAAATATACCTAATAAATATAACCATCATTTCAATGCATCAAAATAATCTGAATTCAAAATGCACCCTTATATTTTCCTCTGTCCTGCAGTGAAGCTAACAGAAGAATTTTCCAGAGTGAGTGTGTAATTAGCAAATCAATGGGTTAATTTCAAGAAATGCAATTTTCAATAATAATGAGAGTTAATATTCCTTATGGGAACTGGCTTAAACTGGGTTATAAGAAGGCATGAATAGTTGAAATAGATTAATTATCTTTCAAATTTTGGATATTAAGATTGAATAGAATGCTGTTAAAAACTATTAAAATGATATCTTTTTGTGAGTAATTCAGGTCATAGGTCTCTTTTTTCTCTTTCTTTTTCTCCTCAACTTTACATTTTAAACTATTTAACTGTAAACCATTGAATAGAAATGATAGTTTATGGGACTCTTGCCAATGACACTGAAAATATATTAGTGATTTTACATACCTTAATACAGATAGATTGAGTATTCTTGAATAAGCAAAACTTCTTCAGATGGAGTCCCATTCCTTCAACGTGCATATTTTTTTTGCCAGTTATTTTGTAGGTCCAAATTCTAAACTTGTATGTCTACAGTGGCATAAAAATTTAAGTTTATTAATATGTAGGCTAAGGTGCTTAAATAATAGTCTCCCAGTTTGAAAACTGTATCAGCCCTCAATTGTTTACATACTAACATGAGAAAATTAATAGTAATTCACTTTTATTTTTGTGGTTTCTACTTTTCTGTACCTACCTACTGCTGTAAATTTTTTACTTGAAAAGCTGGCAAATGGCTAACTTCCAAAAACTTCCTGCCAATATAAATTAATATGTACCATCAGAGGGACCCCCAAGTGGAATAAGAATACAGTCTCTTGGGTTGTTTTTGTGAAAGAAGCTTAAAGAAAAACTGAATAGCTCTGGCTCCCATACAGCGAACATGAAAACACTTGTGCCTTTAGTGTTGTCCCTGATGATATGAACTAATTCATTCTAAATTATTTCAGTTTCTATTTTAACAAGAATGAGAATGAGAACAAAAAGGCATTCAGTGTGTGAGCACTGTTAAGTGTGCTTTTGTGCATAAACGATACAGAATATATCTATCTACCTATCAATCTACCTCCACATAAAAAGCCTTAATGAAATATTTAAACTCTTCCACAGAGATTAGTCGTTAATATCAGTTATTCACTCTAAGGGAAAAATATATAAAATTGTGATTAATGTATATGGAGGTATAATTTTAAAATCATATTTTCTTTAAATATCCAGTTTTAATATTTATTTTCTCACACTTAATATAAACTTGTATTTTTAAAAGTTAAATAATTGTTGATAAATGTTTTTCTTTGGTGAAGATATGGTAAGATATATTTTAGGATCATGAGTGAATTTTTGATATTAAAATCATTCTTCAAATATTTTAAACAAATGAAAAAATAGTCACTGTTCCCAAAACCCCCACACCTATAGCATTCCAAGACTCAGAAGGCACATACATACAAACAACTTTATAAAACAATTTTAAAAAAATTACTCCTTACAAAAAGGATTTTTTTGTGATACATGAACATTTGAAAAAATCAAAACTTTTTTTTAAGAAGAGACTTTGAGAACTGCTTGGAAAATGGTTATAGTTTGAAACTATAAGAATATAATTTTATTTTTACATATAATTTTTTCATTAAATAACAGATTTCTAATAATATAGTTTACATATTCCTGAACGTAGGACAGAATATCATATATTTTCTTCTTACCACTTAACTTTTCTCTTAAGTACCACAAAATTTCGATAAGCTTACACAATATCAACTTCCCTGATTTAAATGCATAGACTAGGATAAAAAGCAGAAATGTTGTTGCTGATTAATTTAGCTATGCAGATACTTGCCATAGTTATTTCAGCATATTTAGTTCCATTTGAGAGGTCTTCACCTTAGTAGAGGCATTTTATCTTATTCATTGTATCATACCCTGCAAAAGATGCATGTTACTACTCAGTAGAGTTTATTCATGCTATTTTCTCAAAAGACTCTTCTCTTATGCCATATTTTCAGGTTTCTAAAATCTTCTTGGATGACAGTTATCTTTTCTCTTTATATCCATACTTTGCCAAGTAATGTTTCAAGGTTATAACTAGTCTCAGGACTGAGCTAGCAAACCAATAAGACTGCAATGAAAAGAGTTATATATACATTATGAGCAACATGGCATTGATGTGAATAGATTTATTTTTATGTAGCTACTTAAATGAAAAATAACTAGTTAATTTGTTTCACATTTTTATATATAAAATTCCATATATTCTATATTTTTTAAATGGTACATTTGCTTGAATTCAATATTTCTTCTAAACAGTGAACTGAAGAAACTGATGCTTATGAATGAAAAATATGTAAATAAGTTTTAGTATTCTTATCTCCCTACCTATTCCATATTATTGATAGTGCCATGCCCAATAGCATAAAGGATAAACTGAGATGTAATTATGAGACTCACGATTCCTCTTTTCTAGTGAATAAAGTAAAACTAATTAAAAATCACAAACTGTAGAGGTCAGTTTATTGTTTACAGTTTTGTTCATTAGTTTATCAATGTTTATTATTTCTTAATTATTTACATTAGGTCAATTGAACATTTAATGTGTTCCTACTCTGATGTAGATATCTTCTAAAAGCTGATAATTATGAATTATCATCTCTCATGATTCTTTTATTTTAGTGAGGGAAGCCAACACAAAATAATAGAGAGATATCTGATGTGTTAGGTGATAACAACAGTAGTTAAAGAAAAAAACACCTATGATCCTGGCTGGCCTGACTCATCTGGTTGAGTGTTGTCTTACAAACCAAAATGTCATGGAATTTTACTCCTGGGTCATGGGTTATGCCTGGGTTACGTGTTCAGTCCCCAGCTGGGGTTGTGCAGGAGACAGTCATCAATGTTTTTCTCTCACATCGATCTTTCTCTCCCTCCTTTTTCCTTCCCTCTCTCTAGAATCAATAAAAGAAAAATAATAATAATAAATAAGCACCTATGAGACCTGAGTATACTTCAGGGAGAAAATACATAGCAGTTTGACGTGGACACCAGCCCACAGTGTCCGAGGTGTTATGGATGAGACGACATAAATTCACAATGACTATCAAGTCCTGTGGAGGAAAAGGGACAATGCAACTTCTCTCTCAAGGAGAGAGCACCCCGACCCTTGCCTCAAGAAGCTTTCATTGGATCAATTTGCATAGAAATGCAGGGTGCATATGTAAAGCTCATTAATCATTATCAGGCAGTAACGATGCAACATTAGATAACATACAAAGAACTCTGAGGGCCTATTTTGAGTCAGGATCAGATAGTTAAATGACCATAAAACTTTGGGAAACAAACTCACTTCCTGCTTGGACCCTTATCATTTAATTGAGAGTATTCTAAACAAAGCAGGTTTCACAGGAGTTTACATATTCTTTCTTAGGCATGATCACCCTAGGGAACCCACCCTTTCCAGCACAGGGCTGCACCCACCACCATCATTTTTTCAGGTTTAAGTCAGGCGGGGGAAGGCAGCCAAGAGATTAGGAGACTTCTCGCAGACAGAATGAGGACTCAGGCTGTGTCAAAGCCAAGGGATAAGGATGCATCACCCCTTTTCTGTAGCCCCCAAGTCCTTCCCTGAGAGTCCCCCATGATCCTGCCTGCTCCGGTTGTCCCTCCCTTGATAAATCTTGCCCGTCATTGGCTAACAGATCAAGCACTGGGGGCCGGGCAGGGTGAAGTAAAAGAGGCAGAGTTGGTGCCCCTGTGAGGGAGATAAGTTTTGTCTCCTCAGTGGCTTATTGTCCGAAGGTCCCTCACTCAGCCTTAGCCATGGGGGGTGGTTACAGCTCCTGAAACCAGGCAGGGCAGTTCCCAACAGCAGTTATATATGAAAAAAAAATTCTAGGAAAAGGGAGAAACTACTTAAATGTTTCTGTATTAGGTTCCAGAGGCTGGTGTAACATATTCACACAAACTGAATGACTTAAAACAAACTAAATTTATTGTCTTATAGTTTTAAAGACTGGATATCAGAGATCAAGTTGTCAGGGCCACACTTTCTCTGAAGGCACTAATTGAAAATTTTTTGCCCCTCCCAGAACCTGAACACATTAGGCATTCCTTATTCTATGAGAGCGTAACTCTAATCTCTTGCTTCACCTTCACATTGCCTTCTCTGTTTGTTTTGTCCCTTGTGTGTCTCTTCCACCGAACTTTCAGTGGCTTTAGGCACCAGCCAGACAATGTAGGATGATCTCTCCTTGAGATCTTTAATTTCATTTCCTCTGGAAAGACTATTTTTATAAATAATGTCACTATCTTTTGTGAGGGTCACTATTTAGCTCACTACAGATTTCAAGGCAATGGCATGCAAGATATTAAACAAAGAATGTCATTACACTAGATTACTGTGAAAAACAAGTAAATCATTACCGGGGTTGTGTTTTGGATTGAATAAGCAACTTCATCTGCTAATATGATCATTGCAGATGATCAAGTTGAGTTCATTGGGGTCAGTCTAATTCAGTATGACTGGTGTCCTTATAAAAGGTGGAAATCTGGATATAGAAGGACATTCACAGAGGGGAAAATGATATAAAAATGTCTATGTACTGAGTGAAACAGAAATTTAACTGATACAACTGGTAACAAGGAATGCTAAAGACTTCTAGCTACCACCAGAAGCTAGAAAGTGGGAAAAAAGGATTCTTCTACCCAGAGTCTCAAAGGAAACATGGTAACTGTAGCCACCTTGATTTTATCTTCTAAACTCCAGAACTGTGAGACAGTAAATTTCTATTGATGGAGACCCCCACTCTGTGGTATTTTGTCACATTAGCCCTAGCAAACTAATACAGGCTTATATTACTTAAGGTAGTAGGGGCAGATAGGGCTTTGGCGACTATGTGTGACTTAAGGGACTAAATAACAATTTAAATCATTTAAATATATATATATATATTTGCAAAACTTTATTATATAACAAGAAGTCTAGGTATAGGCACATAGGAACTTCATTTCTTTAATATTACTTTCTTCTTTAATCCAAGATAGCTTGGCACCATGACACAATGCACACCAACTCCCTTTATCATTATGCCCTTAGGACATCAGGTTCTGGTAAACATCAAACTGTCTTAAGAAAAAGCCTCCAATCTATTGATCAAGGAGACAGAGTTTCCAAACCCAAGTAAACATCTTGACCTCAGCTGTGTTTCATCTCCAAGCAATAAAAGTTGAACAGCCCTACCTATCACACTCTCACAAAATTAAATAAAACAATGTCATGGCTGACATTGGGATATGATATAATGATGAGCTACTCTCTACCTTGCCCTCAACCAATTAGTAGAATCCATAAGCAATGATTTTTTTCCCCTATGTAATCTA
Source organism: Trachops cirrhosus (assembly GCA_028533065.1). Taxonomy (NCBI): domain Eukaryota; kingdom Metazoa; phylum Chordata; class Mammalia; order Chiroptera; family Phyllostomidae; genus Trachops; species Trachops cirrhosus. The sequence goes on from CM052539.1 coordinate 128,345,449, forward strand.
TCCCCTATAGACCATTGAAGAGCCAAGTCTTAGAGCACTGCCTCACCTAGGTCTCCAGGATTGGCTCTATTTCCTTTTTAAATACACATTTACTTTCTATGATGCAAACTCCTATTTGCATTTTCTTGGGCTTTGATGGATGCAGGCACATGAACCCATTTAGTTCAGTAATGCAGGGTTGTTATGATGGGTCCAGTTTTTCTCTAAATATTCACAGTCATTCTGGCTATTCACAGTCATTCTACCTTCTACACCATCCACAGAGCATTATCTCTATCTGTGTAAGATAGCTGCAAAGTTTAAGCGACACACTCACATTCCAGAACACTCAAATTAAGTATAACAAAACTCAAAATAAGAGTGCCATCTGAAGCTGCCGTCAGTGCAGAAACATTCCTAAAGCTACTGGAAAAACTTCTGTTTACATCTTCAGCCACTATCTTAACTCTGTTAGGCAGAGAAATAGAATTTGGGGGATAATCGGACTACCAATTATGTGGGGACCCAGAATGACTCCCCCCAAGATGTGCCTCTGGGGTTTGGAGATTTTTTTGAGGTAAAAGCAATTTTAGCTTTAGGCTCCAGAGAAACTCTTGCCCCTCCCTTTAACCACCTAGAAAAACTGAATTAGGAACCTATAATAAGACATTATCAGCCATAGCCTTTTCAATTTATGTGTATGGCAGGGCAAACTTCTGTTTACTAAACATATGCTCTTATCATCCTTCAATAATTTTGAAGCCCCCAAAGTGCAAATTAATCCCTAGCTCAGAATGATTTATACACCTCAATCCCCCTTTTCTAACTCTGAACCTGTCCTACATGTGGGGTCTCTGACTCTCATGTATGCAAGGTTCCCATTCTTCCTACTTATTAAATTTGGTTATTTTCTCTTACAAATCTATCTCATGTCTATTTGATTATTAAACCAGCCAGAAAAACCTTGAGGTGAAAAGAAAGTTTGTTCTTCACCCAAATTTCAAATAAAATCAGAATTTTATTATTGAAGAAAGAGTAGAATAGGCAGATATCCTCTGCAATACTATGATAAGGATTTGAAATTTTATGTTGATAAACATTAGAAATTATTTTAGATGATTTTGAACAGAGGATGCCAAAATCTAACCTATATTTTTTAAGGTTATCTGTGTCTACATTGTTGGATATGAGTCATAAAAGAACAAGGAAAAGAACAGAGACCAGTTAGGGCACATAGGCAAGAGGTGAGGGTGGCTTAGACTAAGATGCCAGCAGTACACGTGTGCAAAAGTGGTGATTTGGGATATTTTTCTAACTTAAAGTAGGTAAGATTTTGTCAATGTTTGAGTTTGGGGGGTTTTCTAAAAGAGGAGTTAAGGATGACCTCGAAATTTCTCCTGAGACTGAAAGACTGAATTTCCCACTTACTGAGATAAGAAATACTGTGGGAGAAAAAAGTTTAATGGTGGAAGTCAATAGTTCTGTTTTTAATGTTAAGTTTGAAATGTCCATTATACTTGACAACATAAATATTCATAAAGAATGAAGAGTTTATGCATCTGAAATTCAGAAGTATGTCAGGGTTGCAGATCTATATTTAGGAATCATTACATAATCATTTTGTTATTTGTTATTTGCCAAAAAACATCAGTGCAATAAAAGAAATGTGAATTTCTAAAACAAATAAATATAAAAATTTAAGTTACCATTATTGTCATTAGTATCTTAGTGAAAATTTTCTAGGCATTCTCTATACACTGAAATATGCATATAAGATAAATTATTAAGTGGGATACATAAATTTTTTTAAATTATGTAACTTACTGTTGTCATAAAATAACAATTCTTAAGGGATGCATTATTCAGTATAAAGTGCTAAATTATCTTTAAAAGCTATATTGGAAAAACATTATTATATGAAAACTCTGTATTTTTAAAATGTGTTTAAATCTGTACTGTAAAAACCAGATTATATTATGTAATTGAAGACATTCATTAATTTGAAAATAAGATTATCATGCTTTCCTTTTACTCTCATTTTCATGACTACTGCTCTCTACTATTTTTCATTATGAATTGTTTTTGGGAATAGGTTTTCTATGTTTAATTAGTTATGTTTCTCTTTCTGGTGTTTTCATATGTAATCCCGTACATGAAAGATTTTCAAGCATTTAAAATTTTCAAGAGTTATTTTAGGAACTAAAAAAATCTCTTCTGCCATTTTGGATTTTCTTCTTAGCAGGGGGATTAAAGGTCAGGATTTCTTTGCAGCTCAAGGCATTGATCCTCAGTAGGAGCAAATGCACAGAGCCATCACAAAACTTGAAAAGATTATTGTCTATGTTCAGATATACCTTTTTATGTAAAAACAAGGATTTTTATGTAAAAAACAGAAAGCTGCAGCGATTTATTTATTTTTATGGAAATAAACCTAATCAGTAGCCATAGCTAGAAAGTTCTATAGAGACTATGATTAAGGAAAATCCTTCATAAACATTTCTTTTTAAATTAATTTCTCATAAAATAAAAGCTTATAATAGCAATCAGTCAAGAAAGTAAATACATATCAATGTAGTATTATATATTGTGCCACTATAAAAAACATTCAATTATTTTATATCTAAATAGTTTTGGGTCATTCTATTTTAATGACATTTATAATTTGATGAAGTGGTTTTCAAAAATGTTGTACAAAATTTATCCTCAGAAATTCTATATAAGTTAGCTTTGGTTTTAAATAAACATGTGTTTTCATCTTGTACATAAGAACATACTTTTCTATTGTTGAAATAATGCCAGCATCACCTCAAAATAATAATTTTAAGATAGGTGTCTTAGGATAATGATTTAAGAAGCTGTTTGGTGTCACACAACAAAATTGTAAAATAAGTCAAATAAACTATAAATTAGTATTTTCTGCAACTATATGCATGTGAATAAATCATTTAGCCCCTTTGTTTCTCCATTTTCTAAATAAAAACAGTCATGATAATTAGAGATCTTAGAAGGAATTCTACAGGAATCCTCAAAATGTAATTACAGTGACTTTTCAGGTGCATTGCAGTGATATTTAGCAGAGATGTTGATGATTTTGTATGGTGAATCTAATATTAATTTTGGATGATCATAACTGTCATATGAGTCATTTGAAAATTTTATTAAAACCTTTATTATTTAAATATAAAAACAATACTACCATGAAATATTTAGATGCTATTTATTATTATCATTGTTATTGTCATTATGATTAAATCTATATTGCCTGTGTGGAAGGAACTCTTTATGAGCATAAAGAATAATAAAAACAACAGCGTCAAAGAATGATGAAAAAGTGAGTAGGCAATTGACTGGATACTAATAGAAACTAGAAACATGGCACAAATATTTCATTTCATTTTTTCATTTAAATATTTTAATGTTTATGCTATTCCAGTTGTCCCAACTTTTTCCTCTTTGCTACCCTCCACCCAACCCACCCCCCACTCCTACAATCAATCCCCACACTGCTGTCCATGTCCATGGCTCATTCATATATGTTCTCCAAGTAATCCCTTCACCATCTTTCACCCAATTTCCACCTCCACCTGCCCTCTTATAGTTGTCAGTCTGTTCCATGTTTCTATCCTTTGGTTCTGTTTTGCTCATTAGTTTATTCTGTTCATGAGATTCCACTTATAAGTGAGATCATATGGTATCTGTCCTTCATCAGCTGGCTTGTTTCACTTAGCATAATAGTTTCTAAATTTATCCATGCTGTCACAAAAGTTAAGAAGTTCTTCGTTTTTACTGTTGTATAGTATTTCATTGTGTAAATGTATCACTGTTTTGGGGGGTTATTTTAGCTACTTATCTACTGATGGGCACCTAAGTTATATCCAGATCTTGGCTATTCTAAACAGTGTTGCTATGAAAACAGGAATGCACTTATTCTTTTGAATCGGTGATTCAGAATTCTTAGAATATACTCCCAGCAGAGGAATTACTGGGTCAAAAGGCAGATCCATTTTTAAGTTTTTGAGGAAATGTCACACCGTTTTCTACAGTGGCTGAACCACTGTGCATTCCTGCCTACAGTGAACTAGAGATCCTTTTTCTCCCCATCTTTGCCAGCACTTGTTGTTTACTAATTTATTAATGATGGCCATTTTGGCAGGTGTGAGATCATACCTCACTGTGGTTTTAATTTGCATCTTTCAGATGATGAGTTATTTTGAACATTTTTTTCATATGTCCATTGGCTATCTGTATGTCCTCCTTAGACAAGTGTCTATTCAGGTCTTTTGTTCATTTTTTTTCTGGATTCTTTGTCTTCCAGGTATTGAGTCATATAAATTGTTTATATATTTTGAGATTAAATCCTTGTCCAATGTATTGTTGACAAATATATTTTCCCATCATTTTGATGAGAGTTTTTTAGTTGTGCAGAAGCTATTTTAAATCACTGTAGATCTGAAATTACATTTACAGATAACTTTAGGCTGATTAAATAAATAGTTTCTTTTTGCATATAAATACATATGATTATAGTTATTAGCTATTTTTCTTTTCTGTGTGAAGTTTAGTGACAAATTTAGAACATGGTAGCTTTAAATCTGTGAAAAAAATAAGACAAAATTCAGAATGAGAAAAGAATAAAAGGTCATACCAAAAAAAAAAAAAAAGAAAAAAGAAAACCCTGATCATTTTAGAATTAGCAAGGCTGAATCCAATGATAATTTTAAGGATCATTTATCGGAACAAAAAAAATTAATGATTTTCTGCCCAACAGATCACTTTACAATAAACATGCCTTAAAATGTAAATGTATATAACTTAATTACATATGTAGATCTTGGTTTGCTCATCTAGTTTCTTTAAAATGTTTAGAGAGTTGCTATTTTTCTACATAGCCTAATGTTTAGATCTATGAAATGTCCCTTTATATTTTTCTTAGCCACATTCCATATCATGCACATATTCAATGTGTCCAAAGGAACTTTATGTTTAAATCTAGCATCAACTTGCAGAAAACCAGCATATGAATTTTTCCTGTTAAGAATGTACCATTTGGTCCACAATTTAATACCACTTCTTCCATGGAACGGCTTTGCTCTACAAAGGTAGAGATACTTCACAGGCCAAGAAAAAACCTAATTTCTAAGAAACTAAAATTTTGTAACTTTAACATATGAAAATTCTTGGTAAATACTGAATTGTTCTTCAAATTTTTATGTATTTCATAAATACAACTACCAAATTTCTACAGAATACACAGTTTAAATAGACTCAACATGTCACTGGATAATGTGGGACAAGAACTGTAATATATTATATTTTGGGGGGAGCATTGTGTACCTTCCAAATGTATATGTTCAATCCTAATCTCCAGTATCTCAGAATGTGACTAGTTAGACATAGGGTCATTAAAGATATAATTAAGGTAAAATGAGTGGACCCAATGGTAACATGGGTAAACCCTAATCCAATAGGACTGATGTCCTTGTAAGAAAAGTGAATTTGGACACAGACTTGCACACACATGGAAGAAATACAATGTAAAAGCAAAGAGAGTTTCTCTTTTGTACTGTGTAGCATTCCATTGTATAAATATACCACAGCTTTTTTATCCACTTATCTACTGATGGACATGGGCTTTTTCCAGATCTTGGTTTTTCCAAATAGTGTTGCTGTTATGGTGTTTCAGGATCCTTGGGATATAGTCTCCTAAGTGTAATTGTGCAGTCAAAAGGGATTTCCATTTTTAATTTTTAAAGGATACTCCATATTGTTTTCCACAGCGGCTGTACCAGTTGGCATTCCCACCAACAGTGCACTAGGGTTCCTTTTTCTCCACATCTTTACCACTGCTTGTTTGTTGATTTTTTGATGGTAGCTACTCTGATAGGTGTGGGATGATATCTCATTGAGATTTTAATTTACATTTCTCTGATGATTAGAGATGTTGAACATTTTTTCATATGTTTATGGGCCTTTTGTATGTCCTCTTTGGATAAATGTCTATTCATGTCTTTTGTCCATTTTTTAATTAGGTTGTTTGTTTTCCTGGCATTGAGTTATATTATTTTGTATATTTTGGAGATTAAACCTTTGTCAGATGTCTCATTTGCAAAAATCTTCTTCCATACATTGCGTTCCCTATTCATCTTGTTGATGGTTTCTTTAGCTGTACAGAAGCTTTTTAATTTGATGTAGTGCCATTTGTTTATTTTCTGCTTTGTTTCCAGTGCCTTAGGAGATATATCAACAAAACTATTTTTAAGTTGAATGTCTGAGATTTTACTGTTTTCTTCTAGGCAGCAGTAAAAAATTACATTTTGTAACATTTTACATTTTATAACACCATGGATGGACCCTAGAAAAAATTATGCTAAGTAAATTACTCCAGTCAGTGAAAGAAAAATACCACATGATTTCACTTATATGTGAAATGAACACAATAAACTAATGAACTAAACAGTAACAGAATCTTAGATACATAAAACAGACTGACAGCTGCCAGGAAAGGAGTGAGGTTGGATGGGATGAGATATGTTGAAAGGATTAACCAAAGAGCACTTATGCACAACCCATGGGCACAGATAATAATATAGAGATTGGTTTAGGAAGGGGAAGGAGTGGGGCTGGGTGGAGGTGGGGAAAGGGAGAAAAAGTGGGAAGCACTGTAACAACATAAACCATATAAATAAAAAAAAGACAAAAGGAGAAGATGACCATCAATAAGTCAAGGAGAGAGGCCTCAGAATGAAATCATTTCTGATGACACCTTGATCTTGGACCTTCAGCTGCCAGAACTGTGAGAAAATAAATTTATGTTGTTTAAGTCATCCAGTCTGTGGTATTTGTTATGATAACCTTAGCAAACTAATACATACATCCAATTATCATAAGTGAGAGAAGGTCACTAAAAACTTTATCATACAAAGGTTAGTATGGAAAACAAAAGAATTAGTAGTAGTGTCCTTGAAAAATGATAAGGACAAAGGGTGTTGTGATTTTCCAACAGTGTTTTAAGCTTTGACAAGCACTATAGTAAAAGAAAACAGAAATAAAACAAAACAATACACATCTTTACCTTCCCCAAAGATTAATGTTGCTATATAAGATATTCATATTTACCATATATTTTTAAAAGAATTTAATAATCTTTTAAATTCACCATTTTTTGATTCAGGCAAAATCCTGTTATGCTGAGCCCTTCTTTTACCTGAGGTTGATTTTCCTTAAAGTTTATATGGTGAATGGCTATATTTACAGATTTTGAAAAAATAGATACATGTACAGAAAGAATGAATGTGAAAACCAAAAAGATAGAATTTACATCTTGGGATACAGTAATTAGCTACATTTTATTAAGGTAATCATTCCATGGTTTAATTCTGTCTCTTTGCTTTCAAACAGAAAATGAAATGTGTTTATTTCCTTTCAGTTCTCTACTCCTTTACCTATGGTCTATAACAGGGTCAGGATGGGACCAGACAGATGTTTTGCTCCATCCAGTATCTGATTTTGTAGTGAAAATTTAGTAGCTTTGGCCCATAAATTCTCTATTGTTGTAGTAAAAAATATGCTATAAATAATACATGAAGAAATGTAAGTAATTATATTTCATGGAACTATAGATATAAAAATGTGATGGGGGCCAGATTCATTCCATAAGCTGATTCCTGCTCAAGGAGATTTACATATCACAATTCACAATCTTCTCAGGTCTGGACAAACATACATATACCTTATATATATTAATGCACACATATAATATATACACAATATATTATACATGATGTTATATTATATAATATATTATATAATTATAAATTATATAATAAATATTCATAATATTTTATATAATCAGATATTATATGTGAGAATATAACATAACATATGCTATGTGTTATGCATACATTACATAGCATGTAATCATATTGTGCATAATATAATACAGTCACATTGTATAACATGCATATTAATTATATTATATTAATTATATTACATATGCACACATAATATATAATATACATGCATACATATATCTATTATGTATTGCATATTATATATTATAAGTGGATTATATATGTAAGTTATATATTATAATATATGTCATATACATTATGTATGTTCAGAAAGTATCCAGCCATGAAAAATAGAGACATTTACTGAAGAAGATACAAGACACAAGAAATATTGTATATAGGACAATGACACCTCTGTCCTCTCAAAATAGGCATCTTGGGCTTCACACAGTTCTCCCAATCACCATCCGCTGCCTCATTGTATTTTCCTGAATCTCACCAATGGTTTGAAATCTCTTCCTTTCCAAAGTTGATTTTAGTTTTGGGGAAAGTCAGAAGTTACAGGAGTCAAATCTAGGCTGTAGTGGGGCTGAGTCACCTGGGTGATTTGATGTTTCTGCAGAAAACTATGCACCAGAGGTGATGCAGGAGCAGGTGCGTTGTCCTGATGAAACTGTCAATTACCAGTTGTCCATAGCTGCAGCCTTTTCAATCATCTGAATAGTTTCCATGGAGGAATGTTCAAGCTTGACCCAAAATGTAATACAGACTTGTTGCTGTACTCACTCAGTCATTTTGAATGTGATGGCCACACAGTACACATGCTCATTCCACAGCATCTACTGCCCCCACTGACTAGTACAGTGAAGTTGTCATTGTTCAGTGCATCTGCTTCCAATCCACTTTCTTTGACTGCCTGGTTAAATTGATCTCACACTAGCTGCTCTTGATGTACTTTTCCCAGGCAGATTTTGCTGTATATACACACATTAAAAGTAAATAAAACCCATGATGTATGTCTCATTGACAATATAAATATGCATAATAGAAAATGATGCATAGATATATATTTAAGCAAATTGTAAGACAATGACTACAAAATAGCAATAAATATAAGTAGTCACAAGTACTACCTCGTTACAACTAGTCACATTATTGTAAGTTAAAATAAAAAGATAATGCTTTACCACATCAGTTTAGTAAAAACTAAGAATGCAACTAGTGCTACTTCCTTGGCATTACAGGGAAAACAAAATTCTCATGCACTGCCTTTTAAAGAGCAAATTATAATAACCTTTTGAAAAGCAATGTGGTAATTTCTTATTAAACTTACATGTAACATCAATTCCAAAAAGAAACTGATAATTAATAGCCCTGTAACTTTCAAGTGAATTGAAGTCATAAATACCTTCCATTAAAGAAAATATCATATTTCAGTGTGTTATGTTTATGGGGGTATTGGTTTCTAATTTCATTTCTAGTGATATTGATCTGAGTTTTGTATTCAAATATTGCTACCCCCTTAAAATCTTTTGGGAAGAATTTCTTCCTCTTTTATTTTATGGAAAAGGTTTTATAGTATAGTTATTATATTTTTTAAAGATTTTATTTATTCATTTTTAGAGAGAGAGAAAGGGAAGGAGAAAGAGAAGCAGAGAAACATCAGTGGGTTGCCTCCCTTAGGTGCCCCTACTGGGAACCAAACCTGCAACCCAGCCACGTGTTCTGACTGAAAATCAGACCAGCACCCTTTCAGTTTGTGGAAAGACGCCCAACCGAGTCACACCATTCAGGGCAGTATAGGTGTTGTATTTTGACTGTTGATATGAATAAACAGTAAAAACTATCATGTTAAAATATTAATTTATAATTTTGTTCATTGTTATGTTCACTGTTCACTGGTCATGTTTCTATGGTCAAGCGGTGTTGAAATTACTGGGCAAAGTTGCACACCAGGAAAGGGTCAGAGCATCTTAAGTGGGCATTAAGACTCAAATGAGATAAAGTAAATTAAAAAGTGAAACTCCCTGGAAATAGTCATGGACATTTAAAGAAAAAAATGAGAATGCCAACCATACTGAAACCACTCATAAAGAAAACAAATTTTTGGCTTAAAACATTTTACTCTAAATGAATTTGTCAGCCATCAATGAAAGAATGCCACTAATATACCACCTTCTGCAATGTATACCCATGGTATACAAATCAAATAAAATTTCCATCATATGAAACATTCTGTCAGCCTTCCACATTGATTCAGTGCCTTTTCTCACAAGTGTTAGAATCTCTAAATCATTAAGATTATGCTCATCTTCACTTCCAGACTCCCCTTTGGCTCTGATTCTGCCTCAGGTCTTTCCGGTGCTGCTGTGTTTGTAAAATCAGCAGTAGGGCCTACAATACCTACAGTAGGAACAACCACAGTCTTTTCCTTCCTGTGTTTTTTGTGCCATGGGTCAGGAGATCCTGAGACCTTTCTGAAGAATGAAGACCTCCTTATACAGTAAAGGTCTAATGACACTGCCTTGTTCTGTCTGTTTGATTCCCAGAGTCCTGGCCCTAGGACTTGGAGATGCAGATTGCTTTCATTGTGGTTTGCTGTTCCAGCTACTCCTCTTAGAATGGGACTGAGGGGTATGTAAGATTGTCTGAGAGCTCCACAGGTGATGAGGGCAAATGCCCTTTGTTTGGTTGTGCGCCTGGGGCTTCTTGGGTAAATAAGATCAGGGAAGAAAACCCTTTTTTACCATTGATGACAATGAAGGCAAATGTCTTTTGGTGACTGGAAAGTCTGTTTCAGAGGTGAAGAGTGGGGGCCCTGTATTTCTGTGGTGCATATAATGACACCTTCCTTTAGAAGGCAGGCTGAGGGTCTTTGGAGATGAAGAAAGAAAGTATGTCCTCTGCCTTGTTAGGGACGGTGGAAGTGGGCATGGGAAAAGAGAAGCAGGAAGAGGGAGAGCAGTAAAGTGAGGTCACCTTCAGAAGAGGAGCAGGGTGGCTGCTTCATCGTCTCTCGAGAGGAAAGTCTTTTTCTGGCATTTTCATAAAGAGGTAACTCAGGAAGGGGACTGTGTTCACAGCCCGCCTACCTCAATATGATTGCCATGGGATCTCTTGAATCCGAATTATTTGGGGAGAGGAGGAGCCAGAGTCAAATAAGACTGATGGTTTTAATAGCTATGTTGGCATCTTTGCTGTACTGAACCTGCTAGTTGCATTTTGCCACTCTATTTTTTCCAGTTTATATAACTCTACCTTTCTAGGTTTGGGTGCTGGTGAAAACAGCTCTCTTTTCTTAGTGCCTTTAAGTTTTGTCATTTTACCTGAAATTCACTCAGGAGAGACTGAAACACATGTTTTTCCTGTACAGTTAGACTACACTGTACAGTGTTGAGGAATTGTAAGTTTTTGGTGGGGGCATCACTGGAGGTGACTGGCAGTGCCTTTGTCTTGGACGACTTGCTGAAGGAGGTAACCTGCTAGTGTTTCCTGAATAGCTGGATGTTCTCTTGTGATGCTCCCTTGGGGGTTACCTGGAAGGAGAGGAGGAGACAATGAGCTACCTCCAGACAGGATGCTAATGAGCACCTTTTT
>CM052539.1:128357314-128520806 GCA_028533065.1 Trachops cirrhosus
ATTTGCCATAATTTAGTGAGGCAGGACTTGGACTTGGTAACCATTTAAAGTGTGCTAAATTGTCACCTTAATGAAACATGACTTTCCTCTGAGGAAGATACACAGAAAGAGTTAAGGACTCTTAACTCTTTAAGACTGTAGTCACTAGTACTACAAATAGAGACTGATAAGCCTAACTAAAATTCAAGTGTCAGTCCAACCTGTGAAATTCCTGGGAGTTCTATACTCAAAGGCTTCCTGTACAATTGCTTTTCACAACCTATTAAATAGACATTCACTACCTTGTTATAAGATATTGGTGAAAACTGCCTTAACCATAAAAGAGCATTGGATAATTCAGGAACCAGAAGTACTGAATGTGGTGATATAAGAGGTGTTCAAATAGAGAAGAGGAGACAAACAAAGATTATTCATAAGATGGAAGTAGCCTACTGCTGGGCATACTAAGCAGGGAGAGTTCAAAGGATCCATCACTGTTTAAGTGCAGGTTAAGTCACTGCCCATAGGACTGACTATATGACACAGCAAGGACTTTTCCTCTCCCATTGCCAAATAAACTGAACAATATGATTTATCTCAACTGAGGTAAAACAGACTTTCTGGTTCCCAACTGAGGATTTTATTGTTGGTTGGAAATCATCTGCAACATACCCTGTGGATGGTAAAATCTTGTGACAGAAGGTCAGAGCTGGGAGTTGTTTATTTCGCAGAACAGAAGTTAGGTTTGGGTGCTTAGGGCATTATTTGAATACTTATAGACTGTTGGGCAGTAGCTAGTCATCTTGTAATAAAGACAGGAAAATGGAATCCTAGATGACTAGACAATAAAAATATCATTCTATGGGGTTCTCAGTAGTGGGACTTTCTGTGAGAATTTACAAAAAGAATTAAAGTGGTTTGTGTAGACAACTGTGTCTGAGCACACACACATAAGTACACAACAGACAATCAAAACCAAAAATTAGTCGCAAGCTCAGAAAGGGAGTTGATGCTAAGGCAAGATGCCTTGTCCAGACCTCCAAGTCTTTCTCTATAGGTTTATGAAACATACAAGATGCAGGTACTCACAGCATACAATGACAGGCAGAGAAAACATAAATTACCCTGATGCCCTATGAAACTGATATAAGAAAAAGGAACTCCACCCTTTAACTGGGAAGAACTCACTTGAAAATGATTTGGGGGAAAATTCCCAACTAGCCCTACCATATCTAGCAAGTAGATTGTATCAGATTTATACTAGTAGCCCCAGGGTACTACAAATTATGGTTGGGATTAACACTCATTCTACTCTGTGTTAATGTTAAAATACAAATTAATTTAACATTTGAGAGAGAAAATTCTCTATCATTTTAGACTACATAAATCTATTTCTTCTAATCATATAACATACTTCACTGTTACTAATGTACCAAAAAAAAAGGGGGCAAGAAAATAGTACAAGGACATATTATATTGTGGCCACACCTTCAGAACTCTGATCTCATTTAAATTTAAAATGAATAATTGAAGCACTTGCTGCTTAAAATATGTGGTGAGAATGCTTAACAGTATAGATTAATTATTTAAATGATCATGTCCTTGTGTTGCATATGAAAGGAAGTGAACTAGGAACTTGACTGGAAAGGTTTCAAAGATCAAACATAAGAATGATAATGGAGGGGATAAAATTACAGAACTTTTTATCTTCTTTCCCACTGCAAAAAATTATTTCTTTGATTTTGTCTGAACAAAACACACTGACTATGCTATTATATTTGACAAACCTTACTCCTAAATGTACTGTACAATGTTTCATCACTTCACCCAATAGAGAAAAATTGGGGTTAACTGTGACTGCAGTTCTATCACTATAAACTGACAGTCATGTGTTTTTTTTTCATCAGTCAACTCCATTGGCATCCACCTCCAGTGGGCCAGATAAAAGGTGTTAGTTTTCTGCATTATCTCATCTACATACAGGTAAGGAGCACAGCTGAGCCAGGGAGAAAGCCTGAGCAAGAGGAGAGGGTTGGGTCAAAGATATGATGCGTGAAAAAAGAGGAGACCCTGCATACAAGAGGAATACGTATAGTGTGTCAGAATTCTAGGAATAAAATCAATGATGTCACTTTTCCAAGAGGATCTCAGATCTAGAGAATAACCTTGTCCACTATTTCTTTCAGATTTGGTACTAACAGCTTATGGTGAGAAGAAAACCTTGTGGCGATTTGTAATTTCCACAGAAGGAAAATTAAGTTTCTACTGATTTATGAAGTCTGCCTAAATATCACACTTGGGTAATGTGGGGGAATAAATGATGCTTTGTATCCAGATGACTCAACTTCCTGGTAGCCAAGAACAGTTAACCATCAGGTTGTGCTTTATAATAGGCTACATACCATTCTGATTAATTTTCAGATAAGCTGAGAGAGACACTACCAATGAAAAATATAGGGCAAAGAAATCTGACCAGTAGAGTTTCTGTACTCTTTGGGGTCAGCACCCACAATGATACCTTGCCATGACAGGTATGTGGCAGGTACATGATTGTATGAATAATGCCAAAGTTTGGTTTTCTCCTTTGATTATATCAAATATGAATTTAGATAGAAAGTATCTAATAAGAATGGAGATCAAATTAGAATAGCATTGAAATAAGATTTTGGATATTATTTGATTGCTGTGTATTACCAAAATAGCTCTTAGTAAGGTCGGGAAAGGAAGATTGTAGAAAACTTTGTTGGATGAACTTATATTTGATGGCAGAATATAACCTACAGCACGCTCATGGGACACAAAATATTTTTGAGTGAACGAATCCCAGTAATATTTGGTGACAACAACATGTGTGATGGCTTGATAAGCCCTGGGTCTGCTTTGCCAGCACTGTGCTTTGCTATCTTCTGAGAGGATGTGAGGAGCTGGTCTAGGAGTCTTAGCAATCTAAAATGGCATTCCTGGAGGCTCATTATAATTATGTGAAGGATTTTCTGAACCAAATAAAGCTTCTAATAGAAATTCCTTTCTAACAAACTTTAGAGTAATTCGACTTTGAAGGATATAAAGCAATAAATAATTAGACTGATAAAATAATTGATCTAAGGAGATAATGCTGAGTGATAGCTTAAACTCTCACTAAAGGACTAGTCAATATTTTAATCATTGTGAAATCTTATGTGTTTTAATATCAGTGTCCAGGATTTTTAGAAGACCAAATTAGAGGTGCATTTATCATAAACTTAATTATCATAGGTTTGTGGCATAAGTTAGGATGGGGTCCCAGATGACTCCTGATTTGATCATCATTTCTAATGACCTAGAGACAATACATAGACATCAACGTTTCTTCTTTTGTGTTATGACTTGTCAGGACAGGAGAGACAAATGAACAACACTCCCTGTGGGAAATATTCACTGTGGGAGGTAGATGGACTATGTTACAGAATGCATTAGTAATAGTTTGCTTTGTAATGATCTAGAAGGCCTTAATGTTCCCTTCAGCTTTACCAAACTTCAGACAGGTTTCTTTGCTACTGGAGGCTCTTGACCTCCCTTTTCTGAGAGCATTTACTTTAGAAAAGTTGCAGTTACAAATATTTCCCCTGCCTTTAAATGTAAATCTTCTACAACCAAGAAATCTATTATATTTCTCAAAATTTTGGAATCTATTCCTTTGGAATGTAATCATTAGGAAAGTTGGTGCTTCTATCTCATGATTTCTGTTGAGAGCGACTTGATCACCTTGATCAACCTCCCCTCTAATGCTCTCCCATACTTTTTCATCAGCTGACTTCAGAGTTTAAATATCCTCTTGTCCTTTATTTCAGCCAAGTTGAGTTCAATCACTCTCCCCTATTTCATTATTATCTCCCTTATTGCAATTATCTTAAATTAACATTTTCCTTGTTATTTTTAACACGTGTCTGTTATAATTTCATTTCTAAATTAACAATATTACCATAAACTTAGTGTCTTGAAACACACATTTATTATCTCATGGGAAAGAACATGAGGATACTTTGTGTCTGGAGATTTGAGAAAGTTCTTTCTTTTGAGCTACTGAAATGTTTTAGCAGTCATTAGTTGCTAGGGTACTTCGTTTCTTTAACCTGCTGTAACCAACTGCTCATTGTTGCATTATAATGTTTCATTTTATGTCATATGAGGCAGGATAGTAATAAACCTTCTTTGGCAAATGGAATGCTGAAACTGAGGCAGCTGTTTCAAACTGGCCTCATCCAGCACCCAGACTTACCTGCCTCTTTCTTGCTGGCAGGACCACTCCCTTAAGCATTAAGCCCTCAGGACAATGGGATTCCAATCAGCATAAGATTATTTTAGTAACAAAGATTCAGGTCTTATCTTAGTAACAAAGACCAGAGACAGACAGGAGTTTTGGTCAAACTAGAGATCACGTCTAGGCCTTAACTGTGTTTCAGCTCCAGGCCCAGAAGAGCAGGAAAACCAGGTAAAGCAATGCTGTGGCTAATATCTGGACCAGAAGCAGTGACTAATGACCCCTTACCCTAGCACCAACCAATCAGTAGAGACCATAACCCTGAAAGAATACACTTGGAAAGCCAATAAATATTTTGAGATACTACCCTGAAACTGCTCCTAAAATCTACACCTTTAGAAAACAGATAAAAACTGTTTCTTTACAGCAAAGGACCCAGTGTATGCTTTCTCTAGAGCAAGGGTGTCAAACTCATTTTCACCAGGGGAACCATCAGTCGAGAGGTTGTCTTCAAAGGGCTGAATGTAGAGCTCCTTGCCCCTAGTTAAGGAGTAGTTGCATGTATACAGTCCTAAAATTACATCCTTGCCCCTAGTTAAGGAGTATTTACATTTATACAGTCCTAAAATTACATTTGACCCTTTGAAGGCAACCACAAGGCTGATGCGGCCCCCGGTGAAAATAAGTTTGACACCCCTGCTCTAGAGCATGCCTAAGCCTTTCCCTCTTCTTTCCTAAGGCACATATCTTTGCTTTCTTTCTCCAAGGGTCCTTCTTTTGCCTTAGTAACTTATTTCCTGAGTCCACAAAGCCCAGCTGGCTCACTTAATCTGCCTCTGTGACTTTCTTTCTAAAGGTCCAAGGCATCCACATCTAGGCTCAACTCTTCCTCACCTATCCAAAGGGCCAAGGCAGCTCTGCCTAGGTTCACTCCTGTTGCTATGATCTTGCCTCTTCTACTCCCAGCCCTTCCTTTATTTCACTGTCCCCAGCTTTAATAAACAGTTTCAAAATCATCTGGAATTACCCTGGCCAGGGTGACTTAATTGCTTGGAGCATGGTCCCAAAACTGAGAGGTTGCATGTTTACTTCCCATCTGGGGGCATACAATTCCCAGTTTGGGTACATATGGAGGCAGCCAATCAATGTTTCTCTCTCTTATTAATGTTTCTCTCTCCATCTCTCTCTCCCTTCCTCTCGCTCTCCCTGCCCATTCCTCTCTCTAAGAACAATGAAAAAAAAAATGATGTCCTCAGGTAAGGATTAAAAAATCTGGACTCATGTTGTGAAATCTTTCATGCACGTAGTCAAGAACCAAGAGCCCAAATTGCCATTAACACATACACCAAGTATCATCTGTAGTAGTATGTATTTAGTTGTGTTTTGTTTCTGCTTTTGTTTAATAAAATATAAGCTTCATGAATAGCAGGACTTTGCTTTTTTTTTTTTTTAATACTTATGTATCCCCAGGAACTAGAACTATATCAGGAATATCATATATCCTCAATGTATTTTGTTTAAATGAATAACTGATTATTATAAGGCTGTGATATTTGATTGCTGATGTTCTCAAAAAAGATGTAAATAAAATCTGCTAGAAAAAGTATTCGTTTACTTATTTATTTTTAACTGTTACCCTTAGGGTTTTCTTTGTTGAGAAATCTGGAGGAAATTAACCTTGATGTTTGACTTCAAAAATCTCTGGAAAAAATCTGTTTCAGAGCCTGCAAAAGAGGAAGAGCTAAAATATATTTGCATAGAATTGCAAGTTTAATGTTTCCTTAGAGTATTCAATTCTAGATCTTTCAACCATTTTCTCATTCTTGCACTGAAATGCCTGAGTCTTTTTAAGCATTTGGTTTCTAAAGCATTTTACTCAGTCTGAAAATTCTTACTGGATAGAATGCTTTTCTTCATGCTCTTTAAAAATCAATTTTACTTTTTAACTTGAGCTTCATAGTTTTGTTTTCTTCATTGATGATGGTGGACTCTTCCCACTAAAGCCTCCCCAACGCTAAAAACCTTGCAGTTCAAAGCCCAGGATAATAATTCGACAACATTTTCAAGTCTGTCAAAAACCTTGAAACAGAAGGATGCTCAAGTATTGAGTTACTCTTACATTGTGCTTCCTCTCATTACATCTTCATAGATCCAGAGTGTCTTGAAATTTAATTGCACACATTCTTTGTAACAGAAGGATATTCAGATGTGTGAGTATGTGTATGTGTGTGTGTGTGAGTTTGTGTAAAGTTACAGTAAGCCAGATAAACTGTCATATGACAGATTATATTCATAGGTTCTAGGGATTCTGGTGGGATGTGGAACTGCTTAGAGGGACCGTTACTCTGCCTACCAAACAAAGATATGACCCTGAAGAAAATGTGTCAGTGCCTCTGCTTAAATACCATGCACAAACAAAAGAAAATCATGGAGAATTGTCTCCTAACACTCCTTATTGGTAAGAACAAAGTCATAGAAACATGCATTATGAATTTATCAAGTTCAAAATAAGATTAAGGACAGAAAAAGAAAACATTTATATTAATTATAATAATAGTGTTAACTACTATATTCAAGTAAGTCTAGAACATAAATGCTTCTGATTTCATATTTAAAAAATCATTAGTGATTGTTCCAAACCATTTTAGTAGTAGTGTGAGGATCTGTGTCATAATTCATTTGGGGTTGGAGTATTTAGTGAAGAAGAGACATAGGTAAGTGCTTACTATGTTTGGCAAAACATACAAGCAAAGTAAAAGAAACACTGAAAAATTAAAGCTGAGAATAAAATTAGTGATGCACTTTTTTTGAGAAAGAGGGAGTGTGGGGGGGGTGGGGAGTTGAGTAAGAGGTTATTCATACTCATAGGATAAGAAGTCCTCATAAAAGGAAATTCAAGGTGTCAAGCTTAAGGCTTAGCAGAAAGAGGAACTGATAGAATAAGATTACAGAAACCAGAGTAGATTGAATCAGAATCATGACTATACTATAAGGAAGTCAGGAAATAATTGGTGGACATGGACATAAGTTTATGGAGAGGCAGCAGAGACAAAGTAGTGGAGTTCAAGTTCAAATTTTATAGTAGTCTAGAATAGATATAAGAAAGTAGTGCATTGAATAAACACATAAAAAAGACTGACCTTGAGCTTGACTTTAAGATTGAGGGAAATGAGAACATCAGTGAGAAAGAAATAAGTTTGTAAGATTCAGAGTTTGGATTGAGGGTCTTCACGCATAAACTTTTTAATGGTATAAAGGAGATAAGGGATGATAACTTTGAATGAAATTAAAGGTAGTGGAAGTTAGAAAGGAGTATTATGAATATTTGTGACAAATGTGGCTAATTACTGGGGTAGGTGAGTGAAAACACTAGATAACAAAGAAAAGTATTATGAATCAGCGCAAATGTTCATTGAAGAAGGTCATGCATATGAATTTTCAGCACTTGCACATGTCTTTCTTCAATAATGCTCAACACTTGTCCCAAATCTTTGTTTATACAGAATTTTGGACTGTACTTCCTCTCCTGAGGGAATGAAAAATCATACTTAGGACTTAGAGAAATTGTAGAGATCAAGCCTAGCTCACAAATGATATTTGGACACAAAGAATAACCATACGGTGAGCTTAGAAAAGTCTAGCAGGTGGCAAAGAGAATGTGGAGTGTCGGCGAAGAGAATGTCTGGCTCTTTCAGTTGTAGGAGGAAAAACATTTATAATATTAATTATATTCTATGGGGACTTATAACCATGCCAACACTCTAATGATTGAGTCCTTTATAACAACAACAATAACAAAAAGCTAAACCATGCAATTAAATGAATGAGGTATCAGAATTTTGGTATGCCCTTTTATTTAGAAGCAAATATACAGTCATTAAGTGAAAAAAAAAATCCAAGCTCTTATTATGTTAAAAAAAGCCAATATTAATTCATAGTAAAATTACCAAACACAGAGGAAACTAAGCCATAATTAATGAGAGACCACAGAAACAACGAGGAACAGATTTGACTTTCATTTGTGAATATTGCTTTACATATTACTAAAAGGAAAAATCTTATCGAAAATATAACCAAAATACCATACTATATAAAAACTATTTCTTACTATTAATAACATCTTGTCAGTGTTTAAAATTCTCTGAATATTTTATATTTACTTAGATTTGTTGGGTCAACTCAAATTCCAGATAAAGACCACACCATACAGAAGTGAAATTGTTTAATATGTTTCTTACATTTTTTTAAATCTATAAGTACCTGACATGATCTCTCTCATCTTTGTGACCTTGAAATTTGTTGGGAAACTAGCTTGCTTATCCTAACTGAAATTCAGAGTGATTGTATTGTTACTTTAAATTCTATTATGTTCTTCTGATCTTTGTTTTTCCTGGTAATCGAATCTATAGGCTTGAACAGATTTGGAATTAACTTTTATTAATTTTTGTTAATTCATTTTTATTATTTTTGTTATTTGATTTTTTATTTTAGCAAGAGAACTTCATGAGTTATATTATATTCTCTTATTGGATTGCACAGAATATGTGACTGTTGTTGTTTTGCTAGCAAGCTAGACCTTTTATTTCGAAAGGGGCAAAAGGGCAGAATTTAATATTTTTTAAAATGTATTACCTGGGTTATATCTGTGGAGATTATACTCATAAATTTGTTCTTCAACTATTTGCTTATCATGTGATATCATTTATATTAGCAAAGAAAAATTACATTTTTTGTTTTATTTTATAAAAGAAAATCTAATGTGAGGAGTTAATTTACAAGCATAATCCAAAAGTAACCAGAGGATTTTTAAATTGAACTTAATTAATTAATTTTACTTTTAACCATTAGGAAGCAATGGATTTATTTCAATTTATTGAAGATTTTTTGCTTTGTTTGTTTGTTTGCTTGTTTTCTTGGAGATACATCTTTTGACTAAGGGTACATCTTCAAGTTGGGCAGTAAATATTATTATTATGAGTTCAGTAGATTTTGGCAGGTTTTTGCTTATTGTTATGACAAGTTATATCAGGTCTATCTTGTAATTTTGTTGCTGAGACCTAGAATTAGTTGTTTTCTCAAAGAATCCTTGTTTACTTTGCTAGGGGAATACAGGATTCTGTGACCATAATCTCAGCACTATGAGTCACCACTGTTACTGGTTGTCTGATAAGGGCTGCCATAACAAAATACAACAGACTGGTGACTTTGAGAGCAGAGATTTATTTTGTCACAGTTTTGAAGACTGGAAGTACAAGACTAAGTTTCCAGCAGGGTTGGTTTTTCTTTGCAAATTGCCCACGTCTTAATCCTCCCTCACAGAATCATCCTTTTGCAAGTACAACCCTGGTATCTCTTTGTGGGTCCAAATTTCCTCTTTTTGTAGGAATATCAGTCAGATTGTATTAAGGCCCACCCAGCAGACTTTATTTAGCCTTAATAACCTCTTTAAACACCAGAGTTCCAAATATAATCACCTTCTGAGGTTCTGGGGGTTAAGGCTTCAACATATGGGAGAATACAATTCGGACCATAATCCTGCCTATGTATTGTTTTCTAACAGAAATAATGAAGACATATACTATGCTTTAAAAAATAGTTCATCATGAGTTATATTTGTATATATTTTCTTCATTTTTTATTATGTTAATATTTTTACCAGAAATAATTTAAGTACTTTTATAGTTTTATTTTTCTGTGCTTGGATATAATTCACTAGAGACCTGCCACCAAATTTCTAGATTATAAAGTTACTCGAAATAACTTTTCTTTGTAATTTAACCACGAGTACATGCACAAGTTTTTTTTAAACTTGATTTAAATTTTAGAAATTTTATTTTGAATTTCATTTTATTTTCAGGCAAAACATTTGCATGTTTCCCAAGGCAAATCCATAAATGGTCTCTTACCAAACTTTTCATGCAAAGTAGAAACACCTCTTTTAAGGGAAAATTTTTATGAGTCAACATATACTTTTCAAGAGGGATCCCCCAAAACTTAATTATCTTCAGAAGTATGGGCCTTTTATACTGTAGGCTTCCCCTACTAAATGAGTGTTCTAGGAACCCATCTGCCACCGTGTACCAGCTGGCATTGTGAGAACCTGTACTCAGTTTCAGTGAATTTTTTTGAAGACTCATTCAACTCAGTTGCACATTTCATGATGGGTGATTTATGAGTGCACCTGACCTCACCACGCCAACTCTTCAGCAGTTTTTTATCACAAATGACATGACCCCTATGCCCCACCCTCCTTGTTTCCCGGATGTCACCCTGATGACTTTTTTGTTTCCTGGATGAAAAAAAGTCTTCAAAAAGAAAAGTTTTGCCAATGTGAAAGAAGCGAAATAAAAAAATGTCAGAAGCACTAAAAGGCATTAAAAGCAACAAATTCAAACACTGTTTTAAGCAATAGAAAACATGTCTTGACAGATGTATTGCATCAAATGGAGAATACTTTGAAGGTGACTGAAGTTTAAACATGTAATAGTAAGTACACAATTTTATAAATTCTGTTCTTTTTGGCCCTTTTGTATATATTGTATGTACACATATATATGAGATGTACATATATACACACATATATATACTTGCATATATACGTATATAAAAATTTATATGATAGATGATAGGTGATAGATGATGATACATAGATAGATAGATAGATAGATAGATAGATAGATGCTAGATAGATAGATAATCTTCCATATCTTCCATCTATGTGCTGGTAAATGATTAAAACTAACTCTGTGTGGATACGGGAAGGCTATAGTACTTGATGCATTTTTCAGTTTTCCTAGTGTAAATACTACCACCATGACTGATTTCAAAAGTGCTGCTTTATGACTTCTGAATCCAGATCATAAAAAGCAATATGATTTTCCCCTGACTTTCTCTCAGTATATGTACCTAGGGAAACCTGAGCCATAATATAAGGAACTAGCTACTCTGATGCTGCCATGTTAGAGACAGTTTATGAGTGACCAAATAGAGATGGGGAAATATTCCCTCCACCTTTCGTTTTTCTCAGAGCAAGCAACAACCTAGTCTCCACATGACTCTAGCTCCAACCAATATTATTTGACTGAAACTGAATGAGGGACTTCAAGTAAGAACTGCTTAGTGAGGCATAGTCTACTTTTAGACTTGTGAAAGATAGTAATACATTTCTATTATTATTGTTCTATTACTATTTTTAACTGAAAAATAACTTTTTATTTTTCAAAGTATAAATTTTTGGCTAATGATGCTAATTTCTGACTTCCAGCCAAGATAGAAGTACAAGTAGATATACTTTCCCTCCTTGTACAACCAAAAGAAGGACAAAAACAAATTTAAAAGCAAAAAATAACCAGAACTTCCAGAAAATTGAACTGTATGGAAGTCCAACAACCAAGGAATAAAGAAGAAATATTCATCCAGACTGGTAGGAGGGGTGGAGAGAGGCAGCCAAGGCAGAGAGGACACGCAGCAAGGAAGCAGCTGGAGGACTGGACAGAGAAGTCCCACATTTGTGTGCTGTTAAACAAGGAGAAACAAGTGGGGAATGAGACAAACCACACAACCCAGGGTTCCGGTACAGGAAAATAAAGCCTCAAAACTTCTGATCAAAAAAACCTATGGGGGTTGAGGTAGCAGGAGAAACTCCCAGCCTCATGGGAGAGTTCATTGGGGAGACCACGAAGTTTAGAACATACACAAACCCACCCACCTGAGAATCAGCACCAGAAAGGCCCAATTTGCTTGTGGGCAATGGAAGAAGTGACCAAAAGCTGGCTGAGAGCTGGGCAAGTGGCATTGTTCTTTCTCAGACCCACTCTCCCCACATATGGTGCCACAATGCAACAACATTTGTTGCCCCACCCTGGTGAATACTTGAAGCTCTGTCTGTTACTATGTAACAGGGGCACTGAGATAACAGAAAAAATGGTCCAAATGAAAGAAGAGATCAAAGCTCCAGAAAAAACACAACTAAATGATGAAGAGATAGCCAACCTATCAGATGCACAGTTCAAAACACTGGAAATTAAGATGCTCACACAAATGGTTGCGTATGGTCACAAAATAGAGGAAAAAGGGAAGACTGTTAAAAGTGAAAAAAAAGGAAAATGTGCAGGGAACCAACAGTGATGGGAAGGAAACCGGGACTTAAATCAATGGTTTAGACTAAAATGAAGAAATAAACATTCAGCCTGAACAGAATGAATAAACAAGAATTCAATAAATGGGGAGAGGCTTAGGAAACTCTGAGACAACTTTAAATGTTCTAACATCCAAATCCTAGGGATGCTGGAAGGAGAAGAGGAAGAAAAAGAAATTGAAAATTTATTTGAAAACATAATGAAGGAGAGTTTCCCTAATCTGGCAAAGGAAATAGACTTCCTGGAAGTCCAGGAAGCTCAGAGAGTTCCAAAGAAGTTTGACCGAAGGACCCACATACCAAAGCACATCATAATTACATTACCCAAGATTAAAGAGAAGGAGAGAATCTTAAAAGCAGCAAGAGGATGAGAGACAGTTACCTACAAAGGAGTTCCCATAAGACTATTAGCTGATTTCTCAAAAGAAAACTTGCAGACAAGAAGGGGCTGGAACGAAGTATTCAAAGTCATGAAAGGCAAGGACCTACATCCAAGATTCCTCTATCCAGCAAAGCTATCATTTAGAATGGAAGGGCAGATAAAGTGCTTCCCAGATAAGGTCAAGTTAAAGGAGTTCATCATCCCCAAGCCCTTATGTTATGAAATGTTAAAGGGACTTATTCAAGAAAAAGAATATGATCAAAAACATGAACAGTAAAATGACAACAAACTCAAAACTATCAACAACTGAACCTAAAAGAAAAAAATGAAAACAAATTAACCAAACAAATAGAACAGGAACAGAATCACAGAAATGGAGATCACATGGAGGGTTATCGGTGTAGAGGGAGGGCGGGGAGAATGGGGAAAAAGTTACAGGTAATAAGATGCATAAATGGTTGGTAGAAAATAGACAGGGGGAGGTTAAGAACAATATAAGAAATGGAGAAGCCAAAGAACTTATATGTATGACCCATGGACATGAACTAAGAGGGGGAAGTGCTGGTGGGAGGATGGGTGCAGGGAGGAGGGGAATAAAGGGGAGAAAAATGGACAACTTTAATGGAATAATCAATAAAATATATTAAAATTAAAAAACATTTTTTGGCAATGAGAGTTCCTTTATGTTGACTTTTCTGACCTCTTGTTTTAGCCCTGAGATCCACTCCTGGGCTGAAGCCTCAACTTTCCTATTTGTCTCAAGAGGCTGATATAGATCATCTTTATCTAGAATATTGTGTACTAAAGATTCAACTTTTCTGCTGACCTAAAAGAAATTAATATATAGAATAATATATAGAATGATAGAACAGGAAGCACTTATAAAAGCACTCTCATTCAGGGAAGATAACACATGTAGGTCATCATTCCATTATGCTCTATGGTCCTACCCAAAGTGATCAATATAAAAATTAATTCCACTTTTTTTCCTCATCGTGATTAAGGCCAATAGAAGTTTGGAGATACCATTGGTTTATTTTGAATCCTGAAAAATCACTTTCTCAAGTTCATGCCTATGGTCTTTTATATTGCAGACCTCTTACAAACTAATTTTTTTCTTTTTTAATGTTTAATTCTCTGACATTTGTTTTTATATATAATTGTATGATTTTTCTGTGGAACAATTTCTTTGTATTCTTGTCTACATACTTTTTTTGATTAACTAAAATGGATCTCACAGATTTGATGGGAGATTGCCATGTTTAGTCTCGTTGATGAACCATTTATGTTACAATAAATAAATAAATATATTGGTGTCATAATAACTAATTCAATCCACCAATTGTAAATTTTATAATGCTTTTGTTTCATTCTTTCTACAAAGCTGAGTTTATTGATACTTTGTTCATTTAACTATTTCCAAACTTGAATTTCCACTGTGTCGAGAAAAAGGACAATTTAGTTACTCTTCCAAACTTACTAGTTTCTGAATTTCTCAGTTATTTCTGAGAATTTTTATTCCCTCTTACACATTGAGTAATTCTGCACTTACTTATGCTTATGCCTTTAAAAAGGAGAGAGCCAAGAGGCAGAGTAAGTGAAAGCTACACTACCGCCATCCCAGGACCAAGCTGGAATTACAACTACATTATAGAAAAATCACCCTGAATAACCAATTGCACACTAGTTGTAGAGAAGCCTTAAAACCACAGACAGACAGAAGAAATTACTTCACCACAATGAGACAGGTAGGAGGAGCAGAGGAGACACAAGAGAGATGGCTGAGTACCCACTGGCAGTAGCTGAAATTCCACAGGCATATTTCAACTGCCAGAGTGTTCCCTCTGAGAAGTGTGTGATCTAAACCCCAAGTTTGGTTCCCAGCCCACAGCACCAGAGCCAGAAAGAAACCCAGATAATATCCAACTGTGAAAAGTAGCAGGGCTTCTGTCTGCCAGAGAGAATATGCTAGAGATGCAGAGAGACTATTAATAGGTCAAGGCAAAAAAATTGCTTTAAAGCTTACCTTGGGCTTCAGCAGAGAGGGCAGAGTAGACCACATAAGGTTGAGGAGAAGTTGGGGTTGGTGACTCTGGGGAGAAAACTGAAGGAAAAACAGCCAGGATCCCTGTGCTGAGTCATTCCCCATACCGAAAAGGGTCATCTTTCTCAGGCACAGCACTCGTTCATAAGTGGCATGAGCCTGAAGGGAAGCAGTAGCCCCACCTACAGGAATTACTCTGAACCACCCTGTAAATTTAAGATAAACTGCTGATTACAGCCTAATTAGTCTAACAACTCATCAGTTTAACAGCTGACTATTTTAGTACACTAAGGCAGAAGATGCCAAGAAAAAGTCAAAATAGGAAGACAAAGAAACAGATCCCAAGTGAAAGAACAACAGAATTATCCAGAAGAAGAACTATATGAAATAAAGGCAGGCAATTTATCAGACAGAGAGCTTAGAGTAATGATTGTCAGGATACTCAACAGCATAAAAAAAGACATAGAAACCATAAAAAAGGACCAGTCAGAAATAAAGAATGCAATAGATGAAATAAATAATATACTGGAAGTAATAAATAGGAGGTTAGATGAAGCAGAGTATTAGAAAACAAGGTAGAAAAACACATGCAAGCAGAGCAACAAAAAAAAAGAATTTAAAATAAAGGGGGAGACTTTAAGAAATATTTTGGACAACATGAAGCTTAACATCTGCATCGTGGAAATACCAGAAGGAGAAGAGCATGAGCAAGGGATCAAGAACCTAATCTGGTAAAGGAAAAAGAAACACAAGTCCAGGAAGTCCAATGGAGTCCCAAACAAGTGGACCCAAAGAGGCCTACACGGAGACACATCATAGTTAAAATGACAAGACTTAAATACTAGAAGAGAATCCTAAAAGTTTCAAGAGAAAAGAAGGTAATTGCTTACAAAGGAGCACCAGTTAGACTTCCATTTGATTACTCAGCAGAAATATTTCAGTCCAGAAGAGAGTGGCATGAAATATTCAAGGTGATAAAAAGCAAGGATCTACAACCAATGCGACTTTACTTAGCCAGGCTATCATTTAAAATCAAAAGAGAAATAAGGGACTTCTCAGACAACAAAAAGCTAAAGGAGTTTAACACTAAATCAATACTGGGACAAATGTTAAAAGGTTTGCTTTAAGAATAAGAAGAGGAAAAAGAGAAAGGAAAATAAGACTGAAAAGAGTCTAATAATAAAATGGCATTATATACATACCTATCAATATTCACCTTAAATGTAAATGACTTAAATGCTCCAACCAAAAGACAAAGGGTAGCTGAATAGATAAGAAAACAAGACCTATATATATGCTGCCCCCAAGAGTCCTATCTCAGATTGAAAGACACACAGATTGAAAGTAAAGGGATGGAAAAAATATTCAATGCAAATGGAAAAGAAAAAGAAGGCTGGGGCAGCAGTACTTATATCTGACAAAATAGACTTTAAAACCAAGGTTATGGTAAGACAACAAAAAGGGCCCTACATAATGATAAAAGGAACAATCCAACAGGAGGCTATAACTCTTGTAAGTAATTATGCACCCAACATAGGAGTACTCAATATGTAAAGAAAATCTTGATAGACATAAAGGAAGTGATTGACAGTAATACAGTCATAGGAGGGGATTTTAACACCCATTGACTTCAGTGAACAGATCATCGAGGCCAAATATCAACAAGGAGACAATGGCCTTAAATGACACACTAGATCAAATGGGTTTAATTGATATCTTCAGAGCATTTCACCCCAACGCAGAAGAGTATACATACTTTTCAAGTTCTCATGGAACATTTTCTGGCATAGAACACATTTTAGGACAGAAAATAAGTTTCAATTAATATAAGAAGTTTGAAATCATATCAAGAATCTTTTCTGACCACAATGCCATGAAACTAGAAATCAATCACAAGAAGGTCACTGGAAAAGATATAAAGACATGGAAGGTAAATAACAGGTTATTAAAAAAATAAATGGGTCTACAACAAGATCAAGGTAGAAATACAAAGATCCCTTGAAACAAATGAAAATGAGGACACAACAATCCAAAATATAAACAAATGGGACTTTATCAAACTAAAAAGTTTTTGCACAGCAAAGGAAATCATCAACAAAATAAAAAGACAACCCAGAGAAGGGGAGAACATATTTACTAATACATCTAATAAGAGGTTAATATCCAAAATTTATGAAGTACTTACAAAACTCAACACCAAAAAACCCCCCAAATTTAAAAATGGGCAAAGGACCTGAATAAACAATTCTCTAAAGAGGATAGACAAATGGCCAACAGACATATGAAAAGATGCTCAGCATCAGTAATAATGAGAGAAATGCAAATTAAATCCACAATAAGTTATAATATCACACTGGTCAGAATTGCTATCATCAATAAATCAACAAAAAACAATTGCTGGCAAGGATGTGGAGAAAGGGGCACCCTTTTGCACTGTTGGTGGCAATGTAGATTGTTGAAGCCACTGTAGAAAGCAGTATGAAGATACCTCAAAAAATTTAAAATCGATCTGCCTTTTGACTGAGCTGTCTCACTTCTGAGAATATATCTGAAGGAACCGAAAACACTAATTCAAAATAACATAAGTACCCTTATATTCATCGCAGCATTATTTACAATTTCCAAGATATGGAAGCAGCCCAAGTGTCCATCAGTGGATGAGTGGATAAAACAATATGGGATATTTACACAATGGAATTCTACTTAGCTGTAAAAAAGAGGAAAATTTTAGCCTTTGCAACAGTATGAATGGACCTGGAGAATATTATGCTAAGTGAAGTAAGCCAGTCAGGGAAAGACAAATACCATATGATTTCACTCATATGTGGAAATCTAACAAACAAATTGAACTAATAAGGAAAATGGGGACAGACTCATAGGTGGAGAGCAGGATGACTGCTAGTGGGGACGGGGGGCAGTGAAAGTTAGGTGGTAGAAGGTTGAGCACAAAGGAAAAAGGACTCATGGACATGGACAACAACAGTGTGGTGATAGCTGGAGGGATTGGGTTATAAGTGCACTAAATGTTATTAGAAAAAGATACAACAAACATTAAAAAAGATACAGTAATAAAAGGAGGAAATAACCAAATGTGGTATTATAATTCTGTCTTAAGACTCTTACCTAAGAGCTGCAAGTATATTAGGTGAATCACTTGTCATCAGTATTGTTATAGGATATTTATTAAATATGCCCACACGCATAACTTGTATTACCATCCTTTCAGCCATTGATAAAAGTGTGTTTTGTAACTAGCCTTTCTGCCAAAGTCTGATATTTCAAGTTTCAGCTGTGGCAACAGCCCGCTGATAGGTACCTGTGTTGAAATACCTGCAAACCATCCCCTGACTTGGATTCACTAGAGTTACTTACCATTATCATCATGGTCATGGTTTATTTCTAAAAGCTAAAAGATACAGACAAAATCAACAAAGGGAAAATACATTTTGGGCAAAAATCCTGAGGAAGCCAGGCGCAGCTTCCAGATTTCTGTCCAGTGAAATCACATAACACATGTTTAACTTCCCTATGATGACCTGTGCCAACATGTGCAAAGTATTGCCAACTAGACAAGCACCCTTGTACTGCAGTATTTAGAAGTTTTATTTTGTTGTTGCTTGTTCGTTTGTGTGTTTGTTTGAGAGAGTCATTTAGGCATAGAAGGTCTAAGTGACTGACCTCAGTTTTTCAAGCTGTTTTCAACCTTAAGAGAAAAGAGCTGTTCATTATAAATTATGTGTTACTATGTATTACATGGACAAACTGGTGCACTGTGGCTCCAGGCTTCAGACATGTTAAAATGCTCTTCTCAGACAGAATATTCTAAGAGCTTAGTTCCCAAGAGCAGGCCAATGGCCATTTCTTCCACATTCCCTCACCACCGACAGTGTGACCTTGGCTGCCATGAATCAATGTTTACTACACATTTCATTTTGAAATTCTGCTCATTCTACGTTTCAATGATCATACCTTGTCTTTTTTTCTCATTCTCACTCCACAATTGTGTTTTTCCCCCATAGTTATCTCTGTCTGCAATACTTTCTTTTTTATAAACAGTGTCAGATACAATTTAATAGAGAGTATCCATACTCATAGATTTAGAATTCGTGATTTTAATGCTACAAGACTGTCATGTACATTTTATAAATCTTAATAATTAGGAGTTTTGACAAGGCACAACAGGTATTTATTAGCTCTAATTTACTTTCTTGAACATAATTGTTTTCCTAGATGTCTTTGTCTTTCTGCTCCATTCAAAGTCTCTACTACAAGCCACAATATTTTCAGAATATGAATTTATTCATTTTCAGAAATTTTCAATTGTATTTTGCCTAAATTTGATCTTTAATTTTTTGTTTATTTGTTGCTTTTTATACAGTCTCTACATTAAAAGAAATAATTGTTAATCTCTTGTTTTCTTTGACCATATCCTTAAGTAAGTTCTATACAAGGGATACATATGAAATACATATTTTTTGGAGAGACATCATGTCTAAAATACATATTTAGTCTACTTTCATTCTTGGCTGAAAATTCACTTAACAATAAAATTTTGTTATATTTTTCAAAATCTTGAGATTTTGTTTTTGCTTAAGTTTTCTTATACTTTTCATTTTTCATGCTTATAAATGGTAACTTCTTTTTTTACTTTATCTCAGAATACATTTATTTTCCTCTAATTAGAATGATATTTTATGGACCTTTTTAAAATGTATATCATGAGTATTTGATTCAGTAAGACCTCTCTCTCAAATTTACTTTATTTTCCACTTAATTCCAGTTATATCTCTTCTTACGTCTTCTATTTTTTCTACTAGAAATTTTGTCATTAGTATATTAGATATGCTATATTTTTAAGCTGTTTATTCTCTTTGCCTCCTAATTTTTATTTGTATCTATTCAATGTTTTAGATATTTTATTAACATATCTTTCAACTCTTTATTTTTATTAGTGCTCATATATTTTTCTACTTTTCAGGAATACTTTCATGTTTTCTAAATGTTATTCCTTTATATATTTTTTCTTGAATGCACATATCTAATCTCTGTGGATTGTATTTATAGCTTACTTAATGTTCTCCTGTTTCATCTCTGTTTCTACCAGTTTTTTTTTCTTTCTGTTTGTTTTGTTCCTTGTCTTCAGTGTTCAGCCTTCTCTCACACACTTTGTATTCAAGAAGACAATAGTTTCTGGCAAAGAGCTTACAGAATATTTCAACAAATTTCTATTTGTTGATAATTTACAAACAAAAACTGAAACAAAAGGGATACATAACCTTAATTTAAATGTATTAGAAATAGGTGACTAATTATGGGACCAACATCTAGAGAATGAGAAACCCAGTTTAATGGATATGATATATGTTACCCTTTTAGCTCTTAAGGTGACCACTAATTATGAAATTCATTTAAAAAATTAAACAGCGTTTTCAACTGTCTCTAAGATCAAATGGCCAATGTGAAAGCTTACAGTCTGTCAGAGATGGTTTCCTATACTCACACAGGGTTTGTGTTGAGATTCCAAAGGCCTATATCTTAGGAAGTAGGGTAAATAGGAAGTAGATTAAAAACAGTGGATTATTGCCCAACTATAAATTATTTAAGTCTGTGAATGGAATATGTAGATTTAATATTTCTAGGACATTTGGCCTAGCCAATTACAAAAGTAAATTGTATTAAGGAAAAGTAATATTATCTGTAAGTATATTATATATGCACTATAATTTTTCATATATAAGTTATAAAATTGAATAAAACAGCTAAAAGATATATCACATTAATAAAAAAGAAAATAGGAATAACAATACCAGAAATTAAATAGCATATGTTAATTGTTAGGATTATTACTGAAATGATATTATAAATTACATAACTAAATTTGATGACAAATGAAACTGTTATAGCAAATCAAATTTGTAATTATTTAGGAAATCAAATTTATATTATAAAAACTCACAAATAAAACTTCATGGCTACTTGGACTTACCAGTGTGTTATACAAAATAATTATGAAATTATGCCAATGTTATAAGAATTCCTTCCAGAGAATGAAAATATTTCCCATTGCGTTTCATAAAGGCACTACAAAAGTTAACACTGAAACATTTACAAGAAAGGAAATTTACAGGAAATTATCGTGACTACAAGTATATATATAGAGAGAGGTTCAGTTTATTATATATAATATATATTATATATATTTTATCAATATAACCTTCTATCAATATAACCAAGTATTACCAAATACATATTTTATTTGTTTAATAAGTGAAAGAAAAATATTTTCTTACATATATTATGGAACTTAGCCATGTAATTTATCTAACAGTCTGTTTCTCTTTGGAGACAATATTGGAAAGATTAAGATATCTAGACATAGACATTTCAGTAATCTTCTTGTAGGCTATGTTACTGATTTACATATTTTCAGTCTTGAGAAAATGTCTTTGCATAATAAAAGGCAAGTATCTGACATATGACATTCTTTTTTCCAATACAAATAAATAGAGCTATATATAACAATGGGAAAATGTGTCATCAGATTAGGGTTTTCAACTTATCTATTTGTTCTTTTTATTATTTCATTATATGTGTATTTTTATAGCATTTTTTACCTTTTTCTAAATGAAAACAAACTGAACTGATTCTGTGGAAAGTATCTGAGAAATGAAAAGCAGCAAAGCAATTTAACTACCTTACTGTTATTGCTAGTTCTCTGATTTGGAGGTACAGAGACTGCAAGGTTATTTATGAGGGTAAACCAAAATGAAATAATATACAAATGCATTATTAGTAGCTCATTCATTTGGAACCTATAATTTGGCCAGAGAAAGTCCATTTATATTGAATTACAAAAGATCTCTAGGGAAATTGATATGAAAACAAATTCAATATATGTGGGCAAACTCTCAGAATTTGCTTTCAGTGTTACCAAGGAATTTACTGGGACTCAGAACACCAGGATGTGAAGGAATTTCACAAGATATTACTAATTCCTTGGAAATTATGCAAGGATAACACCTTCTCAAGGGCTCTTTGAATGGCAGATTCATTGGAAAGTGTGTGACATAAATGGTTCCAAATACAATTCAAATTTTCAATTTCTTGTCAATTTTTTAGTGGGACTTTTATATTTGAATTGTATTTAAAAGTAGGGATAGAAAAACAAAAATATAATTCCATGCTAACCATTTCATATTGAATCTATCATATTGAATCTATCATGCATTCTTTGCAATATGTTAGGCTCTCAGGTGTTCTATAACAAATGAAAATATATGGCATTTTCCCTTGAACAGAATATGTTCATACATACAGGATCTGGCAGAAGGAACATTTGCTTGAGTGTGGGTGGTAAGGCAATAATATGGGTGTAATAGTGTATAGCTTTAATTTAATTTGAACATTTCACCTAAAATACCATATGGAATGCTTGAGTGTGATATTGTTGTGTTACAGAATTGCATGCTTATGATTTTGTAATTTAAAAAGGGGCATTATTTGTGCTGGACCCTGTATACACACACACCCATGTATAAACTCCAGTTTTTTTTTTCTCCAGAGAACTTAGTTTAAACCTTTTCTAACTTTTTGTGCTCTCCACTTCACATGTACAGTTCTGTCAGACAAACTAATTCCACACTTGTTTGATAACATTCACACATTTTGGTAACAACTCACTTTCCATCCTCTCTCTCACATATCTTATTGCATCTTTGCTTCTTTTCATCTTTTTCCATGATCTCAGTAGAATAACATTTTTCTCTTCAAGGCAAATCACTCTGCTCTGTCTTGGAAACTATCTTTCCTCTTGAGTTCTGATTTTAATATCACTTCCTCCTTGGCATTTCATTCTCTACATCTCCAATGAAATTTTTTTACTCACTTTTCTAACTGATTTAATTCTCTGCTATCCTGATAAAATCTTTTAGTCAACTCTGTAGACATTCATTCTCTCTTTTTTCACATTTTAAATTTACTTTTTAGTTTTTCCCTTTTTGTAAACAAGTCATTGATTGAATAATACAACACCTTAAGTTCCAGAAAATGGCATGGTTTTCCCGTTTTCTGTGGAAATGGTGCATGTTCAATCTATTATATAAGATTAATAAGTTCATGCTTTTTGTGTTATCGTGAGACAACATTAACGAATCCAATTTAGATTGGTTGAAGCACAAGTATAATAATCCTTGAATGTGATCAAACCTATGTAAGACACAAGTTTGAATCCATTTTTCTGAGACTTAACGTTGTGCTGTTGTCCATTCATCTTCATCAGTGTCATTTTTAGTATGACGAAGAGATTCTTTACCTTTCTCAGCTCTCCATGAGGCCTTCTCTTTTTCACCTCTTTCTTGGTCTCCTCTCATTCTCCAACTCTTCAAAGAGCTGGAGAAGAAACGCAACCACGGGTATCCTACTCTTCTGCCAGGTCATCTTTCCTGTCATCAGCACGTCTCCACATCGCTGTTGTTAGATTGTTCTTGATTTCAATGTCTCTGGTTATATTTTGTTTGCTTTTTTCTATTGTTGATTATGTTCCAGTCAAAGGTGAAATCATATGGCATTTGTCCCTCACTGTCTGGCTTATTTCACTTAGCAAAATGCTCTCCAGTTCCATCCATGCTGTCACAAAGGGTAGGAGCTCCTACCCTGTCCTCCTCTCTTCACTCTTCTCTTCTCTTACTTTCTGGTCCACTCCCACCCATCCTTTTTTAAGTTTTTTTAAATGTAATTATTTTATTGTTCTAGCACCATTTGTTGAAAAGACAATCCTTCTTTTCATCCTAAAATCGGTTGCCCATACTTATATCTATTTCTGAGTTCTTTATTATGTTCCATTGATCTGTGGGTTTATTTATCTACAAATACCACACACTCTTGGCAACTGTAGCTGTATAATAAATATTAAAAATTAGAGTCATTTCTCTCACCTTTTCATTTTCAAAAATATCAGTGATTGTAGTTATTTTGATTTTTTATATTAATTTTAGAATAATATTACCAATGTTTACATAATATTAAAATTTTGATGGTACAGAACTGATATATTCATTATGTAGAAACTATGATAAATACAACATATCTCCTCATTTATTTGTCATCTTATTCTTTCAACAGTATTTTGTAATTTTTAGCATATAGGTCCTGTACATATTTTGTTATATTTATGTGTAAGTATTTCCTTTTGGGGGTTATGTAAATAGTATTGTATATTTAATTTTTGTTTCTGTGTGTTTATTGCAAAATATATAAATACATTGCTTTTTGATGTTGATGTTATGTCCTCCACATTGATGAACTTATTATTAGTTCTAGGAGTTATTTGTAGGTCCTTTGGGACTTTCTACATAAATGATCATGTCTCTGCAAATATTTTACCTATAGATGTATGTTAATAGTTATATGTCTCTGTTGTATTGTAAGTTTAAGAGTTGTATCATATATCTTCTATATTAATCTTTTTAAATGTGTAAGAAATGAAAACTACTGTTAAATATTAATGGTTCCCAATAAATAATTTTGAATGAATTGGGTGAAATTTCCTAATTATCTCATTCATCTATATAGCATATAGTGCAATAGAGTGAATTATGAATTAATTTCTTTATATGGTATGCAAAACTGCAATATTTGGAAATTTTCCAGCAGTATGTGAAATGACATCTGCAACAAATTCTGTGGATCTCTGATATGATATAACAACCCAATTTATTATGAATCTTACTTATCAGATTTTTGATTGCATCATTTGCCAGTTATCCTGGTGCTATCTATACTAAATGAATTGCCAAAGCACTATAACAACTTTTTAAAAATGTAAATTTCATGCTTTAATTTCAGATTTACTGAAATAATATTTCTGAGGATATGGAATCATATTTTTAAAAAAGCTTTTCAGTTTCTAAAAGTATGAATATTGCAAATTTTCATTTATACATTTATGAAATAACATGATTAAAGAAATAAAAAATAGATTAGTAACTGCTAAATTTTAGAGGTAGACAGTAGAGGATAGAACGTGACTATAAAGAATTAGCCTGAGTGATTCTTGTAATGTTACAGTTAAATATCGAGTGTGGTAAAGGTTACCTGAATCTACACATATAAGGACATTGGATGCACACACATACTAAGGCACGTATGACTGGTGAAGTCAGAGTAAGCATTCTGGATTGTGCCAATGTCAATTTGCTTGTTTTGATATACTATACTGATGCAAGATGTGAACACTCAGGATCCTGGGTGAAGGATGCATAAGATCTGTCTATATCTCTTTAAAATGTCTTGTGATGCTCCAATTATTTAAAAAAGTAAAGTTTAAAAACAAAAACAAGAAAATCTGAGGTAACTTTTATACAACATCTTGACTCTACCATGAATGGTGTTAGGGAAAGTCTGCACAGGAAGCTTTTGTGGTAATTCCTGAGAAAATTGCACAAATATTTTGCTTTTAGTGGTAAAAATCTTATAATACTGTTATCAAAGAAATGTGATTTTAGTTGGAGTGTTTGAGTAGTGTAGAATCACCATCAGGCATATGTTAGAAACACACTGCTTAATTTAAAATTAATCCACCCATCTCTTTCTGCTCCATATTGAACTGCCTAGACCTTTCATTATGATGATAGAAGATAAAATGAATCTCAAACTCCTGACACTTGTAGATAGTATGTCCAAGGTAGGCTATAATTAATAGTCATTTTATTATGGAGAAAGATCACTGGATTTGCATGATTTTTCTTTTATTGCAAATGTGTAATTCACATTTGATCTTATGAAGTGACATCTTTGGTTCTCTGGTTCATAATCCCAATGGGAGCTATTCCTTAGCAGTCAGTAACAAGATGAACCAACAAGATGAACATGAGTGCACAATGTCATTCTTAGCTATAAAAACTACTATACTGCGATTCATAGTGGGAAGAACAATGTGTTGATACCATGAGATAAATCTCCCATTATATTCAGCATCTTATATGGTTAAAATCTTTTGTGGGTACCACATTTAGTTTTGGCTCTGCAGTTTAAAAGCGAACTCAGAGAGGATTAAAAGAGAGTTCCATAAATGATTAAAGGATTAAAAATATGACCTCTAAAAGAAGGTTAAAGGGACTGTAATTATTTAGCCTGAAGACTAGGAAGCCAAGAGATAAGTTAGAATTATCTGTTAAGGATATGACAGACAATTATGCAGAGAAAGCTAAACTGTGTTCTCTAATTCCTCTAAATATGCCCAAGAGAACTGAAAATAAGTTGCAGCATAAGAGATTTAAATTATATTTTAAGTGCAATTTAAAGAAAATTGTCTTTTAGATATTTAAAACTGTCTATGGATATTGTTGCGATTCCATTATGAAAGCAATTAAAATAATATTTAATCAAAAGGCATCCCATTGAGTTTACCTACTTGTAGGAGCACTGAGGATGAAGGGACTTTTAAATCATAGAAATCCCTCAGGGAAGAGTTTTTCTAAATGATGTCAATCATGTTAACCAACAACAGCAACAGCAACAATGCAACAAAAATAGCCATTTAAGGATTACATAAATCACACAAATCAGGCATACCTCTTCTGCAATTGTGGAAAGATAGTTTTGGGCATCAAATGAGGGTAAAGGGAGTTAATCTTATGCAAAATTATGCTGTCTACAAGTGTATTGTCTTGCCTTGACCTCCTCTATGGCATGTTTTCTCTCTGCAAACTTTAGGAGTCCAGTGTCTTCCTATTCTTTCTGTTTATTCTCCTATTCCTGTGGAATCATTTATTTATTTATTCTGCAAATGTCTACTGTCTAACATCCTATAAGCTTTATGGTGACTAGTGATGATACAGTGAAATATAAATAATATAATAGCAGCTGCTGTTATCATGGGGTTAACAGTCTAACAGACATACAGAGAAGTAAGCAAGCAATGTAATACAGCAGGTGTATCAAACTCATTTTCACCGGTGGTCACATCAGCCTCCAGTTGCCTTCAAAGGGCCAAATATAGAGCCCGTTGCCCCTAATTAAGGAGTAGTTACATTTATACAGTCCTAAAATTACATTCAGCCCTTTGAAGGCAATGAAGAGGCTGATGTGGCTCCTGGTAAAAATGAATTTGACACCCCTGTAATGCAGGATGCTACAGGACCATAGAGGAAAGATGACTAACTTTGGTGGTGTGGCATTTTTGATAACCTAACAACATTCCAGCAATCTAAGAAATGTGGATCCCCCCTTGTTGGATAGCAAAACAACTTAATCTTGCCTGCTACCAATATTCCTGTTGTTTTTGATGTGCATAGTTTCTGTTCAGTTTACAATAGTTAACTTTGCTACTTAGTCTTCTGAATACTAACATGTACATCTGTTTCTTTTCCGGAAGGAAAGTGTTCATTATATTCTCTAAATAGCACAACTTGTGTCTGCACATTATCAGTATTTGAGTTGTCCCCTCCACCCCTGAGGGATTCTGAAGTGAGTATTTCCTTTGGCCATCTGATCACAGCTCACAGACTGTTTCCTTAGTATCTGCAGCTGGTGGACTTACAGGCTGAACACTTTCAGCTTGATCACAACCTGGGGTTCAACTCAATGGCTCAGTCCAACCTCAGCTTTCATTTACTCCCTTGATATCTGGCTGGGGAGGGGCTGTTTGCCCCATTTGATCTCATACCCTGCTTAGGTCACACCTGACTGCACTCATAAATCCAGTTAGTCTTTTCCAAGGCATACTTCTAAAAAACTGACCAGATATTTTGCTTGTTTGTTTATTTTATTGATTAGGTTCTTGTTAAAGGTGAGATCAATGGTATTTGTATTTTACTGCATGGCTTATTTTGCTTACCATAATGCTTTCCAGCTCCATCCATGCTGTTGCAAAAGGTAGGAGCTCCTTCTTTCTTTCTGCTGCATAGAATTACATTGTGTAAATATACCATAGTTTTTGATCCTCTCATTTACTGATGGGCCCTTAGGTTGCTTCCAATACTTGGCTATTGTAAATTGTGCTGCTATGAACATTGCAGTGCATAAGTTCTTTTGGATTGGTGTTTCAGGGTTCTTCAGATATAATCCTAGCAGTGGAATTGCTGGGTCAAAAGGCAGCTCCATTTTTAGTTTTCTGAGAAAATTCTATACTGTTTTCCATAGTGGTTATACCAGTCTGCAATCCCACCAACAGTACACTAGGGTTCCCTTTTCTCCACAACCTCTCCAACACTGGTTGTTTGTTGCTTTGTTTATGATGTCCATTCTGACCGGAAAAGGGAAAGGGTTTACAGGAACAAGTATAAACAACACATGGCCAAAAACAAAGGGGGGTGAAAATGGGAGGGAGGTGGGGAGGGCTGGGGGGATGTACTGGGGTGAGAGTAAAAGGCAGAAAACTGTACTCAAACAATTAAAATAAAATAAAATAAAATAAAACAAAACAAAATAAAATATAATAAAATAAAAAAAGAAAAGTGAACAGAAAACTGACCAGATAAAGTCATTAGTTATATTTTTTGTCTTCTCAAGAATTATTCACAATCTTTTCAAGTTATTTTAATTATGTATAATTATGCACATAGTTATAATTTTTCTTATTTTTGTAATCATGAATAAAGGGAATAGCCAAAAACAATAAATTGTAAATATGTGGGTAAATATATATCCAGTCCATTGTTTCATTTCTATATGTCTTATTTGTATGTAAAAAATTCTCTTTTTACACTTTTTATTGTTTTTTAATACTATTTTCCCTGGAACTACTTTGAAGTGACATTTTCTATTTCTATTATTGTGGTAGTTAATATAGAGATTAATGCATGTATAGCTAACATTTCATTTCAAGTTTAAATTTACTGAATATATTTATAATCCTGTAAGGAAATATAAGATCTCCCAAAATAATAACTCTAACTTTCTGACATACATTACTATTGTTATTTGGCATATGTTAACTTGTTGTTGTCATTTGAACTTCATAAGATATTATTATTATTGATTTATGCAGTCTAAACGTGTTTAGATTTAACCATATGTTTTCCTCTTTCTTTGGTCTTCATTCTCTTAAATCTCAGGTATTCACTCTAAAGTTATATTCTCCCTTTTCTTTGTAATACATTTTAAAATTTCCATTACTGAGCCTAAATCTCTCTTGATTTTTTATTTTTTAAATTTTCTCTCTGGAAATAGTTAAAAAAATCTCAGTGAGCACATTATATTTGAATTTGAATATGGCATCTTAGGTTGTGATAAACATTACAGATTTTCAATATCTGCATGTTTCCTCCTTCAGAGATCCAGAAGGCTTCCCTACTCAGCTCCCCTTAGAGTCAGGCAGGGACATATTACTGTGGCTCTGGATAAGAAAATGTGAGCAGA
Organism: Trachops cirrhosus; assembly: GCA_028533065.1. Lineage (NCBI taxonomy): Eukaryota > Metazoa > Chordata > Mammalia > Chiroptera > Phyllostomidae > Trachops > Trachops cirrhosus. The sequence goes on from CM052539.1 coordinate 128,386,455, forward strand.
AGTGCTTGGTATCACTGTGTTGTAATAAAAATTGAAAGGGATTGGGGTGGTGAATAGTAAGGAAACTTGTACCCAAAGCTGTAAAGATCATGATTCATTTTTACAGTGGCAAAATATTCAGTAAAATGATGGCCTCCATAAGGGCCTAACTTGTTAATGAGTTAGGAAAAGAGTTTGGACAACGGAGTATGAGCAGTGAGTGTTTGCTTTTCATTTGTTTCTTTCAGCAACACATTGCAAGAAAGTAAGGGCCTTAGAAAAAGTAGATCATTTTCCACATAGAAAAGAAAGTAATACTTAGCTTCCATAAGTTTGGTGTCTTTCCAGGTATGGACGAACTGACTGCTGTATGAAATTGAAAATTCTTGCCCTAGGTGCTTGGATCAATTAGGTGGAGATTCCTCCCTTGCATCACAGGGTTGTAGGCTATATCCTTGTTGGGACATATATGGGAAGTGACCCATTGATGTTTTTCTCATTGATGTCTCTCTCTCTCTCCCTCTCCCTCTCTCTCCTTCTAAAATCAATAAACATCATTGGGTGAGACTTTTATTTTTAATGAAACTTCTTTTGAAGGAAAGACATCCAGTAACTTGCCTTCGGTTACATAAATTACCTATGAGCAAGAATGAATTTTAATTTATATGAGCCCCATTGCTTCCACATCCATTGTATAGACACAGTGGTTTAGCTGTGATTTAGCTTACTTTTCTAGTTTTAGACTTCCTGTGACCTACTTCTTTATGAGATGTGAAAGTTTTCTCCTAAATATATATATAAAATATATAATTAATATATATATATGTATATATAAAATACATAGTTGTCCTCGTACAGATCCCTTGTGTCTAGAATGAAGAATCCTGTGACTAAGTTTTCAAATAACCCTTGTGTCTCAATGTCCTATGAGGAAGAAGGGGGCTAAGGAGGCCAAGTAGTTAGTTTCTAAGGAAGGAAGAATCTTGCCCAACAACCTCTTTAGCTGAAGCAAAGAAGAGTGGGACTGCCCTGGAGCAGGGGTCAGCAAACCTCTTTGTAAGGAGCCTGAGAGCAATTACCTTAGGCTTTGTACGCCTTGTATCTCTGTTGTAGCTACTCAGTTCTGCTACAAAAGCAACTGCAAATGATATTTAAATCAAAGTTTGTGGCTGTGTTCCAATGAAACTATTTAAAATAAATTTGGCCAAGGGCCAGATTTGAATCAAAGGCTGCAGTGTGATGTCTTCTGCTGTAGAGATTAAGCCAGGGATCGTGGGGAAAAACTGTACAAAGAATTACTTCCTAAGCAGTAGAAACAGCACCTAGTAATAGCTATGATAGGAGGGCCATGAATGCACAAGGAGATTACAGCACAGACGTGTGACTTTGCATACCTTCCATTCTTCCCTTTTTGTAATGGAAGTAATTATTCTTCCTGCTAAACCACTTTATATTACATGTAAGTGGGGATTCAAGAGTGCAGATAATGTGTTTGCTTAAATATCAGTATAACCTAATCTATTCTAGTTAACATACAATGTGACAGATACAGTCATTCATCCTATTAATGGACTTATTCCACTGTAATTTTACATTGCTTATTGAGATTGAGAACTTGTTTCTAAACCTAAAATTTTTACCTTGGAAGGTTAACTTATCTTTTAGGCTGTTGTTGAGATCCAGCATTCCTCATGCAAATATATTTAATTTAATCTGATTGTGATTTGTTGAATTTCTTTAATCTTTAGCTTCTTATCTTCTGTTATTCTATTGAATTCTTACAATTATCTTTTCCTCTGGGCCAGTGTCTTTCTTCTCTCCTCCAGCACTCATGAAGAGACTCTGGGATCTTTTCACAGTATTCTACACAGAGTCTTCACCTGTCTTTCAGATGTAATATTCTCTGCCTCACTAGGTTGTGCTTTGGAAAATCTCTTCTAACTTTTCCTAATCTTTAAACCTACTCATTGAATTTTTTTAATCACCACCCAAGGATATGTTTATTGATTTTGGAGAAAAAGGAAGGGAGGAAGGGAGAGATTAAGAGAGAAGAAGAAAGAGAAAGAGAGAGAGGGGGAGAGAGAGAGAGAGAGAGAGAGAGAGAGATCTACAGCTTGCTTCCAGTAAGTGCCCAACCAGGTCCTGAGCCCACAACCTTTTGGTTTATGACAGGACACTGCAATCAGCTGAGCCACCTGGCCAGGGCTACCATTGAATTTTTAATTTTAATTACTATGATATTATTTAGCTATAACATTAATTACTATTTCTACAATACCAATTTAGTTATTTAAAAAATATTCTTAATTATTTTCTGTGCTTCTGTTTTCTGCAAATATGTTCATTAAGTACAATTAATACATTTTATGGTTGACTTTAAATTTTATGTTTGATAGTTTTAATATTTAGAACAGTTTTGGACCTTATCTGCTATGCATTATTTCTGTTGTTTCTCACTTACCAGTGTTTACTTGTGTAACTTTTGCCTATAAGCTACTTGTTTCCAGGAAACTTAATCTGGGACCATTTTTAGACGTTCCTTGATTGGAGTTTCTCTAGACAGGGTTTGCATTGCTGTTGTTTCTTATCTGGGGTTGTTAATAACCAAGTTCACCTAAAATTTTAATTCTGCCTTTGAGACTTGATATTTTTTCAGAGAACACAGAAAGCATGTTAGGCTGAAAAATCAGTGCTGGAGCCATTTTAGGATTTAGAATTTTCAAAAGAGATTTTTGTTTATTCTGCTGAAGTTGGAATGGTGGAGCTTCCCTTTTGGGGCTACCTCAGTACAGCTTATTTGTGCGGAGTCTTACCCTGAAGGTATACCCTTTCGAATGCTGTTCTATAATGGGTTTCCGAAGGTTTTCCACATTCTCTCTGGTTTCCTGTGATCAAATGTCAGTTCTGAAGCCCTTGGTCCCAAAATAAAGTGAACAACCCCAAGGCGAAAGCCACTTTCAACCCTTTTTCCTTTTTCTTTTTTTTAAACAGGATTGTTGTTCTCACTTCACTTGTGGGTTTCTTCCCGGGCACTTCAGCAGTATTTACGAACATATCCAGGCTTGTTTATTGCTTTTTATCCTTTCAGTTGTTTTATTGGGAGAACCATCAGAGTACGCAAGCTGCCATACTGCAGGGAACACACGTTCATTTCAACTACTTTCCCAATGTATAAAATTGTTAACTGTTTACTTTGTGTTTGCCTCCCACATGATACATGAGAAAAAGAACCAAGTCTCTCTTCCTCACCAGTACATCTCAGCACCTAGCAACTGGCACAAAGAAGCTAATTGGCAATTAATTGCAGAATGGAGGGACTTGGGTAGAGGAGACTTTTGTCAGTGTCATCAGATTCTTTTAGACCCTAAAGGGCACCACCGAAGTACAAGTCTCTATGCCTATGTCTTCAATTCTCCTACCGTTCCTCCTTTGAGATTTCATAAATAGATTTTCTTTACTAAATCCTGAATAACATGTGTGCTTTAAAGAACACCGCACATGACAAATAATTGAAATTCAATACATTTTGGGCACAACCTGTTCTGTCCCAAGGCTTGTCCCAGTCACATTTCAGTTCTGTTTCACAATTTGAAATACACATTGATCTTTCCTAAGGCTTGTTGTTTCATTTTGGTTTGATTTTAATAGTTCTTTTGCATTATACAACATATAAACACTACCAACATTTCAAGCAATAACATTGTACTAAGCAACTATATTATTTTTACCTGTGGTTATGCAACTTCTTTTGAAAGATACATGTAATTGAAATTAGTTTCCTTACTAATAAATATGCTATTTTGAGTTGCCAAAAGATTTCCTATCCTTTCCAGATCTTTGGTTTTGTTATATTTGAGGCATTCAGTAGCACATGAGGTACATTCATATAATATATTATACTTAGACAACACTGATTTTTTGACAAATAATTATCTTCAAAGCTAATCCCTATTTCAGTAAACACAGTCTACTTTCCTTTGTGTTATTAAAATGTACTTAATTGCTTTGGAAAGTGCAACAATAATTGGGATATGAAAATGTTTCTTTATTCAAAAGTTCTCATTTAGGAAGCAGTATTGTAGTAATATTGACCTTTAATTCTGCTTGTTTTTATGTTAAATATTATTTCTAATTTACCTTATCTAGGAATTTTTCACTTGGTTTCATTAAACCCATAACAGTTGCCAATTTTGGGATACTTTTCCAATTGATTAAAAACACATCCTTGTGAAGTATAGTAGTTATTTGCTTGACCAGATTAATGTACTGAAAAACCAAACATCATTTCACAAAATAAAGTTTGAGACACACTGATGTTACACTGATCAAATAAATGCAATTTCTGACTTTACTTATTTTTATGTTACTGTTTCTTTGATTTCATATACATTAAGATAAATGTATCAATGTTGGGGGTGATGACAGAGAATTTGTAGCACTTTGTTTTAAAAAAGATCTTACTTAATTATCTTTAGAGAGAGAGGAAGGGAAGGAGAAATGGAGGTAGAGAAACATCAATGTGTAGTTGCTTCTCCCATGCCCCCTGCTTAGGACCTGACCTGCAACCCAGGCATGTGCTCTGACTGGGAATTGAACTGGTGACCCTGTGGTTTGCATTCCAGCACTCAATCCACTGAGCCGCACTAGCAAAGGCAAGTTGTAGTATTTCTTAAAAGAATCTATCAGAAAATATATGATTCTAAGCTATTGTGTCTATAGTTCAAAGTTTTAAAGCATTAAAAAGAATTTTCATTTAATTTACCCAGAAATCATCTGTATAATGGAGGAAATAAGCTTTGTTGGAAATGATCAGTAAGCTTGTTAGCAAAATGAATTATCAAAAAGGTTTCTAGGAATTTGTGTTAAAGAAAAAGACATAATTTATCTACTTTATAAATGTAAGCATTGCCCTAGGGCTAGAAGACACCGATCTGGTGTATGGGAATCTAGGATTCTGTCGTAGTGGCAATCTTCTAATTCAAGAACTACTTTAATATCAGGAATCTGAATTATTGGTCACTTAGCAATGAAACTGTCACTACAAAGATGAAAATGAACTTCTTGCTATAAAAGATTGGCAAGAGATGGGCGGGGAATGAGTCCCAAATCAAATGAGGTTACAGGTTGTTTACCACAGTACTGGAGGAGAACACAAGAGAATCCAGGCAAAAAAGTTCAATTACACAAATTTAGCTATCTAAATGAGGTAATTATCATTTGCAAATTTTGGAATATTATTTGTCTTGCATTTGGTAACTCAGATATTCAAAGTTTGTTTTTTCTCCTATCTCACTGGCTGCTCCCCCACATCCTCTACTGTACTTTATACCTTTTCTACTGAAGCTTTTAATGTCAGCATTTTTTAAGTTTCAAGCTAGGACAATATATTTCTCTCTGTTATAAAGACATTGGAGATTTCATATTTTTCCACGTTGTAACTATATAATGCCGGTTCCCAAATATGTTTCTCCAAGTGTACTGATTATCCATTGACTTTCAGGTATAGTAACCTATTTATCATCACCATTTGGAAATTCAATATACTTCTGAATTTTAACAGTTACAACATAGAATTGTTGACTCTCTCTCTGACATTTTTTTTATCTCCTTAGCATTTCTCATCTCATTTATTGACATTGTCAATCTTACTAAATGCATATGTCACATTAAAATTTAAAATCTGACTGTAGACATTTGTTCTTCTTATTCTTTACTTTGTCATCCAACCTATATTTAACTCCAAAATATATCTTGGATTTGCTCCTTTTTTCATTACTCCTGCGTTTTGATAATTTTCTAGTAACTTTTTTTCAAGTTGTCTTCTTGCCTCTTCCTCCTAAATCCATTTATCTTACACATGCCAAAATGAAGGTTTAAAATAGTATAAATCAGATCACGCCACTTCCCTATTTATAAACCTAGTCATGAAATCTTCAACAATCTTCCAACTTCTCCCCATGCTCCTGGTTTGGTTCGGCCTCTCCCCACTTTTCCTGACTCAGGATACTCTCAGTTATTCCTTGTTCATTGAATTCTAGTAACACATTCCTTCTGTCAGTTTCTAGGTCACATTGAGCTATTTTCTATCTCAGAATCTTTGCACTTGATATTTCCTATGTCTCCTTCTTTTCTTGACAATTTCTTTGCTTCAATCATTTCTATTAATGAAAATCCATTTTAAATGTCATCTCTAAGACAGTTCCTGAGAATTCTATACAAAGTAGCATGTCTTCATTATTATCTAACATAGAATCACAGCAAGCATTAATAATATACATGTATTATATACACATGTATTATACATATACATGTATTATAGTATATACTACATATATACTATACATGTAGTATATACATGTACTATATATGCAATATACAGTTAAATTATAAATTTATATAAATAATTATATAAACTATAAATTTACACACAATATTTTATGTATAAGCTATTAATATAATAACTACATATAATTATATGACTTTATATAACCACTTATATATATAATTTATGTGATTATATATAATTGACTATATATGCATATGATATGTGTGTATATATACACATATTATATATAATACATATATAATCATTCAACCATGTGTTCTGATGTCTCTCCCTACACCAATGTAGCATGTAAGCCCTGTGAGGGCGTGAAACTTGTCCACTTTGTTCTTCCAATAGTGTAGTGTATACACATACTATCTTCTGTTAGAACATTGTAAAATTAAAAGTTATATCAGTATTTAATGCAATATAGTAAATCAACAGAATTTTTTTCAAGGGCTATTGCAGGAAGGTATTGTTGTTTTTAATTTCTAAAATTCTGTTCCCTCTAAAAATATGAATGCCATTTTATTTTGTCAGCAAGTATTTCTTATAAGCCTAATATGTAGTAAAATATTGCATTAGAGAATGGAAACTCCATACCATTGTGAGCTAAATAAGTTCTACCATTGAAAGTTATATATATATTTTTTAAATTTTAATTGTTGTTCAATTATAGTTGTTCCAATTTTTATTCTAGTAAAAAATGACAAAGATGTTAAAATTATCAAAAAAGCATTTGTAAATTTTCAACTTTGAAAATGGTTGTAAAAAGTATTGAAACAGCCTAAGTCCAGTCAGTAAATGAATGGATCAAAAAACCGTGGTACATTTACACAATGGAATACTACACAGCAGAAATAAAAAATGACCTCCTTCCCTTTGCAACAGCATGGATGGAACTGGAGAGCATTATGCTAAGTGAAATAAGCCAGGAAGTGAAAGACAAATACCATATGATCTCACCTATAAATGGAACATAATCAATAAAACAAATAAGCAAGCAAAATCTAACCAGAGACACTGAAATTAAGAACAAACTGACAGTGACAAGAGGGGAGGGGGGAGGATAAAGGGGGAAAGAAGAAGGGGAACATGCATAAAGGGCCCGTGGACAAGGACCACAAGGGGAGGATTGAGTGTGGGAGAGGGAGACTGGGAAGGGCAGGGAAGAGCAATGAGGGAAAAATGGAAACAAATGTAATTAAACAACAATTAAAATATTTTTAAAAGTATTGAAAGTATCATGTAAGTTTTAATATATAAGAATTAGAAGTTAAATATGTCAGTTAGAAGTATAAAAATGTTTCTAGTAGAGATAATTGTGTATGAACATGCAGAGACTTGACTGGGCTTGTATTTTCTCTCTTTTTCTTTTTTATTGTTGTTCAAATACAGTTGTCTCTATTTTTGCACCACTACTTTCCCCTGCCCCATCCACCCCTCCTCTGCCCTCAGTCCTACCCCCCTTTGGTTATGTCCACGGGTCCTTAAAGAGATAATTTGCATTGCTATTTAGAGTATAGGATAGGAGAGTTTCAAAGCAAACAAAAAAACAAACAAAAATCTGTGGGCTAATGCTGAAGCACAAGGGGAGAATGCCATACTTTGGGTAAGGATGACAGCAATAGAAATAGAGATAATTAAGAAAAATTCAGCATACAGAATTTCAAAAGCAGTTTAAAAGTCAATTTATCAGAATGACCATCCTTGAATATTCAATATAAAATAGTTAATCATTATTGGCTAGCAAATATAGCCTGTTTTATTTTTCTACACAGGAGCTATCATGAATAGACCACTTCTTCTTTTTATTATTTCTTGACTGTCTTTCTTTTCCACTTGCCACAATCTCTCTTTGAAATAGTGTGCCATCAGTACCCCAAATTTATTTTCTGGTATTTTTTCCAGCATGTCCCTAGAACCTAGATCAGTGTCTGTCCAAGAGCAGACACATAATGCATATTTATAGATTGATAGACTGAATTTGGGAGCAAGAAAAAAATAGGAGTCAAAATAGCTTGTAGGTTTCAAGTTTCTGAAACTGGGATAGATGGATTTATTGATGTTGCGAACACCTGGAGATTACCAGGTATAAAGTGGAAAAGAGGGGAAAATTTAAGTATAGTTTAGGACATTTTAAGTCTGAGATGGGCATAGAGGTGCACAATTAAAAATACCCAATATTTAGATACACAGGTATGAAACAGAAAATAAGCCATTACTGAAACATATATTTTGGAATTATTTGAATATAAGAATTAAATTTATGTGGGTAGGGAGGAGATCAACTAGTAATCAAAGATTTGATTCAGTCTACAAATTTGACTTGAGAAAATCCAACTTTTAATGACTGGCTAAAGGATTCCATTCTTTAAATGACTTGTTTAAAAAGAAGTCAATAACTCAGACAAAAATGAATGGTCAGACATTGGTTGGAAAAAAGCATCAGAGGATAATTTTATGTAAATGAGAAGAGAGTTCTAACAAAGAGGGAAAGATCATCATTAATCAATTTGTTGGGAGAAAAATGAAATGAAGAGTGGAAATGTATGTTGTTTTTGGCAATATGGTTGTCACTGATGCCTTTAGGTGTGGGGAATTTTTGTTTGTTTGTTTGCTTTGTTTTTTCTTTGTGGAAAGTGGGAGACCGAAGATACATTGAGTTGAAAATAAAGAGAAGGGAAATGATGATATTTTGTAGTTCTTTCTTCAAAGAGATTGTCTGTAAAAAGAAGGTAATTTGAGAGGGATGTGAAGTAAAGGAATATTTTAAGAAGAGAGAGAAAATTCTGTGTAATTGTTGAATAATATTTAGAAGAAAAATGTATTAAAAAGAGAAAAGACATCATTGAATATTCCTAAGAAGATGGGAGGTATCAGAACTAAAACATAGAGGCAAATACTGAAATTTGATATTTTTCCTCTATTAAAATGGAAGTCAAAGGGTAAATCAATTGATAGAATTTGAAGACATTCTAGCTGATGGTTTATATTTAACCTGTGATTTAGGAAGCAATTTCATTTGATAAAAAGTGGAAAATTTTGGTGGGGAGAATCTTGCAGAATATTAGAAAATTTTAAAAATAGTAATTGTGGAGAAGAGGAAATTTACTAAAGAATTACTATAAGATTAACAGGAACTATTGGTGGTATAGGTTCAAGGTAGAATATTACATTTTTTAAAATTATCATGCACTTATAGGTATAATAATAAGAATAATAACAAATATATAGAACTTGTTATGAGCCAGGTGCTATTCTATCTTCCTTGCATTTTAAAAATTATATAATTAAAGAAAATACATAATTTTTTGAAGATCAGTGTGCTAATAAAGTTGAGGGTGGATTAACAATTTGTGCTGTGTTGTTAGTCACTAGTGGTATGTGCTATTATCACCAATTGAAATTTTACCCTGCCTTTGCTGGCCAAATGTCAACAAACTTTTCAAAACCAGCAACCAGAGGAAGAAACCATGACTTCACAATATTTCCCCTCATTCTCTAAGTACACAATAATAAAATACTTTTCACCTCAGATATAAACTCCCCAATATAATTTTCTACTCCCTGTAGTCATTCCTTGCATTCTCACCTTACTCTCAGTAGAGACCCTTGCCAATTTTCATATGTCCTAAGTTTCCCTCCCTTAGAAAAATCTTTATTTTTTCCATTGAAGGAAAACCCAAAGCCATTATGAACAGAGGTCTAGTACATTTAAGGCAACTACTCTTCACATAAACTTTACATATCAAAGAATTACATACACATACAAGAATTACACAAGTTTTCCAACCTCGTGCAAATAACCCTGCTTCCCTGGATCAGCTGCATTAAAAAAGAGTATGTTGTTAGCCACTGTGATGCATAATTAGCCTTCTGATAATTTATCAGAAGCAACATATAGCATGCTTTCTCTTATTCAAGATTGTACAATAAAAGCTGCTCAATAAATATAAAAACAAAATTATTAACATGCAATAAAATTAAATTGCATTTGTGTGGTGCTAATTGGCTATGAATAAGAGTATTTCTAATTGTCCAAACATATCAAGAAATATATTGCCTGATATCACTTATATGGGAATTTCAAATAATTATAATCATAGAAGCAGAGAGTAGGATGGTGTTTGCCAGGGACTAGAGTGAGGTGGAAATAGGTTTTGCTCAAAAGATGAAAATGTTTTTGTTATGTAGGATTAATAACCTTAGAGGGATAATGTACAGCATGGTGACTATAGTTAATAATACTGTAGTTTATATGTGAAATCTGCCACAAGGATACATCTAAAGTGTTCTCACCACAAAATAAAGCATGCTAATATATGATGTGATGGATATGCTAATTAGCTTGATTGTGGTGGCTATTCCACAATGTATTCATATACCAGAACATCAAGTTGTACATGTCAAATATATACCATTTTATTTGACAATTATACCACAATAAAGTTGGAAAATATGCCCAAATATATGTACAAATAAAGCAAAGAAATTAGTCTTGTTCTCAGTCAACAGAAATCTCTGTTATCCACATAAAAACACTTGAGTAAAGAAGTAAAAAAGGGATTTTTGGATTCTGTAGTACGTAGTCTTATCTAGCATTTTTGTCATAGGACTAGCAACTTTTATTTTCACACTTGGTAGCAATACTCTATTAGTTAGTATGACAGTTGGACAATGCAAAAAAGTTATTGTTTCTTAACTAGTAAAATAAAAGCTAGTTCTTACTGTTTTCCTCATCCACAAGAACTATTATTCTACCTTTCAAAATACAATGTAAATTTTATCAGGTTCTCAGCAGTGAATTCTGACACTTTTATTTTAGAGAGGCTGATAAAGGGAGAAAATGGGAGGGAGTCAAAGTCACTGCAGAGTTCGGCACAGTTTGCTGTTTACCGCTGCCTGAACTGATTGTGGGTATGGGGCTATGAGAGAGACCTTCTGGAAAAATAAGGATTTTACTGGAACATTTCAGAATTATATGAAAGTGAGATTTATATTGATATGTAAGATGAAAATTAATGCTTACGCAGTCAGCTCCTATGAGGCGATGAAATGTGCATTGTTGAGACACACTGTATTCCCAGCCAGAGCAAGTTATGTAAGGTAAAACGGAATAGAGGAAATGATGGGGGTGGGGGCAACCAAAAGGTAAAGCTATTGTCTTTAAGAAAATGTAGGAAAAGAAAAAAATAGAGGTAGGGAAGACCATAACTGAAGGAATAAGAATAAAAGAGAAACCAACATGAAAATATTCCCATTAACTTTTTCATTTTATTATGCATTATTCAAAGCATATTTTGAGTTGTAGCATATGATGTTTACTCCAAAATTCTACTTACTTATTCTTTATTCTATTTCTCAAAGTTTATTAATTTAATTGTACAACTCTCAGTCCAAATATTGGCTAATGAAGCCTTCATTAAGTTTACATATATTGTCCTGGGACAGAGGTTATGCAACATAGTGGATAAAAGCTTGGATTTCAGCCAGTTTCCAAGTAAATTACTAGGTACAGTATTCAATATCCTTGGGCTTCAGTTTTCACAAATGTAAAATGATTAGTTATTAGTACTTATAGCACGCTGTGGCCATGAGTATTAACCTGAACTAATGCAAGAAAATATTAAAATTAGGGATTGCATTGTATGTGCTTAACAATATTACCATTGCTATTAACATTTGCCAGGTACTAGTTTATGCATTGCATATAATTCTAATAACATTTATGAGATTACATGTTTTTAAACTGTTTATTTTGGATTAACTTAAGACATATATAAAAATTATCAAAATAGAGAGACCCAGGATGGCAGAGAAGTAAGTGAAAACTCCACTACACTCCTCCCAGGACCAAACTAGAATTACAACTAAAACTATAGAAAAGTCATCCTAAATAACCAAAGGAACACTAGTTGGAGAGAAGCCTTTTCAACATGGACAGACAGAAAATGCCACATCACCACAGAGATGGGTACGGAGTGTGGAGGTGTGAAAGGGCTGGCCAGGTACCCATGAACAACAGCTGAAGTCCTGGAAGGATATGTCAACAGCTGGGGATTACCCCAGAAAATGTGTGGTCTAAATCCCAAGCTTGTCTCCCCAGCCTACAGCACCAGAACCAGGAAAGGAACCCAAACATATGGCTGTGAAAAACAGTGGGGTTTCTGTCCTCCAGGGAGAGATAGCTAGAGATGCAGAGATCTTCTTAAAGGGACAGTGCAAAATTTTATTTGCAGCCACTTACCCTGGCCTCCAGCACAAGGAAGGCAGAACGACCTAGAACCACGGAGGGAGAGTCTGGGGTTGGTGGCTCTGAGGAGAGATTTGAAGGAACAGCTGCCAGAATCCCTGTGCTGAGTCATTCCCCATACTGAAGAAGATATCACTCTCAGGCAAAGGTCTCCCTTCTAATGTCATCAGCCTAAGGCAAAGCAATAACCCAACCACAAGTATCACTCTTTCCTCACCCTGTGGTGCTTAAGTCCAGCAGCTGAGGAGTACAGCTGGAAAACTTTCACTAATTAATCCTACAGAAAGCTTGCAGGCAGAGGCAGATCTCTGGGAGCACTGAGACTTTAGTTGACTCTCTACCAGGCCCTGTGCTGGTAAAAGCAGGCCTTGGTGCATAGCCTGGTTATTTCTGCAGTCACCCATGCTGAGTAGAGGAGTCACAAGCTGTAAGCCATAGCTCCAAACAGGTTGCCAAGGGTGAGCCACAGGCAGTGTCTGACAAAGGCCTACACCAGAGTCTTTGCAGACCTAACTAATAAATAGAAACAAATAAAAAGAATCAGCCAAAATGGAAATGCAAAGGAATAGATCCCAAATGAAATAAAAGAATTTTTCCAAACAGGAATTAGATGAAATGGACGCAAGCAATTTATCAGATAGTTTAGGGTGATGATTATAAGGATACTCAACAGCATGAAAATGACATAAAAACCATAAAAACAGAAATAAGGAATGCAATAACAAATAAGTAATATGCTGGAAGGAATAAACAGTGGGTTCGATAAAGCAGAGGAATGAATCCATGATTTGGAAGAGAAAGTATGAAGAAAAACACCCAAACAGAGCAAGAAAAAGAAAATATACTTTTAAAAAATGAGGATAGTTTAAGAAATCTTTTGTACAACCTGAAGCATATCAACAATGACATCAAAGGAATACTAGAAGGCGATGAGAGTGACCAAGAGATGGAGAACATATTTGAAGAAATAATGACCAAAAACTTCTCTAATCTAGTGAAGGAAAAAGACACACAAGTCCAGGAAGCTCAGAAAGTCCCAAACAAGTTGAACCCAAAGAGGCCTATACCAAGACAGTCATAATTAAAATGCCAAGGCTTAAGAAGAAGGAGAGATTCCTAAAAGCTTCAGAGAAAAGCAGGCAGTTATATACAAGGGAGCACCAATTAGACTATCATCTGATTTCTCAACAGAAACATTTTAGACCAGAACGAGTGGCCTAAAACATTCAAAGTGATGAAAAGCAAGGACCTACATCCAAGGTTACTTTACCCAGCAAGGCTATTATTTAAAATCAAAGAAGAAATAAGGAGTTTCCCACACAAGAAAGAGCTAACAGAGTTTCTTAACACCAAACCAGCACTGCAACAAATGGTAAAGGGCTTGCTTTAAGAAGAACAAACAGAAAAAGAAAAAGAAAAAAGACAGAAGAAAACAGTCTAACAACAAAATGACACTGAATATGCATCTATCAGTTATCACCTTAAATGTAAATGGCTTAAATGCTCCAACCAAAAGATATAAGGTAGCTGAATGAATAAAAAAACAAGACTCATATGCACCCTGCCTACAAGAGACCCGCCTCAGATCAAAAGATACACACAGACTAAAAGGGATGGAAAAAATATTTCATGCAAGTGGATAGGAAACAAAGCTGGGATAGCAGTACTTATGTCTGACAAAATAGACTTTAAAACCAAGGCTACAAAAAGAGACAAAGAATGACACTACATAATGATAAAAGAACAACCCAACAAGAGGAAATAACCATAGTAAACTTTACACAACGAACATAAGAGTACCTAAATATGTAAAGCAACTCTTGGTGGACACAAAAAGAGAGATTGACAGGAACATAGTCTTAGTCTGGGATTTTAATACTCCATTGACATCCAAAGCTAGATCTACCACACAGAAAATCAACAAGGAGACAGCAGCCTTAAATGACACACTGACTAGATCAAATGGATTTAATTGATATGTTCAGAGCATTTCAACCCAAAGCAGCAGAATGTACATACTTTTCAAGTGCACATGAAATATTTTCTAGGATAGACCACATGTTAGAATACAAGCCTCAATAAATTTAAGAAGATTGAAATCAAATCAAGCATCTCCTCTGACCACAATGCTATGAAACTAGAAATCAATCAGAAGAAGAACACTGAAAATCATGCGAAGACATGGAAGCTAAATAAGATGTTATTAAACCATGAATGGGTCAAAAATGAGATCAAGGATGAAATTAAAAGATATATTGAAACAAATGAAAATGAAAATAAAACAATCCAAAATCTATGTGAAATGGGGAAAACAATCTTTAGAGGGAAATTCATATAATTACAGGTCTGTCTCAAAAACCAAGAAAAAGTTGAAATCAACAATCTAGCTTTACACTCGAAAGAACTTCAAAAAGAACAACAAACAAAGCCCAAAGTAAGTAGAAGGAAAGAAATAAGAACGTTCAAAGCAGATAAATAGAGTCTAAAAAATTATACATAAGAGCAATGAATCCAAGAGAAGGATAATCCTTTCTTGGAAAAGATAAACAAGATTAACAAACTTTTAACCAACTTGTCAAGAAAAAAAAAGAGAGCTCAAACAAATAAAATCTGAAATGAAGGAGGAGAAATAACAACTGACATCAAAGAAATTCAAAGTATTGTAAGATAATATTATGAGCAACAAAAGGCCACAAAACTGGGCAACCTGGATAAAATAGATAAATCCCAAGAAACATAAAAATTTCCAAAACTAAATCATAAAATATCATTGACAGATTACACCTAGTGATATTGAAGCAGGAATCAAAAAACTCCCAACTACAGAAGCCCTGGACCAGATTGGCTTCACAAGTGAATTTTACCCAACATTCTGAGAACTAACACCTCTCCTTCTCAAACTTTTTTCAAAAATTCAAAAGGAGAAATGGCTCCCAAGATCATTTTAAGAGGCCAACATTATACAAGATAATGACACTACAAAAAGAGAAAATTATTGTCAATATCCCTGATGAACATAGATAATAAAATCCTCAGCAAAATATTAGCAAACCAAAAAAAAGCAATACATCAAAAAGATCATACACTGCGATCAAGTGGGATTTTTTTCTTGGAATGTAGAGTTGGCACATTAATCCCAAATCACTAACTGATTCACCACAAACACAAAACAAAGGATAAACACCACATGATCATATCAATAGATGCAGAAAAAACATTTGATAAAATCCAGCACCAATTTATGATCAAAACTCTCAGCAAAGTGGTAATAGAGGGAGCATACCTTAACATAATAAAGACCATCTATGACAAACTCACTGCCAACATCATATTCAACTTTCCCCTAAAGATCAGGAACAAGACAGGGATGTCCACTTTCACCTCCCTTATTCGACATAGTAATGGAAATCCTAACCACAGCAATCAGACAAGAAGACGAAATAAAAAACATCTAAATTGGAAATGAAGAAGTAAAACTGTCTTTATTTGTGGATGATATTTACTGTACATAAAAACCCTAAAAGATTTCACCATAAACTACTAGAACTGATAAATGAGTTCAGCAAAGTAGCAGAATACAAAATTAAAATCCAGATATCAGTTGGATTTTTTTATGCCAATAACAAACCAACACAAAAAATCCCATTCCCAAGTTCTTCAAAAAGAGTAAAATACCCAAGAATAAACCTAACCAAGGACGTAAAAGACCTGCACTGAAAAAACTATAAGACATTGTAGAAAGAAATTGAAGAAGATACAAATAATTGGAAGCATATACAGTGTTCATGGGTAGGAAGAATTAATATCATTAAAATGTCCATATTACCGAAAATAATTTATAGATTCAAAACAGTTCTTGTGAAGAATCAAAGTTATATTTTACAGAACAAAAACAAATATCTCAAAAATTTATATGGAATTGCAAAAGACCCACACAGCAGCAGCAATCCTGAGAAAGAAGAACAAAGTTGGAGGAATCACACTACCTAATATAAAACTATACTATAAGGCCATACTAATCAAAACAGCATGGTACTGGCATGAGAAAGGACACATAGATCAATGGAACAGAATAGACAGACCAGAAGTAAACTCACACTTTATAGTCAATTAATATTTGACAGAGGAAATAAGCACTTACAATGAGCTAAAGATACATTATTCAATAAGTGGTGTTGGAAATTGGACAGATACATACAGAAAAATGGAACTAGGTCACTTTCTTATACCACAAGAATAAATTCAAAATGGATCAGAGTTAATAGACTCAAAACCATAAAAATCCTAGAATAAAATATAGGCAGCAAAATCTTGGACATTGCTGTAGCAATATTTTATTGGATATATCTCCCCAGGCAAGGGAAACAAACAAACAAACAAAAAAACAAATGGGACTACTTCTAACTAGAAAGTTTTACATTACAAAGGAAAACATCAACAAAATAAAAAGACAACCCACAGAATGGGAGAACATATTAACACACTTAATAAGGAGTTAATACACAAAATTTATGAAGATCATACAAATTTCAACACCAAAAACATAAACAATCTGACACATGCACCCGCCTACAGTGTCTGCAGCATTATGGATGAGATGAGATACATTCACATGGACAACTGAGGCTTGTGGAGGAAAAGGGACAGCACGGCTACCCTCTCAAGGGGAGAGTGCCCAGACCCTTGCCTTGACAGGTTTTTATTGGGTTTCAATTTGCACAGGAATACAGGTAAAGCTCATTAATCATTGTCAGGCAGTAAGGATCAAACAATAGATAACATACAAAGGACTACAAGGGCCTATTCTGAGTCAGGGTCTGTTAGCTAAAGGGCTATAAAACTTTGGGAAACAAACTCATTTCCTGCTTGGGCCCTTATCATTTATTTGAGAGCATTCTTAGCAAAGCAGGTTTCACAGGATTTTACGTATTCTTTCTCAGGCCTGATCATCCGGGGAACTAGTCCTTTCCAGCACAGGGCTGCACTGCCATCTGTCATTGTTTCAGGCTTAAGTCAGGCAGGGGAGGTGAGGCAGCCAAGAGATTAGGAGACTTCTCCCAGACAGAATGAGGACTCAGGCTCTGTCAAAGCTGAGGAGTAAGGGTCCATCACCCCCTTTCTCCATAACCCCCCAAGTCCTTCCTTGGGGCCTCCTCGTAATCATGCCTGTCTTAGGTCATTCCCCCCTTGGGGAATCTTACCAGTCATTGGCTAACCAATCAAGCATTGGGGGTCAGTTATGGATGAAGTAAAAGGAACAGAAGTGGCACTCTTGCCAGGGAGATAACCTTTGTCTCCTTAGTGGCTTATGGTCTGAAGGTCACTCACTCAGCCTTAGCCATTGGGGCTTACAGCTTCTGAAACTGGGCAGGGTGGTTCCCAACTACAAACCAATGAAAAAAAGTGAGTAAAAGACCTGAATAGACACTTGTCCAAAAAGACATATAGTTGGCCAATGGACATATGAAAAGATGTTCAACATCACTAATCATTAGAGAAATGTAAATTAAAACCATAATGAAATATCACATCACACCTGTCAGAATAACTGTCATCAGTAAACCAACAAACAAGTGCTAGAGATAATGTGGAGAAAGGAGGACACTTTTTCACTGTTGGTGGGAATGAAGATTGGTGCAGACACTGTGGAAAGCAGTATGAAGATACCACAAAAAATTAAAAGTGTTTCTGCCTTTTGACTCAGCAATACCAGTTCTGGGAATATATCCAAAGAAGCCCAAAACACTAATTCAAAAGAACATAAGCTCCCCTACATTCATTGCAATGTTATTTACAATTGCCAAGATATGGAAGCAGCCCAGGTGTCCATCAGGAGATGAGTGCATAAAACAACAATGGGACATTTATACAGTGGGCTATAATCAGCTGTCAAAATGAAGAGTTTTACCATTTTGACAGTATAGTGGACCTGGAGAACATTATGCTAAGTGAAATAAGCCAGTCAGAGAAAGGCAAATTCCATATGATTTCACTTACATGTGGAATCAAATGAACAAACTGAACTAACAAGCTGCATAGAGACAGACTCATAAATAGCAGAAGGACAGCTACGGATGGTAGGGGAGACTAGGGGTGGAAAGATTGAGCAAAAAAGAAAATGGACTCATGGACAACAGTGTGGTGATTGTGGGGGGTAGGATGTATAAGGGGACTAAATTATAGTGGAAAAATACAATAAAATTCAAAAGTATAGAAAAAGATTATCAAAAAATGCAGCATTTTTCTTATTTCTTATTTGTTCTGTATGCTAACATTTTATATAGCCAAAGTAAAATTATCAAAAGCAGGACATTAACATTGATGCAATACTTTTAAGCATATTATAGACCTAATTGAACTTTATTAGGTATTCTACTAACATCATTTTTTGTTTCAATATTTTATCCAGGATAAATATTACTTATAGTTGTTTTTTATCAGTATCCTCCAAGTTTATAAGTGTTTCTCAGTCTCCATCATGTTAACACGTGAAGAATATTGATCAGTTATTTTGTGTAATGTACCTTGATTATGGTTTGTCTGATGATTTCTCATTATAACAATTATGTGCTTTTTTGAAAGAATACCATAGGAACAAGCTGTATACTTTTCAGTGAATCATATCAAGTGGTTTAAAATTTTCATATATTTTACTAAAGATGTTGTTAAATTTAATCACTTTAAGGAGTTTTCTTTCAAGATTTCTCTGTGGTAAGTTACTATCTTTTCCCTTGTACTTAACAAATATTTTGGGAAGATATTTGACATGATAAAATACTGATTGTCATCATATGTTTGCCTAACTATTTTAACATTTGTTAATGGATCTTGTCTTGAAAATTTACTATTTTGGAGTTTGCCAAAGGTTAATTTCCTGTTTTCTTCTTACTTTGTTTATTAATTTGGATTGTGTTGTAAAAAATAAGTCTGTCATCCCCCAGTATTTATTAGTAGATTATTTTGTCAATATGAACTTATGAACTTTTTATAGGCTGAAATATAATATTATTATTTATTTTGTTGTTCAAAAATTTTACTAGCCTTTGTCATTAGGATAGTCTTCAGATCAATTGGCTTTTGTGTTTTTTCAGTAGGCCCTTATCTTTATTTTTTCTTACTTTCTAAAAACATGAGGTGTTCCAGCTCTTATTTTATTTTCTATGTCTTGAAGTCATTAACTTTTCTAAGAAGTCATGGTTCCTTTTATGGGAGAATGGTGTTTAGAAATCAAAATAAAACACTAGATGTACTGATTTATACTGCCTGTCATTTCTACCAACACACATATATGCATATGCATACCCATTTATCTGTGTGTACATATGCATACATGTATCTCTACATATAAGATATGTACATATGTACATCTATATAGGCAGAGTTCAGTAAATTTGCATATTAAAATAATAAAAGGAAAATAAATCTTTGCTCAGTTCTGATTATGTATTACATATGTTCACCATCTTAAAAATTATAACATATAATCACCTCAGTAATCCTATGAGATAGGTATCACTTTGCTCATTCTGTACATGTGGAAAACAATGCTTAGTCCAAGTGATTGGATAATATTCTGAAGGATATATAATTGTGAATGAGTGAGATTATAATTTCCAGCTAATGTAGGACAGGCTTCAAATTTGTAGCCAATGAAAGGCCATGTTTCTTAAAATATCTGGTCTCTGTCAAATCCTGTTATATGTGTTTCACATTCATTATCTTGTTTACAAAAATTTTGCTAAATCAACTATAAGCAAGCACTATAAAGAAGAGAAACATCAGTCATTAAAACCTTTTTTTGAAGGTGAAATTGGAAAAAAGGCTGAGCCTTGAACATGAGATGGGTGATGAACGGTAATTAGGTTGCAGGACAATAGCAAGAAAAACAACTGGATGCTCAAAATGTGCTTTTGTGTTGAGTGTTTTTTTTTATAAATATCAGAATTTTTCAGCAAGAATTACACATGTGTATAATATAAAATGTATGTACGATTATACACATTTAACAATATTGGCTTTGTATTTAATGTGCTATTTATGTAGGCTATTTCATCCCATCTGACCTTACTAATAAAACATGGTTGTTAAATGGTCCAAACATGGGGATTCATCTGATTGTTAAAGAAATCTGTAAGAAGCTCTTATCAGCCATGGAGCTAAGGAATATTTTTGTGTCATATTTATAATGTATAATAA
The DNA here is from genome assembly GCA_028533065.1 of Trachops cirrhosus. Classification (NCBI taxonomy): domain Eukaryota; kingdom Metazoa; phylum Chordata; class Mammalia; order Chiroptera; family Phyllostomidae; genus Trachops; species Trachops cirrhosus. Next base: position 128,407,211 of record CM052539.1, read on the forward strand.
TAGATTTTAGTACTATAGATCATAATTTATAATCAATAGTATTTGTATAACATAACTTATAGTTGTTTAAGCTGTATTGAAGAGGCAATTTTAAAGATAACTGTAAGAACATAAGCCACCTTTGTTTTACTATAGCAAATAGTTCACTAAGCAGTTAAATTTCTAGCTAAATTTTGACTGGCACACCTGAAGAAATGAGACAATTTTGCTCAATTTCTTTTTATTTTTTCCTGGTTTTGTCACCAGAATGAAGTATTGGCATTTGCATGCTCCATTTATTCTGTGAAGTATAGTAATATGCTGTACTATTCTGACCTTTTTGAAAGTCTGAAATTTAATTAGTTGACTATTTTCCACTAGTCATCATCTCATTCTCGTTGAGTTGTGAGAAAGGATAGGCTAGCCATAAAATGTGTGAAAATGACTAAGGATTTAGCATCTCGTATGTCTTTAATCCTCATGATTCTCTCAGTTCTGTTTCAGGAATCTCAGATGTATGGCCAGCATTTGATCATACTGAAGTCACGGTAATTACAGCACAGTATTCATTGCAGCACATACATTATGATGCTTATAACATTTAGCTCACTGTCACATATCTAGGAAATGATGCCCTTTTAAAGTGAATGTATAGTGTCCTAGAGAAAGACATTTGGTGTGTAGAAAAATTTATTATTGTGATACCTAAGGGTTTTCAAAGCTCTTTATTGCTATTGAAATGAAGGGCAGTCATATAGGTAAAGAAGAATTATAACTTACATGAAAGAAATAGTTAATCTATTATGAGTTGCTATTTAAAAATATATATTCTGCTATTAGCCTAAAATATATTTCTCTTAATTTTTATCAACTAATATAGAAATCTGTGCTTCCATAAAATAATGAATAAAGCACTTTAGTATTGTTTGGGGGGATAAATCACAGATAATAGAAATTGGATATGCAGTACTTCAGTTAAATAACTGCATTTCAGGCTAATGAATTTCCTATTCTGGAAATAGCTTTTAAACATGTATGATACTGATCCTAATTAATTACATTTTGTATTCAAATATGTATTTTTTTGTGAAATGCTAAATTATAGTCATTGTTAAAACACATGATCTTTTAAAATGAATATGATATTCCAAATTTCTAATTCTTGTCCAAAGAAGATCTTCAGAAAAAAAGATAATTTTCCCCCAACTACTCTCCCTACCCCATCCACTCCCCATGGGGTGAAAATGGAAACAACTATACTTGAACAATAAAAAAAAGAGAGAAAGGATAAATTTTCTTTGTTATATCTTAATGTTTCAATCCAGGATAACATTTTAAACATGTCTGCATGTTAGTTTTGTAACTCTGAAGGTGGAGAATTCTTCACTTACTGTCACCCATGACTTGCTCGTTGTATACACACACACACACGCACACACACACACACACACACAAGTACTGAAAAGTTTGTATCATTCTGTTCCTGATGATTTAGGGAGATAGGCTTAAATAGGAAAGTATTCTCTTTTTAAATCTTCATAGTTTCCTTCTCACCAATGTTCTCATTGGTTCTCCAAGCTCTGCTGCCCATGGCTAAACCCATTTCATTGTGCCACTAAATTAAATACTAGTCAGACTCTTTCCCCCAAATTGAAATATTTTATAATAATTTTACTCCTCTTATGCAATTTGTAAGAATGAGAACACTTTAATTAAGCCAAGTGAACAAGCTTTGAATTGTTACAAAGTAATTCACACCAAGGGAATAGTTATAAACACTATAATAATTCAAGTTCATGAATATATTTTTATTATTACAAAGTGGTATTTTAAAAACTCTCATTTGTTTGAGAAAGCACATGAGGACATGTTACACTTTACAACCCCAGTTTCCTAAAATGAAAATGATTGCACAATATAATAAAAATAAGGTTGAAGGAAGAATCTTTGGATGCCAAAATTGTTAATCTTCCTTAAAAGAGTCAATCTGTTTCATAACGATTCTGCTGGATCTCTCTTACAATGGCAGATCAAAATAAAATTTACATATGGCAGGATGAAAAGTCACATATGAATATTTTTAAATTACAAAATAATACCATATGTATTATATTTATATATTAATGTAACACATTTGAAAAATACTTTGGCAGCCACACAGATTGCCTAGTTTCATTTGTGACGACATCAGTAAAGATTTGTGCTCTGGAGTTCAGGTTGTGACATTAATGAGTGGATGATAAAAATGAATGGAACATAGAAGTTATGTTATTATTTATTATGGCAGGTATTGCATTATTTTTAATTTTTTATTATTATTATCATCAGGCATTTGTAATTCTTCTAACACAACTTAAAGCATCTCATGGATGAGCACTTCTTTTTAACATCTTTTGTTTTTGTTTATTTTTTGTCTAAAATCACATTCCACGTAGTACTGAAGATGCTCACATTTTCCTCTACCAATGAGATCCTGCATAAGTAGTCAGTCAGAGATGAGGTGTCAACATGGGTAACATACTCTCTTCAGAACAAATCCCAGATACTTTTTCATTATTGTTTATTATTAGTTTTTTGACATTTTAGGAAATACTTGAGAACAGTTTATTTTAAATAAGCTTTTATTTCATTAGATCTGCATAATATTTATCACAGTTCTATGACTACATTAGACCTTTTTTTTTATAAAATGGTTGATTAGTTAATTTAGGAGACTGTCTACTGTTGTTTACTAACATTTCTGGTTCTATCTTTTGCAGCATTTTCCCATTTCTTTGAAATCATAGGAGGAACAGTGAATTGCTTTAAAGAATAATTTATTTTATTTCATTTCACTTTTTGGTGAAACATTTAGTATTTAAGAGCCAGCTGGTGAGTTTCCATACCCTTTTCCCCAGGTCACCATGACAATGGAAGTACATTTTGATATGAGTATCCCATAAAATTAAATTATTTTGGAATGAGAAGTCACTACCTGGAGTTTACTGTAGTTTTCTCAGAGAAATTTCTGGACTCACAGTGAGCAATATGTTGTCTGCTTTAAGTCACTGATATTTTTAGATTATTTTGGATTAGTTATTACTGAAGGACTAAAGAATGACTTACTCTTTCCAAATAGTAGCAATGCCAATTTCTCACTGAAATATTTACCAGTGGAACATATAGGGGTGTGTGTGTGTGTGTTCAGTAAGTATAAACAGGCATATCATCTAAAGAACATTAGAATAGTAATCGTATGACACCATCATGTGAATAAGAACAAAAAATAAATAAATGGAGATTATAGATGAAATTTTTTATCTTGTGAAGAAATTCCACAAAAACCAAAGCTATCAATGTCAGAAATCTCTTCTTGTGACAGATTTTTCCATGAGCTTCAACTTTCTGTAAATATGTCCTATTGGACATTACCAGTAGTATTTATAGAAGCACCTTATATTCTACATTTTCAAATCCTAACTCATTATTTCTCCCCCAAAAGATTCTATAATTTTATCTCATCACTTTCTCAATCACTTAATCTAAAAACAGAAGTAACTGATGTCTTTCCCCCACCCTTTCACCTAGAAACAGATTCTATTATGGCTTCCAATTCTTTAACATAGTTTACTTGTTACTTTGTGGCTTTCCTGCTCCTATGCTTCATCATTATCTCTTGTCTGGGCTAGGCAATTAGCTGTACTTCCTATATCCATTTATTTTAACCTTTAACCAAATCTCTACAGAAATGCTCAGAGCAGTATTTTTAAATCGCAAATCTGGTCTTGCTACACGTGAAAACTTCTGTTTTTCTCCAATTCTCCAATTAAATTCTCCAATTTCTCTAGGAGAATTTATGATGGAATTCTAGTCCTGTGAGGTACTCTTGTAAAAAATTACCTTGAACAAATGGGTTTAGGATCACTACGTTTGGTAATTTACAAAGCACACAGGTATATTTAAACTTGAAGAATGCCTACTTAATCTGGTTTAATTGGCATTTTTCAAATTTACTTAACAATGAAGCTCTTTTATTCATTTATAATATCTATTATTACCCTGCAGATCTGCTTTTCCATGTGAACCCCATGGAAATATCAAATCTCAGCATGTTGTTCTAGCCTGTTGGCTTCTCCACACCTACCTATAGCCTTTAATTAATGCTCTTCAAATTATAAAATGCTTTATGTCTCTGCACACTTTTAGTTATTTCTCATCATCTTGTATTTGCTTTTGTGTTCTATTGTATAATGTCTTCTCACCAAAACATTATTTGCCTAACTTTTATTAAATCATTATGTTTCAGTTAAGATGTAAACTATTCCTAAGTCGTGCTGTATATTTACCTACTTCTATCATTGTGGTTTTCATAATGAACACTATCTATTTATATGTGTTTTCTCCTTAAAAATAAAAACTTAGAGTAAGATCATCTTTTCTTTCATTTTATTTTTTTGGTCCTACATTTCAGTTCCTGGCAGATATCTTCTGCTCAATAAATATTTATGGAAGGAGTGAATGAACAAGAAATTTACAAAAATATATATGTATCAAATGATCTTTACATGCATGGCTGTATATTATGTATCACTATGAATAGTCTTAAAAGGTTTCATTTCTATGTCAGTGAGTTGTAATGAAATTTTTAAAGACCCAAATCAGTACTACATAATTCCCATAGGGCATTCACAATACGGTTATATACTGATTAACAATAGTGATACATTCTGAGAAATGAAGTATTAGGGGATTTCATTGTTGGGCAAATATCACCGAGTGTACTTACAGAAACCTAGATGGTATAGCCTAATGCTATAACTGAATGTGTTATACTTGGTAAGAGTGGCGGCACACTAGATTTGTTTACACCAGCATCACTACAAACAAGTGAAGAATTGTATGTAAATCCAGCTGACTTTAGTTGGCTTTTTTTGGGGGGGTAATGCAAATGAAAGACTTAAGATTTGATTGCTGAGGCATCCACACCTCAACTCAAAGCTGACTATCTTCCATAAATTCACCACCAGCCACAACTAGCTCAAGAGTCAGGCTGCCTCCACCCACTGAGATACATGTGTTTTAGAGATCTCGGTTGACTTTAATTACTGACTACTTATTTGTTTGTTTGCTTGCTTGTGTGTTTCACTTCTGATATTTTAAATACTCTCTTATGTTTTAAATTTGCCAATAAAAAGTGAGCCAGAAAAATTATAGGCTCCCACTCTGAACCCCAATAAAAACAGAACTACAGGCCCATGATTTCTATCTTTATCTCTATCTCTGTCTATCATCCTTCTCTAACTCTCTTTCTCTCTCATCTCTATATCTATCTCTGTTTATACCTCTCAATCACTCAATCTATCTTTCAGTAAATCTGAGTCTCTCTCTCTCTCTCTCTCTCTCTCTCTTTCTCTCTTTCTCTCTCTCCCCACCTCTTCACAGGACTTGGTTAGGAGATCATAGCTATGTGCCCCCAGGTAAGCTTTTAAAGTAGGAAGGGACCTCCAGTAATAAACTCTTTTTTTTTTCTTCAAAGCTTCTTAATGGTTATTGACTAAGGCCATATTGCAAACCTAATAAGAATCACCAGGGTCATTCCAGTACTAACATTGCTTTAGAAAGGAGAGATACCTGTGGGAAGCTCACCTTAAATAGGTGAGTACCCCCAAGATATTTCTAGCTGATAGCATTGCTGTCCATACACTGAAATGGTACTAAATAGTAATGTGATGCTCCAGGACATTTCATGGCGACAGCACTAGGTGATAAGATTTTCTTCGCTTCGTTGTGATCTCATGGCCCCACTTGCACGTGCAGACTGTTGACTGAAGTGTTGTTATAGGCACATGACTCTGTATAAACTTATCATGACCAGTGAAAACTGCCAGCTTCAGCCATTGACAATTTTTTCCTGTTTGCTTTTAATTCTTTTAATAAAATGTGTTTTTCCTAATGAACTTATATAAAAGTTCATTAAGTATAAATGTGGCTGCCATAATTCAGAAATACCAGATTATGCTTTAATAACAGTTTACTAGAGTTTCCCTTTGGGAGTTAGGCTCCCTCTCAGAATCATGGGCTACTTGTGTTTTGCCTTATTGGTTCTGCTTCTATTTCTCTGAATGGCAAGATGCAGTTATTTCTTCTGTGAACTTAATTTATGTTTTACCTTGGTGCTATGCCTCCTCTCCAGATTCTTCTGATTTCTTCCGACCAGATTTAGTCTGCATTTAAGCAAGTCATCTATGCAGAAGTCTCCAAAATCTGTATTTTCTGTAGAAACTTTCCTGAGATAATGGAACTTGATTCTACTTCTTTGTTTAATGTCTCTACTTACACATTCCACATGCTTGAGAACCTCCCCTTTTCTCCTCCCTATTCAAACACCACCAGTCTCTTTTGTTTTTTCCATTTCCCAAGTCAACATCTTGCTCACAATCACCTATATATGAAAAATCTGATAATCCTAGGCTATTTTTTCTGCCAAGAAATCCAAGTTCTTGTAGTTCCTATCTTTACATTATAGATTTTTTTGACATCTAATAATTTTGGATTTCTAACTCCTTTGCGAGCCATTACCACAGAATCTACACTTTTCTCCTGTAGGCATTATTTTTGCTTTTCAATATTTTGTATATTCTGACAATTTGGCTTTACTAAATCTAATATCATAATTTTTAGTAGGACTTGCATGATATTTTAACATTATATTTTAAGTTATAATCATATAAAACAATGACAGCAAAAAAAGCAAGGGGAAATACCTCATTCTGTTGTCTAAGTGTTACTGAATAGCAAGCAGGGTCCTGCTGCCGGCCCACCACCACCCTCTAGGCAAAATTCTGGAGGCAATGTTTTGGTGATAAAAAGAGGAAGTCTTTATTCAAAAGCTACACAATTTTGGAATAACAGTTTTTATATGCAATAGTCACAAGTTTGTCAATTAAGTCTAAAATTTTAAACTGTTTAGTTATAGCTTTATTCATTATGTCTTTCAATTAAGACTAAACTCCTTAATGCCTCACTTCTATCATTCCCACTGTTATTTTTTATCTCATTTATATAGGGTAAGTTTACAAAGTAAAACAACATAACATACAAAAGATACACAATTTTGGAAGAATGGTAAGCTTCTGTCTCAGAGTCCATCGGCTCTAGAACACCCAAAGAATAACCCTGCCAACCTCTGCCAGGCCAGTCTGATCCTAAGCTGTGCCCGGAGTTTTTTCTCCCATCCAAAATCAATCCAAATTGCCATCCTTTAGGAACACACAGGCAGCTGCACTCTGATCATCCAGGCATCCTCAAGGAAGAGAGCCCAAGAGACAGTCTCTGTTCTTTTTATTTTAAATCTTCTGACCCATAATTCCAAATGCTCTGCAGGCATCCAGCTTCTCAGCCAATCCCATCCTTGGCTGTTTACCATTGCCTCAGGGAACTTCGTCCTTTGGCCCCTTCTTACTCCTCTTCAGTGATCTGATCAGATCTCTCTATATCATAAGCATCTATTTTACACTGAATAAACTTAAATAGTTCAATGAAATTTGTATTCCTTACAATTAAAATACAGGGTCCAGCAAAAGTAATGTTTGCTTGAGTGTGGTTGGAAGGGTAATAATATGGGTGTATTAATTTATAATTTTAATTTGAAAATTTTACCTAAAATATCATATGGTATGTTTGAGTATGATATTCTTATGTTACAGAATTGCATGCTAATGATTTTGTAATAAAAAGGGGTGTTACTTTTATCCAACCCTGTACATATGGATGCTTTCTAAAATTGGACATTCAGTTATTATTACTATATGTAAATCTTTGGTTATTGATGAATTATTTGCCTTATGATGAAGCAGACAAAACATGTACCTTTTTAATATATTCTAGAATTCTATTTATCTATCTATGTGTACATTTTATTCATGGTCATGTATTAGCTGAACTCTAATTCCTTTTCTGTATTAATAAGCTTTATCTTAGTTTAGTGTACTACCTATCAAAACTTCTGTTGACAGAAAATGAATATTATTTGATAATTGTCTAAAAATTATGTAGTGTATTAATTCTTAAAGCCTATTTCTAAATTAAGGAAATCACAAAAAATGATATTAGATCATATTATTTTGTTCCTCTAATGTAGAGCTGCTAGGCCACTGTTTCATAGCTCACTAGATTATGATTATGCTAAGATATGGATTCCTTTCTCTCTCTCTCTCTTTATTGTTGTTCAGTTACTGTTGTGTCACCTTTTCCCCCATTGCTCCCCCCTGCCCCATCCCCCCACTCTCACAGTCAATTCCCCCCATTGTCCGTGCCCACGAATTCTCTATTTGTGTTCCTTGGCATGCCCCTTCCCTTTCTTTCCCCCTCTTTTCCCCTCCCCTTTCCCCTCTGGTCATTGTCAGTTTGTTCTTTATTTCCAAGTCTCTGGTTCTATTTTGCTCATTTGTTTATTTTGTTGATTAGATTGGGGGGACCATGCGGGGCTTGAAGTGGCTAGACATTTTAGATCAGGGGTCCACAACACCCTGATCCATGGCCCCTTAGGAAACTGGCCACCCAGCAGTATGTGAGCGATGAGCCAGGGAGTGAAGCTTCTCTGCATTATCCCCTGAGCTCTGCTTCCTGTCCTCCTCCTACCCTCATCTTCCATGAAACCAGTTCCTGGGGCAAAAAGGTTGGGGGCATTTGCTTTGGATGGTTGATAAGCTGTAAGGGAAAAGGGACCATATTTTCGGGGAGGCACAAACTCTCCTCTACCCTTAAGGTTCTTTTGCTGGCCTAATAATCAAATAAACATGAGAAAATAACCAAATTTAATCCATACATATGTATGGGAACCCCACATACATGAGACAGAGACCCAACATGCAGGAAAGGTTCACAGATAGAAAGGGGGACTGAGGTATACAAGCCATCCTGACCTAGGGATGAGGTGATGCACCTGGGGGCTTCAAAAGGTCCTTGCAGGATGATAAAAAGGACAGATGCTTAGTAAATAAAATGTTGCCATGCTCTATAGATAGATCAAAATAAGTGATTTCTGTGAATTTCTTACTATGGGCAAAGCCTATAATTTACGTTCTTCTATGTAGTTAAAGGGAGGGGCATAAGGATGGCCATGCATTTCTTTTGAGCCTGAAGCTAAAATTGCCTTTAGCTCAAAATAAAGAAAAGTTACAAGTTTTAAATGCATAATGCAGGCTATGAGAAGGGCAAGATGAAACTCTGAGACATGAATTGAAGCTGTTATATGTAGGTAGAATTTCTTTTCCCTCAGGGAAACCTTAGTTCTACTTTTAGAGTCTTTAAATTGATTGAGTCAGACCTAGTCAAATTATCTAAGATAATCTACCTTACTTAAAGGACTTTCATCTCATATACAAATTACTTTCAGAGCAGCCCCTATAAATGTGTATCTTTATATGTTTGATTGAGTAATTGGTGAAAATGGCCTAGCCAACTTGACATAAAATACTGGAAAAGGTAACTACAATAGCCTATATAATTTTAATTATTCAGCAATCTTTAGGACCAGGAATATATGATATGCTTCTGTTAAATTTATTTTATTTCATTTTATTATTTTTTTTCTTGAGAAGGAGGGAGAAAGGGAAGGAGAGAATCATCAATGTGTGAGAGCTATATCGATCAGTTGCCTCTCACACCCCCACAACTGGGGACCCAGCCCTCAATCCAGGCATGTGCTCTGACTGGGAATGGAACTGGAGACCCTTTGGTTCACAGGTTGTGTGAACCAACCCACTGAATCAACCCACTGAGCCACACCAGTCAGAGCCTGAAATGTATTTAAATTTGTTTACTTGCTTGGGTACATTTGTTTTACCTTGTTGGTAGCATGAATCAAGTAACTAATCACAAACGGCCACCATCTGAGAGGACCTCAGAGTGTCACACCCATGTTTGTCCCCTCCCCTGGGGTCAAGGCAAAATCAGTGACTTGATTCTAACAAAGGAAATATAACAAAGGCAATGAAATGTCACTCCTTTAATTGCATTTAGCAGGCTGGATTGAGAGATTTTCCTACTGGTTTTAAAGAAGCAAACAGCAATATTATAAATTTGTTATGGAGTGGGCCAAAAATTCGGAACTACAGAGACCTCTAAAACACTCATGAGGAGACTGGGACCTGCAATCATAAAACCATGAGAAAATAATTCTGCCAACAACATGAATGAGCTGGGAAGCAGGTCCTCTCCTAGCCAAGCCTCCAGATGTAGATGCAGCATAGCTGACATTCGTAGGACCCAGAGCTGAGGAACCAGGTAAGAGGAATTCATATAATTCTCTTCATTTTTGGTTAGAGAGGGAGGCCTAGCTCTTGGCTGGGGTTCTGCTAGCAAGGCCTTTCAGCAGTCCAATTGATTCTCACCCCTCACCCTGCATTGTATCAACAAGAAAGAAAGTGATATTTTGACTTCTATATGTTTTACTCCTTATCTTACTGCTTCTGAATTTACATTAAGTAGAAGGATGGTTTTAATTAAGCTACATAGAAGAATACAGTCTGTTTCCTAATCTGGAGCTATTGGGAAATAAAAGGGAGTAGAACATAGAGACCTAAATAATAAATGGTAATATTTCTGGTGAACCCTCTGAACTCCAAAACCTTTGAACTTAATTACTTTATTTTAGTTCATTAAAAGGCCCTATTTAGGGTGTATTCTCTTTAGAGTCTTCACAGGCATTGGTAGATACAACATTTTTACTTGGTCTAATAGTTCTTCTGTGAGGAAGAAATTTGAGTCTTGGAACTGTAAGCACTGACTGACTTTTAGCCAGTGTCTAGACAATAGGCCAGAAATCGTGTGGCTTGTCTGCCTTGGCATCACTTTTAGAACTGGTTCATTCACCATGTGCTAATCATCCTTGTGAATAACTGGGATCAGTGTTCTGGCTTTACTCTCAGTAGCCTGTGACTGAAAAATAAATAGCAACAATAGGTGAAACTACCGTGTGAGATAAACTTTCCATTTGGAAAGACATAGAGAAAGCCAGATGACACCTTAACAATCTTAAGGCCAGAATATCTGTAAAGACAGAAGACTTCTTTTGAGGTGACTTAGTAAATAAGCAGAGTGCTAGTAGAAAAAAAGATAGAGAAATTGCAGGATACCTGAATGGAGAACAATACTTCAGGATAGAGTTTCAGTACTAGAGTGGCACAGGCAGAGAGATGTGGAGAAATAAGAGATCAGAGGAGTATACTTTAAAGGACTTGACACTTCCTAGGATAAATTACATCTATAGTCTAATATATATTAGAAAAAGGGGAATATATTTAAGTCAATTCTATATTACATCTGTCTTTAAAAATAGGTTGTAAAGGAGGAGCTTGACCGGTTACCTGTTAAGATCATGACTGGGATCAAAAAGATCTGATATAAAAAGAAAGGGATCAATTAAAGAAGATTGGAAGGCAACCCTAGGGAGAGACAGATCCAGAAAATTAAAAATCACAATCCCTACCCCTTATTGCTGATATGTGAAGTGTGCTGAAAACAAACTGTTTTTAACTCTATCTGAAAGCAGTAAATGACCTTACCTTAAATATCTTGTGAAAAAAATTTACCTTGAGGGTATTTTTAATCTTTAAGAACCTCCCTGTATGTGAATATTCATGTATTTGCAGTGGAAATATTAATGTGCTGTATTATGGTGTACTACCCAGTTCTTACACAATATATGGGAAATTGCACATTTCTATAATACCCAAATTTTGAATTCTGAAGTATATTTAAGTCTAAGTGTATGGGTTAGGGATGGTGCAAACCTTTCAAGAACTTTTCAAATCTGAAAACTCAGTCATTATACAACTGCTTGAAAACTACTTTTTAAAGTTTAATAAAAGATACAGAAAATGTAAATACAGTACAGGTGACAGCATACATATCACATGTCTCCTGAGAAAAATATTTATAATGACTTATGGATATAGGATTCCAAATAATAGGAAAACTGTGATAAACCATGTCAAAAATAAACCAGATGAAAAAAATAAACTTGAATCTGCATCTAATGTGGATTTTGGCCCCTCCAGGAAAGTATCACTTGAATAGAATTACCTAATCAAGGAGATTGAGGTAGCCTCCAAAGAAACCATAAGAGCCACTAGAAATCATAGAGTAAGGGTCCCAGAGGTCCTGATGCATGCTTTGTAAACTTATGTTCTACTTGGCTTAGTGTCCTTTTGCCTCTTATTTTCTTTCCCATATATTTTATTTCTTACTCTATCCTTGTGTGTATTTAACTAGTGTTCTTCAATCCTATATACACAAAATGGTATGCAAGCAAACACAAGTAAATATATCCATATCATGACAGCCAGATTAATGTTCCTAAGGAAGAGTTTTATTAACATCACTATTATATTAAAAAAACCTTGATAGATTATCCATTGCTTATTCAACATAAAAGGTGTTCTATATTTTAATTGTTATATTTCATAATATCCTGTATTCACTCAAGAATTGAATAAACCTTAAGTACTACTTTTTAAGAACACTTTGTGCCTTTCCAATAACTTCGATAATGAGTGCTGATTCATTAATTTTCCCATTGTCAATTGGTGTCTAAGAAACTACACTAAAACTTAGTGGCTTAAGACAATGAACTATTATTTTTCACAACTATAGGGATTAAGATTTCAGGCAGGACTTTTCCAGGTGGTTATTCTGCTTCTGTGGGATCAGCTTTGAATTCATTTGGTTGGGTTTAGCTGGCAACTGAGTTAGGCTGGAAGGTCCAAGAAGGCTTCACTCTCCAGGATGGCACTCCAGTGTTCTTTCAAATAGCCACTTTCTTTCCTGCAGTGTCTTATGCTGCAGGGATGCTTCTTGCTTTCTCCCTCTCCCTGCCCAGGCTGAATTTGCTTACTGCATGGTGGCTGGTTTTAGCAGGAAAAATGAAAGCTCACAATCTTCTTTAGGCCTACATTTGTGAGATGTAGAACATCCTCTGTGCTGCATTCTATTGCTTAATGCAAGTCAAAATGCATGTACAACAAAGGGAGGAATTGTTAATAACCTGATTTTGTAAAAAAATGCTGATATTTAATATTAGTATTAAATATAATAGACAAAAAACTAAGCATTGATGATATAGGTACTGGAGATGAACTTTTATTTGAAACTATTTACATCTTTACTATGTTACACATATGATCTTGTTTCATTGAACAAAATGTCTGAGAAGAATAAATATTAATAATCTATTTAAAATTATTCCCAATTGTTATATTAGTAATGAAAAAGTTCAGTGAGCTCTTTTTATCTCAAACAATGTAGGCATCATTTTATTTGAAGAAGTCAATAAGCAGTTTTAGGATGGGAAATGAAGGTTGAATACAAGCAACAAGATGAAGTAGTGAAAAGAACATGGCAGAGATTCAGGCAGATATAATGTGTGCAAACACAGGTATGATAATGAAGCAAGTATCTGGTTGACTAGTGCTATTAGATTGGAGAAATTAAGAGAAAGAGTGGCTTGAAATGAGGTTAGAGAGTCAGGCAACAGCAGACAATTTTGGGTCTTGCAACCCAAAACTGGGTCTTTAATTTTATGAGCTCTTAATGTTAAGGATTGATATTATTATCTTAAATTTCATACTGGCTGGGAAAACAAATGCATACAAGAGAATATTTATGCAATTGGTTATTGAAGTAATTCAGGTAAGAGATGCTGGTATCTTTGTCTAAGGGTTGAAGATGGAGAAGAAGAGGAGCTCACAGATGAGATAATTTTTTAAAGTAAAATCAAAAGAAATGGTGAATTACTAGACAGAATAATTAGTGGAAGAGATTTATCGAGGATATAACTTTTTCTGTGTAATGTACTCATCTGCTTTTATTAATTTATGTCTTTAAATCTTTTATATTTGCCTCTTATTGTATTTTGAAAGTTCCCTTAAATTATTATGTTTTGGTTGTTCCTTACTCCATTTTTTAATCCGTTTCTTTTTCTCCCCATCAGCAGCATTTCAGTCAGCTTTCTTACCCTTTCACTATTTACTTTTTTTCTCATTGGAATCTTCTCCAGTTCTCATTTCTCATTTATTTATTTTTTTCACAGTTAAACATTTTAATACATGAAGGGAAATTGGCAATGTATTCTCTTAGTGCAATAAGATAGTAAATTCAAATTTATAGGACTATTCAATATCAGAAAGAAGAGCACATAATGATTACAAAAAAAGGAGTAATATTGCCTAACGACATAGATTTTTACCTAACTTAGTAATATTTCTCCTTGTTTTAATTAAACATCACTATTTTGCATAAACCTACTTTTTTATTGTTGACACTATACAGATGTCCCCTCAGTCCTGCCCACCACCTTTGCCACATTGTTGTCTGTGTCCATGGGCTACACATATATGCATATATGTTCTTTGGCTAATCTCTTCCAGTTCTCCTCTTTCCCTTCCCCTTGATATCTGTTAGCCTGTTCCATGTTTCTAGATTTATTTTGTTTGTCAGTTTATTTTGTTAATTGGTTTCTGCATATGAGATCATATGGTGTTTGTCTTTCTCGAACTGGTTTATTTTGCTTAGTATAAAATTCACTAGGTCCATTCATCCTGTCAAAAGAGTAAGAGTTCCTTCTTTTTTATAGCTTCATAGTATTCCATTGTGTAAACATACATAATATTTACAAGATGTATAGGGTATCTAAAATGTGTTTTTTCCCAATTCTTATATTTGAGAAATAAAAACCAAAAACAACTATGTTTCCAAATTGCCAATGTGCAATGACACAATGGTAGAACAAGAACAACCTAACCAAAATATATACTTTCATCAGAAATAATAATTATAATATCAGAGATGCAGCAATCACATGTGTATGTATATGTGTGTATGGGTGTGTATACACTCAGCAATTAAATATATATATTTGTCCAAATATGTGATGCTGTGACCACAGATTGTAAAAACTTGTAAAATTCTAACATTACATGAAAATAAAAACTTTTCAAAATCTCACACAGGAAATATTACAAAAAATGTTTGTTACATTACATTAATAAAATGAAAGTGAAATAACTCAAAGCATACAAAATTAATTTTATCAATTGAAATTAAAATTTCAATTTTTCAAATGACAAATTATTAGGTATTTTATTACAGAACAAGTTAAGCACCAAAGAATAATAAGGGCTCTGAGGAAAACTAGTTGTGTTTTGAATATACAAAACCTGGAATGATATATATATATATTAGCACATATATTAATATATTATATTCATATACAGATAATATATTAATATCAAGGCTAAGCTTAATTATTAATATATATTATATAATATATATTATATATTAGAAGAGAAACCAATTAAGAGAAATAAATTATTCAATGAGGCTATGACCTGAATGTGTAAGCAATTCTATTCCCTCTTCTCTCAGTAATCTCTCTTTTTTCTGAATTGATTCCTTTTTACAACTTACTTTTGAGAAAAACAGATATGAATAACACAATATTACTACAAAATAGATACTTTATATAAAAAGGCAAAATCCTACTTATCTATAAATCTTAGTCCAAAGAAGAAGCTACTATTGCTACCATTCACATAAATATTAATACAAGAATAGAATTGTATAACCATATATATAATTATATGAATATAATTTAATATATAAATGTAATGTTACCATAAGCATTATGTTAATTTATGTTGATAAGTTATATATAAAATATCAATATATATTTATATATCCACATATATTTCTATATATACATACATATATACATGTATGTATATACATGTAGGACAATGATTGGGTGTGTTACTTGTAGTATATTACAAATATGGAATAATATCCAGTCATTAAAGTGAATAAGGTAGAGATGTATGAGTTATCATGAAACATGCCAATTATATTTTAATTAGTGAAAACAAAAACAATTTATAATAAATCACATAAAGTATCTTCTATAAAAATCTTAAATCTCTCCATTCTGGCCTCCAATGTGTATGTACAGAAAAAGTTTGGGAGATGCATACTCCACTGACTTTTAATTCTATCTGGACCATAGAAGGATCTTAATAAAGGTTAGCTACATATGGGGGTAGGGGGAATAACTGGTAAGGAAATTCTTCATTTCTATATTCTCACCAAGTGTACAGCTTTGGTTTTTTATAGTAACCCTATTACTGAAAAAAATTAACCAATAAATGCAATTATTTTAAAAATATAAAGACCCATGCTGTTCTTTTTTAAGCATATTGTGTTTCTTAATTTTTTCAACAAGGGCCTCTTTTAGAAAGAAATTCTTTAAGTTTCATATGTTCAGATGCATCAACTCTATGTCTTATGGTTTTTGTTTTAGAATTTTGGACATCTAGGTCATATACATTATTTTGTATTGATTTCATTAGCATTCATTAATATTTTATTAAATTTATCTTTTAAAAATTTATTAGTTTTATCTTCTACATTTAATTTTCTAATACATGTGCAGTCTATCTTTGCATATCTTGCTAGCTTGAAATTCAGTTTCATTCTTTAATGTATAATTTTCAAGTTTCTTAAAATTATCTTTCTACACTATTTATCTCTGTTTTTGTCTCTCTCAGTTCTGTCTCTCTCTTTCTTCCTCTCTCTCTCCTCTATTTTGTTACTTTACTTTGTGGTACACCTGAATATCTAGTAAAGCAGTCTTTTATTTTTGTTCTTTTTCTTTCACTTTGACACAGATCTTCAGGAAAATGTATTTGAAATAATTACCAAAATACATGAATTGAATTATTCAAAAGTCTAATGGAAATATGTATTGCAATTGCAATGCATTTATAGAAGATTTAGAGAGCATTGGTATTTTTATAATTTTAAATTCTAAGAGTATGGAAGGTGTCTCTCATTATTAAAGTTTTATTTATGCTGTTTAATATAATTTAAAAATTTCACTATACAGACATTTTAAACTCCATTTTATTCTACTTTACTTTATTTTTTAAAAAGACTTTACTTATTTATTTTTAGAGAGAGGGGGAGGGGGAAGAGAAGGAGAGAAACGTTAACATGAAAGAGAAACACTGACCGGCTGCCTCTCATTCACACCTCAACCTGGGACTGGACCCAAAACCCAGGCATGTGTCTCCCAACTGGAAACTGAACCAGCAAGCTGTCACCCTACAAGATGACAACAAGCCTTCTGAGCCACACCAGTCAGGGCTAAGCTTCATTTTAAATTGTATATTTAAAGCTTGATGTCTAGATACAGGGTTTAATGGTCTTCATATTGTTAAATTACTTTTAATTATTTGTTACTTCTTATTGCTCTTGGGAGAAATGTTAATGATCATTGTAGTTGATAGAGTGAAAGACATGTTGAAATTGACCTTGTACTAAAAATGCTAAAATTACAAACTAATTTTTTATATAAATATATCCTCAAAGTAAACTCTCTTTACAGGGAATCTGATCCATGTGTCTCAGAGTAGCCTAAAAAGGAAGCGGTATCTAAGAAATGTGTAAGTAAAGTTATGAATATTAATATCTGAATATATATTACCTTATTTGTATATTACCTATTGTTCAGTGTCATCCTGATTTGAAGAGACAATGCTATAATAGTAGTGAAAATCAATAGCAAGCACATTGTTGCTCATGTCAAATGATAGACGGTGAAGAGATAACACCAATATTAACTATTTTCTGGGTGTTTTATATGTATATACCTGCATGTATTAAATAATCTGTATTAAATCTATACATCATTATCTGTGTTGTATCAGTAGCCCACCTACAAAAATCATTCTCTTAACCACCAGAATATGCTACAGGTATTGATGTTTCTATGAGAATTGAGCTCCACAATCAGTAAGCAGTAGTTAAGGTCATCTCTATTGATTTCTTTCATCCTGTTTGTTTTATCTTCATAATTGGTTGATCTATCATTTATTTCCTGGTTTCTGACTCTCAGAACCTCTTAGCTGATATCACTCAGCTATTTTTATGCTTATGCAGATGTGTATATCTGTGTGTATGAAGCTATATAACATTAACTTTTTACCCTTCCTCTTAAATATCAGAAACTTTTAATAAAAACTAAAGTCATTTTCTAGTCTGGAGTTCCAGTTTGTCCAGTACTAAGGGGTTCCCAGGATGCAGAACTTTTAGTTTTAAAATCAGAGAAGAAGTTTCAGGAAAACTGGGATGAGTTGGTCATCCCTTCTTTATGTTTTGCTTTGTATAGTAGAAGCAATGGATGTTCCTAGGAAAAATCAAGGCTTCCTCCACACACACATTTAATAGTTTCTTTTTTTAAGTTTTGAAATAACCTAATATATCTTCTAATATGTATGGGGATGATCTACACTAATATCTAAAACCCTTGGAATAAATAAAGCTTCATTCTTGTTTAAAAGTTTATACAGAAGAAATCCCATGGTTTAGACACATTCACAAGGTATCATACATGGACTTCAATAATAGGGATTTTGGTCTTAAAAGACTTTAAGGAAATACCTAAAACCTGCCAAACTACCAATGTTAAGCTTTTTCACATAGAAGCAACTGTTCCTATATGCCTCTGTATATCGTCCTTAATTTCCATTTAAGAATCATAAATTTCAAGTGACACTGCTCTCCAGAGCTGGCAAATTACCCTAGCTCATTGCTTTCTCTTTTGCAACTGGAGAGCCATATATACTGTGCTTTGATGACTGCATGCTGAATGGCCATCAGGTAATAATAATAATGTAAAATGTATAGGGGTGCATTTTTAATGGTACACATGGTGAAATATGGGTAAAATTCCTCCCACAAATAATAGCACTTACGTCTGAAGTAATAACTCTTACAGAGTATGTAGAATGGATCTTCATAATGTTTAATTCTAAATCATTAAATGGCTCTCAGTCTTGACAGGGCTCATGGTATGCATAGAGGAATCACTTATTCTGGTAACATCATCTTATGCACACTGCACAACTGAAGAACATTTCAAAGCCCATAATGATTAGAACTGCAATTATCATCTGTGATTTATGTTTGGTGTGTATGTACCTTCATAATTCTCTTATTCTAGTATGTTATTAAGGCATGTTTTTGGTGACAAGACTTGCATTTCAATTCCCTCAGAGCTGTATTACTAAAAAAAAAATAGTGCTATGAAACACTGTGGTACTCATGTGTTCTTTCCGCTCTCAGCATATAAACATATATAACTTTTCTAGACAAGGCTCTCCTACAGATTCTTAGGAGCCCTCCTATGCAAGCTTATAATAAATGGGAGGTAAATTTCAAACAAATAGCTTATTTTTATTTCCAATTCAGCCATCCATTATGTAGGTCCATTATGTTTTCGCTCCTATGGAGCTGAGCACCACAGGAGCAATGAGTTGAGCGGAGCTGACAACCATTTTGATTAGACCAGAAACTGAGACAGGATATTTAAATAGAATAGGCTGGCCAATGACTGGCTGGAGGGGGCTGAATGAAGTGAGGAAGTCATTTATAGAATTGGACAACATCACAAAGGCAAGATTATCCGGGGTCAATCTCTCATTCATAGTTCATACGGTCCTCCTTGGAATACTGTGGCCGTCACCTGCTGTTAAAACTCACTTTGTTCTCTTGCAGACTAGCAAATAACATCTATTTGGAACTATTAGGATTTGCTATGGTTTCACTAAGGAAAAATCCCACAGAGCTTTAAATAAGAAACTGCACCTGTACTTATCTAATTCTATATTCATATAATCTCCACTCTGGTAATTGAAAATCAAACAACGGATATAAGAATAAAGGTGATTTAGGTCCAAGAGTTTAGAAAAATAACAATAAAACTGTGATTCACATTGCTGATGGAAGCAGAGATAATTTTAACAGATATTGAAGGACAAAGTTAAGGGTGAATCTTTCATAGCAAGTCTAAACATTTGTAGATTTAATGATCCTGCCAGTTCATTACAAATTGTATTAGTTCCTGCTGCTGTGAATTTGAAATACAAAGTGATGTCAATGGAGTAAGGGAGTCCTTTGGTTAGGGTTCAAGCCTAGATAACTGTTCCTTCTCAGAACAGCCTTGTTGGTTTCACTTAACAAAACATTTTATAAACTCACACAATAACATGGTGAAATTGGTATTACTATCCATATATTATGATAGAAAAATGAAGGAATGATGCATTATTGTGTATTTCATGGATTTTAACAATTACTAATGTCTTTGAAAATACCCTTTGCTAATGTTAGCAAAAAGCATGTCAAAAATTACAGATTGTATCTCATCCTGGCAATCTGATCCATTTGAGTTAGTATTTCGGAAATAATTTTTATCACCATCAAAGTGATGACCAGTTTATTTCTAATTGAATCAATAGCACTATCATGTATATTGTACAAATTTTAATTAACTAACCTTATTATAAATCTTGAATATCAAGAAACATTTAAATTCAAAAATTTATTAAACATTTTGATTATAGTTTGGAACCATTTCAAAAGCTTTTTTTGTGATTTAAACATTCAATTTATGTTAAGCCCTTAATTTTTAGGAAATGTTCTGAAAACACTTTTCTACTCCTGTTTTGTCTATTTTAGAATATAAAGACTTCTTTTTGGAGATTTTCTTTCTGAATTAATATTAGTGTGAAAAGCAGATCCAAAAAATTAAATACAACATGTGTATCTAGATTTTAGTCCTTAAGACAGAGCTTGCCTAAATCCTGCTCTCAAAAACTGAAGGGAAAATGATCTTGTGCACAATATTTTTAGCTGGCAATTGCCTCATCTAGTGTAGAGTATTATTATGTACCTTAGGATAAAACTTGCAGCTCACCATCAATCCTGTTTTTGCCTCCCAGTGCAAATTGAAAAAATAAACTTTGGTGAGTATGAATTAAAGTAATGGTAGGAAAAACACAGAGGCCTATTTTATAGTGTGAGATGCAAACATAAAGTTGACAGTTATTAACAGAGTCTACGCTGGAGCCCTTTTACCATGGGTTAATTTATTTCATTTACTTTTTCTGGTATGAAAATGTAGCCAACCTACAAGGCACGACACACTTGGAAGATAGCCCTCACCAAAGTATACACAGTTGGAAGAATCAAATGCCTGTCTATGAGCTTGCCTGGCACTCTGATTCTATTATTGGGGCCTTGGGGAGGAGAAATGTTTTCCAAAGAGCAGGTGCACACAATATAAGAGCCAAAAGTAGTAATATCTTGTGAAATAATATCTTGAGGTATTTCACCTCTCTAAATCCCTAAGCAGAAAACTCCAAGTTTCCAGGTTACTGCCTAACACAAAGTATGCTTCATAAATTGTGATGATGTTATTTGTGACTGCTCTTACTATGTATGTTCCCCAAAATGGTTTCTAAAGTCCACTTTTCTTCTTTTGCATCTTACTACAGCAAAATACCCATACAAGGAACAAAACTTCTTTCCCTGGGCAGGGTATATATTTTTTTATTTGTAATGGGCATAGTAAAGTGAAACTTCACATCTGTTCTATTCTCCAATTACACATGGAAACAAAAAAGCATAGCTCAGAACTGTACCATAAAATGTAAGTGTATATGATATAAAATTTTGTGTGGCATACATTTTATTTCCGGCACTATGCATCTGTTTTGTTATTCTCCTGTCACATACATAAATCAATAGGGAATGTCTTTCCCCTAGGATGAATTGTATGCTGCATTTCTCCTATGTAAAGAAAACATGGTCTTCTTCTTTGACAAACAAGACTTTCAATTCATTTCTTTTTAGAGCATAGTTCAAATGACTACATTGGTCCTATGATTTTGCTTTGATTGCAAGAACTAGCCCCAAACTTAAAAAAAAAAGGCACTTGGACAAAAAGAAGTAATCATTTTATGAGAATTTTGCAAACACAAAGTCACTAAACAGGGTTTTTTTTGGAGTCCTTTTTGTGCAAAGAAGAAAAAAAACTTTGTACTTGAGGAAAATTAACAGCAGAATTGGTTTAATGTAAAAAATACAATAGAGTAACACCCTCATTAAGTAAACCAAATGTTCAATTCTATAGCCTCAAATCTCACTAATTAATTTCATCTTCAGTCCAGTGTTTCTTAAACAGCAAAGAGTCAGTAACTTGGATAATAAGAAGTTAGCCATAATATTTTAATTTGATTTTAAAATTAACTGTTTCAAATAAATTATATAATTTATGATGGAATCTATTTTGGGATAGTAAAAATATCAGATAATCACATTCTCATCTCTATAGTTGCTTTATAAATGTGAATTAAATGGACACATTGAAATGAAAATGTGTGAATCTGCCATCCATTTCATCCTTGCTGTCCCCATTTTCATTCTCATTGCCTTGTGCACTGAGTTCTTACATAAAGATGAGTCTTTGTTGTAACAGGATCATTTCTCAAGCACATTTTCTATGGTGCTCTGAAGTTTGTCACTGACACTTTTTGTGCAACCAACTTCATTTATATTGACTATCCAGTACTTGTCAAATACCATTCAGATCCTGTATTTTATTAAGGCACACTGTAGTTCCCTACATTATCTTTATTCTTTTTCTAATTCTGGGAAATTTGGGGGTCATTATTAAATGACAGTACATAATACTCTATTTGCATTTACTTCCATCTTTTTTCTGCTTTCTCAATACCAAAATCATCTATTCTATTTTTATTCTACAACAGATCTTTCTTTATATTTTCAGTATATTTTAGACTGAGGTTATTGGGAAAAATATCTTCTAATCTCAACAAACCTTTTCCTTATTTTTTACCCTCTCTGGGTTCAGATAAATATTTTATTTATTTTTATTTTTATTGGATGTATATGGGTGACATTAGTTAATAAAGTTATATAGCTTTCAGATATACAATTCTACACTACATCATCTGTATATTATATTATGCATGTATTACCCCAAGTCAAGTTTACCAAAGCCAACTTGCCTACTGAAGCTATGATTCTTTCACCTTACCATGAATAATTCTTCTCTCTTTTAATGTTTATCTCTTCACTGTATCCTTCCAGTCCACTAAATATATGTTCAAGGTAACTTCTAGCTAAAACCTGTTAACAAAAAATAAAGATATCTAACCTCAAATTAAGTGCCTGTCCAGGGTGATAGAGGTAATAGTAACTCTATACTGCTGTAATTATTGGACAAGCTACTGTACATTTACTGCCTCTGTATTATAATTATACACAATCATTCATCACTTATCACTCTTCACAACTACTCTTAAATTGTAATTAAATCATTATCACTAAGCTAACATACAGAGTCCAGCTGAAGTAATGCCTGCTTGAATTTGGTTGGGAGGGTAATAACATGGCTGTAATAATTTATAGTTTTAATTTGGACATTTCACCTAAAATGTCATATGGTATGCTTGAGTGTGATATTGTTATGTTACAGAATTACATGCCTATGATTTTGTAATAAAAGGTTTTGTAGTAAAAAAGGGGGTATTATTTGTGCCAAACCCTGTATATTAAAGGCTTTCTATACAGACATGCATTAAAACCTGCACATGGATTGATTTTACCCACATAAAGATAGGAAACTGGAAGTGTAGATAACTTATAAAATCACCCAAAGGCACAACAGAATTATCAAGTAGCAAAACTTGGCTTTAAATTCATGTTGTTTAATTCTAGAGCATAGTAACCGACCTTTCCTTATTAGAGTACAGATTTCAAAACAAACAAGATATCATAGAATTATTTTACTTGTTGTCTTAAATTGTCTGTACCATTCATCACTATTGACTGTTACATTATTAACTTGTTGTTCTACTCTCTTGGCATCTGACATTGCTATTTTTCTATTTCCTTCTTAATTTCCCACCTGCTTTATCTAGAGTTTACGCTGAGAAATTTTATTCCTCTTTCACTCTGCCAATCAGATGTCACCCAACAGATTTTTCCATGACCCTCTGCTCTGTTAACAGTCTCTCCAGTTATATTGATTTTATATATATATATACACACACACATAAAATAACATATTTAATATATATTATGTATTATTTATATAATATATATAAACTAGTTATATTTATACATAACTAGTGTATAACTATCTTTATATTTATAAAAATATAAATGTTTATATTTAAACATATTTATATTTTAGCTATCTCCTCTTAGTGGATAACTCCCAATTTTCTAAATTCTCTCCTTAACTTCTTCCTGAGTTATGAACCTGACTTTCTGACCATTCCTCATGTCTCGCTGATGCGGAATGCAATAACTTCACCACAAAATTAAAAGATAAAGTTAAATATTCTTAGCAGGATGTCAACAGAGGCATTATCTTTTCTGGCCCCTCAGCTACCCATACTGCTTCTCCAATGAAGATTGAGGAACTGGTCCTGAAGAGAAATTATACTGCTCAGGGCTGTAGAAAAGCAGATATTAAAAAGTGAAGGAAGGAGCCATTTTATTAAGTTGTAAAATAACTGGAATTTTTATTTTTGGCACTCAGTATGTTAACCTTTAGGGATAACATGCTATATAATAGAACATTTGGTGATAAAATTCCAATGGCTGTTTTTCAACTCCATTCATTCCTTGAAACCAAATGCTGAGCATGACCATAGTCATGTCATCTTCAGTTAATTCTCTTGTAGTTTGCTCATTTTTTTTGTATCCCAAGTCATCGTCAGTGGTCATAATACTGAAGAGTAAAAATGGCAAATTTGTTTTAGACAACTTGATAATCTCTGCAATACTAATGAATCTCAGATTTACAGTTTTCAGATGAGTGGAAGATGCATGTCAACCACAAAGATAGTGAATATATATTTTTGGTTAGATTTTTCTTGTCCTCATAATTACTCTGTACAACATGTGCTACCTTATTTTTGGCAACATACAAATGCCCTTTATCAATAATCTTAAGCAATCTATTGCTCCTCTAACTAGTAGCAGATTTGTTAGTGCTGGGAATTGCAAGAAAATCACAGGATAAAAAACACTGTGTTCTTTCTGAGGATTTAGGCAAATTGGTGATGGCCACAATAACCTTCTGAATAGACTTACACTTGTCTGTGGCATAGCATTATTGGGAGTCAGTGATTACTACTTCTATTTAAATGGAGAGAAAGTCAGTGTGTTTTTCCTTAATAATTTATGAGCTGATGGGCAGACATCAGTATTCATTTTATGTTATTTTTACCATTTGTAGCATGGATGTTCAAGTTTCACTTGGTGAAATTAAAATTAAAAATTAGATATGAATAATTTTTAGTAGCAGCCTATTAAAATAATATGTAAATGAAGAACAACGAGCAAGGTTTTCTGATATAAAGAGAACTTTCACTATTGAATAACGTACTAGTTACTAATTTGAGTGACTGACAGTTGTAGTTTTAATGTACTATTGTGATTGGACTACCTTTTTTGGGCTTTAAGGCAGCTGTTTATTTTTATTTTTCAATTAATTTCAGGCATATGTTAATATAACTTATGAAGTGATTCCCCCAATAAGACTAGTATCCACTTGTGTCATACATAGATATTATTATATTATTGACTGTACTATATTCTCTTTTGATAATTTTTAAAAACTTTTTATTGTCATTTAAGTACAGTTGTCTCCATTTTACCACCACCACTTTCCCCTGCCCCACCCACCCCTCCTCCCACCCTAAAATCTACACCCATTTGGCTTTGTCCATGGGTCCTTTATACATGTTCCTTGATGACCCTTCTCCTTCTTTCTCCCATTATTGCCCTCCTCCCTCCCCCCTCTCAGTTTGTTCTTTATTTCAATAACTCTGGTTATATTTTACTTGCTTGTTTGTTTTATTGATTAGGTTCCACTTATAGGTGAGATCACATGGTGTTTGTCTTTCACTGCCTGGCTTATTTCACTTAGCATAAGGCTCTCCATTTCCATCTGTGCTGTCACTAACGGTAGGAAGTCCATCTTTCTTTCTGCTGCATAGAATTCCATTGTGTAAAATGTACCACAGTTGTTTGATTCACTCATTTACTGATGGGCACTTAGGTTGCTTGCAGCACTTGTCTATTATAAATTGTGCTGCTATGAACATTGGGTCCATAGGTTCTTTTGAATTGGTGTTTCACAATTCTTAGGGTATAATCCCAGAAGTGGAATTGCTGGTGTCAAAAGGCAGTTCCACTTTTAGTTTTTTAAGGAAATCCCATACTGTTTTCTATAGTGGCTGTACCAGTCTGCATCCCCACCAACAACGTACTAGGGTTCCCTTTTCTCCACAACCTTGCCAGCACTTTTTTATATGTTGATGTGTTTATGATGGCTATTCTGACCAGTGTTAAGTGGTATCTCATTGTAGTTTTAAATTGCATGTCTCTGATGACTAGTGATGCTGAGCAACTTTTCATATCTCTCTGGACCCTCTTTATATTCTCTTCGGAGAAGTGTGTGTCAGATCCTTTGCCCACTTTTTAATTGCATTGTTTGACTTCTTGGAGTGGAGTCATATGATTTCTTTATATATTTTGGAGATCAAATCCCTGTCTGAGGCATTATTGGTAAATACATTTTCCTATATGTTTGCTTCTCTTTTGATGATGTTTTCTTTAGCTTTGCAGATGCTTTTCAATTTGATGAAGTCCCATTTGTTTATACTTTCGTTTTTCTCCCTTGCTCTAGGGGACATATTGGTGAAAATATTACTGTGTGGAATATCTGAGATTTTTCTGCCTGTGTTCTCCTCTAGGACTTTAATGGTATCGCAGCTTGTATTTAAGTCTTTTACTAACCTTGGATTTATTTTTGTGTATGGTTAAGTTGATGGTTAAATTTCATTTTGCGCATGTACTTGTCCAGATTTCCCAACATGATTTGTCGATGATATTTTTACTCCATTTTATGCTTCTGCCCCCTTTATTGAATATTAATTGACCATAGAGACATGGGTTTATTTTTGGGCTCTCTATTCTGTTTCATTGATCTGTGTGTCTGTTTTTAGGCCAGTGCCAGAATGTTTTGATTACAGTGGCCTTGTAGTATAGTTTGATGTCAGGTATTGTGATTCCTCCTATTTTGTTCTTATTTCTCAAATTGCTGAGGTTATTCAAGGTTATTTATGGTTTTATATAAATTTTTGAAGTGTTTGTTCTGTATCTGTGAAATAAGTCATTGGTATTTTAATAGGTATTGCATTGAATGTGTAAATTGCTTTGGGTAGTATGGGCATTTTGATGATGTTAATTCTTTCAGTCGTGAGCACGGTATATGCTTCCATTTATTTGCGTCTTACTTAATTTCTTTCTTCAGTGTTGTATAGTTGTCTGAGTACAGGTCATTTACCTCCTTGGTTAAATTTATTCCTAGGTACTTTATTTTTCTTTTTTTATAGCAAATGGGACTTTTTTCATGATTTTTTTTCTGATATTTTGTTGTTGATGTACAAAAATGCCTTCAATTTCTGAATACTGACTTTGTATCCACTGCTTTACCAAATTCACTTATTGGGTCTTGTAGTTTTCTGTGTACACTATCATATCATCTGCAAACAATTACAGTTTTACTTCCTTCTTTTCAATATGAATACCTTTTATTTCATTTTCTTGTCCAATTGGTATGTCTAGGACTTTCAATACTATGTTGAATAGAAGTGGTGAAAGCAGACATCCTTGTCTTGTCCCTTATCTCAGTGGGAACACTTTTAGTTTTTGCTCATTGAGAATGATATTGGCTGTAGGTCTTTCATATGTGGCCTTTCTTATGTTGAGGTATGCTCCCTCTATTCCCACTTTGCTGAGTGTTTTTAATCATAAATGGGTGCTGTACCTAATCAAATGCTTTTTCCACATCATTGACGTGATCATGTGACTTTTTGCTTTGGGAGGGGATGCAACTGAAATTCAATTCATTGTAGGGATCCAAAAGTTCTTAGAAATTGGAGTATTTTCAGCAATTTCTTGTACTTCTTCAATCTGTCTTTATTTTAGGCTCATCGAGCATGTATTTTATTATACACTTAAGATTATTGTTTCAGCCCTGGCTGGTGTAGCTTAGTGAATTAAGCGCAGGCCTGTGAACCAAGAGATCACAGTTCGATTCCCAGTCAGGGCACATGCCTGGGTTGCAGGCCAGTTCCCCGCAGGGAATGCATAGGAAGCAACCATACATTGATATTTCTCTCCCTCTCCCCTTCCTTCCCCTCTGAAGATAAATAAATAAAATCTTTAAAAAAAAAAGATTATTGTTTCAGATGAGACCATGTAAAGTCTGTAGGGACATGTTATGTATGGGTCATGGTAAATTATTAAGTAATGTAAAAATAAACCTGTAGAAAATTAGCATGGATCTTCATGATCAATCCAGTCAAATGTTTTTCCTCTTATAATAAGACCATCTGAGCTTTGAATTTCCTAGGACTCTAGAGAACTCTCAGTTTCAGTGATTTGTATTTGCATAGAATCATTTGGCTTTAGTTTTAAATAATTTTGTGGTACAGGATGAAGATTGACTTATTAGATCAGAATTGTTTATGTGAGAGAGAGTAAGATGTGAGAAACATCGATCTGTTGCCTCCCATATACACCTCAACTGGGGATCAAACCCACAACCTAAGTATGTGCTGTGACTAGGGACCAAACTCACAAGCTTTTGGTTTGAATTTTCTGGCTTTCAAAGTCAAAGCTCTACCAAAGAAGACAACCTACATTAGCACAGTCTGAGTTTATGGGCCGCACTCAGCTGCTGTAAGCTGCAGTGTTCAGAAATAGCTATTG
Source organism: Trachops cirrhosus (assembly GCA_028533065.1). Taxonomy (NCBI): domain Eukaryota; kingdom Metazoa; phylum Chordata; class Mammalia; order Chiroptera; family Phyllostomidae; genus Trachops; species Trachops cirrhosus. Next base: position 128,435,885 of record CM052539.1, read on the forward strand.
TTGAAAGACCTGTTCCTTTGGAATATTTCTATACATTAAAAACATTTCATCGTCTGTGAGAGTTACCAAGGCTGTTCTCTGATATTCCAGTTCTCCTTTTTCTGCAAGTATAATAGAATTGCATTTCCCTATGTCATTTAAGTTGAAAATGGCTGTCTTGCTTCAGTAAATTGAATATGAAAAGAAGTGGCATAGTTCTTTCTGTATGAAGATCATTAGCAGATTCTCTTCCTCCTGCATAAGACTTTGTACTCTAGAACCTTTCCAATCAGTTTAGTTTACAGATGAGACCAGCAGCACAAACATTATCTGTGAACTCTCTAGAAAGTTCATGCAATGTGTCAAGCATTTCCCCAGAGATGAATCAATCTATGCATTTTAATAAGTGATTTATATGGACATTAACATTTCAGAAGTTTTGCTATAAAAGCTCTGTCAGCCAGTGCCTCTGAGTGAGATCAATTTGGAAGTATGCTGCTAGCCAACCCACTCAGAAATTTTAACTGAATAAAAATTAACTTTAGTTGTCATAGTCACATAGATATAGGATTATATTTTATTGCAGCATAACCTTGCTTATTCTGGTTGAGATGAACACCAAAATGCTCAATGCAGCATAAGTGATTCCCACATATATACAGAAAATATGATACCTAAACATGAAATATTGGAGCAATTAAACTCTTCCTAGATATACCATGCCATACATTAAAAAATATCTTAAAATATTTAAATTATGCTATTTTCCAATTACACAAAAATTAAAACCTTTATTTACTTTTTTCATTGTGAAAAATATATATGATATAAAATTTAATGTCTTAACTATATTTCAGTGTACAGTTTAGTAGCATTAAATAAACTCATATTTTGTGCTACAATCATCACCAGCCATATTTAGAACTCTGTTCATATATGTGAAATCTATTATTTTTATTTAGTTTCTATTTCTTGTTTGTTGTGGATTTTTATTATGAAAAAGTGTTGAATTTTGTCAAATGCTTTTTTTAATTGATCATGTGTTGTAGTTTTTTTAAATTTAGTTTGTTAATGTGGCTTAATTTTTGTATGTTTAATCATCCTTTAATTCAGAAGAAGTATAAACTTGGAGTGATGTTTAATCCTTTCCACATGTTGTCAAATTTAGAGTGCTAGTGTTTTGTTGAAAACATTTGCATTAGAGTTTCTAAAGGATATTGGTTTGTGGTTTTCTTTCTTTGTAATGTTTTATTTGGTTTTGATATTAGGGTAATGCTAGCCTCAGAGAATTAAGAAGTATTTTCTCCTCTTAATTTCTTGAAAGTTTGAGAAAGACTGTGGTTAGTACTTAAAATGTTAGTTGGAATTCACAATGAATTCCATCAGGTTCAGGGATTTTTTTTTCCCCAAGATATTTTCAATTATTAATTTAATCTCCTTAGTATATAAAGGTTTATTCTGATTTTCCATTTCTATGTGAGTTAGTCTTGTTTACTTTTATCTTCTTTAGTTTTATCTAAGAATTTGACCATTTGATCCAGGTTATTCAGTTTTTTTGGTGCACAATTGTTTATAGTATTCTCTTATCTTTTGTATTTCTGTGTAATCAGTAATAATAATGTCCCTACTTTTATTTTTTATTTACTATTCTCTGTTTTTTAAAAATTTCACTTAGCTAAAGATTTCTCAATTATTTAGAAATATTGAGATCTCTCAATATTTTCAAGGAAGCTAACTTTTGGTTTTATCAATATTTTCCTTATTGTATTTTAATCCCTTATTTCATTTACTTCTGTCTTAATCTTCACTATTTGTTTCCATTGGTAGAATTGAATTTAGTTTGGTCTTCTTTTTCTAGCTTAGTAATTTCTAAAGTTAGGTTGTAGAGTCAACATTTTTAATAGAAGTATTTATAGCTATAAATTTACCCATTATTATTGCTTTTCCTGTGCCCCATAAGTTTTTATCTTATTTTTCTCTAAATATTTTCTAATTTTCACTGTGATTTGTTTTTAAATCCTATAGCTATTTAAGAATGTGTTGTTAAATTCCAGCAATTTCTTATTTTTCCTGTTTTATTTATTAATTTTTAACTTTATTTTATTATGGTTGAAAAATATACTTTGAATAGAATTTATCATTTTGTATCTACTGAGACTTAATTTGTGAACTAATACAAATTGCATAAAATATATTTTCTATCTTTTTACTCTTAATACTTTGTGTCTTTGGATCTAAAGTGAGTCTTTTATAGACCATGTAAAGCTAGATCATGTTTTTTTTGTTGCTGCTGTTGTTTATTTTTTTAGCCATTCTTCCAATCTTTGTCTTTTAATTGTAAAGTAATTAGTGATAAGGAAGGCCATACTTCAATCATTCTACTATTTGCTTTCTGTATATCATTAGCCTTTTTGTTCTTGTCTCACATCACTTTTTGTGTGTTTACTTAAGTATTTTGTACTGAAACAATTAAATTCTTTTCTCATTTTCTTTTCTGTGTGTTTTAAAGGTGGTTTAATTGTGAATATCATGGATCATAAATTATATTTACTACCCTAAAGATGTAACATTCTATTTTGAATTGATATCAGCATATTTTAGTAATATACAAAACATTGCTTATTTAGAGCTCTGTCCTCACACTTTTCAGATGCTAGTATCACACAATTCCATGTTTATACATTGTGTGCCCAAAACATAAAATAACAATTCTTTTAAGCATTCCAGTACCTTATTTAAAAATGTACATCAAACCAAAGTAATAGTAACACTAGCCTTTTAGCTAATAATTGTTTTTATAAGTATTAGTCTCTCCAATTGTATAGAAAACAAAAAGTAGAGCTGGAAGCTATTGATGCAATAATATGAATTTTGTAATTGCACATGTATTTATTTTTTAGCGAGATTTTTATTTCTTCCTATGACTCCAATTTACTCTCTAGAGTCTTTTTTTTTAATTATTTCAACTTGAAGCACTTCTTTAAGAATTCCCTGCACAGCAGGTGTAATGGTAACAAACTTCCTCAGTTTCTGTTTATCTGGGAATATCATAATTTGTACTTTACTTTTGAAGGAAAGTTTTGCAATATATAGGATTCTTGACTGATAGATTTTTTTTAACACTTTGAATATATTGACCCACAGCCTTCTAGTTTCCAAAGTTTCTGATGGTGAATTTGCTTATACAACTACTGAATATCCTTTGCAAGTGATGAGCCACTTCTCTTTTACTGCTTTCATAATTCCTCCTTACTGTGTTTTGAAAATTTGATTATAATATATACTAGAGCAGGTATCTGAGTTTATTTTTAGTTTTTTTAACTTATTGGATGTTAACATTTATGACTTTCATCAAATTTAAGATGTTTTCTGACATTATTTCTTCAAATATTATTTCTACATCTTTATCTCTTCTGAGAATCCCACTGTATATGTTGATCTGCTCTATGGTGTACCATAGATTCCTAAAGCTCTGTCAGTTTTCTTCAATTTTTTTCCTTTCCATTCTTTAGACTCAATAATTTCCATTGTTTAACCTTCAAGTTTATTTATTTTTTACTCTGCCTATTTAAATTTGGTTTTGACTTCCTCTAGTGAATTTTTTTTCATATCAATTTTACCTTGCAGCTGTAGAATTTCCTTTTTGCATTTTAGGTTTTTTTTCTCTCTTTACTGATATTTTAATTTTTATTTACATTGTTTTTTAAATTGTTTCACACCTTCCCCTTCTTTGCACACTTTTATAACCATTGTTTTAAAGTTTTTGTCCAGTAGATCTACCACCAATTCTTTTTCAATGCTAGTGTTGATTCACTTATTATCCCTGAATGTTTCATATATCTGATTCTTTTTATGATTTATGATTTTTGTTGTTTTTGTTGAAAACTGAATCTCTGTACCTAATAATGTGGTGACACTGGGAATCAGATTATTCTAATTTCCCAGTTGTTATTTTGGTCAGTTTGTTTATTGTCTATTATTTTTATTTATTATTTTTAATTGCTGTAGGCCCTTTTATTTTGCAAGAATCGTTGTAAGACATAAATTTAAAGTCTTTCCAAGTTTTTTTTCTGAGTATATGCCTTTCCCTGTGTATATGTGGTGATTTTCTTTATAATCTCCCCATGTAGGTAGTCACTTTGAAATAGCTCTAATCTTTAATGTCTGACTCCTAAAAGAGAAAAAGGAAAATGACTAAGAGCTCTAGCCTTTCACATTCTTTGGCAGTTAGTTTAGCCAGAGGGTGGTTGCTTACAATATTTGGGGAAAGTGAGACAATAGTGGCTGTCTTCCTCTTTGTCTGTACCTCTGAGATCAGAAACAGCAATCAGTGATCAGAGTACAGGTCCTTCATATCCTAAGGACAAGGTTATTTCTGCAAATCCTGGATCCCACTAGTTGCATATACCCGGTTACTGGAATGTATTCATGGTTGTCTGACATGGAGTATGAGTGTGGAGAGTAGTTGCTGCTGTGCTAACAGCTAAAGTTAACAAATTAATTATAGTTTACCACATACCGTTCCTCTGGAAGTTGCAAGCTTTCAATAGACTTTAGATCTTCAAAATAGTTATATCAGATAAATTCTGCCAGTGCAATTGTTGTATTGGAGAAAAAAAAGATTCTTGGTGCTTCTTACTTCAACATTCTTTCTATATTTTTCTATATATAGTATTTAACAGTCTTATTGATTTAAAATTGTATAAAATAATTGCACATATTTAACATGTATAAACCCATGTAACATGAGTTTGGACATATGCAAACACCTGTGATAACATTACTACAACCAAAGCCATAGGCAATAGACATATGCAACACCTACCAGAGTTTCCTTGTATGCCTTCTTTTTTTTTTTTTCTTTTGTAGTAAGGATACTCAACATGGGATCCATTCCATTAAGACATTTTGAAGTACATAAGTGCATAATGCTGCACCATTAACTGTTGGGGCTATGTCACAAAGCAGTTTTCTATAACATTTATCTAGCATAATTGAAACATTATAGTCATCAAATAATAAATATTTACTTTTTAATGAGTTTAATTAATATAAGAATATATGGCTTCTTCAAATCAGTGTTAACTATTCTAGCATTTGGAGTTCCTCAGTAAGATCATTTAAAAAGTAAATATTGCTTTTACTTAAATTCAAAAGGAATTTGTTTTCAGCCATTAATTTGTCTAAAAAATAACAACTTTAAATAATTTTCTTTAAAACAATGGCATAACAATTTTCAAAGGAGAGCTAAATTACTGATTAGTAATTCTGAGAAGAAAATGATATGCTGATCATCTATATCATTATGTATTATACATTCTTTAAAGATTTTATTTATTTAATTCTTTTAGAGAGAGGAAAGGAGGGATAAAGAGAAGGAGAGAAACATTGATGTGCAGTTGTCTCTTGTGCACCCCCTATTGGGCACCTGGCTTGCAACCCCAGCATGTGCCCTAGACAGGGAATCAAATTACTGACCCTTTGGTTTGCAGGCCAGCACTCAATCCACTAAGCCACACCTGCCAGGTATTTCTTATAATTTTTAAGGAATATTTGTATTAAAAACTCTGTCTTACTCTCTGTGCTTACTTTCTGAAGTTAAAGAAAGCAAAGTGTGAGCTATGTTGAATTTTTAAGAAAGATAGGTATCAAATTGTGTCCATGAATGATGGGTGTATATTTCAAAAATCAGTAAGTAGAACTTTCTAGAAGCTAGAAAAATTTAAATCATGGATTTGAATGAGATCACTTAGGAATTTTGAACCATCATTCTAGTAGAAATAGCTCCTCTGGGTAATTAAAAGACAGAAAATTTTAACAGGAGAAAATCTGAAGATTTTATTAATTCATGGAGTCTATCACACTAGGGAAGCTGGGAAATTTCTTAGTCTAGACTTAAATAAGAGTGGGATACAGTCACAAATTGCTATCTGTTCTCTCTCATTATTGTAGGTTAATGCATAATCAATTAAAAAAGGAAGCCAGAGTAGAAAGAAAGTCACCTATCTGTCCTTCTTGACATTTCGTGGAAGGTATTCTATGGCATGGGATGAAACTTCAAACTGAAGTTCTGAGTTCATCATTATACATTTGGTTGTGTAAAATAAATAAAATTTACCTATTTTATGTTCCTTTTAGAAATCAATAAAAATATAAACATATAACTACAATCAAAATTAACTAATGGCATTCCATTGCAGTAGGAACAATATAAAACTTTTCTATACACAAATGCTATGCCAAAAAATTATATTTCACCATGAATAATTGAATGCAGATCTCAGCATAGGACTCAAGGGAATATTTAAATATGCCTATCCACCAAATTAATCTCAATTTGTCTTCGGCTCTGCTTGTACTTGATGTTAGGCCTCTACAACATTAGGCATCTGCAACATTATCCAGCTTACATATGTACTGCAGCTCAGAAAACCAATTCAGAGCCCTGGAGATAGAATCTGAACAGACAAACCACACAGGAACTGATAATATGTATTCAAGATATAAAAGCTAAAACTATGAGTTAAATTAAAAACTGAAATGTTTCAAAGCAGCCTTTGAATGGGATTTTTAAGAATTGTCTCTGATATCAGACAAATTTATATTGAGATGCCAGCAATGAAGCTTATTTCTTGTATAACATTAAGAAAACCACTTGTCCTAGCCTAGTAGCTCAGTTGGTTTGAGCATTACCCCATGCACCAAACGGTGAGGGTTCAATCCCCATCCAGGGCACATATGGGAGTTGATGTTTCTCTCTTTTTAAAAAAGATTTTATTTATTTATTTTTAGAGAAGGAGAAGGGAAGGAGAAAGAGAGGGAGAGAAATAGCAATGTGTGGTTGCCTTTCACCTGCCAGGTACCGGGGACCTGGCCTAAAACCCAGGCATGTGCCCTGACTGGGAATCGAACTGGAAACCCATTGACTCACAGGTCAGCACTCAATCTGCTGAGCCACATCAATCAGGGCTCAGTGTTTCTCTTTCACATCAATGTTTCTCTCTCTCTCTCTCTCTTTCCTTTCCTTTCTCTCTAAAATCAATAAATATATATTCAGGTGAAAAAAATTTTTAAAGTCACTCATTCTTATGAAAATTCAGCTTTCTCATCTATTAAACTGACATTTAATGAGCATTGTATTCTGAGGATTAAAAAGATGACACTCATGAATAAAAGGATAAGATATTAAATATTAGCTACCCAACTCTTCTTAAGAATGTTACCCCCAACCTCAGGACCACACACTGTTACTGATCTCAGCCTGTTAGGAACCAAGCCACACAGAAGGGGATGAACTTCAATGTAATGGCCTTGAATCATCCCCAAACCACCCCCCACCACTGGTCCATGGAAAAAATTGTCTTCCAGGAAACTTGTCCCTGGTGCCAATAAGGTTGGGGACCACTGCCCTAGCAAACTGAATTCGCTAACACAATGTGAAGGCACTGGATATCATGTGTGTGTGTCTGTGCATATGTAAATGCAATAATTGTTTCACCTCACAAGAAAAAATAATGTTATCTGAAATGTTTATAGTTAGGTTAGAAACTTTTTCTAGAGAAATTATTTCAGTTTCATTTATAATCTACACAGATTCTGGACTATAAAGCAATGATACATACTTAATGGTTAAGCAATTTTGAGACTAGCCATGTGAAATTATTTTTAATTATTTACTATGATGTATCAACCGAGTTCAGAAGGCAGATTTAAAAAATGTGTAATTTTCTTTGATCAATATGATAGAATTACTCTTTCTCAAAAGCATTTTCTTGGCACATGAGAACATCTTAAATAATATGTAAAAGGCTTGATGTTTTGAAAAGCCCTGAATATCTGTAATATTACAGTTTTTAAATGGAGTTGGAAATAAATCAATTTATAATTCTCATGGATGAAAAGTCTAGTTCACTTGAGCTTACGTGCAATAACTTTTTTAAACAATGTTTATTTTAAGTATGTATTTCTTTTAATAGTATGCATGGGCAGGTAACAGTCCTTTCCTTTAAAAGGGCATCATGGTTGTGTCTTCTCAGAATGACAGGAAGTTCTGCATTACCAATGATGTAACAGAAGGGTCACTCAAAATACCATCTGGCAATCTGGAGGAACTGACCTTCTTCAGAATATTTTTTTTCTAAGAATAAATTAATTCACCAATGAGTGTTTGTAACGTCCTCTTGTCTACCTAAACACCCTTAGTTCACTGAAGTCTTACTTGAGATTAAAGATGAGAGAATAATATTGGTGAGTTATGAGAAGAGCTTAAAAACACTGAAAACTACTTACAGCAAGTCATATTAAATAAACTTAAGAGAGGGGAAACTATACTCCATGTTACCAAGGGAAAGCAGTTTGTTATTCATCAGGTACTATGACTTAAATAGTGCTTTTAATAAAATAGACTTCTTTTAGCCCCATAACATTAAATGATACCAGTGTAATATAGCTTTACTGTAATATTGCTAAAAAGTACTGTAGAAGATGAGAAAAAGAGCTTTTTATCTACTTGATTTATCTCTCTTTTTCTATACTTGTAAATAAATTATTTTGCTTGTAAGACACACTGTATTGGATCATCAAAAAGGATAATGCATCTTGTTAAACTGTAAGAAAAATTATGAACAGTCTTAGACAAAATTCTTTGTAAATGTGGAGAAATCTATTAACCACCTATAAGGTAGCTGTACACCTAATATTTGTCACTAAAGTCAGGCACAAAACAATTATGTGAACACACAAGGAGAAACTTCTTAAATTCTAAACAGAACATAGATGAAATTCTAGACAGAAAATAGAATTTGCAAATAGAATACAAAATCATCCCAAAATAAGAAGTGGCACAGAATATTACATTAGTGTTTTATGGGCCCTTCTTATGAAATTTCCTATCATAGAAGGAAGACTTGATACAGTAATCACTCTCTCTCCACAGCAAATTTGTTTGTTTCATCATTCATTTGATTTGAATGGTAAGAATTTGAAGATCTGAAGCTTTTATTCCTGGAAAGCTCCTTTATTACCAGCTTTACCCTGTGCACTGACTTTCCTTATGTCATGTGGTTTATTTTCCTTTAGAACTGCTGGTCCCTCTTTATAACAAAGCAGGAACCATCTTGGGGTTCTGCTGCTGCCACCATAATTGCTAATGGTGCAACTGGTAGGATTTTAATCACTTAAAAATACTCTAACTAGTTCATCCCAAACTGTTCCTGTGCAAAATGTGCACACACGAAGCGTTGCTTAAAAGTGTCAGGGTGGGCGTGGTAAGACACTATGGCAGCCGAACTACAACCTGGAAAAGAGGGCTGACGTCAGGCCAGAGAGCCTAAACTGCGGGCTTTGCCATAGCAACCAGAGCCTAAGGAGGACCACCAATGATATGCTGCCACTTTGTCCTAGAGAGACCAATCCCCCAGATCCCATGAAGAAGACCCCCAGATTTGGTGTATAAAATCCTGCCATGCTCTTTGTTTGGGCACGATTTCCCCCGTCCAGCTCTGTGGACCAGAGGACCTCGCCCGGGTGCGCAAACCCCAATAAAACTCTACACTGCCTGATTTTGTGGCTGATTGGCATTTCTTCCTCAGTGGAGACTAAGAAAACCTTACAAAAATGTGCATGGAGTTTTCTCTGCTTTCAGGGGTTCCACACATTAATGGCATCTGGCAACTATCTAGGGAACCCTTTTCTGTCAGTAACAGTGTAAAGTACTGAATGTATAGAAGAAGCTGCCCATACTCTGAAGGAGCTCACAATCAATTGGAATCACACATACAATATTCACTCTATTGATTCACTCTACGTCCCAAGAATGGACTTAGGAATGACCACTAACCTTCATTTAGCAAAGGCTTTTAGGGAAGTTGGATGAGTTAAAATGTTAAATGTAGGAGGCCATTCTGCATGGCCTGGCCCAGCTCCCACTGGGAGATGCACAGGACCCACGCCCACGGATAGGTTCTCCTGTAGGAAATCAGGCCTGCAATGTGCCTAGGCCGCTTGGAGTCTTGCTCTTGCTAAAAAACTCCCTGACCCTGAATTGAGGACATTTACTGCAAAGTAAATTTCTAAAATCCATGCTAAACCTTCCAAGGATGAATGTAACCTGTTCAACCACATTTGCCTTTTCATTTGCAAATATCCCTCTTCTGTGATGTGATTAGCAGCATTGGCTCCTTTGTTTTCTGTAAAAGGTAACCACCTAAAGGGAGCATGTGCATAGTAAATGAGGACCATCATGTAATGTGCGGAGAACCCCAATAAAGGCTGGTCACGGCAAGGGCTAAGGCTTTTGCTCCCCTTGAGAGAAAAGCCATGCTATCCCTTTTCCTCCACCCGACTCGGTAGTCTGTGTGAATGTTGCATTTCATCCATAATGACATGAACACTGTGGGCTGGTTTCTGCATCAGTTAAAAAATAGGTACCCTTCTGCAAAAGAATACCAGTAAGGGTGTATGCATATGTGTGCATTTGTGTGCATGTTAGTTGGGTGCTGGAGTCTCTGATTATGTTTCCAGGCAGAAAGAAAACCTTGTGTGAAGGTGAATATATGTAAGATTTAATGGTATTGTTTTGTAATACTGGAATACTGTAATAGTTTAGCCTAGGTGGTATATAACAGACAAGGTTGAAATAAAAGAGCATTCTAGAAGGAAGAAGGAAGCAGATAATCTAGTAAGGATTTGCTTGAAGAATTAACTGAGAAACAGATTATGATATATTTTGCTCTTTTTGACTGTCCTAATCAACTGGGTCTGAAATTATTATTACTACCTCCAGTATCACCCTCATCAGTACCTTTGCTGAAATCTCGGTATGGACCAGGTTTGTGCTAAATGTTTCATACACATTAAATCCTTTTACACATCAACTCTATGAGATTTATTATAATTTAGAATTTTCATATGGGAAAATTTTAAACTTAAGGGTTATATAATCATTCAAGTTGTACTGCCAGTAAGTGTTGGAACCTAGTAACATGTTCTTTTTTAACCACACTACCAAACTGTACCTGAGATCTATGTTTTACTTTTCTTGTTGTAAACCTGTAAGTTTGTATTCCCAAGTGCCATAACCTGAACTTTCTTAAAAAAGATTAACCGGTGATAATCATTTTTCAAAACTAGTGAAAAGATAGAGAATTCAATCTTGTGTAACTTATTTCCACATGTTCTCCAAAAACTATTATAATTTTTTTCTGTTCTCAAACATCTTTCTAACACCCCCAACACACATGTTCGGTGATGATATTTCCACAAAATTTATTGGAAAAAAATAGAAGTCATCAGATGGGAACTCCCTCATTTTTTTAAAAATAGCAACTCTAGAATTTACAGCCATATGCTTCAGGCTTTATTTTTTTTTTACTCCCTCTCCCTAGCAGAGACCAATTCCTTCACATTTTCTCCATACCTCATCCTCTCTTGTGTTCTTAATGAATTCATACTTTCAATTTTTGCCACTTTCTTACACATATTCAAATGGATCTTTTGAATTACCTATATTTCCTATTTACAAGCCTCCCTTGATCTTACATCTCTATCCTTTGCTATATTTTTCTTAGTTTTTCCTTCCTGTCACAGTAAATTTTCTGGCATATTTTTCTATACACATGGTCTTTGGTTCTAAAACATCTATTCTTTTTGTGTAGAGTATAGAGAAAGGGAGTAGAGGTTAGGGTAAAATAGTCATAATAAAAATGACTAGTTAAAATAAAGATTGGCATTAAATAATATACTAGTCTTCAGCACTATATTTGGGAAAAGTGAAATGCCCCACTTCAATGCTTCTATAACTCTACTGTCCCACTCACCATTACCATGTCTAGGCCATTATGGCAAGAGTGAAGGGCAGGTGTCAAGGTATGAATGTATACTTGGCTTACTGACACAGAACAGCTTCAGACTTTAGGAAGATCAGTGAGCAGTGATTCCTCTAAAACCAAATTTAGTAAACAAATCTCTTTCTTCTAGCTGGTTGTACCATGAAACAGTTAGAATTTGTACCATTTTGTGAATGTTCAAAAGCACTGGAGGTTCTCTACCTGTTTCTGGAGCTGTGGCTTGACAGTGCTCACTCATTTTCTCATTCCACAGGAAGGTCCATTCACTGTTCCCTCAGATGTCCCCTCATATGCTCCAGTAGAGCACTTCTATGTCTATCTGTAGCATACTCAGCATGGGTGATCATGCATTGAGGATGAAAATTAAAGCACCAAATGCTACCCCCAGCATTAAATATGGATTTTATTTTTCCACCAATAAGAATGCCATAGAATGGGCCTACATGTCTTGAAAATATGGCCATAGGAAAGTTTCAAGCATCCATAAACTAACACAGAGCCAGGTTCTTAGATGTACAAGGTTTTGCACTATCTTCTTTGCTTCTACTTTATCCTCAAAATACTCAATTTCTCTCATATCTAGGCTTTAGTCCTCCTGGTTTCCCATGAATTCCTTATGTGTTACACTCTTTCCAACATCATACATGATGTCTCCTATATCTAAAATTATCATTCCACTTCTCTAGAGGTGGATAACTCATAATAATTATTTGAGTCTTAGGTCAAATATTATTTTTCCAGAGAAGCTATCTTTAACCTCCAAACCTAAACTTGGAGATCCTTGTTAGAGTTTATCTTGTGACATAGCTATTACCACTTTAAAGTTTGCTTTGTCATTACATTCTCAGCAGCTATCACACAGGATCCACACACAGGATTTCTTCAAATAGAATTTTTAATGAATAGATCAATGAATGAATAAATGGACGAGTGATGAGTTCTTTATTTTTCTTATCTCTGAGGTAAATGGGTAGGAGACAATAATGATCAGCACCCATTTATTTATTTAAAACACCTAACTAGGCACCTTTCCATTTATTTTCTGCTACAATCTTGACAGAAATTCTATGAAGGAGTCATGATTATTACATCAAAGATTTTATCAAGGAAATAATCTCAGACATCCACAAATTTCCTTAAGGTTATAGTGTCTCACTGTCCTTGCTACTTGAGTAGGTCTATTTGATTATAAATACAGTTCTCTAAGAGATCTCCCTTCATAGAGACCAAGATGACAGCTGTGGTGGGGGGTGGTTTAAGGGATTGAGGGATTAAGCAGAAAAGTGAAAGGATTTGTGCACATGGACAGCAGTGTGGTGATTGGGGGGAGTGTAAGGGGGCTCAATGGCAATGGAAAAAATACAGAAAATACATCTTTTAATAAAATATATTCATATTTGCATTAAAAATGCCTATTTCTGATGAAAAAGCATGACCAATTGCACAAATTGATAACTTTTCTTCACCAAAGTTAAAGACTCTACACACAAAAATATGTTCCTATGGAAAAGACTTGGATTGAAAGAATAAAGTTTGCAAAACATGTATCACAGGACTTGTGCTCAGAAAATATAGAAAATTGTTAAAACCAGTAATGAGAAAACAGACAATTCAGTAAATAAATGACTACATTTTTGAACAGGTACTTCATCACTATATATATAATTTACACATATAAATTATATGTAATTTAATATTACATATAAATTATATGTAATTTAATATTACATATACTATATATGCATATGTTATATTTATATATGTATATATGGCAAATAAGCACTTACAAAGAAAATCAACATAAAATTATTAGGAAAATATAATTTTTACAAAAAATCACCTCAAGTGAAAAGGTTAAAATAAAAAACAAAAAACTGACAATACCATATGCTGGCTGAAGTGTGGAATATCTGTAATTCTCATACATTGCCGGTGCGACCAAAACACGTTACAACACTTTGGAATTTATTTGTAAGTTTCTAATTAAGTTAATAGGCACTTAGCATATGATTCAGACATTGAACACCCAATTAATTAATCAACAAAAATTAAAATGTATTCATGGCATAAAAACCTATATGCAAATATTTATAGCCACTTTATTTATAACCCCCCAAAACTGGAAAATCCAAATACCCTTTAACAGATGAATGCATGAACAAACCATGAAAGTATACATGGTGTACTTATACAATGCTTTTTTATTACTCAGCAATAAAAGAAACAGTTGGCACATACGACAACATGGATGCATCTGAAGGAAGAAAGTGAGACTGAAAAATCTCCACATATTTATATAGTATTCAGAAAAATGTAAAAGTATATGGACAGCAAATATGGTTGTTAGCAGCAAAGAATATGAGAAGGATTGAATTTTAAAGGAGATACAGTGGGGTTGTTTATTGGTGATGATGGCAAGCTTTATCTTGATTTTGATATAATATAAAATGATGTAGTTCTAGTAGATCTTAGGCTATATACTATAATAATTTTATGGTATATAAATTTTCTCAATAATCTTATTTTTATTTTTTATTTTAGTTTATTCAGTACAGTTTCTATCCTTTATTCCCATTCCAGCCCGCCCACCCATTCCTCCCCTCCTACCTCCCCTTTCCAATCCCCCTAGTTTTGTCCATGTGTCCTCTATATTTGTTCCTGTAAACCCTTCCCTTCTCACCTGAAATTCCCTCCCTTCTCCACTCTGGTCACTGACTACCTGTCCTCTATTTCAGTGTCTTTTGTTATATTTTACTTGTTTCTTTGCTTTGTTGTTTAAGTTCCTGTTAAAGGCGAGATCATATGGTATTTGTCTTTCACCGCCTGGCTTATTTCACTTAGCATAATGCTTTCCAACTCCATCTATGCTGTTGCAAAGGGTATGGGTTCTTTCTTTCAGCTGCATAGAATAATCTTATTTTTAAAACTATTAATTTTAATAAAATATTTAATTCCTCCACACTGAAAATTTTACTTATTTCAGTGTAGAGATACATCAAAGTGGGGCTTTTCCAGAGATAATGACACCTTCTGTTAATGCCAATATTGAAGCTAACAAATTGTGAACTGTGACACAGAATAATCTTGTTATAACATGCTTTATTATTACATGGTTAGGAACTACTATGAGTCAAATTGTATCTTGTTTTATAAGTAGGTGTAAATGATTTAATGGTATAATTCCATGTAGCTGTCCTAAGGAGGAAATGGAAGAATAATTCTTAAGCATTGCCAAAATGTTTACTGGTTGCAAAATAAAGTAAAAAGGGGCATTTTGCTCATTGGACTCATTCAGGGGGAAAAAAGGTGTTTTTATTGGTTGTTGTTTTGTTTTGTTTTCTGCTAAAAGCCATAGACAGGTAAATCTTCTGTACCTCTATAGTACAGGAAACATGAGGAAAAGCTGAAGCAATACACCCCTATGGAAAAGTCATTCTTGGAACAAAACAGGTGGCTGACATTTTTCTATGTTGAAGATAGCACTGTGTATCAAAACCCAGAAAATATAGAGAACCACAGGGTTATAAATTACGAAAATAATTACACATCAACAGACTAAAGGTCCTGTTTTTGTAGTAGAATGTACTAAAAAATTCGGCCATCGCTTGCATGCCTGAAAAATACTTTAAGTAATATCTCTTTCATTTTCATTATATAAAAATTTCACTGTGGATAATTATCTAACTAACTTTACATGCAAGTCCCTTCAAAGATGATAAAATTTTCCCTGGTATAAGGAAAGTTTTCTGGCACCTTGGCATTAAATGTGGGGCGTCTGTGTGTTCTTTGTTGTGGGGGAAGTTGAATTCTTCCTGCATTATGCTCCAACTTATATCTGCTGTGAAATATTCCCATTCATGTGCAACTTCCTGGCATTTACTACGAACACCTGTGACTAGTGATTTATTTTCCTTTTTTCCTTGACTCAGGACCTAGTGGTATTGTAACAAAAAAAAAAATGCAGGTTTGGCTGCCTGCTGCAACAAAAGCCAAACTTGTGAGACAGATGCTGGTGAAAAAATGAAAAGTGGTTTATTCAGGTGCCGTAACCTGGGGAAATAGTGGACTTCTAGCTCAAAGACCATCCCCCTTCCCACTTAAGCTTTCGGTTCTTGTAGGGATAAGGATAATGAGAGGAGGGCTTTTTTTCTGTTCAATTATCTTGCTAGTTTTGGTTGTTTGGGTCCTGTCCATTTATCCTTCTGGCTTTCAGGGCTTGGACCTTTCCATTCATCTTTCTAGCTGTTGGCTAGCTCAGATCCCCCTGCTGCCATCTTGGCTAAAGTGGGAGACTCCCCAGTGCTTTGGCCGACGGTCTGTGGAAACAGTATTACTTAAAGGGGGTTGTTTAGCTGAGGTACAGTATATAAAGTCAAGTTCTCTGACACACAGGAACAGCATAAAGAGAGTCCAAGTTACCAGGTTTTGTTCTGTTGCTCACCCCCAGAGGACAACCCTCATGTTCCTAATTTAGTGAAATAATATTTGTCTATACTAAAGAAATTCTGGGTATATATGCACTAAATATATATGTGTATGTGTGTGCATACAATTTAAATGTTACTGAGTGTCTACACACTTAAAAGATTTATATGTTAGTATTCATGAATCAGGGGGAAACCTTATTAGTTCTTTTCTTATTATTTTTAAGTTTATTATCAGATGCCTCTATAAACAGCATCAAATTATATTTTAGATATAATTGCTAGATATCTTATTGCACTAATGCATTGTTTCACATCATGAAAACCATTATTTTTGTGTTTCAATTTATCTAAATAGGAATGATTTCAGGTAGTTTTTCATTGTATTTAGTTTTTCAGGAAAATCTTCAAAATGGTGGCAAATGCTTAAATGTACTAAATGCCCAACAATATTAATGTTGTAATTATTCAAGACTTGTTTAGAGATAATGAGCTAATGTGTTGGCAGAATTTGTAATTATGAAAGCCTGATTTTTGGGCATTGGATTCACCTCGACACAGAAACACATACTGAAAAGCAGGATTGTTGTAAATTCCTGTTAACAGGGCATCCGGTAACATTTCCCTTTGGCTGTCAGTTTATGTGGGATTCAGCTGTATGTCCTGAATGCTCTGAGTCCTTATAATCATATTATGTCTGCTCTTGCTTGTTCTGGAACTGGCAGCCTTGGACACAGTGAATTGATTTTTAGTTGGCTGTTCCCTATTTTATCTCTGGAAGGGGAGTTAGTCGAATAGACTCAATAATAGAAAATACACTATCACAAGATTTAGGGTCAAGCTCTTTACTTTCAGTTCTTTCTTACAGGAAAATATTTTAAAAGTATTTTATCTGTAAAATTTCATGTTCCAAATTCATATTAATAATAAATTCTACTTTGAAGATTTGATGAGTAACTGAAAGTCTTCCAAATAAAATAGTTACATAATATCATACTCAATTGATATTTTAAAATCTCAAATTTGTGCATACAGTATCTGTTTTATGGAAATTTTTAATACTTAGATTACTTTTCCTCACAGCTCTTCAGACTCTATATACTTACCATGAATACAAGCAAAATTGAAAATATTAAGTGAGGTTATTTTTGCTTTATATCTTGATTTTCATTCTCCTAAACCTTGATCTGAGCCAACATTAAAGAATATATTATAATCCCTTCAAGCTGGCCATAACCATAAGACTTTTATTATGTTAAACAATAAGTAGTAGTCCAGAACTAATAGGAAGGTAAATATATTCTCAGTCTCACTGTACCACTAATGGTCCCTGAAATCAATACAATAGATAATAATACTTATTTGGTGCTATAATACATGTCTTGCTCCAAAGGTGAGAAACTCTAAAGAGAGTCACTTGTGGAGCTAAGCAAGGTTTATTAATGGAAATTCATTTCAGCTGAATCCTGAGGAGTCAGTACGTGAATTATACATAAATGAAACTAAAAAATTAGGTTGAGGTAAGATGGAAGTTACCTGTATATTTTTCACTTAAGCATCTGGATTTTACCAAATAGTCAGCAAACAAAAGATACTTGAAGATGATGATGGTGAAATAGATAGAAGTTACACTCATCTCCTTCCAGATACAGATTGGAATTACTACTAAAATATAGAACAACCAATCTGAATAACCAGCTGGAAGAGTAGCTTAACAAAATACATATAACCAAAGATTTACAGAATAAGTCACATTGAGAGAGGTAGGAAGGACAGAGATGTGAAAAGGGCTGGCTCCACACACATGCTTCAGCTGAAAATCCGGAGGGACTGATCAGCTGCAAGGATTCCCCCTGAAGAGTGAGAGTCTCAAACCCATGCTGGACCCCCCAATCCAAGCACGAAAGTTGGGAAGAGATGCCCACATAACATCTGACTATGAAAATTAGCAGGTATTCTGTCTGCCAGGGAGAGACAAAAGCCTGCCAGAAACCCAGGTACCCTATCGAAGGGCCAGCACACAAAATCTCATTTGCAGCCACATACCCTGGGCTTCCTCAGAGGGAGGGTGGATTAGAGCAGACTAGGTTCATGTGAGTACAGACTAAATTGTGTAGCTTTGAGGACAGTGAAGCTGGGCAGTTGTTACTTGTTTAAATATCTCTGGATACCTGGTGTGTGAAGAGTACACTGTTTGTTCCCATTTGTTTCCAGAAAATGTAATGTGCCTTGTGTTAACTTATTATGGGTCCTGAAAGTTTGTGGAGAGAGGTCAGAAAGGGATTTTCCTTCAACAGGAAGTTGCAATACTGTAGAATTATTATTTTGTAGAATTGCTTTATCATGTAATTGGATTTGAATGTTATCAATGGTGAAAAGAATAAAATGGCTTCCTTGGCTAAAAAAAATAAATAAAATAAAATTGGAGAACAAATAAACAGGTCCCCAGACAAGAAAAAGTTAGAAGAGTTTAGTGCCACCAAACCAGTATACTAAATAAATAAACAAATAGTCTATTTAAGAAGAAGAAAGAAACAGAAAGGAACATATGTGTAAAAGGTAAAAAAGGTTGTCCTGGCTGGTGTGGCTCAGTGGATTGAGTGCCGGCCTGCAAACCAAAGGGTTGCCAGTTCAATTCCCAGTCAGGGCACATACCTAGGTTATGGGCCAGGTCCTCCATTGGGGGCACGTGAGAGGCATCCATGCATTGATGTTTCTCTCCCTCTTCCATTCTTCCCTCTCTCTAAAAATAAATAAATAAAATCTTTTAAAAAAGACTTGGTAATTAAGATTTAAAAAAAGTAAAATGGCAATAAATACATACCTATCAATAATCAACTTAAATACAAATAGTTTAAATCCTCTGATCAAAAGACATAAGATTGTTTTTTTCTTTTATTTCCATTGACTGAGGAGATACATCAAAAAAATTATTGCTACAAGCAATGTCTGAGATTTTTACTGCCTATATTTTCTTCTAGGATTTTTATGGTTGCGAGTCTACCATTTGTCTTTAATCCATTTTGACTATTCATGTGTGTGGCATAAGACAGTGGTCTGGTTTCATTTTTTTTGCATGTATTTGTCCAATTTTTCCAACACCATTTATTGAATAAACTATCTTTAGTCCATTGTATGTGCTGGGCCCTCTGTCGAATATTAACTGACTGTAAATGTGTGGTTTATTTCTGGGCTCTCTATTCTGTTCCATTGATCTATGGGTCTGTTCTTATGCCAGCAACGAGCTATTCTAATTGCTATGGGCTTATAGTATGGTTTGATAATAGGTACCATGATTCCTACAACTTTGTTCTTTTATTGTGGTTCCATATAAATTTTTGAAATACTGGTTCTAGTTCTGTGAAATACATCATGCATATCTTGAAAGGAATTGCATTGAATTTATAGATTGCTTTGGGTAGTATCAACATTTTAATGATGTTAATTCTTCCCATCTATAAACATGGTATATTCTTCCACTTATTTGTATCTTCTCTAATTTCTTTCTTCAATGTCTTATAATTCTCCCAGTAAGTTCTGTTTTTACATTCTTGGTTAAATTTATTCCTGGGTATTTTATTATTTTTGAAGAAATTGCACATGGAATTATTTTCTTAATTCCCCTTTCTGATAGTTGATTATTAGCATATTGGAATACAACTGATTTCCAGATATTAATTTTCTATCCTGCTACTTGACTGAATTCATTTATCAGTTCTAGTAGTTTTTTGGTGGAATCTTTAGGGTTCTGTATGTACAGTATCATGTCATCTACAAATAATGAGAACTTTCAGTACTATGTTGAATAAGAGAGGTCAAAGTGGACATCCCTGTTTTATTCCCAATCTTAAGGGGAACACTTGTAGTTTTTGTCTGTTGAGTATGATGTTGGTAGTGACTTTGTCCCATATGAGTTTTATTATGTTTAGGTATGTTCTGTTTATTCCCACATTGCAGGGAGTATTTATCATAGATGTGTTCTGGATTTTATCAAAGGATTTTTCTGCATCTATTGATATGATCATGTGGTTTTTATCCTTCATTTTGTTTATGTGGTGTATCACATTTATTGATTTGTGAATATTGTACCAATCTTGTGTCCTTGGAATGAATCCCACTTGATCTTGGTGCATTATCTTTTTTGATGTATTGCTGTATTTGGATTACTGATATTTTGTTGAGGATTTAGGATCTATGTACATCAAGGATATTGCAATGTTTTTATCTGGTTTTAAAATTAAGATAATGCTGACCTCATAAAATTGAGAGCCTTCTCTCCTTTTGAATGTTTTGGAATTGTTTGAGAAGTAGAAGGGTTAGTTCTTCTCATAATGTTTGGTGAAATTTGCCTGTCAAGACATTTTATTTGCTGGAATTTTTTTATTGCTGCTTCAATTTCACTAGTTGCAATGTGACATTTCACATTCTATGATTCTTCCTGATTTAGTTTTAGGAGTGTGTATATTTGTAGTAATTTAACCATTTTGTACAGGCTGTCCAATTTGTTGGCATATAGTAGTTTGTAATAATTTTTTTAATAATCCAAACTGAAAGTTTTTGCATAGCAAGGGAAACCATCAACAAAATAAAAAGAAAACCCACTGAATGGGAAGGCACATTTGCAGATACATCTGAGAAGGAGTTAATATCTTAAATTTATAAAGAACTTATAAAACTCAACACCAAAAAAACAAGCAATCAAATTAAAAAATGGGCAAAGGATCTAAGTACACTTCTCCAAATAGGACATAGATATAGTTAATAGATATTTGAAAAGATGCTTAATGTCACTAATTGTCATGGAAATGCAAATTAAAACCACAAAGAGATATCACCTCACACCAATGAGAATGGCTATCATCAATAAATCAACAACCACCAAGTGCTGGTGAGGATATGGAGAAAGGAGATCCCTTTTGCACTGTTAGTGGTGATGCAGACTGGGGCAGCCGCTGTAGAAAGCAGTATGGAGCCATCTCAAAAAATTAAAAATGAACTGACTTATGACCCAGTGACTCCATTTCTGGGAATTTATCTGAAGAAACCCAAAACACTAAGTGAAATAATATGTGTTCCCCTATGTTAATTGCAGTGTTATTTATGATTGCCAGTATATGGAAGCAGCCCAAGTGTCCATCAGTAGATGAGCAGATAAAACAACTTTGGGACATTTACACAATAGAATACTACTTGACTGTAAAAAAGAAGAAAATTTTACCCTTTGCAACAACGTGGATGGACCTGCTGAATATTATGCTAAGTGAAATAAGCCGGTCAGAGAAAGACTACCACTATATGATTGCACTTATATGTGGAATCTAATGAACAAAGTGAACTAATGAGGCACATCAGACACATCAAGAGCAGGATTATAGCTCTGGGTGTGGAGTTTGATGGTAAAGCAATTGACAAAAAAATAAAAACTCATGGACATGGATAACAATGTGCTTATTGTAGGGAGAGAGATTGAATAGAGGTGGAAGAGGGTAAAAGGGGGATAAAGGATAATGGAAAAAATACAATAAAATAAATTATTTTAAAAAATATAAGGTTGCTGAATGAATAAAAAATGACCAATATACATGCTGTCTATAAGAGACCCATCTCAGAATGAAAAACATACACAGAATAAAAGTAAAGGGATGGGAATAGATTTTATGCAAATGAAAAGAAAAAAATGAAAAATAGGGTAGTAATACTCATATTAGACATAATAGACTTTAAAACAAAAGCTATAATAAGAGACAAAGACCCTGGCTGGCATAGGTCAGTGGATTGAGCACCAGCCTGAGAACCAAAAGATCTTGGATCTATTCCAGTCAGGGCACAAGCCTGGGTTGAGGGCCAGTCCCCAGTAGGGGACATGCAAGAGACAACCAATCAATGTTTCTCTCCCTCTCTTTCTCCCTCCCTCTCCTTCTCTCTGAAGATAAGTAAATACAATCTTTAAAATAATAGAGATAAAGAAGGACTTTACAAAATAAAATAGCAATCAATTTAACAAGAAGATATAAATCTTGTAAACACATGCATTTAACATAGGAACACCTAAATATGTAAAGCAAACCTTGATAGAAGTAACGGGAGAGATGGATAGTGATTCAGCTACAGTTAGGGATTTTCATCCCCCTGTTGCCATCAATGAATACATCATTCAGACAAAACTTTAACAAGAAAACAGCTGCCTTAAATGGCACACTAAACCAGATGAATTTAATCAATATCTTTAGCATTTCACCAAAAGTAGCAAATATACATTCTTTTCAAGGGCACATGGAACATTTTCTAAAATGGGACACTTGTTAGGATACAAAAAAGTCTTTATATATTTAAGAGGATTGAAATTATATCAAGAATTATCTCTGACCAAAATGGTATGAAAGTAGAAATCAATCACAAAAAACAAACAAACAAAAAATCTGAAAAAGACACAAACGTGCAGAGGCTATATAACATGGCTATATTCAACAATAAATGGGTTAACATTGAGATAAAAATATTCTATACAGCTGAAAGAAAGAAGGAACTCATACCCTTTGCAACAGCATGGATGGAGTTGGAAAGCATTATGCTAAGCGAAATAAGCCAGGCAGTGAAAGACAAATACCATATGATCTCGCCTTTAACAGGAACCTAAACAACAAAACAAAGAAACAAGTAAAATATAACAAAGGACACTGAAATAGAGGACAAGTTGTCAGTGACCAGAGGGGAGAGGGGAGGGAATTTCAGGTGAGAAGGGAAGGGTTTACAGGAACAAATATAGAGGACACATGGACAAAACTAGGGGGGTTGGAAAGGGGAGGCAGGAGGAGAGGAATGGGTGGGTGGACTGGAATGGGAATAAAGGATATAAACTGTACTGAATAAACTAAAATAAAAAAATTTAAAAAAATAGAAATCAAAAGTTACCTCAGGACAAATGAAAATGAACACACAACACCACAGGATATATGGGACACACCAAAATAAGTCTTAAAAGGGAAATTCATAGTAATACAGGTCTACCTCAAGGAACAAGAAATATCCTAAACAGTCTAAACTTAATACTAAAGGAATTAGAAAAAGAACAACAAACAAACCCATAAGTGAGTAGAAGGAAGGAAATAATAAAAATCAGAGTGAAAGTAAATGAAAGAATCTGTAAATACAATACAAAAGATCAATGAAACTCATTGCTTGTTCTTTAAAAAGATAAACAAGATTGATAAACTGTTAATAAGACCCAGCAAGTAAAAAAGAGAGGACCCAAATAAATAAAATCAGAAGTGAAAGAGTGGAAGTTACAACTGATACCATAAATATAAAAAGAATTATAAGAAAATATTAAGAATGACTAAATGCCAATTAATTGGACAATCTGAAAGAAATGGATAAATTCCAAAAAAACATAAAATCTTCAATAACTAAATCAAGGAAAAACAGAAAATATGAACAAACTAATTACAAATAATGAAATCATAATTATTTAATAATTATGAAGCAGTAAATAATAATGAAGCAGTAATCACAAAACTCTCAGAAAATGAAAATTTTGGACCAGATGGCTTCACAGGTGTATTATACTAAACATTCAAAATACAGCTAACACATCCTTCTCAAACAATTTCAAAACACTGAAGAGGAAACAGACTTTCAAGCTTATTTTGCAAGGCCAGAATTACCCTGATTTTAAAGCCAGATAAAGAAAGTATTCAAAGAAAAGAAATTAGAGGCCAATACCCCTAATGGACACAAATGAAAAAATATTCAACAAAATTTTTGCAAACTAAATTTAGCTTTAGTTTGATCATTACTAAATTTAGTTTAGTATCATCATTAAAAAGATCATACACTGTAATCCAGTGGAATTTATTCTTGGGATGCAAGGTTGGTACAATATTTACAAACCAATTGATGTGATACAGCACATAAACAAAATAAATGTCAAAAATTATGTGATCATACCAATAGATGCAGAAAAAGCATTCCACAATATCCACACCTATTTATAATAAAAACTTACAATGAATCAGAAATAGAGAAACATACTTCAACATAATAAAGAACATGAATGAGAAACCCACTACTAATATCATATTCAGTGGGGAAAAAGAAGTTTTTCTCTTAACATCAGAAACAAGACAGAGATGTCTGCTTTCACCTCTCTTACTCAATATTGTACTGGAAGTCCTTACACAGCAATGTGACCTGAGTAGACACTTCTCCAAAGGGGACATACAGATTGCAGTGGACATATGAAAAGATGCTTAATACCTATAATTGTCAGAGAAATACAAATCATGACCACGAGATATTGCCTCACACCTGTTAGTTGGTTATCAAAAAAGAAAAAAAAAGTGATCATGAGGATGTGTAGCACAGGGAAACCTGGTGCACTGTTGGTGGGGATGCAGATTTGTGCAGTCGCTATGGAAAAAAAGTATGGGAATTCTTCAAAAAATTAAAAATAGGACTGTCTTCTGACCTAGCAATTTCACTTTTGGGCATTTATCCTAAGAAATTCCAAACACTAATTTGAAAGAATATATGCACCCCTATGTTCATTGCTGCAATATTTACAATAACCAAGATATTGTTGCAACCCAAATACTCATCAATAGACAAGCGGATAAAAAAGCAGAGGTACCTGTAAACAATGAAATATTACTTAGCCATAAAAAAATAATGAAATCTTACCATTGTGACAGCATGAATGGACCTAGAGGGTACTATAATTAGCGAAATAAGTTATTCAGAGGAAGACAAATAAAATAAGTTCACTTATATGTAGAATCTAAAGAACAAAATTAAAAAAAAAAAAAACAAGAACAAGCTCATGGATACAGAGAACAGGCTGGTATCTGCCAGATGAGAGGGGTTTTGGGTCAATGGGTGAAACACTTGAAGGCATTAAGTAGTACAAATTAGGGGGATGAATGGTAATGGGAAATACACTAAAATAAACTATTTTTTAAAAAGAACAAACTAGCAGTTACAAAACAGTCATAGGTATGTAAAGTACAGCACAGGGAATATAGTGAATAATGTTATAATAACTACGTGTGGTTCCAGGTGGGTACTGCAAATAACTGGGGAGCACTTTCTTAAGTATATGATTGTCTAAACACTATGCTGTGCACCTGAAAGCGATACAAAATAACAGTGAGAGTAAAAAAAAATTGAAAAATAAAAATAATAAAAAATGTTAAAACCCAAAATATAAGATGTAGATGAAGGGATTAAGCAGTATACATATGTACGTGTGTGTATACATATGTGTGTGTATACATATGCGTGTGTATATACATATGCACATATATAAGCAAACACATAGACACAGACAACAGTATGGGGATAGCCAAAAAGAAAGTGGGGTGAGGGGAGGTGGAAGAGGGCAGGTAGGAGGGTGAATGTAGAGGGAAAGAGGCTTGAGTTTGAGTGAGCATAGGATACAATATACAGATGATGGTTTATTTATTCAGTTATACCATTGAAACCTGTATGGTTTTATTAAGCAATGTCATTGAAATAAATTCAGTAAAAATAAAAATAGAATAATAAAAATACTTTTTGTACTGAAACAAAAAGTTCTCATTCATAAAAAAAAAGACATAAAGAAAATATCCAGAAAGGAGAGACAAAGGGAAAAGAAATGTTTGGATGATTTTTAGTGAATCCAGTTCACTAAAAATATGCTTATTTGCAAATTTTTTTATTCTTATTTGCAACTTTTAAACACTAAAATTATTTTGTTTATTTAAAGTGTTCTGTATGTATATACTCACACATCAGTTTAGATCAATGAGTATATTTCATTGCAAAAAATTAATATTTTGTAAAATCAAATTATTCAAATCTATGTTTTAGTATGTATTAGTTGTGAGAATAGTTTATAACTGATTAAAGCAAAGCTACTGGGAGGAATAATTATTTAACAGTCTCAAAGTTTGTAATTTTGAAAGTTGGGGGATGGAAATTTTCAAAAATTGTTTTTTTAAAATCTCTCCCTAGGCAGCAGCAAACATTTAAAGAGAAATGAATTAACTTAAGGAAAAAGATAGCAGACAGATAACAAAGTAATTAAAACTGAGCATGACATAATCAGTTTTGATATTTAGTACCTCAAGAAGTAGTGCAGAAGACAAATAAGATCTAAAAATTGTCAAGGAGAATTTTCTAAGTTGCTTCAATTATCAAGGCATGGTGATTATAAGGGTATGCTTTATTTTATGTTATTAAAAATTTAGCAAGTGTTTTTTATTTTTATGTCCCCAGTGATTAACTCCTCTGTGAAGGCCTCTCTGCTGTTTCTACCAACCTTGATATTATCCATTTTTAATCCTAATATGTATTTCTATAAGCAGTACTGTTCTGATTACACATCAACTTTTGAATGCTATTTAATGTCTGTATTTGACCATTAATATGTCTCTTAGAGCATGTAGCAGAATGTCAAGTTCATAGCATTCATTCCCTGGCAAACATACATATATTACATAGAATTAATTTTTCATATATGTCACTAAAGTATAGTTTTAGTATGACATATTTAGTATCTTAGAACACTAGTAAAACAAATGGAAGGAAATTATATTCAAAAACAAAAGATAAAATTAAGAGCCATTTAATCTATTTTCTAGTGACCTGAAGATTTTGGTTTTGTACAAAAACTTTACCCAACAGGGACATTTATGATTATAATATGACAATACCATAATTACTGAAACTATAAAAATAAGAATCCCAGACAACTGTTCATTATTATAATGCAGTCTAGTCTTTGGCAATTTATGAACAGAAGACTTTAATAGATTTTTATAAGATTCTTCTGCAAATTTTATTTTCCTATCCTGTCAGGGTAAAATTGTCTTGCCTCATTACATAGCTATGATTTTATTCTTTTACACAATTAAAACTTGAAGAAATATAATTTTACTGATTGGAGTTTTATTTGAAAAATAACTATAAACATACTACTCAGATGAATTGGGAGTGATTAAAATCATAAAACTTTAATGCTATTCCTCACTTTGTCTGGAAAGTTAAGAATTTGTGGTTTTGTTTCCTGTGATTTGTGGTAACACCAAAATGTTGGTAAGAAAGTAAATTGAAAAATTTGTCTTTCAGTTAATTTTATATCTAAATAAGTTTTCTGTATTTTACTTATAGAGTAAAAGCACCAAATTTTTGTGTTAAAAACCTTAATTAGTTTGAGTACATGAGTTCAGAAAGGAACACCGGGCAATGTATCAACCCAAAACACTGAAAATCTCCATGTAAGTTATCTGTAACTGACAACTTAAAATGAAGATGAAAACAATGAGAAGCTACCACCTCTTAAATGCAGCTGTAAAATGAATGTGTACTCCTGGCAAAATTTCTCGTGCATTTTTTTTGTACATGCTACCCACTCTGCAGATTGTTATATACTTCCCCGGATCAAATTCTATCTGATGAATAATGCGCTATCAGAGAATCAGACAAATAAAACTGGATTAGCACAATGAAAATTCTCCCTCATACTGTTCTTCCAAAAGTGCAATTTAGAGAATTTTGACATGGTAATGTGTGGGATGAGGCACAGGAGGAGATTAACTACAAACATTAACCACAACTCATCACATCTCTAAGTCCTGAGTATATGGTACAGAATGCTAGAGTGACAAAAATAATAGTTGAATTGATAAGTATAATAGGAATTTCTTTGTATAACAACATACCTTGCATTCAATATTTCATAAATGGTTAAAGATGCATATATTACCAATATATCCTCTTGGCTGGTTTCTTCAGGAATTTATTTACTGAATCATTTATCTTATGATTTATAGGCTTTTACATTCAAGATGGGGTAATGAGATCTTCTTTTAACAGTTGAGAAATTTCTAGGTTTTTAATGCTACTGATCAAACAACAGGATAGAGACATGGTAACCTATGATAGTTTCAGTTTGAACACTTTCTGTATCAGAGAGTAACAAGTACTTTGAACTTTATGACTTACAATTTCACATGTGTGCTGACTTCACTACAAAATAGACTATTATGTGGAAAACTCTATGTGTAACCTGCTTTTGATTTGGGTATGTATTTTATTTTTTCAATTTTGTGAACCAGTTTATTTTGTTCAATAGATTATATATATATAAATGAAATCATATGGCACTTGTCTTTCACTGAATGGATTATTTCACTTAGCATAATAATATCCAGTCTATCTATACTGTCACAAATTTCTTATGACTGCATAGTATTCATTATGTAAATGTAACACAACTCTTTTATCCACTCATCTACTGAGTATATTTTCTAAGTAACCAGTAGCTAAAGTGTATGCTTACTCACTCTTATTTAGAGGGAAAATAATTCTATTTTCATTCAGTTTGACATACAGATGGAGCCAAAAACCCTGGAATTATCTTCTGGAGGGCGGGCTTTTGTCGTACATGTATCTCACACTAGGTGGGTGTTCTAGGAAGCCATGTGTATCAGTGTACTAGCTGGTGCTGTTGTGAGAGGCTGTGTTTGGCTTCAGTGAATTTGCCCATTTCATGAAGGGTGATGTACAAAGACACCTGCCCACGTGGTGCTGAATGTTCAGCAGTTTTTGACCAAAAGCATCATGACCCCTGTGCCCCACTCTTCCTATTCACCCAATCTCGTCCCAGTGACTTTTTGTTTCCCTGATGGAAAAAGTCCTCGACAGGAAACATTTTGCAGGTGTCAAAGAGGTGAAACCAAAAAATCAGCAGAAGCACTAAAAGGCATCAAAATTGATGAGTTCAAAAACTGTTTTGAGCAGTGGAAAAAAATGTCTTGATAGGTGTATTGCATCAAATGAAGAGTGCTTTGAAGATGACTGAAGTTTCAATGTGTAAGAATAAGTACACAATTTTATAAATAAATTTTGTTTTTGGGTCCCCCCTCATACTTTAATATCTTTTATTTTTGTAGAATTTTAAATAAAATAAAAATGCAAGATACAGTAGTGCATTCAAATGTCTTTTTCAGGCAAACCTGTCATCTTCCCAACTCAAAATTAAGCCAGCAAAGAAAAGATGCATCATGTGGAGTTAGCATCCTGCTTCTAGTCTTGATAATCTCATTTATATGAGATGGTTCATTTTTAATATATACATTGTTTACTAATTCAATGAGAAGATTTTCATAAGTGAATTATAAATATAGTTTTACAGAAAAAATAAATAATAAAAAGTATAAGTAAAAATAAAATATGAAGAAAAACAAAGAGAGAAAAGGACACTACCAACCATATGACATAATTCTAGTTTCTTCTGTTTAAACTATAGAAGAAATAATGTTCATATAGAAACTGCTTTTCTTTGCTATGTTGTAAAAGTAGATTATTTCCATTTTTAAAATATCTCATGCATTAAATTAATATTCATCATTAGGTGAATATCTTCCTTAGACTAAAAACACAGGTTCAAAAGTATAAGATAAAAATGCATGTGTAGTGCTTCAGTGAAAATCATCAAATTCATAATGAATTACATTTTCCACAGGAAAAGGTTGTTCTCAAATTTTTGTTATTCTGTTATAAAGTTGTAGTCTACATTCCATTCTTTCAAATAAAGGAGACTGAGTTACTGCTGATGTGCTGACCAGGATCTGTTTTGATCCCAGTTTGTGAGTACCACCAAGGGCAGTCGTGTGGCGCATGACACAGGAGCCACAGAATAGAAGTTTAAAATGTGTGCAATGACTGACCTAGGTATTGAAGGTAACCTGATTGTACCATTCCAGTAAACATTTATGACAGGACTGTTGTAAAGAATGATAATGCCATTGGATCATCTCTGTTTGGTATAGGTGGTGTAGCTTTCAGGCAGTACAGCTTGATAAACATGTTTTATTACCTGGAAATGTGTTTATACTTCTAAAGTAAAACACTATTTAAAATGAGAGAAATTTTCCCACCCTGTAAAAGCAAATGAAATAGAATTGCTAAGATGAGTTTGAGCTTGTAATAATTAGAAGAAATATCACTATCTAATGGATCATGTTCTTTTTTAACATAGCACTATGCCTGATATGATGTTTGTAAGCAGACTTGCAAAGGAATCTTGTTGGATGAAAATCACAGGTTGAACATCTTTGTTCTGTAGAATGTGATTAAATTTAGTAATACAGAAGGTTGATTATATCTAATAAGTTTAGCTATGGTGCAAGATCAGAAATATCTATACACAGTAACATTATTTTATATTAAATATGCTCTCAATAAAATGACAATAACATAACATAATGAAACTCTCATAAAATAAGTAATAACATAGGGTATGTGTCAAATACCTACAATAATAAACCAACTTTATTTTTTAATACATTTGAATGAGTAACTTTTTATGAAACCTTTATGTGAAATTCTAAATAGTTTGTTATATATATTTTTATTTTGAAGAATTTTCTGCTCAGACAGTAGGGTCTCTTTGGAAGGAAGATATACAAATTAGACTCTTTCAGTGCAAAGGGACAAAAAGAACAATAATCTAAGAATAAAATATCTTTATCTTCCATGCAAAATCCTTTCAGTTAACAAATGGACTACTCTAGCCACAGCAATCAGACAAGAAAAAGAAATAAAAAGCATCCAAATTGGAAAAGAGGAAACAAAATTGTCATTGTTTGTAGATGGCATGATACATAATGTACATAGAAAATCCTATAGACTCAGTCGGTCAAAAAACTGCTCAATCTAATAAATGAATTTGGCAAAACAGTGGGATACAAAGTCAATATCCAGAAATCAAAGGTATTTTTGTACACCAACAATGAAATATCAGAAACAAAAATCAGGAAAAAAATTCCATTTGATATAGCAACAAGAAAAATAAAATACCTAGGAATAAACCTAACCAAGGAGGTAAAAGACCTGTACTCAGAAAACTACACAACATTGAAGAAAGTAATTAAAGAAGACACAAACAAATGGAAATATATACTGTGTTAATGGATTGGAAGAATTAACATCATCAAAATATCCATACTACCCAAAGCAATTTATAGATTCAAAGCAATCCCTATTAAAGTACCAATGGCATACTTCATAGATATAGAACAAACACTTCAAAAATGTACATGGAACCATAAACAACCCCAAATAGCTGCAGCAATTTTGAGAAAGAAGAACAAAGTAGGAGGAATCACAATACCTGATATCAAAATGTATTAGAAGACCACTGTAATCAAAACAGCCTGGTATTGGCATGAGAGCAGATACAGGGGCCAATGGAACAGAATACAGAGCCCAGAAATAAACCCAAGTCTCTAAGGTCAATTAATATTCGACAAAGGGGGCAGCAACATAAAATGCAGCAAAGATAGCCTCTTCAACAAATGGTGTTGAGAGAACTGGACAGCTACATGCAAAAAAATGAGACTCAACCACCAACTTACACCATACACAAAAATAAATTCAAGGTGGATACAAGATTTAAATGTAAATCTTAACACCATTAAAGTCCTAGAGGAGAACATAGACAGGAAAATCTCAGATATTCCACACAGCAATATTTTCACTGATATGTCCCCTAGAGCAAGCAACATAAAGGAAGCAATAAACAAATGGGATCTCATCAAAATAAAAAGCTTCTGCACAGCTAGCATTAAAATAAAATGGGAACTGACCGTATAGGAAAACATATTTGCCAATGATACCTCAAACAAGAGCTTGATCTCCAAAATATATAAAGAACTCACAAGATTCCACTCCAGGAAGACAAATGATCCAATTAAACAATGGACAAAGGACTTGAACAGACACTTCTCGAAGGAGGACATCCAGAGGGCCCAGAGACATATGAAAAGATGTTCAGCATCACTAGCCATCAGAGAGTTACAAATTAAAACCACAATGAGATACCACTTCACACCAGTAAGAATGGCCATCATAAACAAATCAACAAACAACAAATGTTGGAGAGGGTGTGGAGAAAATGGGACCCTAGTGTATTGTTGGGGTATTGCAGACTAGTGTAACTACTATGGAAAGCAGTATGAAATTTCCTCAGAAAACTGAAAATGGATCTGCCTTTTGACCCAGCAATTCCACTGCTAGGATTATATCCTAAGAATCCTGAAACACCAATCCAAAAGAACCTATGCACCCCAATGTTTATAACAGTACAATTTACAATAGCCAAGTGCTAGAAGCAACCCAAATGCCCATCAGTAAATGAATGGCTCAAAAAACTATGGTATATTTACACAATGGAATTCGATGCAGCAGAAAGAAAGAAGAAGCTCCTATACCTTGTGACAGCATGGATGGAACTGGAGAGTATTATGCTAAGTGAAATAAGCCAGGCAGTAAAAGACAAATACCATATGATCTCACCATTAACAGCAATCTAATCAACAAAATGAGCAAGCAAGCAAAGTATAGACAAAGGGATTGAAATTGAGAACAGGCTGACAATGACCAGAAGGGAGAGGGGAGGGGATAATGGTGGAAAAGGGTGAAGGATTTACAGGAACAATTATAAAGGACACATGGACAACAGCAAGGCAAGTAGGAAGTGGTGGAAGGAGGCAGGGAGGGCTGGGGTGATGGGGAGGGTTGTGGGGGAAAGGCAGAACACTGTACTTGAATGACAATAAAAAATGGACTATCACATTGTTTCTATGGACAATATCAGTGCTCTCTGTGTGTGTGCATGCTTATTATAAGCTTTATTTTACTAAAACCATAAAATTATTATTCAATCTCTGTTTCAAGGACAATTTTGGGTGATTTATTTCTACATTTCTTCTGATTGATCCTGATGTGATCAATGCCTACTGGAAGGGTGTTCTAAGAAACAGATTACAGCTGGCAACCCTAACCTTTTTTAATGCAGGAGTTCCAAACAGGGGCGCTGTACTTGTGTTTGTGATATTCCCAAAAACCATGTGGGGGACCAGCTGCAGGGATATGCCCTTTATTACTCACTTTGCAGGGAAGTGCACCAATGAGTGCAGCAGCGGGCAGATCAGGCCAGTGACTGCTCCTTACCTGCGGTCTCTGTCCTTCTTATCTGGTTAGGAGGGGAAGCAGCTGCAGAGGGAAGGGAGCCACAGCAGCGTATGAAAATGCTACAGAGTTGTCATAAACACAAGATCACTGAGAAAGCCAGACTCCAGATACACACTGTTTTCTTCACTTCTTATGGCTTCTGGCCAGGCAGCCACCTCTGAGGTTATGGAGGGGCCATATCCTGAGCTACCCCACACCTTCCTGTCTTTACCTTCCTCTCATACACATATCAGGTAAATCATGTACTCTAGTAACAGCAGAATATAAACAAAGTTGCAGAAAGTGAAGAAGAAAAGGCAACATCAGCAGCCAGAAAATGAGTCTAACTCTTTTTTCTAGTATGTGTCCTGGCTAAAAAAGCAAGTCTTACATTGTTTCACTTTAGATAGTCTGTTCCCTTTGGTAAAAATTGCACAATAAGGGGTAAATTTCAAAGTGACCTCCTAAATGAATACAGAAATGTTGACTTATAAGTTTATAGTTCTTCTAGGCTCATGATACTATAATGAGAGTTATGTTGATAATCAAATTTCCAATTGATTCTAAATTGAGATCAACATGTAAATAGGTTTCTGGCTTTTGCTTCAGCAGTGATGTTCAAAAATGACTCATTCTCTTGTGTAGTAAGGAGAAAAAAACACTGACTGGTCAGAGGCACAGGAATTCTTATTTCTAATTTTCATTTCACCAGATTTAAAATGGTCATGCATCATTATGTTAAACCAACTTTTAGGCAACACAATTAACTTCTTCAGGCTTTAACTATTCAATCTCTAAAGTGCGGACAATCAAATATTTTAATTTTTCTCATTATGGATTATACCAGATGTTCTTTGCTGAGTTGATGTAAGTCCTTGACACTTTCTCTCAGAATGTCAGTACTTCTTTTTGTTTATCTTCCAAGGGTCATTTTTAGTACTACCTAACACAAACTCTGCAATTATAAAATACCTTTAGAAAAATATCCATTCAACTAGTTGGCAATAAAAATGTTTTGCTTTACCTTCATTGTGTTTTTTTCCAGTGCCATTTAGTGCCCTTATACCCTCCTCTCCACAGCAGTCACCAAGCAGTTGTCCATGTCTGAGTCCTTTTTGCTCAATTTCTCCACCCCCTAACCCCTACCACTAGCTGTTATATTGATCTCTATCTATTTATCTGTCCCCATTATCCTTATTAGTTAAGCTTGTTCTTTAGATTCCACATATGAGTGAAATCATATTGTTTGTCTTTCTCTGACTGGCTTAGTTCATCTAGCCTAATGTTCTCCAAATACATCCATGCAATCTCAAAGGGTAATTTTTTTTTTAATAACTGAGTAGTATTCCATTGTGTAAGTGCCCCATAGTTGTTTTATCCACTCATCTCCTGATAGACACTTGGGCTGCTTCCATATCTTGGCTATTGTAAATAACACTGCAATGAACACAGGGGTGCTTATGTTCTTTCTAATAGTGTTTTAATTTTCTTTGGATATATTCCCAGAAGTGGGAGAACTGAGCCTAAAGGCAGATCCATCTTTAATTTTTTGAGGTATCTCCATACTGCTTTTCACCGTGTTTTCTCCTGTCTGCATTTCTACCAACAGTATAAAAGGGTTCCCCTTTCTCCACATCCTTGCCAGCATTCATCATTTGTTGATGTATTGAAGATAGCCATTCTGACAGGTGTGAGATGACATCTCATTGTGATTTTAATATGCATTTCTCTGATGATTAGTGACATTGAGCATCTTTTCATATGTCTATAGGCCATTTGTATGTCCTCTTTGGAGAAGTGTATACTCATGTCTTTTGACCATTTTTTAACTGGGTTGTTTGTTTTTATCGTGTTGAGTTTTTTAAGTTCTTTATAAACTTTAGATATTAACCCCTTATCAGATGTATCGGCAAATGTGTTATTCCATTCTGTGTGTTGTCTTTTTATTTTGTTGATGATTTCTTTTGCTCTGCAAAACCTTTTTTTAGTGTAATGTTATTAATGGTTAATAATTTGTAATTATTAGTTTATTAATTATTAATTTTAATATTTTTATTTTTTGCTTGAAAGGTTTTGATTGCCTTTGGTCCACAGGTGGTATTTTACATTATCTCTTGGTCCCAGGGCTCCCGGGTGGGACTGGTCCCAGAGAGGGCTTCCTGGCGGGGGTCCCTGTGCAGTACTATGAGGGGAGAAGGGACCAGTATGGAAATGGGAGGATTGGCTTTGCCTCAACCACTCAGAACTCCACTGTCCTGTCTGGACCTTGATTTCCTCACTGGGCCCCTGGGAGGGTCCTAGAGAAATCCAGTCCCTCATGATGCCTAAAATATCTAAGGACTGCAGCTTGGCCCTCCCCCCGGGGGACTTCCTTCTCATCACTCCTGCCCTCCACCATCCCCACCTCTCCCTCACCCCCCCAAAATACCTTTATTTTGTTAAAAATGCCTGAAACTTTTGTGGGTACAGAAACCACAAACTGATCATCAGAGAAAAGGGAAGAGGCACAGAAGCAACCAGAAGTCATTGGGGCCAGTTTCCCTCCTTGCACAGGTTTCTTCTTCCACCAACAGCTTGGCCCAAAGCCTGCTGGGAAATTGCTTACCTGGATGTGCCCTGGCAGGGAACCCCCACCCCACAAGCATCTGGATCTGGCCTTCACAGCCCCTCAGCTGGAAGCACTGCAACACACAGGAAAACAAGGTGAAAACACAGAAAAACCTGAAATCCTAGATGGGGCAGTGATAGATGGAGGCACCCCAATTAAGGGGACCTCAGTGGCCTGCTTCTTCTTGGTAGTAAGGGGGATACTCTGGGGCCTTCCCTGGGCTTGGGTAGTTGCCTGCTGACTCTGGAGCCCTGTCAGCTACTGGGCCTTGTGGGTAGTTCTTGGGGTCCTATATTGCCGGCACAAGCCAAAGACCTGGCCACTCTGGTTGGCACCCTGTGTGTAGCCCATCTGCAGAAACATGGAAGAATTCCCACACTTGTCACTTCCCAACTTGGTGTTATAGATGTGCCGCTGGGTCCCAGGAGCCATCATACCCACCTGGCTGGTACTCCTATTGGTGCCCATTTAGAGGCTGATGGTTGAGTGGTCCATGGGCGGCAGGATATGGTTCTTGGGGTGGTACAGATGTCTTCTCATGCTAGTGTCATATGCTATCATGCCCGATTGGCTGGCACACTTGATAGTGCCCACCTGGAGTCAATGACACACCGGCCCACCTTCATGGTAGTGTAGTCAAAGTTCTGCTCCTGCTTTTCTGAGTACTTGATGCCAATGTCCACACCACTCTGCAGCCCTTTTGTCTTGGCTTTCCCTGCCAGCGCCCAGGAATGACACCTGCACCTGTGTCATGTTTCCACTCTCAAACAGGTCATTGGCCTGGAACAGGTCATTGGCCACAGAATTCATGCCATAGCTGACCATGGCTTTGATAAGGTTGGAGAGGTTTTCTAGCTGGTGCCAGTTTTGCATGGAGCAGTTGCTTTTAGGGACCAAGCTGGACTGTAGTTTATTCAGGAGTGTGCACAGGATAATCCTGTCCTTCAGACCCTTCTGGAAGTCAGAACCTATAGGCCCGTGAGTCCCTCAATCCAGCTGCAGAGTTCCGCCTCCTTCTGAGAGTCATATTTGGTTCTTGACCTCCCCAGAAAGCCCATACGAGGGTCCCTTGTTGACCTGCATGGAGCTCCTTTTGATAGCAGCATAATTTATTGATTTTAATTATTAATTTTTTATTTTGTTTCTCTTGCCTGGGAAGAAATATCCAATAAAATATTGCTACAAGGAATGTCCAAGATTTTGCTGCCTGTGTTTTCTTCTGGAATTTATATAGTTGCAAGTCTAACATTTAAGCCTTTAATCCATTTTTAAATTTATTCCTGTGTGTGGTGTAAGAAGGTGGTCTAGTTTCATTTTTTTGCACATATCTTTCCAATTGTCCCAACACCATTTATTAAATAAACCATCTTTAGCCCATTGTATGTGCTTGCTTCTTTTGTCAAATGTTAATTGACTCCAAAAGTGTAGGTTTATTTCTGGACTCTCTATTCTGTTCCCTCAATCTCTGTGTCTCTTTTTATGCCAGTCCCATGCTGTTTTGATTACTGTGGCCTTATAGTATAGTTTGATATTAGGTAGCACAATCCCTCAACTTTGTTCTTTCTCAGGATCACTGTTGCTATGCAGGGTGTATTTTGGTCCGATATGTTTTCAAAATATTTGTTCTATTTCTGTGAAATACGTCATTGGAATCTTGATAGGAATTACATTGCATCTATAGATTGCTTTGGGTAGTGTGGACATTTTAACGATGTTAATTCTTTCTATCCATGAACACGTTATGTGCTGCTACTTATTTGTATCTTCTTCAATTTCTTTGTTCAGCATCTTATAATTTTCCAAACACAGGTCTTTTATATCCTTGGTTAGGTTTACTTCTAGGTATTTTATTCCTTTTGTAGCAATTTCAATGGGATTGTTTTTTAATTTCTCTTTCTATAGTTCATTATTTGTATATAAAAATGCAACTGATTTATGGATATTTTGTATCCTGCTACATTGCTGAATTCAGTTATCTATTCTAGTAGTTTCTTGGTGTAATCTTTGGGGTTTTCGATTTATAGTATTATGTCTTTGGCAAAAATAACAGTGTTACTTCTTTCTTTCCAATTTGAGTGCTTTTTATTTCTTCTTTTGTTTGATTTCTATGGCTAGGATTTCCAGTACTATGTTGTCTAAGAGAGGTGAAAGTGGACATCTCAGTTTTGTTCTCAATCTTCAGGGAAACAGTTTTTGCCCATTAGTATAATGCTGGCAGTGGGTTATCATATATGGCCTTTATTCTGTTTGGGTATGTTCCCTTTAATCCTCCTTTGCTGAGAATTTTTATCATAAATGGTGCTGGATTTTATGAAATGCTTTTTCTGCGTCTATTGATATGATCACGTTTGTTTTTAAACCTTCTTTTTGTTTATGTAGTGGATCATATCTATTGATTTGCTAATGTTGTACCAACCTTTCATTCTTGGAGTAAATTCCACTTGATAATGATGCATGATTTTTTTGATGCTTTGCAATATTCATTTTTCTAATATTTTATTGAGGATTTTAGTGTATGTGTTTACTAGGGATATTGGCCTATAATTTTCATTCTTTACAGTGTCATTATCTGGTTTTGGAAATATGATATTGCTAGCCTCTTAAAGTGAGTTGTAGGGGGGGACTTCTTTCCTCTTGAATTTTGTGAAATAGCTTGAGAAGGAGAGGTGTTAGACCTTCTTAGAATGTTTGGTGAAGCCATCTGGTCCAGGACTTTTGTTTGTTGGGAGTTTTTTGATTCCTACTTCAATTTCATTAGGTGTAATCTGTCTATTCAGATTCTTTGATTCTCCCTGATTTAGTTTGGGAAGATTGTATGTTTCTAGACATTTATCCATTTTTTTTCCAGTTGACCAGTTTTTTCTGGTATACAGTTGTTTACAATATTTTCTTACAATCCTTCTTATTTCTTTGGTGTCAACTGTTATTTCTCTTCTTTCAATTAGGTTTTTATTTATTTGAGTCTTCTCTCTTTTTCTTTTAATGAATCTGGTTATAGGTTTATCAATCTTGTTTATCTTTTCAAAAAAACAGCTCTTGAATTCTTTGATCCTTTTTATCATTTTTTAGACTATATTTTCTTTCTATAGATTATATCTTTATGCTCTGATATTTATTATTTCCTTCCTTCTACTCACTTTGGGCTTTGTTTGTTGTTCTTTTTCAAGTTCCTGTAAGTGTAAAGTTAGATTGTGTATTTGAGCTTTTTTTGAGATAGGCCTGTAATGCTATGAATTTCCCTCTTAGGACTGCTTTCCTGGTGTTCCACAGATTTTGGATCATTGTGTCCTCCTTTTCATTTTTTTCAAGGTGTCTTTGGATTTCTTCCTTCCTCTCATTGTTGACCAGTTCATTGTTAATAACATGTAATTTAGCTTACATTTATTCCTTTGTGTGTTTTTCATTGTTCCTCTTGTGATCGACTTCTAGTTTCAAAGGATTGTGGTCAGAGAAGATGCTTGATATGATTTCAATCTTCTTAAATTTATTGAGAATTGTTTTGTGTCCTAACATGTGGTCTATCCTAGAAAATGTTCCCTGTGCACTTGACAAGTATGTATTTGTATTTCTGCTGATTTCGGGTCAAGTGCTCTGGAAAGAGCAATTAAAGTTATTCAGTCTAGTGTGTCATGTAAGGCTGTGGTCTCCTTGTTGACTTCTGTCTGGAAGACCTATCCATTGAAGTCAATGTGTCGTCAAAATCCCCAATGATGACTATATTTCTATTGGTCTCTCACTTAATGTCCATCAAGATTTGCTTTACATATTTACATGTTCCTATGTGGAGTATGCAAATGTTTTCTAAGGTTATATCATCTTGTTTGATTGTTCCCTTTATCATTATGTAGCGTCCTTTTTGTCTCTTACTATAGCCTTGGTTTTGAAGTTTATTTTGTCAGGTTAAATTCTACTACCCCATCTTTTTATTTCCATTTTCATGAAATATCTTTTTGTATGCCTTTGCTTTTAGTCTGTGTGTATCTTTCCATCTGAGGTGGGTCTCCTGGAGGCAGCATTTATATGCATTTTGTTTTTCTATCCATTCAGCTACTCTATGTCTTTTGGCTGGAGCAATTAACCCAGCCATTTACTTTTAAGGTGATTTTTGGTACACATGTACTTAGTGCCATTTTCTTGTTAGGCTATTTTCCTCTCTCTTTTTTTTTTCCTTTATCTTTTTCTTCTTATTCTTCTTAAAGCAAGTCCTTTAAGTTTTGTTGCTGTATTGATTTGGTATTCACAAACTCCTTTAGTTTTTTCATCTTTGGAAAGATTCTTATTTTTCCTTTGATTTTAAACAATAGCCTTGCTGGACAGATACCCTTGGTTGTAGATCCTTGTTTTTCATCACCTTGAATATTTCAAACCACTCCCTTCTGGCCTGAATTTTTTCTGTTGAGAAATCGGATGACAGTCTAATTGGAGTTCCCTTGTATTTAACTACCTGCTTTTCTCTTGCTGCTTTTATGCTTCTCTTCTTGTGTGTAAGCCTTGTCATTTTAATTACGATGTGTCTCGGTGTAGGCCTCTTTGAATCCAACTCATTGGAGACTATCTGAGCTTCCTGGACTTGAGTGTCTTTTTCCTTCAACAGATTAGGGAACTTTTGGATTATTATTTCTTCAAATAGGTTCTCAATCCCTTGCTTGCTTGCTCTCTCTTCCTTCTGGTATTTCCATTATGCGGTTGTTATTACACCTTATGTCATCCACAATGGTTCTTAAACATTCCTCATTTTTTAAAAATTCTTTTTCCTTTTTGCTGCTATGCC
This sequence comes from Trachops cirrhosus, assembly GCA_028533065.1. Taxonomy (NCBI): domain Eukaryota; kingdom Metazoa; phylum Chordata; class Mammalia; order Chiroptera; family Phyllostomidae; genus Trachops; species Trachops cirrhosus. The sequence continues at coordinate 128,476,511 of CM052539.1, forward strand.
TTTGTGTTTTTTCTAACTTGTCTTCCCAATCACTGTTTTGATTTTCTGTTTCATGTAACCTATTTATTCCTTCTAGTATATTATTTATTTCACATATTGCATTCTTTATTTCTATGTGCTCCTTTTTAATGGTTTCTATGTCATTTTTCATGCTGTTGAGTATCCTTATAATCAGTACTCTAAACTCTCTATGTAATAAATTTTTTGCCTCTGTTCTATCTAGCTATTTTTCTGGAGATTTTCTTGTTTTCTTTTGGGTCTCTTTCTTTGTTTTCTCATTTTGGCTGCTTCTTTGTACTTATTTCTATGTATTAGGTAGACCTGTAAATACTCTGGTGTAGGACTTTGTCAGATGCTGCCTGTAATTGACCCCAGGCAACCTATTTGTATCTATCAGCAATCCAATCCACATTGTGTGGTTCCCTCTGCTGGGCCTGTTTGTGTGAGGAAAGGAGCAGACTATGCACCTTTTATCAGTACCAGTCCTTGGGAGGGTCAGCTGAAATCTCTTCGAGTTCCCAGATACCAGTTTTGTAGTTAAATTAATCAGCGATATAGCCTCAAGCTATAATCAACAACCCTGCTTAAGCTCCACAGGGTGGGGCAGAGTAATTCCTGTGGGTGGGGCTATTGCTTCCCCTCAGGCTGATGCTATTCAGAGAGAAGTGCTCTGCCAGAAAAAGATGGTTTCTGCTGTATGGAAAATGACTCTGCACAGGGATCCTGGCAGCTGTTCCTTCAGTTCTCTCCTCATAGCCAACAAACCAAGACTCTCCTCAAGCATCTCCAGTCCACTCTGCCCTCCCACTGCCAGAGTGCAGGGTAAATGGCTACAATCAAAATTTTGTGTGTTGGCCCTTTAAGACAGCTGTGTCTCCAGCAGTCTCTCTCTGGCAGATGGACTACTTGCTGCTTTTCACAGCTGGATGTTATCTGGGTTCCTTTCCAGCTCTAGTGCTGTAGGCTAGGAGCCTAGCTTGGGGTTTCGACCTCACATTACTCAGGGAGAAACCGTGGCTGCTGAAATATCCCTCTGGGGCTTAAGCTGCTGCCCACAGTAGCCCAGCCATCCCTCTCTTGCCTCCTCTGCAGTCCTTACTAGTCTCGCTGTGGTGAAATGGTTTCTTCTCTCTGTGGTTATAAGGTTTCTCTCCAGCTAGTGTTGAGTTGTTTATTCTGGATGATTTTTCCACAACTTATTTGTAATTCCAGATTGGCCCTGGGAGGAGGTTAGTGTAGCTTCCACTTACTCCTCCACCATCTTGGATCAAAAATTTTTCTCAGGTGGACTATGTTTGAAAGGGTCTCCCTCACATCATTTGAATAGTTTAGGCCTAGGAAATAGTTCATGTTAGCTGGTTTTTAATATCAAATATTGTTGTTTATGGTATCAGAGTAGTATTCTCTAATGTAGGGCAAGTAAAACCTAATCATATCAAAAAATCTTTCTAATTTCTACCATATGTCTATTTTATAATGGACAAAGCACAGCAATTTATACATACTAAATATAATATATTAATACATTATTTTAGTTATTGGGGCTATGCCTCAAAAACTTTTTCCTGATTGAGGTGTATTAGTACAAGCAATTGAAAGGACACTGTGCTGAAAGATTATTTGTTTAAATGTTATTGTGATTATTTATTTAGATTTTAACTTATTAAAAATATATGGGATGCCATAAAAATTTGGTTATTAGTTACCTTTATTTTACAAAGTTCTTAGTTAAATAGTACATGTCCTCAACAACTTAATGTTATTCCTAAAATCCATATTTTCTTATCAACTAAGATATTATTGTTATATCTCAAAGTAGTTGCCACAGTATGAGATAAATTCTCTCCACTTTTTTTAAACTTCTTTAAGTGATATTTGGATATGTGAAACTATACATTCCTGTACAGGAGACAGTACATTTCTTATCTTTATCAATGATTTCCTTTATTATAATTAAAATAATTACTACTGAAGATTTTATTTTGTTTTACTTGTGTATTGACATACATGTAATCAATAAGATTTAAATAAGTATGCACACAAGTCTCAAAAGTTTCAACGCCAATCATCTCAAAGAAATTAAGTACTGGTCATGAACCTTTGACAATTTATTCAGATTTAAAGAAAACTATGTACTATTTGAAATGTTTCTATTTCAGATTTATTACTGTGAAATTTTCTTTAAAATGGTAACTGATTTTGTTTAATCAGGGAAAGTCTTGCATTTATCAGAAAAAATATTTTTTAATTTTTTTTCTTTTAGATGAATATCATAAATGAGGGAACAAAGAATAATGACGAGAATGCAAGACAAAAGAAGAGAAGTGCTCTTTTTACTCTTGAGTCCTTCACTTGATGATTGTGTTACTTTGAAAATATCATTCAAATTTAATAAAGTCTCATTTGTTTTCTTCAAAATGCACAATATACTATTTTTATTTCTTGCACAGGTTTTTAACTGATAGTGATTTGTAAATCATAGATAAGTAAATGTATATAATGTGTTATTATTTCCACTAATCATTTCACTTGATTTCATTAAGTCATCCTTAAGGAAACTTTTTGGAATACTTGAAAACTAGAATAATAAAAATGCACCATTTTATTTGATGATAATCATGTGCTGAAATTCTGAAATTTCAACGTATTTTTCTTATTTTTTATATTTAAATGCATCTATTTATAGTTTATTTACTTTAAAGTTACTTTGAAAAGTAGAAAAAAGTTTATGTATAGGTTAGAACATTTTAAAAACATACACTTTTGGTGAATTTTACAAGTATATTTATTTCCAAGTGGTAAATAAGTACTTTGAATTTTTATTGTTTTAATCCTCATCTCAGGACATGTTTATTGATTCCAGAGAGATGGGAAGGGAGAGAGAGAGTGAGGGTGAGAAAAATTGATGTGATAGAGAAACATCCATTGGTTTCCTCTCATATGCAACTTGACCAGGAACCAAAACCACAGTGTAGACATTTGTTCTGACAGAGACTCAAACCTGTGACCTTCCAGTTTACCAGACAGTGCTCCAATCAAATGAACTAAACTGGTCAGGGAAGTGCTTTGAATTTTTTAACATGCTTCCTGATAGGATGTCCAAAGCAGACAAGTGGAATATAGGGCTATAAGGGACCTGTAGTAACCTTTCCTTCAAAGAGGATTCTGTTTGTTTTCAAAGAGAGGCAAGAGTCATGATTAAATAATGAATATTTATCACTTAAATATTAAGGAAGAATTGTAATTTATCAAATGCTGGGTAAAATGTATTCAATTACCAAGCCCAATTTCCAGTAGTAATTTATTTCTGAATCTTTTCAAAGGCAGCAAGCATCATCTATGACTCATAAATTTATGTTTGTATTCTTCCATGATAACTATGTGTAACTCTGTATTTCTAACATCAGTTGGAGTGTGAACCCACTCCATAAACATGTCTTAATATTCCATGCCTATAATATTCGTTATAATCATTATAAAATCATTATAATGATTTTGCCAAATATCGAGAGCTTAAGAAATAATGTTTAAGACATAAAAAAGATAATAAAGTTGTGATAACATGGTAAAAGACATTGGAGATTCAGTAGGGAACAAAGAGAGTAAATTTTCATTGATGGAATGAGGGCACCCTTTTTAGAAATGAATAGTTAACACTGTCAAATTCTGCAGATCAAAGTACAACATTAAAACAGCTATCAAATTTGGTAATTTGGAGATCATTGGTAACCTTTAAGAAGGCAAATTTATCAGGGATGGGTTTTACAGGAAAAGAACAATAGCTTGGGAAAATAGAAAAGGAAAAAGGGAAGAAGTATTCACATGTAATTTTTTTGAAGAATTATAGGTGAAGAAATATTAAAAAGTAGAGTTATAGTAGAAGAAAAAAAGCAGAGGTAATGAGACTTTAGGAGCATGGGACTAGCAAAGAAAGGTACTTAGAAGTGCACTTAAGAATACTGCCAGGGTAGAGACTGACTGTGGGACCGGAGTAGATGGGGCAGGGGAGAGTAATGGGGAAAAATTGGAACAACTGTAATGGAACAGTAATGAAATAAAAAGTAAAAATAAAAAAGAACACTGTCTGTTCTTAGATTCTGTGGTTACATTTATTTCTTTCACTTAAATATTCCCAGATTTTCTAACATTTCCACAAATCCCCTAAAGGCTAACTGTATCTTCCTTTTCTTCCCTGTGTCTTACCTCTGGTTCACATATTGCTATACTTTTTCTCTTTTCACAGAGCGCTTTCTATCATAAGAAGCCATTTTCATATTGTGAAATATCATTCAATAGATAATAATGATGTTAATGGAAGTGCTTTATAAATAAAATAAATTAATTTGGGGTTAACAAATATGTATGCCACTATCTCCATATCTGGAATACATGGAAGGCCTACTGATTGATCTATATACTTATTTTGTATTTTATTTGCTGAACCAGCTTAAACAAAGAATTTTATTGAGCAGATCCCATTCAACCAAGCATGCTAAGATGAAACTTGGCCACTCCTGAGACAATACTCTTGTCTAAATTAAGGTAATATATCTAACCTACCACTTCAAAGAAAAACTCTATTTCAATCTAAAGAAGAGCTCACTTTTAATTCTAGGGATGCTGAAGGGGTATCCTCTTATGGATAGATAATATGCATGCATTTATTTCTTACATTTTCAAAGAGTTTATTACTTGTACTATACTAGATGCTTTGAAGAACCCAAAGGTACATATAAAAAATACTTTTGCTTGTAATGATATTTCAACCTAGTTAATGTCCATAATATATAGAATGTCCTAGCTATATAGAATTTATGTATGCTGTATACTTAAGTTGACAATTTAAAACTCATCAACCCTTAATTTATTAAGATGGGTAAACATACATTCATACACATGCACATGTACAATTTGACAGCTGAGAAGAAATAATACATCTCTTGTGAAAACACTAAAATTTTCAAAATTTTTCTAATAAGTGAACTTCTAAACACTAGCCGATTTTTTATACTTTGAGAGGAGGACGAACAAAATAGGCACTCTTTTGTGGTTGCTGTATACTGTGTAACTGTTCACAAGGTGACATTTCCAATACTCTTGCTCATCTGCCCATCTTATTTCTTTAATCTTTAGTCAGAACTTCAACTGGAACTTAAATAAAAATTCAACTTACCACTCCTAATGGATTCGAGACTTTTTGTATAAGGTGAGAGAGAGAAAGGAAAGGAAAGGAAGAAGAAAGAAAGGGAAGGAAAGGGATTGAAACAGAATGCCTGATAAATAGCTGCATATCACATTTCAGAAACTGGATTGGATTGTTATGACACAAAGATCACATCTGAATGAGTACCCAGAACTATGTGAAAGTGCCCTGTGAACCCATTTTGAAGATTATTATTCTCCTGAACTGTGGTCAGACTGCTCAGACCTTGTATCAATAGCAAATGCAAATGTACTACCGATATACTCATCTGTGAATGTTGAGCAATTCTAGTTTCCAAATTTCAGCTTCAGGTTTGGAAATCTGTTAGCCAGATACTTGGATATAATACTTTATGATTATTTATTTGTATTTTTGTTGTTTGTTTTTTAAATTTAATTTATTTTATTTTTTTATTGTTATTCAAGTACAGTTGTTTCCCCCCCCACCCCCATCCCCACCTCCCACCCTCAATCCTACCCCATTTGGCTTTGTTCATGGGTCCTTTATACATGTTCCTTGACAACCCTTCCCTCTTTCCCCATTATCCCTCCCCCTCCCTTCTGGTTACTATCAGTTCATTCTTTATTTCAATGTCTCTGGTATATTTTGCTCGCTTTTTTGTTTGTTGATTCAGTTCCAGTTAAAGGTGAGATTGTATGGTATTTGTCTTTCACCACTTGGCTTCTTTCACTTAGCATAAAGCTCTCCAAATCCACCCATACTGTTGCAAATTTATTTGTATTTATTCATGACAACCATAAATTCAATCTCTAGACATCTCTGAGTTTTTTCTTCATTCATAAATCCAATCTCCTATATAAATTTATTTTTAAAATATCTTTCATGAGCACTCTTTCCTCTCTGTTCACTTTATTCTCATCAATGTCTGGAACTACATGAAAGAAAACTACAGTAATTTCTCAGGTTGTCACTGAATCTACCTTCTCCCCCACTCTCCCACACATTTAGATAGGGATATCTCCCCAGTTTACCTAATCATTAACTGGCAATATAAGCAAGACCCTGTCTTTGCTTGGTATGGTCTGTTCATATATAGATTCCCAAGAAATCTAAGAATGTACTATGCTCCATTCTGCATTTACAAATATACCTTATATTTCTTCATGATAGGAATCTTTCACTTTGAACAAGCTATTCATTCTTTAAATAGTCCCTGACAAGTTTCCTTAAGCCTCGAAGACCCTCCTATCTTCTGGCCACACAATTTAAAATGTCACACTTCTTTCTTTTCAAAGTCCCTTTAAATACCTTCTCTCCAGACATGATATGGAATTGTGTGTCATTGGTCAGGTCAGAAATTTCCAGTGGGTGGGTGGGATGAATGAATTCCATTTCACCCATTTCTCTGGGGGTTGTATTTTCTTCAGTGGAGCTAACTTGCTGATCTCTCCCTCAACACTATTAAATATGAGAACTGTTAATATCCAATAAAGTCTAAACATTACTCATGAAAAGATACTCGTCAGTTATATTATGAAGAAGCATGAAATGTATTGATAACCACTGATGTAATTAGTACATTTATGTAAAGCAGCAAATCTTACACTTAAATTCCCTAGTATCTGGCATAAGATATTTTTAGAAGACATTTAAGTACTAACATATTGTAAATATTACCCATACAATAAATATATTGTTTGGGTATATATCATAAATATAAATATATACAATATATATATTGTATATATTTATACATTATTGTATATTACCTGTACATATTGTATATTACCTGTACAATAAATATATTGTAGGGTAATAAACTCAAGGTTTAATTGATATCTAAATGTGTGCTTTTAAAAATTGACATATTGTGAGTTTAAGAATTGGTAAGTTACTATGAGTTGCTAATATGTGAAGAATATATAATGTTTATGTTTTAGAGAAAAACACCAATGTTGTAATATCACTTAAAGATGCAATGTGATTTACAAAAGTCATTTTTTCTACAAATAGAAAACATCACATAGAAAGTACACAGGAGCAATGCTCGTAAACACTGAAGCACCATTCAATTATATATAAGACAAAACTGTGTGATATGTTCTACAGTACTATGACATATTGAAGGCAACTTCACCCTGAGTTTGCTGTGTGCAAAAATATATCAGATAATGATACAAACTGAGGAATGAAATATAAAAGTAAATAAAAGCATGCAATATTATAACAATCTTTTTTAACATACAGACATGTCAATATGTGTTCTGATTTAGTCATCTCATAAAATAGCAGCATCAAAACTGTCAACATTTATTTAAAAAGAACTTCAAAGAAAATTGAACTTTTGCATGAAATTGTGAGGTGGCATCATTCATTTTGAACAATAAATAAAGCATTGTTTGAGAATCGATAGAAGATTGGCATTATATTTCAGTGCAACATAGTTAGATCCTTTAGTATTCATTATGCACTGTTCTTGTGATAGTGTCACAACAAAGCTTTCTGACCTGGACAAAAACTATTTGTAGATAATTTATTTGGCACTTTTGAATGCGTTTGTGTATGTGTACATGTCTGGTACCTAATTAAAAAATACTTTATTTAATGTTAGAGACTATCAAATATATTTGTCATGATGTTTAGCATATTTAAATTTAAACTATTATTTTAGTGAAAAAATTGAATAAATCTTGTCCACACTTTGTTCCTTTAGAACAGAAAAAAATATATGAATTTATACTGGATCTTGTTAACATGTGATGTCTACTGGAGAAAGTGATCAAGTGGTGATTAGCAGATCTATATTTAGGGATATAGATTCCAAAATGAAAGTCAGTCTGCATGTGATTTATCTAAAACAAAATGCAAATATAAATTTCTGCCAATAATTTTTTACTTAATGTCATTTATTACAACACATAACCACAAACTCATTATAAAACCATATCCTATGGAAGAGAAAAGAGAAATTTAGTAATAGTAGCCAAAGCAAAGAATGTGAAAGAACAGTCAAAAAAGGAATTATTTTAAAGTCTATGTGATAAAGTCCTTTTTCTGGCCATGGACAATAACAAGAAAAGCTTTCCATTACTCTGTATATTTTAAAATATTAATTTGGATTTAAAAACTGATTTAATACTTAAATTCTACCCAGTTTTTTATAACATTACTCCATAAGTTTTATTTTACTTTTGTGTTTAAATAGCAGTAAATAATACCATAAATAGAAATTAGTGGTTTTTCAAAAATCCATATTGTTACAAAAGAAATTTTCAAACACTTTCATTTATTCCCAGAGCTTAGTGACCATTACACAATAATAATGAATAAAACTTCCTTCAAAAAGCAATTTTCATAATTTAATGGTCTGTGTAGTAAATATCTTTGAATCTTTCTAATTTGTTTGAAAACTTTATTTATTTATTTATTTAAACAATTACTGTGAGAAACTAATTTTGTTTATTTTTATTGGAGTAAAAAACATACTGTGAAATTTACCCTCTTAGTGAATTTTGAAGAATATAGCACAATTTTGTTAATATAATTATAGTGGTGTTCGTCAGATACAGAACTTTTTTATTTTGTTTAACTGAAACTTTAACTGATTGCACAGCATCTTGTATACGCCCTCTCTTCAGCCCCAGGCAACCATCATATTACTCTCTGCTTCTATGAGTTTGACTGTTTTAAATATCTTATATAAGTGGAAGCATGTAGCATTTGTCCTTGTGATTGGCTTATCACACTTACCATAATGTGCTCAAAGTTTATCCATGTGGTTGGATGTTATAAGATTTCCTTCCTTTCAAATGATTTAATTTTATTTTTTTATACATTCAACCATTAATGGACATTTAGGTTGTTTCTACATTATGGTTATTGTGAAAAATACTACAATGAACATGAAAGTGCCAATATCTCTTCAACGTTCCTTTTTCAATTCTTCTGCATAAATACCCAGAAGTGGGATTGCTGTATCACATGGCAGTCCTAGTTTTAATTTTTTTTAGGAACCCCACACCATTTTTCACAGTGGCTGCAGAGTTTACATTTCCAACAACAGACTGCAAGCATTCCAATTTTTCCACATCCTTGCCAGTTCTTTTTTTAATAGCCATCTTAAAATCCATCAGGTGATTTTGATTTGCATTTCCCTGATGATGTTGAGCATCTTTTTATATATTATTGGCCATTCGTATGTCTTCCTTGGAGAAATGTCTATTCAAGTGTTTAGCCAATTTTATAATTAAATTTTTTTTGCTATTGAGTTGTAGGAGTTTTGCATATATTTTTATATTAACCTTTTATCAGGTACATAGTTTGTAAATAGTTTGCTCCAATTCATTGGTTGCCTTTTCACACTGTTGATTGTTTCCTTGGCTGTGCAGACCTATTCTAGTTTGATATAATTCCACTTTTTCTGTTTTGCTTCCTTTGCCTGTGCTTTTGCTGTCATAACCAAGAAAATATGGACTAGGCCAATGTCATGGAGATTTTCTTCCTGAGTTTTATAGCTTCAGGCCTTTAATAAAAATCTTTAATCCATTTCGAAGTTTTTTTAATATGGTGTAAGATGACAAAACTGTTTTATTATTTTGCATGTGGATGCCCAGTTTTCCCCAAACCATTGTTTTTTAATCCCTGCTACATAACTCATCATGTATTCATGTGATCAAGTGTCAAACAGCCATCAAGATGTCATGTTTGCAAGGATTACTTAGGGACATGGAAAAATTTCCATGAAATAATAGAAGATGAAAAAAACCACAATGTAAAAATGAGTATGGTATAATTTCAGTTTTGTAAAACATGAATAAATAAATATACTTATGGATAAAAACTTTTCCTTCCCTTTTTCATAGCTGTCCCAGAATGAAGAGGAGGGTGTCTAATTTTTTCACAAATCTTATGTTTCTTCTTCTAACCAAGCCTGAATGGTTGGTGGTAAGGAGACAAACCTTTTAGATTTTTTTTTTTAATTTTGGGAGTATGTTTGTTAAATCAGGGGAGAATAAAACAAGGGTGAGCTTAGGATAGAAGAGGCAACGGGAGACTAGGTGGAACTGCTTTGGCTCTCTAGAAATGTTGTAGGAAAGAAAGGAGCCTAGGAGGAGCTGCTTTGGTTCACTGGAAAGTCAAAGAAAAGGGGGCCTTGCAATAGGTTCAGAGGGTTAGCCCTGGACGAGCTGCCACTGCCCATTACTCCCTTGGTTGCAGGTCTTGTGGGGACCCTTAGAGTTTAGCAGATGCACACCTGAGAGGGAAGAAAGGTGTGAGTGTGCCCCTGGGAGGGAGAGCTCCTTAAGAAATTTTAGAAAATTTAAAAGCTGAGTATTCCCTTCTCAGTTATTGAAGTAGTAAGAAGGCTATATAAACATTTTAAACATTGTTTTCTCTTTTTTTTGGGTTATAGACTTTTCACAATTTTATGGATTATCATGATATCATTATAAAATATCAGAATATTGCTTTTTATTATCATTTTATTACCATATGTTCCTTATGTTCCATATCATTGATTTGATTCTCAGCTTCATCCACTTTACTGTTGGTTTTCTATAAATTGTTTTTTATTTCCATCAGTATTTCTGCATGGGTCTTTTTTATGCTGTTGAGGTGCTCACTAAGTTCCTTGAACATCATTATAACTAGTGTTTTGAATACTGCATCTGATAGATTGCTCATCTCCATTTTATTTAGTTCTTTTTCTGGAGTTCTGATCTGTTCTTTCATTTGGTCCATCTTTCTTTGTTTCATCATTTTGTCAGCCTCCCTGTGTTTGTTTCTATGTATTAACTAGAGCTGCCATGACTCCCTGTCTTGGTATCATGGCCTAATGTAGTAAGTGTTCTATAGAGTTCAGTGGCACAGCTTCTCCTCTCACCGAAGCTGGGTACGTCAGGTGTGCCCTCCAAGTGGGCTGAGTATACCCTGTTCTTGTAATTGAGTTTTGATTGCTATTGGCAGGTCAATGGCAGGGATTTACCAAGGCCAGTAAGATGCAAGGACTGGCTGTGTGCACTACCACCATCTGTGCAGGGGTAGGGTGATGGTGCTTTGACATTGTTTGTACCTGTCCTCTGGGGTTTCCCAGGTGGTGCAGGCCAAGGTCAGCCTCAATCTGTGTTCTGCCTGGGGCCACCCAGCATAAGCTATAAAGTAATCTGCAGTTGGCTGCTACTTGTCCTGGACTTGGAGTTTCAAAGGTGGAGCCAAACTGTGATCCAAAGCTACCTGCTGCTAGTGTCATGCCTGGGAACACTTAGCCTGAGGTATAGAGGTTGGGGACTCACTGAGGCTGGCTATTGATTGCTTGAGAGGATTTTGGAAGATGCAATGCCTGTGTTGAGACTAGCCATTGATAAGGAAAAGCCACTGTCAACATCTTGAGTTGGATGGATTCTCAGGGAGTCCCTAGGGCAGAGCAAGCTGTGTAAACCAGGTTGATATAGTCTCAGATATGGCCCCACCTGCTAGCTCTGTGTCTCTGTAGGGGGATGGCTCAGAAAAGGAACAATGGCCTTTGCATCCTTTCTGTCTGGGAAAAGCTGTCTGTCCCCCAGCTTTTGCCCTAATGTCAGACACTTCAGTTCCTCCCTCTATGCCACTGGTGCCTTTCAATTTGCTCCCCTGATACTGGAGCTCAGAAGGAGTGAGTCTGAGTAAGTCTGTGTGTGGGCTTTTTAAAAGGAACTTCTTGGGAGCCCAGTAGTTTATTTTTTTCCTTTCACCAACTCAAATCCCTCCATTTTTTACAGCCAGAAATGATAGGGACTTATCTTTTTGGCACTAGTACCCTGGGCTGGGGGTATAGTGTAAGGCTGGGAAAATAGCTCCCAAGATAGCCCTCCTGAATTTTTGTCCACCCCATGTGAGTGTTGGTGTGGGACTGGCCTGTTCCACATCTCTGCATTTCTGTCTCCTGCCTGTCTGGATGGGTGTGGTTTCTTTAGTTCCATAGTTGTCATACTTCCATTCAACTAGATCTCTATGGTTCTGAATGATGGTTACTCTGTAGTTAAGTTGTAATTTTGATATGGTTGTTCTAGGAGGCAAGCTGTGTTTACCTATAACTCCATCTTGACTGGAAGCCTGCCCCAAACCCCATTTTTTAATTGAATTGTTTGTTTGGTGTTGAATTATACGAGTTCCTTACAAATTTTGGATATTATCTGCTTATCTAAGCTGTTATTTGCAAATACATCCCCCACTTGGTTGGTTGCCTTTTTGTTGTCTTGTTGGATTATTTTTCTGTGCAAAAGCTTTTTAATTTGATACAATTCACTTATTTTTGCCTTTACTTCCCTTGCCTTTGCAATCAAATTCATAAAATACTCTCTACAACCAAGGTCCATAACTTTAATACCAAAGTTTTTTTCTATGTAACATATTGTTTCAGATCTTATATTTAATTCTTTGACCCACTTTGAATTAAATTTTGTACATAGTGAAAAATGATAATCTAGTTTCATTCTTTTGTATGTGGCTTTTCAATTTTCCCAGTGCCATATATTAAAGAAGCTTACTTTTCTCCATGGTGTGTTTTCAGCTCATTTGTCAAAAATTATTTGTCCATATATATATATAGTTTTATTTCTGGGCCCTCAACTATGTTGCATGATGGATCTATGTGTCTTTTTTTCTGCCAATGACATGCTGTTTATTTTTTCTGTTTTTTTTTTTAATCTTCACACAAGGAATCAAGGTCACCACCTAGGTATATGCCCTGACTGGGGATTGAAAGCACAACCTTTTGGTATATGGGACAATGCTCCAAATAATTGAGCCACATGGCCAGGGTCAATACTATGCTGTTTTGATTATTGTTGTTCTGTGGTGTAATTTAAAATCAGGTAGTGTGATACTCCAACTTCATTATTTTTTCTCAGGATTGCTTTAGCTATTTAGGGTTTTTGTGGCTCTGTACAAATCTGATTATTTTCTCTTCTATTTCTTTAAAAATGATATTGGGATATTGATGGTGATTGCATTAAATCTGTATATTACTTAGTTAATATGGCCATTGATTCTTTCAATCCATGAGCACAAAATATCTTTCCATTTCATTGTATTTTGTCAATCTCTTTTAATAATGCTTTTTTGTTTTCAGTTTATAGGCTCTTCACATCCTTTAAGTTCAATCCTAGGTATTTTACATTTTGGGTTCAGTTGCAAAAGAACTTGTTTTCTTCATTTCTTTTTCTGAATTTTAATTGTTAGTATATAGGAAGAATTTTTATACATTGACTTTGTATCCTGCAACTTTACTATATTTGTTTATTGTTTTTAGTGAAATCTTTATGGTTTTCTATATACAGAATTATATCATCGGCAAAAGTTTTTGCTGATGGATGGTGTGAAACTCTTACATCTTCCTTCCTAATTTGGCTGATTTATTTCTTCCTCTTGCTTCTTGTTCAGGCAGGATTTCCAGAACTATGCTGAACATGACTGGTGACAGTTGGCATCCATAAGTGGAATTTTTGAATCATGTGGTAATTTTATTTTTTAAGTATTTGAGGAACCCTTATACTGTTTTACATATGGCTGCACTAATCTACATTCTCAACAACAGTGCATAAGGTTGTCTTTTTCTTTCCTGTTTCTTCTTTTTGTCTTCAAACCCTCTTCAACATTTATTTCTTCTCTTTTTGAGAATAGCCATTCTAACAAGTGTGAGGTAATATCTCCATTTTGATTTGCCTTTTTCTGATGATTAATGTTGTTGAGCCTCTTTTTATGTATCTGTTGTCTTCCGTGGAAAAAAATGTCTCTTCAGATTTCTGCCCATTTTTTAATCATTTTTTGCTATCAATTTGTATGAGTTTTTTAATATGTACTATACTATACTTTTTATTATTTTATTATTTTTTTATTTATTTAAATTTTATTTTAGTTGTTGTTCAAGTACAATTTCCAAAATTTACTCCCATCCAAGGCCATCCCCCAGCCCTTTGCACCTCCCTCCCATTTCCACCTGCCCTTAGTTTTTGTCCATGTGTGCTTTATACTTGTTCTTGTAAACCCTTCCCCTTTTCCCCTGAAATTCCCTCCCCTCTCCCCTCTGGACAGTGTCAGCCTGTTCTCTGTTTCAGTGTCTTTGGTTATATTTTGCTTGTTTCTTTGTTTTGTTGCTTAGGTCCCTGTTAAAGATGAGATCATATGGTATTTGTCTTTCAATGCCTGGCTTATTTCGCTTAGCATAATGCTTTCCAGCTCCATCCATGCTGTCGCAAAGGGTAGGAGCTCCTTCTTTTTTTCTGCTGCATAGAATTCCATTGTGTAAATGTACCATAGTTTTTTGATCCATTCATGTACTGATGGGCACCTAGGTTGTTTCCAACACTTGGCTATTATAAATTGTGCTGCTATGAACATTGGGGTGCACAGGTTCTTTTGGATTGGTATTTCAGGATTCTTAGGTTATAATCCCAGCAGTGCAATAGCTGGGTCAAAAGGCAGATCCATTTTTAGTTTTCTGAGAAAATTTCATACTGTAGGCCACTGTAATCAAAACAGCCTGGTACTGGCATAAAACTAGGCACATGGACCAGTGGAACAGAACAGAGAGCCCAGAAATAAACCCAAGTCTCTATGTTCAATTAATATTTGATAAAGGGGGCAGCAACATAAAATGGAGTAACAATAGCCCCTTCAACAAATGGTGTTGGGAGAACTGGACCGCTATGTGCAAAAAAATGAAACTCGAGCACCAACTTAGACCATACACAAAAATAAATTCAAGGTGGATGAAAGATTTAAATATACACCATGACTCTATTAAAGTCTTAGAGGAGAACATAGGCAGGGAAATCTCAGATATTTCATGCAGCAACATTTCTACTGATATGTTCCCCAGAGCAAGGGACATAAAGGAAAGAATAAACTAATGGGATCTCATCAAAATAAAAAGCTTCTTCACAGCTAAAGAAAACAGTATTAAAATAAAAAGAGAACCAACTGTATGGGAAAACATATTTGCCAATGATACTTCAGTCAAGGGTTTAATCTCCAAGATATATAAAGAACTTACATGATTCCACTTGAAGAAGACAAGCAACCCGATTAAAAAATGGGCAAAGGACTTGTATGGCATTTGAATATATTTTGGATATAACCCCTATCAGACTTGTGATTTCCAAGTATAATCTCCTATGTAGTAGATGCTTTTTAATTTGGTTGATTGATTTTTTTCACTCTTCAGTTTCTTTATTGCTGCTGTTTTAGTGCATTGTAGCTCCACTTGCTTGTTTTTCTTTTGCTGCTTTTATTTTTGGGTCAGATTTGAAAATCATAACCAAAATGAATGTCAGTGGATTTACCACCTGCATTTTCTTCTAGAAATTTAATGGTTTCAGGCATTACATTCAAGTTTTTAACTTATTTTGTGTTATTATTATTTTTTGTATAGTATAAGATAGTGGTCCAGTTTCATTCTTTGGCATATCGATGGCCAGTTTTCCCAGTACCATTTATTGAAGAGATTGTCATTTCTTCATTGTAGATTCTTGACTCTTTTGTCATAAATTTATTATATGTGATAATTTATTCCTGGACTTTCTATTTTGTTCCATTGATCTATGTGTTGGTGTTTATGCCAATGTCATACTGTTTTAACTAGTAGGGCTTTGTAATAGAGTTTGAAATCATGAAGTGTGATGTTTTGAGCTTTGTTCTTCTTTCTCGATTGCTTTGGTTTTTGGTGGTCTTTTGGGGTTCCATATGTACCTCAGGATTGTTTGTTCTATTTCTCTGAAAAAAAAGCCTTTGAAATTTTGATAGAAATTGCATTGAATATAGCTTTGGTAATATGGGCATTTTAACAACATGAATTGATGCAGACACTGGCCCTCAGTGTCTGCGGCGTTATGGATGAAATGAAATATTCACATGGACTATCAAGTCCTATGGAGGAAAAAGGATGGCACGGCTACCCTCTCAAGGTGAGGGTGCCTCAGAATGGCCTGGCCACTCTCTCTAGAGGAGAGCGCCCCGATCCTTACCTTCACAGTTTTTTATTGGCTTTTAAATTGCACAGGAATACAGCTGAAGTTCATTAATCATTATCAGGCAGTAAGGATCAAACAATAGATAGCATACAAAAAACTACAAGGGCTTATTCTGAGTCAGGGTCTATTAGCTAAAGGGCTACAAAACTTTTGGAAACAAACTCATTTCCTGCTTGGGCCTTTATCATTTAATGAAGAGCCTTCTTAGCAAAGCAGGTTTCACAGGAGTTTATGTATTCTTTCTCAGGCCTGATTACCCGGGAAACCTTCCCTTTCCAGCACAGGGCTGCACCACCCTCTGTCATTGTTTCAAGCTTAAGTCAGGCAGAGGAGGCAAGGTAGCCAAGACATTAGGAGACTTCTTGCAGACAGAATGTGGACTCAGGCTTTGTCAAAGCCAAGGGGCAAGGGTCCATCACCCTATTTCTCCATAGCCCCCCAAGTCCTTCCATGGGGCCTCCACGTGATTATGCCTATCTTAGGTTGTTCCCCTCTTGGGGAATCTCACCTGTCATTGGCTAACTGATCAAGCTTTGGGGGCCAGTTATGGAAAAAGGAGCAGAAGCAGTGCTCCTACAAAGGAGATAACCTTTGTCTCCTTAGTGGCTTATGGTCTGAAGGTGTCTCACTGTGCCTTAGCCATTTCGGGGTTACAGCTTCTGAAACCAGGCAGGGTGTCTCCCAACAATGAATTATTTTTATCCATGACCTCAAGGTCTTATAGTTTTTGTATAGATTTTTAACTGCCTTGGATAAATTTATTTCTAGGTATTTGTAGTGTAGGTTCTATTGTAAATGAGATCATTTTATTTTTTTCAGATGTTTTGTCATTAGTCTGTATAAATACAACTTATTTCTGTATGTTGATTGTATGTCCAATTTAGATGCTATTTATTTGTTTTGCCTTGTTGTTCTAACTAATATTTCCAGTGCTATGTTGAATGAGTCATAAAGTGGGCATTCTTGATTTCTTCCTGATGTTGGAGGAAAAGATTTCAACTTTTCACTATTGAGTATGAAGTTAGTTGTGAACTTGTCATATATGGCCTTTATAATAAAGAGATACATTTCCTCTATACTTTCTCTGTTGAGAGTTTTTATGATAAAAGTATATTGAATTGTGTCAAATGCTCTTCCTGCAATTATTGAGACAATCAAATGATTTTTATCCTTCATGTATCACACTGATTAATTTGTGGATGTTGAACTATCCTGGTATCCCTGGAATAAAACCACTTGACTGTTGTGTATCATCCTTTTAATGTGTTGTGAAATTTGCTAATATTTTGTTGACAATTTTTGCATCTATATTCATCAAGACCTATTATTTTTTCTTGTGTTGTCCTTGTCTGGTTTTGGTATTAGGGGTTAAGTTTATAAAACAAGTTTGTAAGATATCCTCTTTCTGTTATGTGTTTGAAGAGTTTGAGAAGTATTGATATTAGTTCTTTTTAAAATTTTCGGTATAACTCACTAGTTCTGGAATTATTTTGCTGAGAGATTTTTGATTAGTGATTTAATATCCTTAGTAGTATCAATCCATTCTGATTTTTCTATTTCTTCATGATTCAGTCTTAGTAGATGTCCATTCCTAGAAAGTTATCCATTTTTCTAGGTTGTCATATTTGATAGTGTATGATTATTCATAGTAGTATTACATGATCTTTTGCATTTCTGTGATACTAGCTAGTTGTACTAGCTCTTGTTTCATTTTTATTTTAATTATTTTTTCTTGGTCAGTCTAAATGTTTGGCAATTTGTCAATTTTTTTAAAGAACTGGACCTTAGTTTCACTGATATTTTCTATTACATAATAGAAATCTTTATTTCATTGATTTCTGTTCCAATTTTTATTTGCTTTGTTGTATTTACTTTTGGTTTTGTTTCTTCTTTCTCTAGTTCCTTGAAGAGTAAAGTTAAGTTTTTTACTTGAAATATTTCTTATTTCTTCAATAAAGTATTACTAAAATGGCTTTTGCTGCATCTCATAATTTTGTTATGTTATATTTTTACTTCTGTCTCAAGGTTTATTTTTTATTGTTCTTTTTTTGACCCATTAGTTTTTCAATAGTATGCCACTTATTCTCCACATATTTGTGAATTTCCAGTTTTCTTGTTGTAACTGATTTCCAGTTTCATTCCATTGTGGTCAGAAAAGGTACAAAAGTGCTTGGTATGATTTCAGCCCTCTTTAATTTATTGAGACTTCTCCGTGGCCTAACATATAATCTGTCCTGGAAAATGTTTCATGTGCAGTTGAGAGCAATGTATATTCTGTTGCTTTGGATGAAATGTTCTGTATATGTCTATAAGGTTCATAATGTCTAATGTGTTGTTTATGGCTTATGTTTCCATATTGATTTTCTGTCTGATGATCTATCCATTGATGTAAGCGGGGTATTAAATTCTTTTACGGCTATTGAGTTGCTGTCTACCTCTTTCTTTAGCTCTATAAATACCAACTTTATAAATTTATGTGCTCTTATGTTAGGTGCATAAATATTTACAAATGTCATATTCTCTTGTTGAATTGACCCCTTTATCATTATGTAACACCCTACTTTGTCTCTCATTGCAGTCTTTGTTTTAAAGCTTAATAGTAATACTGACATAGGTACAGTTACCCTGGCTTTCTTTTGGTTTCCTTTGCATACACTTTTTTTCCCATTCCTTCACTTTGACATTGTGTGTGAACTTACATCTAAAATGAGTCAACACCACCACTGTTTGTTGAGGGGTCTAAATTTTTCCCATTGTGTTTTCTTGTCATTTATAAAATATATATATATATTTATTTATTTATTTATTTATTTTTAGAGAGAGGGGAAGGCAGGGAAGAAAGGAAGGGACAGAAATATCAATGTGTGGTTACCTCTCACATGCCCCCTACTGGGGACCTGGCCCACAACTGAGACATGTGCCCTGACTGGAAATCAAACCTGCAACCCTTTGCTTTGCAGTCTGTCACTCAGTCCAGTGAACCACATGAGCCAGGGCTTGTCATTCTTATTTAGGATCAGTTTACCATATTTGCATGCATTTATTTGTGGGCTCTCTATTTTCAGTTTCACTTGTCTATATTTCTGTCTTCTTGCCAGTATTATAAGGTTTTAATTACTATAGTTTAGTGACATGTTTTGAAATCAGGAAGTGTGAGCCTCAAGCTTGGTTCTTCCTAAAAATTATTTTGGCTTTTCTTGATCTTTTGCTGTTTCACATGAATGTTATGATTGTTTTTTTTATTTCTGTAAAAAAAATAGGCATTGGGGTTTTGGTAGTA
This sequence comes from Trachops cirrhosus, assembly GCA_028533065.1. Classification (NCBI taxonomy): domain Eukaryota; kingdom Metazoa; phylum Chordata; class Mammalia; order Chiroptera; family Phyllostomidae; genus Trachops; species Trachops cirrhosus. The sequence goes on from CM052539.1 coordinate 128,495,964, forward strand.
ATTGGATTGAATGTGTAGCTCACTCTAGGTAGTATGTACACTTTAATAATATTAATTTTTCAAATCTGTGAACACAGGATGTCTTTTAATTTATTTGAGTTTAATTCACTTCTTCAATGTTTTGTAATTTTAACTAGATAAGGTTTTTTGTGCCACCTTGGTTAATGTTATTCCTAAGAATTTTATTCTTTTTGATAGTATTATAAATTAAATTGCTTCTTAATTTCCTCTTTTGGATTGCTTATTGTTGGTATAAAATGCAACTGATTTGTGTATGTTGATGTTGGAGTGTTAAATTTGAAATATTTAGGTCAGGCCACCAGGCAAGACTTTTACAAGAGTTTTATGTTGCATTCTTGAAGTAGAATATTTCTTTTTCTCAGATATCTCAGTATTTTTTCTCAGGACCTTCTACTAATTAGATGAGATCCACCTGATGTGCATTATTAAGGGTAATCTCTTTTACTGCAAGTCAATGAACTATAAAATATATATTCACAGCAACATCCTGACTAATGTTTGACCAAACTAACTCTCATGCCTACCATCGATTTATAAGTAAAAAACTTTAGATACTTAATTTTTTCTTTTTTCCTGAAAGGTATATATTTTTTATTTGAAAATGTACTGATCATGTGATTGTAAACACACAAATATGTAAGTAAATTTTAACTTTTATGTGATCAATGGTTTTAGGTATTAAAAAATCTTCCTGATTAAGATATTACTGTAAATATTTATAGTATAATTGTTTAAATACTATAAATATAAAATTATTAAAAGAAAAGATATTTTTATTGAAAATTATTTTATTGATAGGCCAGGATGTTTAATATCAGTTCATGTGTTCAGGATTGATTATTAATTGTAAGAAAGTTATGTACTGCTAAGATTCAATGGCAAAGTAATAAGTGCAAAGATGGTTTAGGATTACTATTGAAACTTAGAAAATGATTTTTGTTAAGTACATTATTAATAGAGAATACAGCTATGCACATTAAGTTTGTCTGAAAATAATAAGGATAATAATAAAACAGTAGACAGGTTGTTTGCAACTGATCAAGAGACTTACTCCCTAGGGTATTCCAGACATAGAGAAAAAACAACACAGATGCCTAAGCTGAAGGCATAACTGGTTTGATTGAAAAAGAGCAAAGAAACCAATGCACTTTAGATGAGCGAGATGAGAAATAAGAGTATATAAATCATGTAGAGGCTAGTAGGCCATTTTAGGGATTTAAATTTTACAAAGAAATTTATGTAAGGTTGAACTGATCTGACTTGACATTTTAATAGGATCTGTCTGGCAGCTGTGTCGAAAATAGACAAGGGGCAAAGGTGAAAGTTAGGAGATCAGTCACAATTATATTACAATAATCCAGGTGAGAGATGGTGGTGACACAAAACAAATTGTTAGCAGTGGCAGTGGTGGGAACTGATTGGGCTAATAGTTATGTTCTGACAGATTTTACAGGTGGAGTATGATGGAAAGAGAAGTATCAAGGGTGACTACAAATGTTTTAATGTGAAAGTCTAACCTGATGTGAGATCATTAATTGAGATGGGGAAGATTTCAAAAGAGGAAAATTTGAGCAGCATTCAGTGTTTTTATTAACATAGGAAAGATACAAATAATCAGTACTGAGAGACAATTAACCAGAAAATCATAATGGTAAACTGGGAAAAATAATTTGCAATGCATGTGATAGACAAGCTAATACACACAATACAATAAACAGATGGTGTATCATAGAATTGCACACCTAAAACCTGTATAATTTTGTGTCCAATGTCATCTCAATAAATTCAATAAAAATTTTTTAAAAGACTTCATATGTATGAGTAGGACAAAAATTCTGTCCTTCAATCATATACAATTCACATATGTGAGAAAGTAAATGGTAAAAATGCTAAACTTTCATTATAAAGACAATTGTATAGGTATATTATAAAACAACAAAATGTTAATGTTTAACTAATTTGCATAGTGGCATGTATGTATATTAATGATTATAATGATTATACTAAATGTCAGGGAAAAAATGGTGATATGAAGTGAGCATGCTTATGCTTATGCTCCATAAAAGCGTTGAAGATATAAATTTGTTTAACAATCTATTATTAACTAAGAGCCTTAAAATATTGAATGACTTTTACCCAGACATTTTAATGTAATGCAAAACATATAAAAACATTGGAAAATAAATATTATCATAATTCTTTATAATGGTGAGAAAAAGGAGAACAATATATATGTCCAACAACAGATTACATTAAGTTAAAACAGATAGAGATATAGTTATATATAACATAAATTTTATGACTTGATTCCCTTTCAAATAGCACAATCCGTGTAACATGATTTAAATTGTATTCTTCAGTAGTTTTCAGATCCTTTTTAATAGCACTTTTTTTACTTTTATAATCAGAAAATAAAACAAAGACCTGGCTGGTGTGTCTCAGTGGATTGAAGGCTGACCCATGAACCATAGGGTCACTGGTTTGATTCCCAGTCAGAGCACATGCCTGTGTTGTAGGCCAGGTCCCCAATAGGAAACATGTGACAGGCAACCACACACTGATATTTCTCTTCTCCCTCCCTTCTCCTCTCTCTAAAAATAAATAATTTTTCTTAAAAGAAAAGAAAACAAAGTATTATGAAATGCATTAGATTATGCATTGAACATAATATATTTAAAGTACAATAAATATATTTATAAATGTTAGCATTAAAAATGTGATACTAAAAGAAACAAAACCAAACATAAAAGAGGTTGTTTATATATGTATCTACACTCTATCCTCATTATTTGTGAAATCTATTTTTGTTAATTTGTTTACTCAGTAAAATTTTTATGTAACCCTAAATCAACACTCATGTTATTTTCACACTCATTTGCAGCAAAAAATTTGTCACTCAATGCACAAGTTTCCAGCTGAAGTCAAAGTGCAATTGTCTTCTTTCAGCTATCATACACAAAACACATGTCCTTTACACAATCTATTTAGTAACACATTTATTGCATTTTGGATGGTGTTTTTGCAATTTAATATGTGCCCCAAGCACAGCACTGAAGTTTATAAGAAGGTTGCTACATGCCTTACAGAGAAAATACATATGTTAGATAAGCTTCATTCATGCGTGAGAAAGAGTGTTGTGGTCCTTGGGTTTAATGTCAATGAACCAACAATATACATTAAGTAAGGTTTTCTTAAGCAGAAATGTGCCTAAAACAAGTTACTTATTGGTTGTTTGTAAGCAGAGGTTCACAGGAACCTAATTCTTTATTTCTCTAAGAACAATTCTTCAGTATATGCTAAATCAGTATCTATGGCAATTTTCTTATGGAGCATAACTACTACAAATAACAAGAAATTACTGTGCCTATTTTCTATCTATCTAAATTTCCTATGACCGTAAAGCACTGTGGAGTATTGGAAACATTAGGTACTTCACAATATGCTATTGAATAGCAACTTGATGACATTGCTAGAGTAAAAAGGTTTGACCTTTCATGTTTTGGTTTATGAACAATTACAAATGTTTCCTATATTGAGGACTGTGTATGGATTAGGAGCCATTAGACTTTCCATGAAGGGGTATCAGTTTTCCTGAAGGGGCAATTATGAGAATTTACAGTAATTTTCTGCCTAAAATAAGAACATATGCATGTGTCCCTCAGCCTGGAATGTCAACCCTCAGGTAGCACAGTCTTTCCCGTCATTGATGTTCCTGTCTACTGACACATAGAACAGCATATCTGGACTTCTGGTACATGTATGATTTAGATTCTAAGAAAACTATCTTCCAGAGTGGATAATATTGATCATGTGGGAAAAAATAAACACACAATTATTTTGGATACTGAATTTCAAATTTGATTATTTTCCTTCAGAAAATAGTCATTTCAGTAAGCCCAGAGTAGCAATATTGTAACAATTTCCTTGAATTAAGTATGCATAAAATCAATTTAGGTAAGTTTGCAATGTGGTAAATTATTTGAGTTAATATAAATGATCAAAATTAGGCTATATATGGTAAGCCTAATTTTATTGAAACTGGAAATATTAATTTGTATATTTTTAGGTTACTTTAAGTTTTGATTTACATGTATTACAATAAAGAAAAGGGAGCTGATGCAATCTAAATTGGTAGTTTGTTTTAATCCAACTGGATTTTATAAACCAAACTGAGCCTAATGATCAACAAATCTAACCACATCAGATTATACAATTAATTGATGTTGCTTTGTTGATTCTGATTGTTTCTTTAATTTTCTTTGTTTATTTTTTAGCACTCATAATAACTAATTTGGACTTTAAAACTGTTTATTACATGCTAATCTTTAGTCTCCTAATGATAGTAAAACCATGTCTTTTATGTTTATTTATCCCATTTAAAAAGTTACTGAGCAGCCCTGACCAGTGTGGCCCAGTTGGTTGAGCATTGTCCCAGAAAGTGAAAGGTCACCGGTTCAATTCTCAGTCAGGGCACATGCCTAGGCGGAGGATGTGTGTTCATTCCTGTCCCAGGTGCGAGCAAAGGCAACCAATTGATGTTTCTCATCATATCGATGTTTCTCTCCCTCTCTTTCTCCCTTACATCCTTTCTTCTAAAAATAAATAAATGAAATGAAAAAAAGGTTAGTGAGAAGATGGAAAAATATATAAAACATTACTTTTTAAGTAATATATAACCAGAGACATTGAAATAAAGAACAAACTGACAGTAACCTGAGGGGAGAGGGGAGAGGGATAATGTAGGAAAATAAGGGAAGTGTCATCAAGGAACATGTGTAAAGAACCCATGGACAAAGCCAAAGGGGGTAGGTTTGAAAGTGGGTATGGGTGGGGTGGGGCGTGGGTGTGTAGAGAATGGAGATAACTGTACTTGAACAACAATAAAAAATTATTTAGAAAGCATTGCTTTTATTTTAAGATGCCCACTCTAATCAAATATAATAAAAATTTATGTACTTCTAAAATCAGATAATAGACAGCCTAAGGGATTATGCTAAAGAATTAATGCTCAGGTTTTCAAAACAGTAGTCCTAGAACATAGGCTTTTTTATTCTTATCATTTCAACTCTAAAACATGAAACATAAAACATAAAACATGACTCTGACCTGAAAAGGAACTCATTAATACTATAACGCAATTTTTTCAAACAATATAAAACTTTTGCAGTTTATGCTTATTCCTTAAAATAATTGTATTAAGAACAAAGTGCAAAAATGCAATAGATTTGTACAAAACAAAATTAGAAATGTCCCCAACCCAGTAAGACTATCATATGATGCCATGTAATAATAAATGTAAATAAAATAATTATAATACTTTTTTAAACAACAAATGTCACTATAATCAGTGTGGGTTTTTGATGGCATAATGAAATGAGGCATCGCCTTATTGTTTTTAGAAAAGTCAAAGTAATCTTTGTAAATGTCTTTTGTTTCTTTTTAAATGCAGATAGAAAAGCAGTGGTTTAAAACATTATTTAACTGTATGATTTTCTAAGGTATACTTACAAAGAAGACAGCATAAAATGATTCAGTAAATGATTACTCAGCCTTGGTTACTCAGCCTTGGAAATGAGTCATGTGAAAGCCTGTTATATGGATCAAAAAAGGTCAAATTCAAAACAAAAGGACATTTTTTGTTGTTACAGAAATATAACACAATTTTATTTCAATGTTTGAAAAATGATAATAATAACTAGTTTTTTTTTCAGATACTATATGTCAAGTTAAAATTCTGATGTTGCTAGATCTACACTTAAGCTGTGAGAGTGGACTGTCTATTATTATTTCCACTATTTAGCTTTCTGTGGCTTGCCTTCTTTGAATCAGAAGTAAGGACACAAGTATTTTAGTTGGTAGCCCTTTGTAGCATCAAGGGAAACTGTATTTCCCACACATAGCGTTGGAAAGCAAGGAAGTGAAAACTTTCATCTCAATCTAATATAACTGTACTTGTGTAAAATGAGGTCCGAGAACAGGTCAAAGTCAGTATTGCCTTGTTCATTTCTTAAAAAAAGAATTCATATGATTTCTTTTGTACTGTGGTAAAATGTGTTGAAGGTTTTGAAATTGTGCATGGCTTTCCAATAGCCTAAACTACCCTTTCCCAGGATAAATAAACTTAATTTCAATATTCTTGTTGATTATTTCAGAGGAAGTCTGAGAACAGAATATAAAAATAAAGAGGAAATAGTCTACTTAAGCCAACAATGGTGAACAAATTTCAGAGTGATTATAAATTCAAATTACAATGTTAATGTATCAGAAATATATGCCAATGTGAGTGACAAAAATCTCCATGTAGTAGTTTAACCAATTTCAGAGTTAAACAACTAGGGCACTGAACGAGCTCTTCACAATGTATACCTTAATTCTTTCCATTTCATAATATCAAGAGTGTGTCCTCATACTTGCAAGATGAATGCTTGCGTTCCAAACCTTCCATCCAAAATTAAGGCTAACCAAGAGGGGAACAGGAGAAATAATGATTATGTTCCATTATTTTGTCCCTTTTTATTGACAGTAAACACTTTCCTTGAAACTACTCTTCCCAGTAGATAAATGTTTTCAGTTTACTGCTAGACAGTGTCAGATGTTTGAAACAGAGGCTAGTGATCAGAGCAGTGAAGTTTGTGATTACATATATCTATTAGGGGCATAAAAATAAGGCAAGATATGGTTTTTGAACATTCAGTATGAATTACTATTAATTTTAAGAGTTAGAGTCTTTCTCAAGTGTCCCCAGAAAGAAACAAAGAAAAACACTCAGTATGCTTGCCCTTACAAATTTTTGACTTTGCCAACTAGAGTATTAAATAATCTTGAATTTGTCTTCCTCTGATCAATAAGTGTTAGTCATATAGATTTTTTATTCAATGATTTTGAATTGAATGATATAATAATATACTTAATTTCTTATTCAAGTTTTTTTTTCTCAAATACTATGTGCCCAATTCTGGAATAGATACTATAGTGTATTTGAAGAACCATTGACTTTCAACTTTTCATTGAGATTTTTATAGCAATGAGGAAATAAAACTATTGTGCATATAAAATAATATATTTATTGAAGTTAGCATAAGGTGGAGAAATGAGAAAATACAAAATAACTAATGAACACTGTAGAATTCTAAGATAGATATGAACACATTGATATGGTTGTACTGAGCTATAAATATCAAGAGGTATTTGTGGAGATAGTAGGAATGAAAAAAGGGTACACTGTGATTTTCCAGATGATTTTGTGGTATTAGGCCACACCGCCTTAGCCAAAGTTATAAATTTGACAAAAAAGAGGGAGGATGCTCATTTAAATCATCTATGGGTCTTTTCATAGTGATTCAATCTCAGTCTCTCTCTCTCTCTTTAAAAAAACATTTATTTTAGACCGAAGGGAAGGGAGGGAGAAAGAGAGAGAGAAACATCAATATGTGGTTGCCTCTCACACACCCACTACTGGGGACCTGACTTGGCCTGCAACCCAGGGATGTTCCCAGATTGAGAATCAAACCAGCAACCCTTTGGTTCGCAGGCTGAGGCTCAATTCATGGAGCCACACTAGACAAGGCGTTCTTTCTTTTTAAGAATTGAGAAGCGTGAATGAAGAGCAAAGGGGTGGTTTGATTGAGGCTAGGAGGTGGGCATGGGTAGGGCAGGGGAAAGTAGTGGTGGGAAAATGGAGACAACTGTATTCAAACATCAATAAAAAAGTAAAAAAAAATAAATTAAAAGAAAATAATTGAGAAGCATGTTCTGAATGAGATATTTAATGTGTGAATTTGGCAACCTTTCAAGTCTGCCAAGGAATAGCAACAGCCACTTTATTAGTTCATAGGAAATATTAAATTTTAAACAAAAATGATCTTTTCAGGCACTAGAATGGAGAATAGAGTGTACTTCAATGCATAGGTATAGGAATCTTGTGAACATTTAAAGTAATTAAAATAATTCCAGATTAAATTAATATCTGATAAAGCTATTGATAGTTGAAAAGGAAAAGAAGTGAAGCATGAGTACTTATTTTAGAATAAGTATACATTCTAGGATTTTATGACATGTGATGGTAGTTAGCCTTTACTATTAGGTATTTTGTAGTAGTAGCTTTAAAAAGATTTAAAACTATTTTTTAAAGATATAATTTATTTATTTTTAGAGAAAGGGGAAAGGGGGGAGAAAGAGAGCTGAGAAACATCAATGTGTGGTTGCCCCTCATGTGGTCCCCAACTGGGGACCTGGCCCGCAACCTGGGCATGTGCCCTGACTGGGAATTGAAGCAGCGACCCTTTGGTTTGCAGGTCAGCACTCAATCCACTGAACCACACCAGCCAAACCAGATTTAAAACTATTTGAAATTACAAACTCATTTGTTAGAGTAACTTAGTTACTGTTCTATAGAAGTTGGGGTGCAATTACAATGACAATGACATATACCTTTTTAAAAAGTTAATAGATGATAATCAGAACTGGAGATAATAAAAGTCAATAATGGCTTTTACTCCTCTATCAAAATATAGATACTTTCTACCATATGCCACCAATGAATAATTATAACAGACTACCAAGTCTATTTCCATATGGACTACAAATGGAAAAAGTATAAAATTCTTACACAATCGCCCATCCCTAGATGCTGCAGTCAGAGAAAATGTTTAATACTGTTAACATAGAAACTTGTTTATCTTCATTTGTGCCAAAAAAGAGATTTATTTTAAATGTTGACCTCAAAAAAGAAGCAATTCTTTCTGTCAAATTTAGTGGGGCTGTAGCCTTCTTATTTATTGTGGCAAAACACTAATTAAGTGTTTTTCCTTTATAATGTGAGCTTCCTTAATAGAATATGCAGACATTAGGTATACTAGAAACACTCAATAATTACTGCAACAGAATAATTCATATGTTTACACTTACTCCTCTAATTGAGTACATCCATCCAATGTTGATTCTGACAAAAACTAAATACCCAAACACTTTTAAAAAATCAGAAACTGATTTTCCCTGTTGTTAATTACAAAATAGATCATTCTAGTGATTCTGCATTTTAAAAACTTTATAATTATGCTTACAAAATGAAATTCTTTTTTCTGATACTTGTATTTTCATCTTAATTCTGAATAAATAAAGATACTGAGAGTAATTACTTAAAAGACAAAATTTGAGTCAATAGGGAAAGGTAGGTCTTAGTAAATATGTTAAGCTGAGGCCATTCAAAAGAGACAAAAAAGCTGTTGAATGTAAGATTTTGGTGAATTCTAAAACACTTCTGTTCACCTATATAAAACAACTAGTGATTTTTTTCTTTCATTTTATAGCCAAACAAATGATAGGGAAATAAAACATTGGGAAAATCTCTATCTTATATGGAACTTGGTAGAATGAATAGACAGTCATCCAACATGTATTTGTATTATAGGTGCTCTTAATGTTGCTCATTAAGAGATAGAATAAGTTAATATTCTAGTACTTGGAATGTAGTTGTGAACAAAATTTATTTATTTGTTTGTTTGTTTAATTTTCCTGAATGAGCTTACAGTCTGAACAGGGCAATTTAATTAGTGTTTTGCCACAATAAATAGGAAGGCTACAGCCCCACTAAATTTGACAGAAAGAAAATGCTTCTTTTTTGAGGTCAACATTTAAAATAAATCTCTTTTTTTGGCACAAATGAAGATAAATAAGTTTCTATGTTAACAATATTAAACATTTTTTCTGACTGCAGCATCTAGGGATGTGCGATTGTGTAAGAATTTTATACTTTTTCCATTTATAGTCCATATTATTCCTTAACTTCTGTTTCTTAGACATCTGTGATAGTGTAAAGATTTTACACTGAAACACATTTGTTTACTCATTTATTCATTAGCTTGTTCAATCTTTTAACAGATACTAATGGAATGGCCAATAGGCACTAGTGAGAATTTAGCAATGGGACAAAATCCTTTGTGAGACCTAGTAATGAAGGTGTGGTGTTGTTTGAAGTCAGGTATATTGGTGTTCAAACCAAAGCTCCACAATTTACAAGCTAGTATTTATAACTCAGGATATATTACCTATTCACAGGATTATTAGAAGCCTTAAATGATAAGAGCCATGGAGAGCATGACAGAGTTCTCAGTATATGATATTTCTCAGTATATGATAGGCGGATTATTGCAAACCTCAGCAAAGGTTTACAATAACCCACCATGGCAAGATTTATTTGCAAAGACAACATGGTATCATGGGAAAGCACTAAGGAAAAATTGAATTTAATTTTAGGCCCTGCTACTTATTTGTGATATAACATTGGTGATATCACTTAACATTTCTAGGCCCTAATTCCTCATCTGTTAAATAGAAAGTATGGATAGTTATTGCAAGATCATCATAGAAAAGGATAGTCATTTATAAACAATAATACATTATATAATTTTAAAAGTATTATATATTTTGTATTTTTCTCTTAATGTATTTCAAAATTACATATTTCAAATTTAAAAGCATTTTGATTTTTTAATTAAAAATAGGGCATATTTCTGAAGGTGGAAATGTTATGTAAGCATATAGGAGAGGGGAAAATTTTTGATATTAAATTTATTAGGGTGATATTGGTTAATTAAATCATATAGGTTTCAAGTGTACATTTCTGTGATACATAATCTGCATATTGTATTGCATGCCCACCACCAAAAGTCAAACCATCTTCTATCACCATATATTTGACCCCTTTTACCCTTTACAACTCCCCCACCCTAGCTTCCCTCTGGTAACCTCCATACTGTTGTTGGTGTCTATGAGTTTTTGTCATAGGTTGTTTTTCTTGCTTGTTCATTTGTTGCTTTCCATTTATATGCCACATACAAGTGAAATTACATGTTTCTTAACTTTCTAACTTTTTTTGTTCAGCATGATATTCTCAAGGTTCATCCATGTTGTTGCAAATGGCAGTGTTTCATGTTTTCTTATGGCTGAGTGGCATTCCATTGTGTACATGACCACATCTTCTTTATCTAATCACCTAGCAAAAGATCTCTTGGCTATTCCCATGTCTTGACCACTGTGAATAATGTTACAGCAAACATAGGGTTTCATGTATCTTTGCAAATCAATATATTTTTAAAATTTTTTCAGGTAGATTACCAGAAGAAGGGTTGCTGGATCATATAGTAACTATATTCTTACTTTTTGGAGGAATATCCACACTGTTTTTCCATATTGGTTGTACCAGTTTACATTCCCACCAATAGTGAATGAAGGTTCCTTTTCCTGCACAATGTCTCCAACAAATATTATCACTTGTTTTTTTTTAATTTTTATTTTAATTGTTTTTCAAGTACAGTTTTCTGTCTTTTACTCCCATCCCAGCCCACCCCTAGCCCTCCCCGCCTCCCTCCCATTTCCACTCCCCCTTAGTTTTTGTCCATGTGTCCTTTATACTTGTTCCTATAATAATATCCAGTCTAACAGGCACAAGGTGATATTTGTTCATAGTTTTAATTTGCATTTCCCTAGTAGCTAATGAAGTTGAGCATTGTTTTAATGTATAAAAATTCACTGCATTCCTATATGCTAACAATGAAATTTCAGAAAAATAAATGAAAAAAATTATTTTTGCAGTTGTAAAAGAAAGAATAAAATAAGTAGAAATAAACTTAGAGAAGGATAGTTTAGTGTAAACTATACACTGAAAAGCACAAAACACTAAAAGAGATTGAAAAAGACACAATGAAATGGAAAGATATTCTCTGTCTATGGATTAGAAAAATCAACATAGGTAAAATATCCATATTTTTCAAAGCAATATACAGATTTAATTCAATCCCCATCAAAATCTCAATGACGTTTTTTAGAGAAATAGAAAAATCATCAAGTATTTTTCTTCATATTTAATCTCTTTTATTTTTTCTCATTAGCTTTGTCTTAATTCACATTGTTATTATTTTACTCTTTGTTTTATTTTGTGTTGCTTTGTAATCTCTTTAATCTTTCATCTTTAAAACAGAGCATGTCTTCTGAATGTATCAGTCTATTCAAGAAACAAACGACACACACACACACACACACACACACACAGGACTCCATACATGTGTAATAAGCCTAACAATATTCTGTTATTCTGTCGCAGAAAATTAAGATTAATCATGTAGAGGTTGGCAGTTATTTTATCACACTGATAATAATAGTTAACATTTTATTAGCTCTCATGTGGTAAGTAGTATACTGAAAGGTTTTATATGTGCAAATGTAATTTAATTCTCACAACAATTTTGTGAGATTAAAGTTTAGTCATTTACATAACTTGCATAATAATTAGATAAAAAAACAGTTTGATTTTATTGATTTCAGAGTAGAAATCTTGACTATTACATGACACTTAGTTTTTAATGGGGAAAATTAAAAATCATAGCATTGCCTTTTTTGGGAAATAAAAAGAATAAAAGAATGATACGAAAGTTTAATGACACTTATTTCAACATGAGTTATTTTCACAAATAACATGCTATATATAATATGTGTGCTATGGTTTACATTTTAGAATTGTTCTTTATATTTACTCTTTACTATCCTTTATTCCGTCTTAGTCATGATTTTAGTTTTTCTAAAAATAACTTTACCTTTATGGATACCACTATATAAGTGATTTTATTTGCTCTTTATTAACGCACCAGAATATTTAACACTGAAAAAATTTGTATTTGTGTTTCTAGTAATATAAATAAAGATGGCTTTGGATAAAGGACAGATAAAAATCAAATTTTATCCAGAGGACAAATGATTAGGGGTTGCTTGGTAGAATATTTATGAAATCACAGAATTAGGTAAATAATAATACCAAGGAATTTCTAAGACAAGATCAGCTCACATGTACACCTATTTTATTACTAAAAATTGCAAGGCTATTGTTTGATTTTTCACTCACAGCAAACAAGACTTTTGTTTTAAAGGATTTCATTCAAAAGTTCCCTGCACAGCAAAGTTCATGGCATTCAATTTATCTACCTAGAGAAGATGAAGGGCTTAACTGGCCCTATGTGATAGGAAACTCTGGCTTTAGGAAGTGTCCCCTCTGACTCTCACATTGTTATTATATAAATGCTATAATTTTTTTTCTAAAGAAAGACTGAAATTGGCTCTTTTTACCTTGAGACAAAGCATTTTAGATGGGAACAATATTATTTTTTCTGTCAGAAAACATTTTATCTAAGCACATTGAGCACACTTCACTATATCAGCACAAATGGCTACAAGAGCAAAATCAAACATCTCCAAGTCTAGATTTTATTAAAAATAGGGCATGCTTCTGGAGGTGGAAATTTATGTAGGCATATGTGAGAGGGAAAGAATATTGACAAAAATAATAAAATTATTTAAAAACATGTTTTTCCAATGTATGAAGTATGTAATTTTATGAACTGCTACAATATTATAGGCAATAGAGTACTGACTAGTGCTTTGTGCTGTTGTTATTTTTGTTGTTCTTAACTACTATGTGTATATATACACACATACAATAGGAGCACTTAGAGTCAATATTACAAAATAACACAAGCAAATCACAAAAAAAAGAACATCAATAAACAGGCAAAAAATAAACAGATATGAAATTTCAAATTAGATAAGACACTTTTTAGATTAGAATATAAAAAATTAAATCCATTTTATAATCATTATTATTGGTGAAAGTGTATAGAAAATGAATGTACATGCTTAATGGAGAAAGTATTAAAATCTGTAATTGGGAAGCTGGTTTGTCACTAATTGCTTGCAACAGTTAAAATACAAAATTGTTTGGTTCTTACAGTAGTAGAAATTTATTTTTCAGATATACATTCAAATGTATACAAATAAAATGTTTATTTTGAAATTCTTAAAATATAAAATTTTTAATATAATTTTTAATATAAAAACAGAAACAGTTACATATTTAAACAATTAGACTGATATGTTCCAGTAGAAGATTGCCAAAATATATTGAAAGTTTATTAAAATACAGAGCAGTCAGAATATTATGATTTTTGTGTGTGAGAAAGAAAATGAAAAAATACATGTGAACACTATGTTTCTGGTGAGGAGTTGAGATATCTTATATTGAGAAAATATGTATTTTAATGTATATGTGTTTGTTACTTGTTTGTTGTTGTTGTTCTTGTTTTACCTGTTTATATGTAACTATAGAACAGCAAAACCAAATGTTTAAAAAAATTAAAACTCACCTTTAGTATCCAAATTAAAAGTGGTGATTTGAAAAAGTTTAACTTTCATATTATACTATTTGGTATAGTCTTCCAAGTATGATTTTAAAGTATACAGATATTGCTCTTATAATTTTAAAATATATGTTTAATTTTTCTGAAATGCATCTAAAATTATCTTAATCAGTTAAATTAATAATTTTATTTTAAATGTTGTGAGCTGTAATAATTGCATGAAGTCCCAAATAGTTTTATTTAAAAAAATAAAACATGATTCTTAATTCTGCTTCTTCAAAGGAGTCATATCAGGACATTTTAAAAAATAAAGTTCACTGTTTAGAGTGTAGATATACTATCTATATGAGCCTCTAAGAGCATGGCCTGAGTATCCGTCTCTTTATCAACCTCCTTAGATTAATTTTAACAAGAATTTAACTAGTCGTAGGGGATTGTCATTTAAAAATGTCTTAGTGAGGGATATTTCAGTTATTTTTCTAGCTCTGGGATTCTCAAACTACTGTGGCAGTTTGTTTAATATACAGAACAATTGTTCAACACCCACATGCACTTATTTAGTTTATAAATTAAAGTAATAAATTACTTTCTGCCATAAATTATTGGCATCTTTTTTAAAAATAGTCACATAAAGTATATAAATTGATGTTTTTGTAGAATGCAGTTTGAGTTATGCCATCCAACAGAAAGTAAAAATATCAAAATTTTCTTAATAAAATTGTATTATTTGAGAATAGAATAACAAATTCTCATTGTATACAACTTGTACCTTTTCCAGTATATATTTTTTCTTCCATAGACTAAAGATTTACCATGGTATAAACAAAAACATATGAATGATTTTGATTTGTATTAAAGTCGAAAAGTAGCATATCAAATCACACAATAAAACAATGGATGGTATTATAGAATGAAGACTAAATAATTGTGTCTCCTTTTCTGTGAACCAAACATCTTAGTAAAAGACTAG
The DNA here is from genome assembly GCA_028533065.1 of Trachops cirrhosus. Taxonomy (NCBI): domain Eukaryota; kingdom Metazoa; phylum Chordata; class Mammalia; order Chiroptera; family Phyllostomidae; genus Trachops; species Trachops cirrhosus. Next base: position 128,511,138 of record CM052539.1, read on the forward strand.
AAGAGTAAGTCCCTACAGCACTGAGAAGGCACAAGACAGAGAGTTTACCTCGACATGTGTTATATGTAATTGGATTAACATTTTACAACCAAAGTTCCATGAAACTTACCAAATTACATTGATTTTCTTTTCATTATAGGTTGAGTGACATGAATATGGTAAAGTGATACTATGAGTTTACCCTGTCATTCAGAGTAATGTTTTAATATATGAGGTCTGTCCAGAAAAATTTCAATCATTATTAATATAATGAGAATGGTTTGGGTGACAGCAATGTAACCTGACAGCCAAGGAGAGTGGACAAGAATGTGCATGTGTGAACAATGGTGGCTTCACTGTATTACTCCATGAGGGTGCTAGATGACACTGAGTGAGGATTTGTACTGTGTAGCCATCGCATTCAAAATGACTGAGTGAGTAGAGCAATGATTCTGCATCAAATTATATGTTAAGCTTGAACATTCTTCTGTGGAAAGTATTCGGATTATTCAGAAGGCTGCAGCTATGCGCAACTGGTGATTGCCAGCTTCAACACAACAATGCACCCACTATACATCACATCTGGTGCAAAGTTGTTTTTTGTATTTTGTTTTGTTGGAACATCAAATCACCCATGTGACTCAGCCTCCCTACAGCCCATATTTGGCACCCTGTGTCTTCTGGCTTTTCCTCAATCTAAAATCACCTTTGAAAGGGGAGAGATCACAGACTGTTCATGAAATTAGGAAAATACAATGGGACAGCTGATGGTGATTGGCAGAACTGTGTAAGGTTCCAACATACTTACTTTGAAGGTGACTGAGGTGTCACTGTCCTATGTACAATGTTTCTTGTATCTTCTTCAATAAATGTCTCTATTTTTCATATTGCTTGACTGGACACCTTCTGGACAGACCTCACATTTCTACCCCTTGTTCTTTATCTATGTAAATATAGATTGCAGCACTCATTTAAATATATTACTAAATATTAACTATTATATATTATTACAAACAAAACAATTCTGATTAACTTTGAATTCATTTGATATGAACAACAGATTAGTTCATAATATATTAATGGAGAATCAACCACCTTCTATCTATTTAAACAAACAAAATATAGGAAAAAAGCTCTTTGATATTAGTCTTGACAAAGTTTATTTTTAGATTTGACTCCACAAGCGAAGGCAACAAACATAAAAATCACCAAGTGATACTACACCAAACTTAAAATCTTTCTTTATAGCAAAGAAAATAATCCACACAATTGAAAAGGCAACCCTTGGATTGGAAGAAAATATTGACAAATGTGTATCTTAGAAGGGTTAATGTGAAAATATATACCTCATAAAACTCAAAAAAAACAAAAATGCTCAATTACAAAATGGACAAAGGTCTTAATAAACATTTTTCTAAAGGAGATATATTAATGACCAACAAGTTTATGAAAAGATGCTCATCACTAATCATTAGGGAAACATTACTGAAAACCACAATGAAATATCACCTCACACTTTATAATTTTTGCTTTTTTTGACTTTTCTGTTGGTGATACATCCAAAGAATTATTGCCAAAACCAATGTTAAGGAGATTTTCCTTGCATTTTTTTCTAGAAGTTTTATAGTTTTAGCTCCAAATTTTATATTCTCTAGATGAACTGACCTGTCTATCACTATATAATGATCTCTTTATTGATCTTATAGTTTTTGATTTAAAGTCTACTTTGTCTGATATAAGAATAGTTATTCTTGCTTTCTTTTGATTTCCATTTGTATAGTTGTATAGGATATATAGTTTTTACCCTTTCACTTTTAGTGTGTATGTCTTTAAGCCAGAAGTTTCATGTAAGCAGAATTTAGTTTAGTCTGTATTTTTATCCACAATGCTGTTCTATGTCTTTTGATTATAAGATTTAGTCCCTTTATGTTTAAAGTACTTAGTGGTAGGTAAGAGTTCACTATTGCTATTTTATTATTTTTGGCAGTGATGTGCATTTTTTGTTCCTTATTTCCTCTGATGACTATTCAGTTACAATTTGTGTATAGATGGTAAGGATATGTTCTTTCAGGTGACAGATGAGGGAGAACTTTTGTTATTTTTGCAAATCTGACTATTTTCCTTATATTTAAAGCCAAATCATAACTTAATCTCACAGTTGTCTAGCAAATATGTTTATAATTTTAAAATCTAATAAACATAAATCTATAAAATGTTGGCCTGGATATTTTATCAAGTCAGTAGAGCTTTTCCAGAAAGTGTAAAACTACAACTGTAGAGTTTATTGATAGAAAGTTTTTTTTCTTTTTTACCACCTATTATAGGTTGAATTGTGTCACCTAAAAAGATATTGCACTTGTAATTCCCAATACCTCTGAATGTGATTTTATTTAGAAATAGTGTCCTTATAGAGGTAATCAAGAAATTTAAGGTCAATAGTGTGAACCCTGATCTGATGTCATTATGTTTTTTTTTATAAAGATGTAAAATTGGGTACACAGAAATGCATAGAGGAAAGATAATGTAAAGACATTGGGAGAATGCAGCCCACAAACCAAGGAATGACTGAGGTTACCAGAAGCTAGAAGAGAGTCATAGCACTGATTTTTACAACTCTCAGAAAACAACTCTGCCAACACTTTGATTCTAGTGTTTTAGCATCCAGAATTGTGAGGAATAAATTTTTGTTGTTTTTAGCCATCTGTTCTGTGATGTTGTATGTAAGAAGCTCTAGAAAATAAGACATCACCTATAAGTTTCTTTTCACAGGCTGCCACCTGGATTCCTTTCTATTTTTTTTCTGCCTTGAAAGTATGTAGTATGAAGTACAGTCTCCAAGTTGATGTTGTGTGAGTGATACTGATGGAAAGAAAAAAGCTGATATTAGTTTTACCTGTTTGTAAAAGTAGTTTCCACTTAGTAGATGTTTTATTTTCTTTCTTTTGGTGTTTAGGTGTGAATGGAAAAAGGTAATTAATTAGCTAGACCACTTTATAAAAACCACATTCTAAATCAGACAATTAATATTTTAATTTGGTTAATACAGTATGATGGTTTACTAGAGAGACCTAGAATTTGTGGGAATACTGTCTCAACAATACTCTGGTCTTCTCAGAAATTATGTCTAATTTGATTTTATTTCCAATGTTTAACATCTGATAAACTTTGTCGTAGAAAAAAGAGTTCTCGGATTATGACGAATGATGGGTTTTTACAAAGCAGAGTGTACACTTGGAACATACCCTCTGAATTTCTGTGCCGCTGAGTGTTGCACAAACGTGGCTGCCTGTGGGTCTTGGAACTGCTCAGCACAACAGAACATGTCAATTAAGGCATTCTTGATACAGCACACAAAAGCAAGTGTATTATAAGTCAGTACAGGGTCAATGAAAGGCTATTATTTTGTTTTCTATATGATTTCCACCTAAAATGAATATTAAACACACAAAATTACTTTGAATAATTATAAGGTTCAAATTTAGTCTACAAATGTGAGGACAGTCATTTGAAATGTAGTTGTCTGCATTGAAAAATAAGGGTATTTTATTTCTTTCTTTAGGATCCAATGAAAGTCACACTGACATGCCACAAAGTAAATGATTATATTGTGTATACATTGATTATAAGGCAGGGTCTAAATGATGCTTATCTAAATTATGGTACTATTTAAAGGATAAAGTGAGAACACTCCTTGGAGAAAAGTGCTCTCCAACTGGCTTACTACATTTCACTCAGTACAAATTCAGTATATGTAGTATCAGAATTTATCAATATAATTTTGAGCTACAAATATTCAGTATATTTTTTTCTTTCTTACTTCAAGGTATAACTTCACACCTTAAATATTTTCTTGCTATTCTTTGAAGCATTATAAAATAGTAAAAAAACCCACAAAAATACTAATCTGAACCAAGAAATAAAACCACCTAATTGCCAAAAAAAAAAAAAAAAGTGTAATTTAAATCTATTCTTATAATTTGATTCCGCTACCAAACCAAAGTGAAGCTTTGGCAGCCAACATCTGCTGATAAGTAAATTTTAGAGGATATGCTGGTGAGAAAGAAAAGAAGTTTTTATTCATTTGCTGCATGATCTGGGAGAATGGCCATCTTTTGTCTCAAAACCCATCCCCTCCAGGAAACCCAGAGGAAAACCCAGCCATCCTCAGCCAGACCAAAACCAAAGACAGCATCCATTTAAAGTACTGTTGAAATGGTGATCAGATCTCAGGGTGCCCAAGAATCTAGGAAAAATTCCCACTAACTTGGCTTGGTGGATGGGGAGCAGAGGACAGCTATTGAGAGTTACTTTGCATTACTATGACAACTTGACTAGCTTAATAATTATGATAAAAAGTGTGTTTCCGCCTGGGGTAAGGGAGTTGATTCATGAGGGAACTCACTGTGGGAGAAGTCAGAAAGGGGGAGTTTATAGAGCCTCAGTGAGAGGCAGGAAGCTCGGAGTCAGAATTTAAATAGAGGGCATGAGCAGTCATTGGGGCATTGACCCTATGGTTTGAAAGAGAGCACTGAGAAGGGCAAAGTAAGCAAGCAGCTATGTAGTTCATTGTGAGGAAGGAGGCCATGTGTACTGGTGATAAGAAAGGAGACGCTGTCAGCTGATTTCTCAAAAGAGACCTTACAGGCAAGAAGGGGCTGGAAAGAAGTATTCCAAGTCATGAAAGACAAGGACCTCCATCCCAGATTGCTCTATCCAGCAAAGCTTCCATTTACAATGGAAGGGCAGATCAAGTCCTTCTCAGATAAGGTCAAGTTAAAGGAGTTCATCATCACCAAGACCTTATTGTATGAAATGTTGAAGGGACTTATCTAAGAAAAAGAAGATAAAAAACACGTGTAGTAAAATGACAGCAAACTCACAATTATTAACAACCACACCTGAAACAAAAACAAGAAGACACTAAGCAAACAACTAGAACAGGAACAGAACCACAGAAATGGAGATCACATGGAGGGTTAGCATCAGGGGAGTGGGAGAAGGAAAGAGGGGGGAAAGGTATGAAGAATAAGTAGCATGGATGGTAGATAGAAAATAGATGGGGAGGGCAAGAATAATAGGGGAAATGTAGAAGCTAAAGAACTTATGACACATGGACATGAACTAAAGGGGGGAATGTGGGTGGGAGAGGGTGTTCAGGGTAGAGGGTAATGAAGTGGGGATAATTGGACAACTATAATAGCATAATCAATAAAATATATTAAAAAAAGAAAAAAAAACAAAAGACAAAAAAAAAAAAAGAAAGGAGATGTTGCTGCTGTGATCGTGCCTGCTCTAGCTGACTGCAGAGCTGCAAAGGACGTCCTTGAAAGATCCTGACCTGCTTGCACCTGGATTTTATCTGAACTTTTAAGACCTATGCCTTTCCTGAGTTACCATGATCCAGAATAACATGGCACATGCTTTTCTGGACTATTACACACAAGCTGATGACACCGTATTCCAGATCCTACACAGATAAGGATATGGGAAACTTGTGGGGATGTTTTTGGCTTATAGCCTGGTGGGGAGCATGGGAAATGCCAGGTCTCATGGGAAAGGATAACTACAAGCTGAGATGCTCTAAGCTCTCCCAAGGTTGGAATATTGCAAATAAAGAACTGTTTCTACCAGCATTAATTATTGGGTCATTCACCAAGGCACCATGTGATTGTGCCCAGTCTACTCAGTAACATTGAGTTGGGGAAATTATCACTGGGGAAATTCAGGCAGCCATGGGGTGGTCTCTCGGCTGCTTAGGTTTTTTCCCAGTCACTGTGAGGCCTCATACTCACACTTGGAACCTGCATGTTGCACAGCACTGCTATCAACAAGGTGGCTTCCAGGGTCAGAAGCTCTTATGAACACATGGGCCAGTACATTCGCCAGGTGGAACAGAGTGGTCCCTTCCCTTGGTACAAATGTGACCTTTATGGCACATGTGCCTGCCTTCCCCCAGTCCCACCACCAATCAGGTACCAGAAGGGAGTAAGAAGGCTTTTCCCCCCATATAATTATCTTGCTAGCATTGTGTATGCTCAGTGTAATTCTTTTTCCTGTTGCCATATTTCCTGTGGGGCTATGGATCTACCACCAGGAGCAGGATGCTCAGCTCAGGGGGCAGAACATTTGCAAAGCACAAACTCAATTACCCAGATACCATGGCCCCACCTACTGCTTTGGGTTTATGATCTCATCCAGCAGCCTCTCCTGTTCTTTACCCTCCTGTCTCCACCCTCCTGCTCTCAGCAGTCTGGCCAGGTTATCAGTTTCAATTTTAATCATTGGATATGTCTGCAAGCATCTATATTTGGTTATGGTTGCATATTTGATTTTAAAAAACATAAGGAATCAATGACACAAGCTTTATGGAATGATAAAATTGATATTAAATGCATGACAAGCTTAATTTTAGTGATTTCCTTCACTTTTACAGATAATTTCATAATTAAAAAGGCTTTGATTATATGTTTGAAAATCTAGCAGATTAATTGATGAAATTCATGTCAATATACCTCACATCTTGAGCTATATTGATGATATATAACAGTCAATTGTAGCCATCATGGAGAGATATAAAGGACAGACCATACTTAGGTAACAAAACCTGTTTGAGTTGTACATGTTCAGCATGGTGATAGTGGGGTCAGGTTTTCATTAGCATTATGATTAAATTGATATCAGAGAAGAGACATTCCACCATTAAGCAAAATAAACAAAACATCTAGACTATCATGTACAGATACAAAGTTTCCTTCTCAAGTATGGGAGACTGACAGAGACAAAGGAACCACTAAACAAATAGCAAATTAAGTGGAAATGTTTTCAATAGGAAAACAAAATTGAAACCAATGTAGAGGGCAAATAGACTGGACCAGAAATAGGTGAGAATTTGATTAAAGAATTAAGGGGGAAAATGGTGTTAAGGAAAAAATATTATGTTGACATTTCTTATAATAGTAAGGAAGATTTTATTCTTGATTACTGCAATATGAATACATTAATAAAATAGAAAAAAACAGAGTCAAATCTGAGTACAAAAGATATAATTGAGGATTTATAACCAAGGGTACAGTGAGGGGGTCAGTGGATAGAAAAATCACTTACTAAGGGATGTGAAAAGGTTATGGATTCTTGCTGTTTTGATTTAAGTTATTGAGGAAGGTTGACTAAGCTGATCAGGTGTCAAGGGTAGGGATGGGAAATTAAATCAGATATTAAAAGTGATATTACATCAAGTATGGGTGGATTTTCACTATCCTGGCTTCATAAATTCTTGCTAAAACTGAAACGGATGGACACCAAAGGCAAACGTAAAGTCCTACCAGAGAAAGCAACTCAGAAGAGTCTGTGCCAGTGGATAGCAGATACTTGAGAGTAAGGCCTAGAATTGGTGACACAATGACATAATATTTATTGAATATTTATTCTGTTTCAGATGCTATAAAAAGAACCTTATTTTATTATTTAATTATAATAAATAGTACATTAAAGATGAAAGTAAATAAAATAAAATAATCAATTATAATATATAATTTAAAAGTTCAACATTCCTGGGAGGTGGAGAATAATAGAACACATAGAATCTTTAGGTATGCAGAGCTCAGGTAAAAGAAACTGCTGTTTTGGCCAACGTGAAGCAAGAGGATCCGTGTTATCATCCTGCTCAAAACAAAGCAAAGACCAAGACAAAGCAAACAGAAAATATAAAAACAAAGCAAAAAATCTATGAAACAATGTTTTTTAAGACACTGAACATCAGGTAATGAAGGAAAGTGAGCGCTGAGAGACAGGAAACATGAGTGAACCATACTGCTGCCCCAGTTTACTACCTTAGGACGTTACTAAGCCAGTATGTAAGACTGCAAAAGACAATCCATAAGGGTTGAAGGATATAGTACCTGGCACCAAGGCCAGGATCAGTGCTTGTTATAGGCTCTTTCCATCTCATCTGTTTTGCCTAAATTATCATGCAGGCTCAATGACTTCCTCTTCACTTGGGGCTGAGAAATTCACAAGCTTTATCATGAATGTAAATATTAAACATTACTTCAGAAATATTTAACATATAGTGGATAACTATGTCTTCCTCAGAAATATTTATCCTTTGAATATATACTGTAAATAATTATTTTGAACAGTATAAATAATAAATTTAGAAGATAATGTTTTAATGTATAATACATGCATGTATTCTAATGTATAATACATTCATAGAGACTAATTTGTGGCCATTGTATAGCACCTGTGTAGGAGTCCATGAAATGAATTTAATAAACTAATATCATTACATGAAATATCTTAGTTTTAAATCTAATTGCCTCTGCCTGATGTTAGAGATATATTTAAATTTTTATCTTAATATGACATATACATATGGTTTGCATTTTCAATACATAGCCAGAAAACAATGTTTCTGCTCATTTGAAAGCTTTGATTTTATCTCCCGAAATACATCCTCATGGTGGAGATTATGCCATTAGCAGGAAAAATAGAGAGTAAGACACACACAAAGAGATAATATGTAATAACCTTGAAGAAGATATCAGAGAGGGAGAGTGAAAAAAAGTACAAATTTCTTTGCATTTCAAGAATAATCATGTCTTCTTAGGATATCTGATTTGTTATGACCTCACAAAAGTTGTCTGGCCCACATTAGGAGGCAGACCTCCCATGCCAAACTTGATGTGAATGGAGCAGAGCATGACATTAAGCGATCTTGGAACAGGGACGGTGAGAATATATTCAATGAAAATGCCTTTAATTGAGACCTCATTTAATATGCTGCATGGTTGCAAGCCCAGGAATTCATTTTTTAACAAATAAAATGTTATTGTTATAAGACTTTCTTCCTTGTTATGTCAGTGTATGTGCATGCATGTGTTAGTTGAGTATGCATTTGTGTAAATAGCTAGATAAATCAGGTAGCTAGCTAGCTAGATAGATAGATGAATGAATTTTAGATGAACAAATATCAGTTTTGATGAGTGGCATGGATATTTTACTTCCTTTCAAAAGTCCCTTTTGGTGGTTTCCAAATAATAATAGCAGGAGCTATATTGACACTAACATTGTTTTCATTTTGGCAGAGGGAACTATATTTATTCTTCAACTCAGAAACATTTTTGCTTATAATTGCTTATTTGAATGTAATGGTTCCCTAAAGTCACTATACAATATTACTCTTATGGAAAAGTTTAAGTGGGCACAAATTATTTGCCACTTTTCCCAGTTAAATAGGTTTTCTGCCACTTCATTTGAAATCAGGTGAATTTCTGATTGCTCCGTGCAACAGAATATTAAGTGGTGGCCATGCACATGTATCTGGGCTCATCCTTAAGGAAATGGTAGCTATGTGTCCCTTGCAATATTTACTTGTGACACTTTCTTTTAGAATTTAGTGCCACTTTATAAAAAACCAAAATTCCATGGAAAGGCATATAGGTGTTCTGATAGAAAACATTATAAGAATTTCCAGACAATAATGAACATCAGCTGTCTCCATTTGAGTAGATCCTCTTCAGAATCCATTCCTGAAACCCTTCAGAGTCCTGCAATATCTGACCACAGCTACCTGAGTAATCCAAGGGAGAACCACATAGTTAAGTTTGGTCAACCTGTAGAAGTATGAAAGATTATATATATATATATATATATATATATATATATATATATATATATATATATATATAT
>CM052539.1:128520906-128543328 GCA_028533065.1 Trachops cirrhosus
TTTTTTTCCTTTCTGCTGCTAAGTTTCACCTTTCTAAGATATTTATACTGAGTATTAATTTTCACAATGTGAGCGATTTGTTATTACTTATTTAATTCAACAGAAAGCAAAAGACAGTGGATATTTTCTCAAATTATTTAGTGCTACGGTTCTAATTCCCCAGGGTTAACTAAAGTAAAAAAAAATAGACCACAGCTTGGATTTCACTCACTAAATTGTATGGTTGCTCATCAAACTCTTCCACATTCTCATTTTGAATAGCCAACATATGGCATAGAATATTTACCAAATTGTCTTTTTCTAATCCACATGGTCCAAAAGCATTTATCCTTTAGTCAGTGCTTTTGTTGTTCTAATTTCCCCTCCAAGCTGTAAACATTACTAGAGACCTTTTCACCTTCATTTGGATTACTAGTTAGAAATTTGACATGGAGATCTTCCATGCTCTCCACTGTCCCCACACACTGAATGAAAGCCTCTAGCCATAATGTACTGTGGCCAAAGAATTATCACATTGTGAACCACAGAACACAGCAAATATTTGGCCCTTGAGACCTTCCAGCAGCTGCCTCTGACACTCTGTATTGACATCTGCTACAGCTGGAATATTTTGGAGAATTAATTTAGTGAGTTTTTAAAATATTTCTTCATTGATTTATAGAAAATAGTCATTCAAAAATCATTTTTAATATTAGCATGGACAATATTTCATACTCTTTAAACTTACATAAAATATGAATTTTCATATCTGGACATATTATACTCTTTATGAAATGAGAAGCACCCTTATCCTTTGGAGAGCTCTAGAAAATCTACTATAATTCACCTGTTTTTGGAAATGAAAGCAATTTTTAAAAAATATATATGTTTAAGTTTCAGGCCAGTAATTTGGTTACATAGATTTTAAAGGGTGAAGCATCATTCATTCATCTAGTGAACAAATAACTTATGAGCATGCATTATGTGATACATATTATCTAGGTCAGGGCCTATAGAAGCTATAACACCCATGCCATTAATGAAAGTGAGACAATAAACAAGTAAATACAAGAACAAACAAAATAATTTTATTTGTGATAACAGCAAACTAGAAAAACAAGGAATTTTATATATAACAATGCAAAGAGTGGGCAGAGAATCTTAAATGTGGTGAAAGAGCCAGGCACATGACAAATAAGAGGAGGTGCCTTTTAGGGAGAACAAAAAAAACAAGCTTTAGATATTTCAATACCTGAGTACTGAAATCGTAGACTGTTGGTAGAATTTAGTGTGAAGACAGTGTTTTGAAAATTGAAGAGGTAGGAAAATGTTCCACCAAATCATAGAGTATATTCGATAGAAATACTTTTTATATCTTTTCTTCTCCAGGCTTCCTGGTAATTTAAGAAAATAGACATTAAAATTGTTTGAGTTCATCTAGATCTTATTGCCTATGTATTTGTCAGGCTGGAGCATTCCTGTTGTTTCCTGTGTATAGATAATAGAGATGATAACAGGTGGTATACGCATAAATAGCTACAGATACAGGTATACATAGAATGAAAGCATATAACTGTTTTATAGACCATAACATTGCACAATTGCTTAGAGAACAGCCAAAATTTCATATTGTGTGTATGGCCCTTAGATTACTAGTACAGTGCTTAATATCTAATTAATATTATCAACAGTTAATTAAATTGTATTTTTGCCAGTTTCATAGATATCACTATCTTTGAAAAATTATTTTTGATTGTCAGTCATTCAACTCTCCTCTCAATTAAGTAAAAATTTATTTTGTGGGCAATCCCTTATGGGTATATCCTGAGAAAACCTTTATCAGGTAAATATAAGGTAACATCAGGAAAAAGCTGATAGTCATGAAATTTTTGGTTCAGTCAATTGGATGGATGTTCCCTTCAAGTTCTTTAAAGTCTCAAACACGTGAAACAGCAAATAGGGACAGCAGGCTCAAATTATAACTTCAACCACTATAGCATGCTGGCCATTTTCCCATTCACTGTAGTTTACATTCAGTAGCTCCTTGAAGTGCTACCTGCCCTTCCCATAACATTGATTCAGTAGTATTGTGAATCCCCAATACCTTAACTCCAAATGTTCTTGTTGCTTAAGATAAGTTGATTTCTATGATACACTGGTTTATCACCATATATACACTGAATATATTTATATTTATTTTTGTAATGACAAAATGTTGAAAAATTACTTAAGCTAAAGATTTTACTTAGGTATTTAAAAATTATAAAAGCATAGCTTGACTCTATAGTAATAAAAAATATATATATTTCTATTTAAATATTTGCATGAATTTTGTTTTTCTTTTTGCTTAAAGTCAAGCATATAGAAATCATCAATTGTCAGTCAGCTAAAAGGCTGGATATCAGTGCTGTGATAGAAATATCCTGAGCCTTTCATCTATCCACACTGATACTTTTCTCTGACATATATTTTTTACCTTATGAATTCTTCCATACAATTTTTTTCTCTCCTGTCTATATAATTCCTCTTAAACCAGGTAGGAGCAGATGAGTTCTCATCACTTCTATAGGCTTTCTTTGACAGGTGAAATTGAGCACTCTGAAGTCAGAACTCATTTGGTACTTTTAATTTTTCATGTCAATTTGCAAGTATGATAAGGGTGGTACTTCTGAGTTGCTAGATAGAATACAAGCTCAGTTAAGGGAGGCATTATACCTTATATTTTCGGGTTTTCATTTGCACAGTTTTCCCAAAGATTTAATATGATTGTTGGAAAGATGTCTACAAACCTCAAAAAACAATGAGTCATAAGCATAGGTGAAAATGTGAGACTTTCTGAGTAGCTTTGTTATATAAGGCATGAGACATCAGTCAGAAGAACAATTTTCTATGACCTTCAAGTCTCCTCAAATTTTCCCAGTGTTTCTGATAAGCCCTGAGTGAAAAGTCTCATTATGCACATTGAGAGGTTTGCCTTTAGTCTTCTTTCAGGTTTTTTTATACAGTTGTCTTCCTCTCCTCACTGTTTCAAAAACTGATAACATTCTCACCCATTTCCGAGTGCAAGTAATGGATTATAGTGCCCATCCAATCCTGAGCAATTAAAGACCAAATGAATCAAAGGTAATTTCATTGACTTTCCAGACTTCAGTAGGCCTTCAGTAGGCCTCAGCTTAGCCTGAGGCGGTTTCCAGACCAGGAAAATTTAACACATATCATTTTCATATTAGTATCTGGTATGTGTATCTGTAGCTTAATTCAAAGATAATATATATGCACTGGCAGTGATTCTGAAAGTTGTTTCAGAGAGTATCACTGAACAGTTTCTTATGCACCTCTTGCCAATGTCATGCTGGGTGTCCCTGCCATATTAAAAAACAGACTGTAAACTAAGGTCCCCATTTTTATATACTCCTTCTATCCCTACTTCCAAGAGCCTTACTTTTGCTGGTTAGGCTCTGAAATTTTATGTCAGTTAGAAATAGTAAAATATGAATGTATATGGAGGTGGCAAGGACCTAAATATGTTGTGAGAGACTTGAGATAATGAAGGAAGCAAAAATATGTGTATTAGTTTCCTAAGGTAGCTGTAAGAAATTACTATATACACTGTGGCTTAAAACAACACAGATTTATTCGCTTATAGGTAAGGATACTATATATCTGGAATTAAGGTGTTACTGGGGCCATGTTCTCTCTAAAGTCTATAAGGAAGGCGTTTTCTGTGCCTCTTCTCAGCTTCTGGTGATGGCTGGCAATCTGGCATTCCTTAGTTTGTAGAAACATTGCTCCACCTTTTGCCTTCCTTTTGAGGACACAGTTTAATTGGATTGAAGGCCCATTTTAAGCCAGTATGACCTCATTTTAGCTAAGTCTATATGATTAATCTCCATGTCCAAATAGGGTCAAATTCATAGGACAGGGTTTAGGACTTTTTAACATAATTTTTTGGGGGATAGCACATATCCTTGGGAGGGAGGGAAAATTTAATAAGCAAAAATATAAAGGAAAGTAAGAAAAGAAAGAAGGAAGGAAGGAAGGAGGGAAAGAAGGGGAAAGAAGGAGGGAAGTAAGGAAAAGAAAAAATGTTGCAAAAATGGTAGATGAAAATGGAAGAGCCTATATAATTTCAGTGGTTGGGGATACTTTTGAATTAGGATTGGTTTTGTTTGAACTTTTTTGGTAAGGGATATGTCTTTTTAAGCAATTACAGTGTATTACAGATTAAGAAAGAGGAGGATATAAATTTCTACCCTGCATGGTGATTTCCTGGAGAACAGGAACTTGAGTTTTCTCTACTCAATCCCTCAGAATATTGAATATCATGAAGATCATACTTAGAATTCAGAAAATAATTTTAAATGACAAAAATTTGAGTTGATTAATACACAGTTTGTAAATATGCAGTATATATTATAAATTGTATTCTCCTCTGAGTAAAGACTGAATTACTTTTTTCAGTTTTCGTGGCCAAGTTGTGTCTTTTAAGGTCACTTCATAAAATTATATTACAAAATGTCTAGAATTAAAAAATATTAAGAAAATGGTTTTAGAGAAAATTTACAAAATAGAGAATTAAAAAGATATCATTGGAAACATACAAAATAATATCAAATGTAAACAGTAATTGAAGAATAAAATTAAAAAAGAAAGAAAATAAATAAAACAATATTCTGCTATATAAAATGATATAATTTGCATTTGTACCACTTAAACGCAAATCTGTCTGCATTATATGATGTTTGATATCATTTTATGAAATATGCATATATTTTAAAGCAGTGGTTTCAAGCTTTTATTTATTGCTTTTGGAGCACAGCTATAAATTTTAAACTAAATGAGTTCCAGATTATTTATTAACAAATATGATTATATGATAATATGATTTTATGTCTTATAATTACTGATAAAATTTAGAAAAATCAAATTGGACTTCAAGTTTATTTAGTTTCATTTTATTCTAGTTTTTAAAGTTTCCTATTTCAATATTTTTAAATATTATACAATAACATCTTCATGTTGTATTCATCAAATGCAGGACTGACATTTGTAATTAATGTGAAATTCTGAATTCTGATATTTTGTTCTCCATTTTAGGTAATTTCTCCAACAAAGGTATTTAATTCCTTCAATCATATGGCATTTTATTTTTTTTATTTTCATATATAAATAAGAGACTTAAGAATGCTCAACTGATCTTATTTTCCATGTTTAAATTTTTTCCTACTTTTATAGTTTTCAATAGGTGACATCTTACTCTGTACTATAAACATGTGTTTGTTCTTTAAAATTTTTTTAGATCATTTATTTGAGATAAATGATTATCATGAAATTTTAAGAAATAATACAAAGAAATCAATTGTATCCTTTGAAGGGAACTAGGGATTCCCCTCAAAGGTAATGTCTTGCAAATCTGTTGTACTATATCACAACCAGGACAATGATATTGGGATAAATCATGATACACAATATTTGCATTACCACAAGGACCCATCATATTGCCCTTTATAACCAAAGTCACTTCTCTCCCACACTCATCCA
The DNA here is from genome assembly GCA_028533065.1 of Trachops cirrhosus. Lineage (NCBI taxonomy): Eukaryota > Metazoa > Chordata > Mammalia > Chiroptera > Phyllostomidae > Trachops > Trachops cirrhosus. The sequence goes on from CM052539.1 coordinate 128,526,427, forward strand.
CTCCTTAAATTCTGTCAACCACTAAGTTTTCTATTTCTATGATTTTTTCAGGAAAGGAATGTTATATAAATAAATTCATACAAATTGCATCCTTTAGGGATTGGCTCTTTTCATTCAGCAATACTCTCTGAAGCTTTTATCAGGTGATAAATGTATCAACAGTTTGTTCTTATTTGTGAGTACTATTCCAAGGCTTGGATGTAACAGAGTTTGTTTAAACGTTCAGCAGTTGCAGAACATCTGGGTTGTTTGCAGTTTCATCTATTAAAAATAATGCTGCTATAAATATTTTTGTATAGGTTTTGATGAGAACATGAAGTTCATTTCTCTGGGATAAATGCCCAGGTGTGCAATTGTTGGACTGTATTGTATGGTAGTTGAATGCTTATTAAAAAAAAAAAAAACACTCTCAAAATGTTTTTCAGAATGGTTATACCACTTTACATTACCATCAAAAATATTAAGTGATCAATATCAGTTCTATCCTGCATTTTGTAGTGTCATGATTTTTCATTTTAGCCAGTTTGATAGGCATAGAATGATGTTTCATTGTGGCTGTGATTTGCATTTCCCAAACAACTAATAATGTTGCACATCTTTCCAGGTACTTATTTTCACATGTATATCCTTTTCTATAAAATGTCTTCTTAATGTCTTTTGCATATTTTCTAATTAGATTGTTTTTTTTTCACTGTTGAATTTCAAGAGCTCTTGATATAGTTTGGATTGTACTGTTCTGTTGGATATGTTGTTTACCTATATATTCTCCTACTCTGTAGACTATCTTTCATTCTATTAATGGGGTGTAACATACTAAAAACATTTTTTTAATTTTTATGCAGTATATTTTATCAATTTTTTCTTTTAGGAATTACACTGTTAGTTTCAGTCCTAAGAATTTGTTCCTTGACTCCAGATTCTAAGTGTTTGTCTCTTTTGTTTGTTTTATAGCCTTATACTCTCACAGTTTTATAGCTTATATCTATGGTCTATCTTGACTTAATTTTGTATAGGGTATGATATTCAAGAAGGGATTTTATGTGTTGTTTTGCTCTTTTTTTTGCCTATGTATATCCACTTGCTCCATATATTGAAAAGACTGTTTGTCCTTAACTAAATTGTGTTTTACTCAATAATTGGTTGAAAATATGGATGGGAATCCTTTTCCAGATTTTTTGTTCTGTTGCACTGATCGGTTTCTGTCCCCTTGCCAAAGCACAGATTCTTGATTACTTGAACTATATAACAAGTTTTGAATTCAGTAGGCTGATTCCTCCTACTTCATACTTCTTTTTCAAAATTACTTGGCTACATTTATTTTTATGCCTTTCCATATCAATTTTGCATTGTTTGTCTATGTGCACAAAATACCTTGTGGGGATTATGATAGAAATTATGTTAATCATATATATGAATTTGAAGAGAATTCATGCTTTTACTATGTTTCTTTTCAATCCATGAACACAATATGTTTTCCCATTTATTAAATTTATTGTTTTTTTTACATCAGTTTTATGTGGTTTAAAATATTCAAGTCCTATACAGGTTTTGTTAGATTTAAATTTTTCATTTTATGTGGTTGTAAATTGTATTTGATTTTTAATTTCAACATGTATATATTCACTGCCAACATATACTTAAACCATTTTAAACATTAACAGACTTAGGTGATGTCAGCAAGATAGACTAGGAAGCTTTAGGCCCTCTTTCTCCCACAAAATTATTCAACAAACAACTAGATACTGCCTGAAATAACTTTACAAGACATCTGGAAATTAATCAAAGATCTACAGCAGCAACAACAACAAATAAAATCCCCAATCAAGAATAACCCAGATTCAGAATGGTAGAAAATTTTGTGAAAAATTAAGCAGAGCAGACTTAATTTGCAGTATTACAACTTGACTGGTCTCTGTTACTTAACTCAGAGTTTAGATGGACCAAACAACTATTGCTCAGATCCCAAGCTATAAGAAACTGCAGAAAGCAGGGGATGTGACTCACAAAAATATGAATGGGGCTATAGACCAACAAATGCCAATGGTTATAGACTACTAAATGAGGAATGCTGTAGACTACCAAGAGAAAAAAGAAGTGTTTGATTCCCAGGGAAATACAAGAGCATGGTTAAAAGTGCATACACATAGACTCAGGGGAGACACATTCTCAGGGAACATCTCAGAAGACTTAATTTAATTTTTTATTTAATTTAATCCTTATTCAAAGAGTCAGATACTCTTATATTTTCCATTCATGTAAGAGGAAGCTGAGACAAAGACTACTTAAGTAACTTGCTCAAATTCATGGGGATAGAAATTAGCTGAGCAAGGTTTGAAGAGAGTCTGTCCAGAATCTAGGCTACTCACCTATATAATCAAATGCTTCTCTAAACTAAACATTTGCTGTAATCTCTCAGTATGTTAAAATTTATGTGTTTTTTAATTATGAATTCTCTATCATTAATGTTTTAAAGTGAAAAATCTTATGAAATTTTCAAACTATTATTGTTTTATCTTTTCCAAAAATCCTTTCATGGTCCAAAGTTGAAGTACTCTTCTTCCCAGTGATCATGTATCTGCTTACCTTAAAGGGCATAAGGCTTTCCTGCTTGTGATTTAGTGATTTATGTACTTTTATATACAATAGGCTGCCATGTATTCAAAAATTAGGACTTGTTTATGCATTAATTTTCTTAACCCTACACAATTAACCATTACTGATTTTTCATCCTTGTCTCTAATCCATCTTTCTTTTTACCTTTATTGATGGGTTAACACATTTTTGTGATAAAATTTTGCCTCTATCTTTAATTTTACATTTTGTCTCTATATTTTTCCACATTCTATAAACTATAATAATACTATTTTAAAATAAAAATTCTTAATATTGGTAAGAATGCAATTAATTTGGTAATGGGACTATGAATTAGTATCTGTTACTAAGAAATCATTTTAGCAATATGAATAGGACCCTTTAATGTGTTACATGTTTTATCCTTTAACTTTAAATTTTGGTAATATAGTTAATCCTATTCTGGAACGTTATAAATATATAGGATATTTGAAAAGTTTACAGATAGACATATGAATTGTGATATTATTTCTTAGTGGAAAATTGAAAATAACCAGAACATTAAGTTCACAAGAAATGACCGAAATGCTTCACATTTTTGTTTTTATTCGGCTATTAAAAACATTGCTAATGGAGATTCTTTGATATCAGCAAAAATTACCTACACTTTCTGGCCTGGCCTTGTAGCTTAGTTGATTGGAGCATTGTCTTGTACACCAAAAGGTTTTGGGTTTGATCCCTGGTCAGGAAACATACCTGGGCTATGGGTTTGATTTCTGAGCATGGCATGTATGGGAGGCAACAGATTGATGTTTGTTTCTCTCTCTCTAAAATCAATAAACATATTCTTGGAAGAGGATTAAAAATTACCTCTATTTGTAAATAAACTTATGCCTAACATGCCATAGCTGATGTAGCTCAGTGGATTGAGTGCCAGCCTGTGAACCAAAAGGTCATTGGTTCCATTCCAGTTAGAACACGTGCCTGGGTTGCTGGCCAGTTCCCCAGTAGGGGGTGAGCGAGAGGCAACCACACACTGATGTTTTTCTCCCTCTCTTTCTCCCTTCCGTCTCCCATCTCTAAAAATAAATTTTAAAAATTATGCCTAATACTTATGACAGGCATTCACTAAATAATTTTTCAACTCCTCAAAATGGTTTATAGAACAATTATTAAAAGCTAAAGTCATAAATTAATTGTGTTTTCTTAAGTATTATAGCTCTAAAAGTAAATCACCTGGAGAGAATACAGTAGATTTATGTTACAGTATTTACTGAAATAATTTTTTTCACTTTTAATATTTTGAAAATTATCTCTAGACCTCTCTAAAACAGTATCTGTGATACTGGAGTTGGAGAAAATAACTCAATTTTTTAATTAAAATTTTAATTTTGAGTAAAAATTGGTCATACAAAAACTGTTTTATGGATATATTTTGGAAGAAATTAATTCAGACATACGCTATAGGACTTCAGTGAAGACATAACTATGGGCTGCTTTAGGCTTCTGGAAAATGTTAAACATTTCCCTAATCTAATTTACCAAATAATAAAAAATAATAGAGTAAAAGACTTCATCGCCACCTATTAGTTTTCCTTCTTTTTCATAGCATTCATTCTGCTCACAGTTATCAAAGAGCAACTGTCAGACATATACACAAAGTTTATATAAAAAAATATAATGTGTGAGCCACAGATGACACTTAAAAATGTGTCTTAGCACAAATATCAGAAAACTACCTACTTATAAACCATAAAAAACTGATTTGAACAGAAATAGCACACAAAGTCACCTCAGAAGTCTAGTCTCATTTTTTGTAAATGAAAAGGACACAAATATATTTGTTTGTAATAATCTGTGTTCATTCCTCTTCTGTTTTCTCAAAAAGTTTTATAAAAATTGTACTAATTCTTCCTTAAAATTTTGATACAATTTATAATGATCTGCGTCTAATATACTTTTAAATTAGGAAATGTGATATTTAACTTTGTTCTTCAACTTTAGTCTTCTTTCTTGAGGTCAATAGTTCCACACAAATTTTAGCATACTGTTGATGGGAATGTAGATTGGTATAGCCACTATGGAAAACAGTATGGGTTTCCCCAAAATATTAAAAAGAGAACTACTATATGATTAAACAATTCCACTTCTGGGCATATATCCAAAGGAAATAAAAATAGGATCTCAAAGAGCTATCTGCATTTCTATGCTTATTGCACTATTATTTATAATAGCCAACATATGGAAACAGTCTAAGTGTATATTGATGGATGAATGGATTATATATATATATGTTTATATTTATATATACATATATATACACACACACAATGGATGTTATTTAGCCATAAGACAGAGGAAAATCCTGGTATTTGTAATAATATTGATGGATCTTGATGGCATTATGATAAATGAAATAAGTCAGACAGAGAAAGGCAATACTATGCATCACTAATGTGTAGAATCTAAAAGAAAAAAAGAAAAGCTGAAAATGTAAAAAGAGAATGCAATGATAATTACCAGAGGTTGGAGGAATTCAAGGAAAAGAGGACACATTTGTTAAGGAGTGCAACTTTCTGAATAAAGGACAAGTATGTTCTGAAGATCGAATGCACAACATGTGGTTTATACATAACGACACTATATCATATAAGTTGAAATTGCTGAGAAAGATCTTAAAGTTCTCATTATAGCAAAAAATATTATTAATTATGTGATGAGATGGAGGTATTAGTTGAAGTTAAGGTCGTGATCATTTTGTGATATATGTGTATCAAATCCACACATTTTATATTTTAATAAATGCCAATTATATTTTAATAAAATTTGAGGAAAAGTATATATGAAGTACTAGTCAACAAGTGCTTCTGATAAGTTCTTCACAATACCAGGTAAGATGGACAGATAAGGGATGTAATATCACCAAACTGTCAACATTTTAGAATTAAACAGCTAAAAAGACACTTAAGGATAATTAAAAACTGATATATTTGGAGAGCTTACTGATTCTTAAAAACATTGCATTTTTGAGAAAAGAAACCTCAGTAGGAATTTTCAGTATCTGAATATGCACCATCAAGAAAAGTGGGAGATGAGCTAAAAGTTGAAATTTAAGTAGATTTTATATGTACTAAAGTGCTGTTAAGTAATAAGGATATTTATTATTCCAAATAAAATTATCCTACTCGATGTCCCTCCTGTTTGATGTTTGAGCAAGTGAAGGGTGGTGAGTGAAGTGTGGACAGTCATGTGTCAGTACAGCAGGTGCTAAGCATGCACAGCATATTGTGCTCTTGCACTAAATATCACAAAAAATCCCACTTTGTCCTGCTTTCCATATGCAGAAAACTGTATTAAATTATGGTTTTCCTCCTTAAACAAATAATAAATGAAATCCTCCATTTTAAGTATATACATATTTAAGTGTACATACATATTTATCTATATTTCTATATTTGTGTATAGGTTCACATGTGGAGTTTTACAGGTTTGTAAGAAATTTTATACGTTTTATAGTAGGTAATTAGTTTAATAAATCTCAAAATTATTGTACAACATAAAGTTTCCTGTGACATTAAAAATAAAAGAAGATAGTCAATGAATACTTGAGTTTTCAAACATTAGATACAGAATGCACAATATATAAATGTCTAGCATTATATTCATAAAAATCAATAAACCTAAGGAAATCTAATGACAAAACATAAAATAGTGTTCATTATTTTAGAATAAGAACAAAAGTGTCAGATTCGTAACATATTGGTTAAGTGGTAAGGATACTCAGAGGCTTATTTCTTACAAAAACTTGTAAAGAAAAGAATATTACAGATAGTACAAGCACTCATCTTTTGTCTACAGAGATGCTGAATAATGTTCTTAGCTTGTAAGGTTGAATTATTCACATAGCAACTATCAAGACAATCTAAGAAAAGTCTTCAAATTATTCCTATGAATTAATGCTGCAGTTTATTTTGTTTAAGACACTGCTTACAGCACATTGGACATGTCATATCTCTAGAATATAAAGAAATCTCCGGCATTTTAGCTGTCTGTTGCTACTTCATGTGCACACATTTTCAGAAGAGAGGTGCTGAAATTTAGTCAAATGGCTGAAAATGATAGAACAAGAGTGAAAATACATGACCACCAGCCCAAAGAGAGTATAGTCTTTTTCTTATTGACATCTAGGCAATATGAACTTTAATATACTCTAGGAAAAAAATGACAGTTTCTGGATTGATGAGGAGTTGGTGTTGTAGAAATAACTAGCAAGTTCTGGCTAATAATCATAGAATATTTCTTTCACAGTCAATAAAACATCAAAACCAGAGATGTTGTAGTAAAATAATTGTAGCATGGTTCCTGGATGATGGGGAAGAATTTTAGTGAATATCCATTAATATGTGCATTTGCTTGCCAAATTCTCTTTGTTTTTTCATTTATTGACTTTTTTTTGAGGAGGAGGAGAGAGAAACTGATTTGCCATTCCACTTATTTATACATTCATTTGTTGTTTCTTGTATGTGCCCTGACTGGAGATTGAACCTGCAACCTTGGCATATCAGCAGGATGCTCTAACTAACTGAGCTACTCAGCCAAAGTCCTGCCAAATTCTTTTAACAGTGTTTTCAATTTATGTATATTTGCTTATAAGTAAAATGCTATATTCCTCATGCTTTAGTGGTTTGTGTATGGATTCATGCACCTCCCACCACCAAGTAGTTAGATTTTAAAGTTTTATATTATCTGCTGTTAGTGATATTTTTGGTAAGTTAAATCAATAGATTTATAATTAATTAATTATAATAATTCCCTAGTTTAATTGTTTCTGTTTTACATTTTCCTCTTTAAGATTTTAGCCAATATCCATACAAGTATGTTTGATGTATTTCAGCATTTTTAACACAACAGGGACTAATCAGAAATTAAAAGCAACTGTAAAAACTCAGGCTCAATAACTTTCACAGTCATTGAATTCAATGCAATTAAAACTAACAAACAGATAGTTACTGCATTTTGGTCAGCATTGTGGTAAAAAACTTTTAATTATTGAATATAAATTTTGGGATCATCCCCAAATTACATTTTTGTTATGTTCCAGAACCTGTTATAGAAGTTTAGCACCTGCTCAAGGACCTGCATAGAAGTTTAGCACTTTGAAATGCAGATTTTTTATTTTATTACTCCTAGAAACCAAACAATAAAGGTGATTAGTTGTTGAGCCCAGTTCACATATACAAGTTACCATGATGTTATAAAATAATATATCAATTGCAAGATTTCCATTATTATTATTTTTATAAGTCAGATTTAATAGCCCTCTTTCATTAATTGATAGCATATGTGGACAGAAAAGTTGAATGGCACACTATCAGCTAACTTAAACTAGATGGTTATTTAGTTACAGAATAGCACAGTAGTTATCTTGAGTAAGAATACACCAAAATATAAAAATTATAGAAATAAAATTGTTTATTTTTTAAACAAGTTAATGGATTGGTAAAAGAGAAACATTTATTATATTTAATACATTTATGTAGAACATGCACTGTCCTTTTCAGACTATAAGACACACTTCCCCTCTCAAATTTGGAAGGAAAATGGGGGTGCATCTTATAGTCCGAGTGTAGCTTACCTGGCTTGCTGTTAGGGGGGCAGCAGTGGCCTATGTTATTTATGTTATTAAATATTTTACATTTTTTGCTTCAAAATTTTTTTCCTATTTTCCTCCTCTAGAATCTAGGTGTATCTTATGGTCCAGTGAGTCTTATAGTCCTAAAATATGGTAATTGTTACTGACATTGCTTATTTAATTTTTGTTTTGGGGGAATTGATTCTGCATATAGAATTTCATCATATCCTCCTGCTTTTGGGGGGAAGGAAGTAACATCTCTTGCTTTATTTTGAGTTTATTCATGAGTTAATTAACTTAATTGTGTATATATCTGCTAAAATATAGTGTTTTACATAAACTCTAAGAAGTACTGTCCTAGATAATGATGAGTAAGAAACTTTTTTCATATAATGCTACTTATATGACCTAACATTTATTAGTTGTTTAACGTGCTTCTGGCATTGTTCTGTGTTTTATCATATTAGTATGTGCAATTTTACAATTCAATGTAATGAATTCTATTGTTATCTCCCATCAAGAGATGAGAGATACCGATGTGTTAAGTAACATGGTCAAGAATGCACAGCTAGTAAATTTAAACAGGTATATGTAACATATTTTTCTTACTAAAATATTTTTAAGCACAAAAAATATTCAGGATACTTTTGAAATCATTTAACCTAATTATAAAGGTAGTCTATCTTGAGGGCTAACATTTTTAAATACCTAAACAGAGAGAAAATAAATATACAGTCATAATGTTTCTTGGTAAGTTAATGGTGAATTAAATAAGATGTCAGTATAACAAGTAAGAGAAATATGGTACTTTGGTAAAAATGATATTGCTGAATGTTGTCAAGGAGGATAACATAATGTGACTAAAGTGTAGAGAATATCTTGTCAGGCAACAAAAATAACATGCAGATCTTTAAAGAAGAGTTAATGATAATGACCAAATTAGAGCAAGTTGCGGGAGAAATATTAGGGAAAATTTAGAAAATAGAATACGCATGTGGTTTGCTGGATATTGGAGAGAGGGAGAGAATGGATCCGAGAATAATGACACATAGACTTCTGGGCTTGGCAGTAGCATAGTAGCTATTGATAATTACTCATGTAGACAAACTAAGGGGAAAAGACTAGCACAAGCAAATTTTAGTTGGAGGATAAATGATGTCAGATACAGGCCCGTTGATATGACTTATTCCCCCTTTCCCCTCCTCCGCTCATCCCATCCTCCACTCCCACAGTCAATCCCCACACTGTTGTCTGTGCCCGGGTGTCATTCATACATGTTCTTTGTCTAGTCCCTTCCTCTTCATGTGGGGGATTTCGTGTATGTGAAGGCATTGGAGACAGGTTGAGTTTCACAATTAATAATATACTATAATTTGATTTTGAATTAAATTCAAATTTTTTAAAAAATGTGAATTCAAATTAAAGTATTATAGGTATAGATAATTTTATAAAAGTTCTATGACTTATGTAACAAAATGGTTTAATGATTGTATATTTAAAAAAAACATCTTTTTATACATTTAAAAATAACTTTGCAGTGTGGAACATTTTTAAAATACACCTTGTAACAAAAGATAATTCTATCAGTCTAGGAAAAACAGTAATACTTCCATCTACTTAACTGTATTAAGTAGTAACATTTGTAGAAACTAATAATACAAATAAATCAATATATTAAAAACAAACAGAAAGTAAAATTAAAAATTAGAAATTAAAGCGTATTCACATACTATCTTATTGATTACCTGCTGCTAATAAGAATATTCTCTGTTATTGAAGTTAGCCTGGTTTTGCCTGTACAGAGTTTATACAAGCAAAGGTATTTGTGCTCTTTACATCTAAAAAATAAGAATAGAAATATCTAGATGATGAACATATTTTGACTTAATAAAAATTATTCTCATGGTTTTAGAATTATGTAATTTTCTGATATTTATGGTGTGACAAACTTAGAACATCAACTGTGGCCTGCATTTTACTTCATCCTGTACTTTGTATTTAGTTTTAACTTTAAAAAGTGTTGAGAGACTTACCTATATGATAGTTGCCTTTTAATAATTGTGAGCAGAATGAATGTTGTTAAACAAACTGGAGTGCTAATAAGTTGTGAGAAAATATTCAATCTATTATTGGCTGGTTACTAGATTAGTTGTTGCGAGAAGTGTTTAACACTTTCTAGAAGCCTGAGACATGATGTCCCACAGCATCTATTTATCTATCTACTATCTATCTATCTATCATCATATATCAATCATCTATCAATCATCTATCATCATTTCTCTATTAGTATAATTCAAAATGTATTCATTCAATAATTTTGTATGACCAATTTTCACCAGGCTGAAACTATTCTTGGAAATAAATCATCCCCTCCCTCCTACCACTAATATCACAATGTAGTTTAAGAGAGAAACTTTAAAAAATATACTTTTAGAAAAAAATGTTTTGGACTTTATAATCAGAAATTATACTTTTAGAGTTAAGCCAAATAATTTGGTTACACAAAGACTTCTAGGTAACATTTGCTCTTCTGAGACTTTATATGAGAAACCTCTGAAAAATAAATGTATTTTTAATAGAGGATCATGTACAAATATAAATGTGTTATTTACTATGAACCTGTTAATAGAAAATAAGAAAGTTGATTAATGACATTTTAACCATAACCTTAATGAGGCTAATATTAAATAAAATGCCCAATTAGGTGGATTTTATTAGCTTGCCAAAAGAAATTCTCCTGTGTGCTGTAAAAAATGTTACAAAAAAAGTGAAATCCTTTGAATGATGTATTATGTGCTATTGTAGGTTTAAAATTTTACTGGTAGAAGAAAGAACACAATCTGATTTGTGTGTTTGGTCAGATCATTCTATTGATCTTCTACATTCCAACATTCCGCTTGTCAGATGAAATTGAAAATGAATGTCCAAAATGATGCATTTTATTTTCAGTGCAAGTAGTCATTAAGACTGGAAGTCAGAGTGCTAGCAGCTACTGTATTCTAATAGCTGTACTGCAAAATATTGAAAGGAAATTCCACATTATCACATTCTGCATAGTATCCAAAAAAAGCAAAATATTTGATTTATGTATGTTCACACCAAAATAAAAATAGGCATATTTCTCCACTGATGCATGGAATTTATCATGTTTAGTCTGGCACAGTAAGCCTATTTAAAGGTATATTCATCTTTTACTTTCAACTTATAAAGCCAGGGAATAAATATTTATATAAGCATTACAAATTTTGCCTAAACAGTAATATACTTTTTCTACTTTGTCACTCTTATATCTAATGTTGCCTACAAAGTGAAGGTTTATAGCTGTCTTTTACAACTTTTCTGAGTGTCTTATTAATAAAATGTTATTCATAATTAAGGAAAATGATAGTTTCCCAAGCCACAAAATTACAGCATACTTACTTGTTATTACATTTTAGGTTATAATTTTCTCTTGGAAGTCTCCTGCATACATGGCAGAAGGAGAAACAAACAGTAATAGTCATTTGAGTATATATCTCCTTAGCAAAGATATAAATATATATACATACATGAGGTCTGTCTAGAAAGTATCCACCCATGCAATATGAAAAATAGAGACGCTTACTAAGGAAGATTCAAGATACAAGAAACAGTGTACATAGGACAATGACGCCTCAGTTCCCTTCAATGTAGGCACCTTGGGACCTCACACAGTTCTCTAATCATTATCAGCTGTCCTGTCTTATTTTCCTGAACTGAGATTCAGGAACCATCTGAAATCATTCTGTTTTCAATGATGCTTTTAGTTTTGGGAAAAGCCAGAAGTTGCAGAGAACCAAATCTGGGCTATAGTGGGGACTGAGTCACCTGAGTGATTTGATATTTAGCAAAAGAACTCTTTACCGGACATGATGCATGAGCAAGCACCTTTCATGATGAAGCTCTCAGTCACCAATTACCTATAGTTGTGGCCTTCTGAATCATCTGAATAATTTCCATGGAGGAATGTTAAGCTTAATGCAAAATTTGATGCAGATTTGTTGCTTTACTTCCTCAGTCATTTTGAATGTAATGACTCCACAGTACACATGCTCACTCACCAGTGTCTACCACCCCCATTGACTAGTACAGTGAAGTTGTCATTCTTCATGCATGTACATTCCAGTATCTACTCTCCTTAGCTGCCAGGTTACACTGATGTCATGCAAACCATCTTCCTTATATTAACAATGGCTGGACTCTTTTTGGACAGACCTCGTGTGTGTATGTATATATATTTTCAAGCATGGGGAAATATTCAGGACATGTTTGATGTCACAACAATAATTTGGAAGAGATTTTATGATTGTCACTTAGAGAAGTAGCACGTTTAGTTAAGATAAAATGTGAAACCAGTATAATATTTTTTGTCTAGCATTTATATCTACTACTATTTCCTTTAACAAAAATCTGAAAAGGCATTTATCTTCTGTGCTTTACCTATTTAGGTAATCACAAAAACCTTAATCAAGATGAACTGTAGCTATGAACTAGTGTAGTTAAAACATTTATCTGAAAAAAGTGTCCTTTTCCTTCTGTGTCTGGGGGGCAATCTACCAATCCCAACCTTGAAATATCCTATCTAATAAACTATCTTTGTTTACCTGACAGTTTTGGAACATGCTTAATAGACAATGCTGACAATTTATGATGGGAACTTTTGGACCAAATGTGTCAGCCAGACTTATGGAGAGGCTAGCTAAGGTCAGCAACATGACAGAAACCCAGTAAAATTCTACATACCAGAGCTTGGGTGACTTTCCTTGTTGACAACACTTTATGTATATTGTTATACATCATTGCTGGGAATTGTTAAATATGCCTAATTGTTCACAGCTCCACTGAAAGAATATTATTGGAAGCTTCAAACTTAGAAATCTCCTAGACTCTACCTCTTGCACACCTTCCTGTGATTTATTTTAATATGTATCTGTTCACTCTATTAAACCATGTTTGTGAATATAACAACTTTCAGTGAATTCTGTGATTCTGAGTAAATTATCAAACCAAAAGGTGATTTTGGAGACCTCCAGACTTGTAATTTGTATAAGAAGTGAGGATGGTCTTGGGGACTGCCAAACTTAGCAGAACTAAATGATTATCTCCTTAAAATTTGTTTCTTGTGGTAGAGTAGAAGTTAAGAACAGTTATTTAGGGATTTAATGTGCATCTACAATATATAGAAAAGCTGTCAAATGTGTTTGAAAATTATAAAAATTAATGTTTTAAGGCACTTAAAACAGTGCCTGAAGCAGATTAAGCACAACATAAATATCAGTTCTCGTCATCTTCATTGTTTATATAGATAAAATCCTTTTAAGAATGCCTTCAATAGAACAAGTACTAGTTAAAGAATGTATACACAATCAGTCATTGTTAGGATCCTCTGTGATTTTTGGTTGACTTTCGGCCAATTGCCAGTGTCTCCATTCATCAGTCTCCATTCACTGTCTAAATGAAAAGATTGAATTTTCAGTCTAAGGTTCTTTGTTCTGGAATATCCTATTCTGTTGATATGATACATTTTCTGTTCTTAAGCCTTACCAGCACGGATATTAGTTCATCTATTTTCCCAGATCTTTTCCTGAGGTAATGAGCCAAACATTAGTTTCTTCAAATGCTATCCTCTGTCCTACCTTTGGACAGTCTCATGAACTTTTAAAATTTTATTTACATAAAATTATATATTGATTTATTCTGTAATCAATTTGTATATAACATATGCATTGGATTCTCTTTAAAATCTATTAATTTATTTAAAATACTTAATAATCTTTATGTGATGATTAAATTTAATACCTAGAAGTCTAATGATGCTTACTAGATTCTTACTTAATCAAATCTCTTATTTCACATTGATTTGTTTTGCATAATATTTTTAAATTAAATTTATCTGGGTCACATTAGTTAATAAAATTTTATAGGTTTCAAACACCTGTGATTATTGTAGCCCAGTTGAGCCCCCATCCTTGTGAAATCACAGGAAAGGAAAAATGAAACCCAGCGCTCAACTGCCTGCAGGAACCAGGAAGATCTGCAAACTGACTTAACAATCAACTGGAGGCATTTATTTTTTTCCTCTTTTTTTCAAGAGTAAGACAGTTAGTCCTAGAGGTGAGAGAAAAGCAGAGACAGATCCAGAAGAAGCCAGAAGGCAAACACCAACAGCTGACACAAATTTCTCTTTGCTCTTTATCAGAACTTCCATGTTTCTTTTAAAATTTTTCTTTCATCTTTCCATTTATTTACTTTGTTTGTTGGTTTTTATTGTTTGATTTATTTTTTATTCTCTGATTTATTTTTTATTCTCCCTTTCACATTATATTTTCATTTTTCTGTCTTTCACTTCACTAGTATTCCAAATAACACATGATGCTAGGTCTTCTACTTTTTATTCTTATATTCAGATTATATATTTCTTATCATACTATTGTTATTCCAAATCCCACACAGCACCCTTCCCTGGTCTTAATACATTTTGCTATTTTCCTGAGGTTTATTACTGTTCTTGTAAACTATTTCCTCTCTCACTCTGCCAAGTTTCTGTCCCTTACTCTATTTCTTTTCCATCAAATCTCAATTAAGCTCTCTTTTTTCTTAAGTCAGCTCACATTTTTTAGCCCCTCTTATAAGAGTCTTACTTTTTTCCACCTTTATAAACAATGGCTAGTTGGGTGAAATAACATGGTTATTGTGCTTCACCAAAGGAACACTTATTTGCTCTCTATTTGCTTGAAATTTAAATCCCATAGAATACTCTCCCACTGTCTTACTCCATTTTGCCTTCCCCTTTCCCCCAATCAATTGAGTGAAGAATTTTAATTAATTATTTTTTCTCTCTCTCTGCCTTCTTTTTCCTCCTCTCTCAACCTGGGCTTTATTCCTTACTCTTAGTTTGCTTTCCCCATCCTCTCAAAATCATTTTTCATTACTGTAGACATCTCATTTCACTTTTTGCTTTTCTACAATATTCCTGTTCCCATTCCAGCTTTGTTAAACTTCATTTAGCTGTTGCTAGCAATCCTGCTGTGGTTTTTCTTCAATTTTGCTCCTGTTGGTCAAGGACTTTTTCAATTATACTTCAATCCTCATAGTATACTCTTCCCTTTTCTTACCCCATAGTTCTCTTTGCCTTTTTGCATTTTACTTACATTTTAAATTTTGTTCTCTCCCTTTCTTCACCTCAGTTCTATCCCAAATCTTATAAATTCTCCTCCCTCTTACCACTCAATAACATTTACTCTTCTTCTAGTCAACTCATATTCCCTTGTCATATCTTGTAATATCCACAATTTCTCATCAACTTTATTCATCTTAATTCAATTGCAGTTGAGGTTGCTGATGTGGTAGGGGGATTCTTTTTGCTAGTGTAGGTTTTGTGGTCTGGTAATACTGCTTTGTTAACCAATACCTGTACACAGCATACAAGACAAGATAGGACTTGTGATAAGCCCACTGGAAGGGAGAACCCACCAACAAAGGAGCCACCAACAGGTAAAACCCAAGTACAATCAGCGAGCCCTCACAAATGGAAGAAAGGGCAAACCTTAAGCATCCAGACAAGGAGGTCAAACAAACCTCACCACTGTGTCCCACAGAACCTTCACAACAAACTTCATCCCATGAAGACAGCTGTCAAAGCATAGCATCTGGATATGCAGAAACAAACAAGAAGAATCAGTTAAAATGAGGAAATGAAGAAGAAACCTGCAATTGAAAGGAATAGAAGAATCCTTAGTAAAAGAGCTAAATGAAATGGAGGCAAGCAAACTATCAGGTATAGAATTCATATGAATGGTTATAAAGATGCTCAAGGAACTCACAGACAACTACAAGGAATTGAGTGGGAACTAAAACAGCATAAACAAGGAAATAGAAACTGTAAACAAGAATCAGGAAAAAGTTAAGGATACAATATCTAAAATAAAAATACAAAAAAAGGAATCATAAGGAAGCTGGATGAAACAGAGGGCTGAATTAGTGAGCTGGAAGACAAGGTTCAAAGAAAAACCCAGGTGGAGAAGCTGCACAACAAAACACTCCAAAAGTATGAAGATAGCTTAAGAGAACTCCAAAATAACATGAAATACAACAACATTCAAATCATACAAATACCAGAAGAAGAAGAAGAGGAACAAGGTATAGAAACCTTGTTTGAAAAAATGACAGAAAACTTCCTGAACCTGGATGTTGGGAACCGCCCTGCCTGGTTTCAGAGGCTGTATCCCTCACCAAGGCTAAAGCTGAGGGAGTGACCTTGGACCATAAGCCACCAAGGAGACAAAAGCTTATCTCCCTGGCAGGAGTGCTGCTTCTGCTCCTCTTTCCATAGCTGGCCCCCAATGCTTGGTCGGTTAGCCAAAAATGGGTAAGATTCCCCAAGAGGGGAGCAACCTAAGACAGGCATGATCACGTGGGAAGCCCCCAAAGAAGGGCTGTGGGGGGTACAGCAAAAGGGAGCAAAGCACCCTTGCCCCTTGGCTTTGACAAAGCCTGAGTCCTCATTCTGTCTGGGAGAAGTCTCCTAATCTCTTGGCTGCCTCACTCCCCTTGCTCCACCTAAGCCTGAAACAATGACTACCTTACTTCCCTTGCTCCACCTAATCCTGAAACAATGACAGTGTGGTGCAGCCCTGTGCTGGAAAGGGCAGGTTCCCCAGGCAATCAGGCCTAAGAAAGAA
>CM052539.1:128543828-128568292 GCA_028533065.1 Trachops cirrhosus
TGAGCAATAAAAAACATAAAATACAGTACAATGATATATAGGGAAACATTAACTGATGCATAATATTGATGACTTCCCTAGTCAAACCTTGTATTTATGTAATTTTCCAACTTAAGTTGGAAATCAGTTTTGATTTATTAACCAGTTTGTTTTCAACTTTGTTTTACTGAAATAATGATTTCCAAATACATAGAGATTGTATGGATAGTTAGATAAATAGATGATAGTTGGATGGAAGTTGAATGATAGTTGGATAGTTGGATGATAGTTGGATGGATATATGCATACATACATACATATATGTGGTGATAGATGAATTGATGGATGGATGAATTAATTAATGGTTAAATAGCTTAGGGAAAAGAGAGTAGGGCAATTGGGAGGAAAGGCAAGGAGGGGAGGAGAGAGGAGAGTGCATGTGTACAAATGTGCATGCAAATACTTGTACATCAACACTGCCCCATTAACTTAACAGTCATTACAAGACATTTTCCTATTTTACTAAATAACTTAATTCCTCTCAATCCCCCTTTTCCTTTCTAATGTTTCTACAAACATAACCTCAAAGGGGAAAAGGCAAAAACTTAGGTATCTATTAAAATTTTTCTTGCATTAGTTAACATAAGCATTTTGACAGGCAAATAGAATGATCCTTATTGAAGCTGAGAAAAATGCACAGATGAATAGCAGTCAATTTAACACAGAAATTAAAAAATAATTGTTCTATATAAAATACTGATTACTGAGTGATGGGGAATTATGGCATAACTTTACCTATATAAATTACATTAAAAAAATGGAAAAAGCTATGCAATTCATTTCATGAGAACATAGATATTGTTTGCTCTGTGGGATTCTGTGGAGTTTTTAATGAACTAATTTAACTTCATTGCTGTGTAAACTGATATCAAAATTATCATTCTTTACTTCTATATTTGGCTCATTATATGAATTTTATTAGCTTGGAACATCACAACTCAACTAAGAAGAATTCCTTAAGTAAAATAATTTAGTCAAGATATAATTTATTTGGTCATTTTGTGTAGCTAAATATTAAATCTGGCAGAAAATTATGGCTTAGTTGTTATATAATTATTGGCAAAGAAATTTTGCAAACATATGGTCCTTAATAAATGAAACCTGAAATACTTAATAAACAACAAATGCAAAAAAGTTGGTTACTTTTTATTAAATATCACTTTTTAATGAGATTATCATCATATGATTCAGAAAAGTTACAAAATTAAAAAATAAACCCTGTATTTATTTCTAGTTCCTGTTTCAGCTACTCAGCAAGTATTTCAACTTAAGAAATAATCATGTATTCGCTAAGTATGTATGGCTGTAGGCTTATATGATCCTATTGAGCAAATTAAAACAGTAGGTGGAAGTTCAGTTAAAATATCATTTGGTGATTTTTTTTTCAGTTCTAGGCACTGAAATATACTTTCTTTGTTTAGATATGCTGTCCTTTTGCCTTCGAAAAGAAGCATAATACTGTATTATTTCTTTCAGTTAAAATGAATTGTATTTTGAGAATTTTTTGTCATCTGTATGACACCTGAAAGGTAACTATTCATGTGGAATGAAAGCCATAGGCTAATTTATTATTTCTTTTATAATTATTATTCCCATTTTCTCTGGAGACAACTTAATTATAGTTCAGTGAGTTAATTCTCCTATTATCCATTATACAATGTAAATAAACGTCTATACTTACTCCCTATTTCAAATCTAAGGTCGTTCAAACTGTTTATAATTAATGTCACGTATCAAGATTCAGTCAGTTTTACTTTGTATAGTGTTTCCAGCATGAAGTGTGGAATCTATACAACTTAGCATTTACCTTTACACCATTTATTCTGTTGTTGAAAATTTAAATGTTTTCTAAAGGTTTACTGACATTAACACTCTAAGCTCAAGGTTTCATTGAAAATAAATAGCAATAATTGTAGCAACTCAGAAAATCTATTTCTTTAACATGGTCCTTTGTCCTTTCTGTTTATCCACTCCATTCCTTATTCATTAAGCCCTAGGACATCAGAATCTGGTGAGGATCAAAGTGTCTTAAGAAAAAAGCCTCACATTTGTTGACTATAGAAACTGATTTTTAGTCAGCTAAAGACAACTTGAACAACAATAAATAAATATATATATATGTATGTATACACACATACACATATATATATAATTCAAATTTTTTTAAAAAGATAACAACCTTACTTCAACTGTGCTTCAGCCCTAGGGAGCGGAATGGCCCTACAGACTGTACCCTCATGAAATCAGAACAATACCAGGGCTGATAATAGGACCTGAAACAATAATCATCTTCTCCCTGTTCTAGCCCCAGCCAATCTATAGAGCCCACAAGCCCAACTCCTTTGATTAGCCACCATGATTAATGATCTTTCCCCTACATAACCCATTCCTTGGAAGCCATCAAAAAGCCAGGTCTTTAGACACTAAATTACTTGAAATTCTGAGCTTGGCTCCATTTTCTTAACTAATAAACCCTTACTGTCTTAGCTACAAAGTCCTATTTGTATTTGATTGGGTTTTGATGGACACAGGCAAACTGACCCCTTTAGTCCAGTAATATTCTTACTGAAAATAAGAATATATTTAACTGAATATTTATGACAAAACATTATTTATGGACTGGATACATAGGACTCTTTTAGAGCATTAAAGTATGCTTGTAGGATCAGTTTTGGGGGATAAAATAGCGCCTTTAAAATATTCCTTCTGGAGTAAAGATCTTCATTTATAGTGGGTCTGGCACATTATTCTGTTTATCACAGCATGCCTATATTAATCTCTGATTCTCTTTCTCTTCTTTCTTTCTCTTTTTATTTCTACTTTCCCTCCCACTCCTCCATGAGATTATAGGACATTACATTTTGATGTCAACTGTAAATCTTTTCACCTTTTAAATAATGAAACTTTGTAAATTTAGAAAAGAAACACATTGTATACTTTTAAAAGTAGAGACAAAAATAATATTCTCTAGAGTCTTATTAAGTCTTTTCTTCTCTGTACATGTCTGTCTTAATCATCTACAATGAAATAGATTTTTTATTATATATTTTCTAGTGGTTCCAGTTTGGAGTCTTAAAATAAATGGATCATGCAATTTAAATATTTCAAACAAGTTTTATCATTTATTTCTTTAGTGTTGCAAATTGGGCTTTTTGTTTTTGTTTTCCAGTTCTTAGGTTCAATGACTTTTAAGGTCTTGTTAGGACTGGGAAAGAAGAGAGGTATTTGTCAATTTTGTTATTATTTTTTAAAGATTTTATTCATTTCTAGAGAGAGGGGAAGGGAAGGAGAAAGAGAGGAAGAAACATTGATGTGTGAAATATTGATCAGTGGCCTCTCACAAACACCCCAGCAGTGGACAGGCCCAAAACCCAGACTTGTGCCCTGCATGAACAAAACAAGGGTGACCCCTTGCTTTGCTTTGCAGGATGACACTCAGCCAACTGAGCCATAGACCAAGTAGAGCATTATTTTGGAATTTCAAGAGTGGTATGCATTTTAAAATCCTAAATATTATTATTACTCTGTAGCTCTAATTATAAACTAAATGTTGATATAACTCATCCTCAGCCTTAATAGTCTTGCTTTTACTAGGAGACTTAGCATAATATAATGGTCCCTTTCCTTCATTTAGCTATATAAACATCAGTGTTTTAATAAAATTTCCAATGTGGTAACTTGGGTCAATGTGCAGGGGAGAGATCTTTCATACTGTTTTTTTAAGTCTTTTTGTTTTATGAAAACTACTACATTTGTCTGTCTTATACCCTCTTGGAGCTCAATCAACCTCCAAGTATTTTCTTAAAGTGTTTTCTGGACTTCTTGTACCTTTATGAGAATTGTGAAGTCTTTTCTCTGAACTTTTTCCAGTTGATTAATGTGGTCAGTGCTGTGCCTTTGTGTGAGCCACTTTGATTCCTTTCCCTGAACCTGAACTCACAATTTTTATACTTTTTTTCCTTATTGATTCTTCTGCAAAGAACTTCCCTCTTTTTTCCTAGGATATCGGGATTCCACATTGCACATCCACTTATTTTAGCTTTTAGGAAGATTCTTACTGAATTGTTGATTCCACAGCAGTACTGGGAGGATCTGGAAAAGCAGACAGGATTCCTTGTTTTCAGGTATTCAGGAGAGAAAGACAAAACTAAAGTTAAAACAAATAATTAATTAAATGTACCCTAATAAATTATTTAAATCCAAGTATAAAGTGTTGAAACCATGATGTTATAAATTTGATATTCTAGAATGTGGAGACATAAATATTCATAAATATCAGCTAGCTCAACACCTTATTTTACAGAAGAAACTGAGATGCAAGTTCAAGCATTTGCTTAAAATTATTTGAAACAGGAAGATAATTATGGTAACAAATGTCAAAGGAAATGACCTTAATCATCTCTTTTCCAAATGGATATTAGCTTTCAAACTTCAGAAGGAATCAGTAGGGTCTTTGATATGCATTAAGTTAAATGGTTAAATATTCCTATTCATTCAACAAATTTATATCAAATGCCTACTACATAGATGAGAATATATAGTTTGCAATGGGAACACAATAATGGATAAATAAGACATGCTCCCACTGTCTAATATGTTTTAGTAAAAGGTAGAGAGATATAGTACAAAGTCATGCATGCATTATTTCAGGAATAAATGATCTATTGCTTGAATGTTAGTGTCAGTGAATGTCTTCATTGATGAAGTTAATAAGAAAGAATTATTTTGACTGTCATCATATTTTAAACTTTAGATTTTTCTTTGGCATACACCAAAATTTCCTGCTAAATATAAAAAATAATTCTTAGATGTTTTAATGAGCTGGGATTTTGATATTAATTTTTTAAAAAATTCAGTTTATCACACTTAAACATATTTTGTATGCTTTTATGTACACAGAATATACAGAAATCCTTGGACTGTCTGCTAAAGCAAAAGCTAATGGGAATTGTTAATATGAATGCTCAAATGCATCTTATGATAGAATATGCATGATGTTTGAACAGAATTGAAAACAGTTTAAGTAATTCAACTACTTTTTCTTTTTCTTTCATGCAGTGAAACAGAAGAAGGTGTCTTGGTAGATCCCCACCTCTTTCTGGATTAGCAAATACTCTTTCTCTCTGTAAAATATGTTGACCAATATCTATGGTAAACTAAATATTTTGTATTAGAAATCTTCTGTTATGTGTCCTTTGAGTCTTATAAAAATTATAGCTAAAATATTTTCATGCTACATGGACTTGTTATTTTATTTATATAATGTTATTAAATGTTATATTTACAGATTCATATTAATACAAGTGTAATGTGAGATCAAAGGAAGTAACTAACAAAAGTCCTGGGTGTAAACACATTAACCTTAAACTATTAGTAAAATGATAAAACAAACCTAGAAAGATTAGGAATTCAAACTCTTGCAGAAATTTATTTAAACCTTTTTTTTATTGTTGACATTTTTACAGATGTCCCCATTTACCCCACTTTGCCCACCTGCACTCATCACCCACCCCACTTCTCTCCTGCTGTTGCCACACTGTTGTCTGTGTCTAGGAGTCATACACACATACTCTTTAGCTAATCCCTTCACCTCCTTCCATATAGTTCCCCTTCCTGCTCTGGCACCTATTAGTCTGTTCCATGTGTCCAGGCCTCTATTTCTATTTTGTTCATCAGTTTATTTTGTCTGTTAGATTCCACATATAAATGAAATCATATGGTATTTGTCTTTCTCTGACTGACTTATTTCATTTAGCATAATAATCTCTGGTTCAATCCATGCTGTCTTAAAAGGTAAGATTTTCCTTTCTCATTTATATCTATGTAGGATTCCATTGTGTAAAAGTACCACTTTCTTTATTTTATCTGCTCATATACTGATGGGCACTCAGGTTGCTTCCAGTACTTGGCTACTGTAAATAGCACTGCTATGAACATAGGGATGTATATATTCTTTTGAATTGGTGTTTGAGATTTTTAGGATCTATTTCCAGCAGTGGGATTGCTGGGCCAAAAGGCAGTTCCATATTTAATTTTGAGGAAACTCCATAGAATATGTGCATGATACCTTAGAATAAAATATGTGAAAGCTACACAATGTATAATTTGACTCAAAATAGACTTTTAAATATATATATTTGAGTATGCATGTTTTTGAGTACACAGATATGTAAAATTAAATAAATGATGATGAAGTATAGGTACTATGATCTTGCTTGAAGACCTTTGTTCCGCCTATAAACAAGTAGATATATAGTTGTTCATATGGAAAATAATAACAGAATATAAAATAACAAAAATTAATAAGTAATAATGGAAGAATACATTGTTTCACATACTCACAACCGTCTAATTATATTTGCCTCACCCTGTAATGTGTTTAAATTTACTTGTAACCAATGACTGTATTATTTTTATTTCTACTTATTTAAGTTTATTTATTTGTAGACAGTAGCAAATATGTGTTGCTATGTTTTTTTCTCCATAATCTTTCTAATAGCTAAAGGGTTTCTAAAATTCCCTATCAATCTTCTTCTTATAATTACTATTTTAACAAGCTTTAGTTAAACTTAAAGCAAAGGGTTAAAAATTACACTGTGGTATTCTACCTATGTCAGAAAGGTCAACTTCTTTGTTTCAGCTGATTTTTTGTGTATGTGGATTTCAAACTAATTTTACATTAATCATTGCTATTGTCAAATGTAGATAGGAATAATATTATCACTAAAATTAAAAAAATAAAAAGAGAAAATCATATTGCCAAATACATCTTTTTTATATAGCATACTTTGGATTCTTTATGCAGGGACCAAAAATAATCTCTCCTATATTTTAATGATAATACTATGGAAAGGAAATCTTCTGGTATTTTGTTTCCAATTATTACTTTTTTAGGATATAGATTTACATATTTTATGTACCAAAAGAAAAGGAAAATGATGAAATCCAAAATTAAAGAGCTATGATCATTGATTATCATTAACTCAGAAAATATCAAAGAATAATGATGATTGATCAATGTGAAGGCAAAACAATACTCAGATACATTATCCTCTATTTCTATGTTACATTGAAAAGATAGGTGATCCTTGACTTTTTTCATGTCACTTACACTGCATAGCATGATTTTCAAGGTCCATACATGTGGTTGCAAATGATAGTATTTTATCTTATCTTATGGTGGAGTGGCATTCCATTGTATATATGTACCACATCTTCTTTACCCAGTCAACTGTGAAAGGACACTGGTTGTTTCCATGTCTTGGCCACTGTGAATAATGCAGCAATGATTTTGCTCATAGATGAGATATAAAACTAAAATAAACAAACAAGACAAGAAAAACTCACAGACACAGACAATGGTGTGGTGGTTATCAGAGGAGAAGGGTTGAAGGGGGGAATTAGTAAAGAGTGTCATATACACGGTGACACAAGTAAATTTGACTGTGCATGATAAACACATAATGCAATATGCAGATGACTAATTATAAAATTGTACACTTGACTAATGTCATCCCAATACACAATTTAAAAAAGTAAAAAGAGAAGATAGGTGAAATAGGAAATTAAAGGTATAATTATTGTGTATTTTTCCATAAAGTATGTTAATAACTATAGTTTGGAAAAAGAAGTGAAATTATTTTCACATTAAAATTTTATAAATTCCTTCTTATATCAAGCTAACTTTATTAACTATGCCTTCTATAGGTCAAATGAAGTTCTGGGTACTGAAACTACAAAGGCATAAATGTCATTGACTCTTGATGGACTTCTAAATGAATAGGAATGAGAGACCTGTTATGGTAGATCTTCCTTCCATAGATTGAAAATAAAAGTGTGACTTCTAAACTAACCAATGAATGCTGAATCAGAATATTTTCAGAATTTGAAGGAGGAGCAGGACAGCAAAACAAGGGCAACAGCAGCAAGGTAGTCCAATTACATGTAATTCATGAGCTGATTCTCTGAGACAAAATAATTTACATTGGAAGAGATAAATAATTATATTAGAGATGGATCATGGGATAATAGTGTGTGTTTGTTTGTGCATACATACATGCACAGGTCCACACTCATTTGTATGGAGGGCTCAAAGGAAGGGCTTAGGAGCAGGGATCTATTTGAAAAGAGAAACCTGTGAAGATCTCTGCTCCAGCCTTTTCATATAAAATGAGTAAATGTCAATTTTCTATATAGGAGTGCTGTCTGGGTCACACTGATTAAGTAGAGCCTCTCAAGCTTCCCTTTTCCTCAACCTTTATGAATAAACTTGGTAGGTCAAAGCACTGAAGACCCTTCTGATCCTTATTAAGAAGGTTTGACTTTTAGGATACTGATAATGGATATGGATACATAAATTGTTTGAGAGAAATTTTATGCAGATTTGTGAGAGAGAGGAAAGCATCCACTGGCACCTGGGGCCTGGCTGGGCATGTGGGACCTGGCAGCTAGGTCTCGGTGTTCTCCTGAGGAACATAAACAATTTCACAGAATATCTTCATCAATAAAGTCACTCTGACCATATCGTTCAAGATAAAAACAAGTCCATCTGTACACGTGTTTGAACACAGACAATGAACATTATCCAAGCCATAAAATTGACCACACATCTTCTATGTTGGCTAAAATGAGTATTTCTGCCTCTTTACCTATTACAGTTTTAGTCTCACTGTAGTCTTCATTCATTCCAAATAAGAAGATATACAATCACAGAATTAAACCCACTTTCTGACATTACAACCAATCCAATATAATGGCAAACCCTTTCTCCTTAAAAATCCCCCTCAAATCACATGACATGAGTTCAAAGCCTATATCTTCTCACTGGGATACCTGATAATCCATTCTAGTGTATGTGTGTATTTGTGTGTGTTCCTTATTGTTGCTGCAATTGTATTCCTCATAGTTTTAGCTAGGAGCCAGTGACCTTAGTACCTCTAAACATATTTTCAATTTCTTATTTGGTTTCTAAATTAAGGTTTAATATATAAATGAATATTTTATTTGAACTTTCTCAGATTAAAAATAAAGGGAAATTTTATAAGGCATGGAAATTAGAAAAGAAATTATTATATGAGTTATTGGTCTTTCTACTTGTCCTAGAAGAATTCATCTTAAAATTTCTTTTAAAATGATTCCATCTCAAAAATGGCAGATACATTATTAAAAAGCCATGTGATTTTTATTATATTAATCACTATTAATTTTATAATACTCTTCATTTATAAGTACTTTTCAATTATGTTATTCATTAGGCTCTTTGAAAAATGTCTTCTAAAAAATAAATTTTCCCAATATATTTAATATATTTGTGGTAAGAAACATAATGTTTTAAAAATTATTTTGTTTATTCTTTAATATTAATAATTTTTATGCCTTAAATAGTAAGAAGATGCATCTCTCTATGAAATTGTAATTGAGACTAGGTAACTGCTGCGAAATATCATTTAAAAGTTTGTATAATTATTAAATACAATGTAACTTTATTCATTCTTCATTTTTTGCAGTTTGTCATAGATAATCATAATATTGCTTGAAAAATTGAAAATTTTGTGTGGTATTTAATTAGTTCTGACTTATAAGTGTGTCTGCTCAAATTCTTCCCCTTCAAAAAATTTTAAAACATTATTACTAATTTTGTTGAAATCCTATGGCTAAATAGTTATTTTTATGTATGTTTTATGTAAAAAAAAAAAAAAGTACAAGGATGTAGGGTCGGTCATGTAGCAGTGAGGTTTGTCCTGAAAAATTCCAGCTATAGTTAATATAGCTAGAATGATGTGCATGACATTGATGTAACCTGGCAGCCAAGGAGAGTGGATGACTTCACTGTACTAGTCAGTGGGGCTGAAAGATGTCATTGACTGAGCATGTGTACTGTGTGGCCATCACATTCCAAATGACTGAGTGAGCAGAGCAATGAACCTGTATCAAATTTTATGTTAAGTTTGAACATTCTTTTCCAGAAACTGTTGAGATGATTTGGAAGGCTTTTGTAGATGATTCAATGACTGCAGCACAAATAAAAGTGTGTTACAAATGATGCAAAGATGGTTGAGAATCTGTTGAAAGTAATCTATGTACTAGAAAGCCTACAAGAAGCAGAACACCTGAGAATGTTGACCCGTAAGAGCTGCAATCAACAAAGATCAGTGACTGTCAGTGCAACAACTAGAAGCTGATCCGGGGATTCCAAAAACTACCATCTATGAGATTTTTATGCAGGATCTTGGCATGAAACATATTATGGCAGAATTCATTTTGCAGCTTCTGCTACCAGAGCAGAGGAACATGGTGTTGCAGTTGCTGATGACTTGATTCAAACTGCTACCAATGAACCACATTTCCTCAAGAAGGTCATAACTTTGAAGGGGACTAAGGTGTCATTATCCTATGTACAATGTATCTTCTATTTTTAGTAAATGTCTCTATTTTTCATATTACATGGCTGGATACTTTTTGTACAGATCTCATATACCTAATTTGATATAGGAAAATATCTCAAAATAAACAACTGATATGAAGAATAACCATAGAACATGTTTGAATTTATGTTTTGAACTGCTTATCTAGTCATCTCAATTTTTTTCTTTCTTTTTCTGCTTTGAATTTTGAACTGGCTATATTATTAATTGAGCAGATGAATTTATTGGGTGTACTATGCAAGAGTGTTTGCATATTCAACAAAGTTCTATGTATTCTATTATGAATGGATGTTAAAGTTGGACAGGGAAGGGTGACTGAGGGAAAAATTCATTTGATGTGTAGTGTTGGAAGAGAACTCTACCAATACCTTGAAACACCAGAAAAGCACAAATGAGTCCCAAAGCAAATTAAGCCTAAAAAATTGTTAGAGACAAAAATGACAAAATTGAAGCATTCCTGCTTTGGGAATATCATGAGAAGGCAGGGTACTTTGGACAAAACAATAATGCTGGGAAAAATAGAATGCAGCAGGAAAAGAGGAAGACCAAATATGAAATGACATGACTTCATTAAAGAAGCCATAGGTATGATTCCACAGGAGCTGAGCAGGGCTGTTGAGGACAGGGGACAGTGGCTGGTGCTCAAAGCTGACTCGGTGGCACATAACATTTCTTCAGAGAAACTGAAACAATAGAATGTACATATATACATATAGAATTTATTTTAAGGACTTGAGTAAGTTGATTATGAGGCTGGCAAATCTAAAATCTGCAAAGTAAGGTGGCAGACTGAAGACCTGAAGCATTGATGTTGTAGCTCAAATCTGAAGGCAATGTGGAGGCTAAATTCCCTCTTCCTCAAGGGACCTTTGGATGATTGGATGAAACCCATCCACATTATAAAGTATAATCTGCCTTACTTAAAGTCTATCTGAATGCTACTCTCATGTAAAATATACCTTCACAACAACATCTACACTGGTGTTTGATCACATGTCTTAGTATTGTGGTCTAGCCAATGTGAATCAACCATCACAATATGTAATATTACTTGCATCGAGTCATCATGTCTAACATTCTATCATTATAGCATAAGTGGACTTGTGCTGTGTTCCTCAACCTTTCCCATAGAATTTTATTTGCTTTAGGAAGCAATATACCTCCTATCTTGAGATGAACAATGAGTTAATGAAACTAATTACACTAGAGTATTGAAAATTTTTTGTAGAAAGAGTGTGACTGACATTAACATTTTTTTGCCATAAATATTTTGTTAGTTAGGCTAGTAGTATAACAGTGAGTGTTAATGGGTATTTAAAAGATACTAGCGCAGCCCTCACCAGGTAGCTAAGTTGGTTGGAGTGTTGTTGCATACACCAAAAGATTACGGGTTCAATTTCTGGTGGGAGCATGTACAAGAAATAACCAATCAATTGATATTTCTCTCTCACATTGATGGCTCTCTCTCTCTCTGTCCACCCCTTCCTCTCTCTCTAAAATAAATAAATATATCCTCAAGTTAAAAAACAGTAGGCAAAATAATGAAATACTAAGCTGTTCTCAAACTAACACCTGCTTTTTTGATTAAATAATTTTTTAAAAATGAGAAATAGCCTTGGGAAAAATAAAAAAATGTCTTGTTCATGAAGATATATTATAGCAATAAAAATGCAAATACTTGTTTTCTCAATAATTATATATGTATAAAATAAATCATTATTTTGAGGAAAAGTCTAAACATCCTGAGTAGTTAGGTATAGTGTTCTTTCATGGGGCATCAACTAACTGGTAGATTTAAGTCTTGGTTTCTCCCTCCATCACTCTTATTTTGTTCTTCCCTCCCTCCCTCTCTCTTTCTGTGCCCTTTATCCTTTTGCAAGCATTGTGCAAACATTTTAATTTAAGGATGAAAATAATCTTCTGAATTTAGAAGGTGATTTTTAATAGTGTCCAAAATTTAAAGTGAGGATCTCTTTGTTATTACACCTATGTATATGTGGGCAGAGGAACTAGTATGTACTTTTAACAAGGTCTTATTGAATCCATAGCTGAAGAAACATGTGAGTACTTTTGTTTCAGAGGCATGAAATACATTACAAGCAGTATGTATTGTATTTCATTATTTCAATAATGAATGAAAATAATTATTTTCCTCCAATAATGAAATAATGAAAATAATTATTTAAATAATGAAAATAATTATTTAAATCATCAGATGACTTTTTATTTAGTGTTTATTAGTAAGAAAAAGCTCTGATTGTTATGACATATAAAATTATTAGTACAGCATACACATAGTCAAAGCTACAATTCTGCTAGCCCCTACTCAGGCAGTGTCTATGGTATTATTGCTGATGTTGGTAGGTCCAAGACAGAAAATAGTACAACATAAGCTTTAAATACATAACCATGGCACTTTCATAACTCCTTACATTTAATGGGAAGTGTGCACAAATATAACAAAGTATTTTTATCTAATAAATCTCTACATTTACTTTTATATCTCTTTTAAATTCTTACACAGAAAATATGCTACCTCTTCACATCTTTGATGGTTAATGGATAGTTGTAAGAAAAAAAAGTCTGCAAAACCATTTTCTCTAAACACATGTACACATATACAAAAACAAATAAATAAAAGCAATAATGTTAGAAGGGCACTATCTTATTAAAATGACTTATTTAAAAAGTTTAATATTTTCCCAGCAGTATTGGTGTTATGTAAATATTTGCTAGTAGTATATGTTCTAAAGCAGAGACATAAAAGTCATTTTCACTGGTGGCCACATCAGCCTTGCAGTTGCCTTCAAAGGGCCAAATGTAATCGTAGGACTGTCTAAATGTAACTACTCCTTAACAGTTACACGAGGGCTTGGTACTGCTGCTGGGTAGAAACAAGGTGCTGGGCCAGATAAAACAAGGTGGAGGGCTGGATTCAGCCTGCAGGTCTTGTGTTTGCCACCTGTATTCTAGAGGATTCAATGTGCATGGATGTTTTGTGATAGTGTCACTTTAATATTTGCTTTGTGTGTGTGCACACAGACAGATATATGATATTATATATCATGCATGATATATGATATATATATCATATATATGATATTACCTCATCTGTGGTAATATAAAGACAATTTCAAAATAGGGGAGAGAGGTATACTTTTTTATTTCATTTTTAATGTATTTTTCAGTTATAGTTGACATAAAATATTATATTAGTTTCAGGGATATAACACAGTTATTAGAAATCTATATACCCTACAAAGTGATTATCCTGATAGTCTAGTACCCATCTGACATCATACACAGTTGTTACAATACTAATGATTATACTCCCTATGCTGCACTTTATATCCCTATGACTATTTTTATAACTGGAAATTTCTGTTTCTTTTTCATTCTCACCAGAAGTTATATTTTTTATTGATTTTAGAGAAGGAAGAAGGAGGAGGAGAGGGAGAGAGGGAAACATCAATGTGAGAGAGGAACACTGATGGCTTGCCTCCCATACACATCCCAACCAGAGATCGAACCTGCAACCTTTTAGTGTATGGGGCAACACTCCAACCAACTGAGTCACCTGGCCAGGACTAAATTTTAACTCTTTTACCTTTTCAACAATCCCCCTCAACAAATTCCCTCCTATCTGGCAACCATCAATTTGTCCTTTATATCTATGAATTTGTGTTTTGTTTATTCATTTATTTATTTTTTTAGATTCCACATATAAGTGAAATTGTATGGCATTGTCTCTCTCTGTCTGACTTATATCACTTAACAAAACACCCTCTAGATCCAACCATGTAGGCACAAATGGCAAAATCTCACTCTTTTTAACAGCTTAGTGATATCCCATTTCATACAAATATACTGCATTTTCTTTTTTTTACTTGTCTATCAAGGAACACTTAAGTTGCTTTCGTATCTCGGCTATTATAAATAATGCTGCAAAGAACATAGGGGTTCATATATTTTTTCAAATTAGTGTTTTGAGTTTCATTGGATAAATACACAGAAATGGAATCGATGAACCATCTGAAAAGTGGATAGTTCCATTTTTAAATATTTTCCATAATGGTTGCACCATTTACAATACCACCTAGACAACTAACTTTGTTATAATAATCTTAGCAATATATTTGGACATATACCCTAGGGCAAAGACAACAAAAGCAAAAATGAACAAATGGAACTATATCAAACGAAAAAAGTTTTTTCACCACAAAGGAAACCGTCAACAAAACAAACATGGAGCCAGCTGAATGGAAGAAGATATTTGAAAATATGTGTTGATATGAGGTTAATATTCAAGACATATAAAGAACTCATACAGTTCAACATAAAAAAGAAAGAAAAGAATTTAGTTAAAGAAATGAGTGAAGACATAATAAATGTTTCTCCAAAGAGAACATACAGACACATGAAAATATATTCTATATCAATAATCATCAGGGAAATGCAAATCAAAAGCACAATATGATATCACCTTATACCCATGGGACTGACTATCATCAGTAAATCAACAAACACCGCCTGTTGGAGATTAAGTGGTGAGGAGGGAGCCCTTGTCTCACAAAGTCTTTATTTCTAGGAGACCTAAAAAATGATCATATGTCGAGGTTGATTCATAAACATCAAGAGTATTTGAATTCCCTAAAGTTATGTAGAAAGTTTTGTTTTGATTCCTATTTTTATTTTTCCTGGGTTTTAAGAAAGAACTGATGTTTAGATAAGACATCTCATTTGGTATCTAGCCAAACTAGGCAACTTTTCTGTTTTGATGAATGAAGGTTTCTACATATCTCAAATATCACCTGACATCTCAAGCATCCAGAGTTTTAACTATTTTCTTAAAGACAGGGAAAAATTCCCTCAAATTTTGTCACTAATGTCTATGGGATTTTTCTTGATAATGCTTGAGTTTTATTTTTTGAGTCAACAAACTGTTCATATTTATAAATTTTCTACAAAAATACAGAACACTTGGTTAACTTTAATTTTTCTAGGTGCTTAATATAACATTATTTCAACACAAGATAATGGAACTTCTTTTAATTAAACTATTGAAGCCTAACATTTGAATAAAAAATAAAAATAGATAAATAAAAACAACTTCTCAAATGTAAATTTTTTTCTTTCTTTCCTGTTCTTTTTTTCCCTTTAGTTCTTTCATGCAGACTCTAATTAGGTTAGATATTTTTACTTTTAATTAACTTACAAGGGTGGTTTCATATTCTATTACTTCCTAAGGCAAACAAAATATCATGATGATAAACTCAGTAATATATGTCACAACTATAGGGTAAGAGAAACTATATTAAGTATCATTAATTATTTTCTAAAATCTCCAAAACACAAAGCATCTAGAATGAAACATCATACTGAGAATTTGCTGTATATTTAGCTTCTAACTTTGTTTTAATAAGAAATATTACATATTGAAAGATAACTTTTTTCCAGATATATTCAATGAAATCCAATCATATTTTACAACATATTCTACTAAAACAGATTAAAACAATCAAGGAGTCTGTGTCATTCTAAAACTATCTGTATTGTTCATTTAAGATTTGACTCTCCTTTTGTTCTAAGACAAAATATTTGCAGAGAATATCCACAAACAATTTAAGAACCCAAATTTAGTTAAAACCATAGTCAAGGGTGGGAGTAGAGGAGGAATAGCATATTTGGTAAGTTATTTAATTTGAAACTGCCAATGTACCTTGTATTGAAGCTTGTTTATTTGTTTTGATTTTAATTTTTTCTTATAGATATATTCCTGATTTCCCTCAGAGGCATTATAGACTACAGACAATTTTTGTTCCTGTTCTTTCCTTAATTCTTTAACTTGGTGTTTCTTATAAAATCAACAATAGAAGTGACTAGATAATGTAGAAAATCAGAGAGTTAAAAAATAATCAAAGAAGCAAGTAGCATCCTTTTTGTCAGAGGCCATTCTAAGATCCATGCTGAAATTCAGAATCACAGTTACTTTAGTCTGTCACTTCAGAAAATAATAGTGAGAGAAATGTCCCTCATTTTCCAAGTTGTGACTGTTTCCTACTCTGCATCTGCTGATGCCACTTGAAGTTTCAGTCCCTGTTTTGGGCTAACTGTTCGTATCCCCCAAAATTCATATGTTGAAGCCTTAACCCCAAGAGTGCCTGTGTTCGAAAGTGGGGTCATAAGGAAGTAATTAAAATTAAGTGAACTCCTATACATGGGCCCCTAATCTGATAGGACATATGAGGACAAAGGAGCCATTTCTAAACCAGGAAGAGAGACTTTCCCAGAAACCCACCCATGCCAGAATCTTTTCAGACTCCAGAACCATGAGAAATATATTTCTGTTGCTTAACACATGCAATGTGTATTATTTTGTTCATTATGGCAGCCCAAGGAGATCAATACATCCTGCCTTCTCCAGATTGTAACTCCAAAAACTACTTCCCTATTTAGATTTATTTTTGTCTACTGTCTTTTTTAACAGTTATTACTACTACCAAAGCAGCACTTCCACATCATATCATGCACAGTTTTATTTCTACTTCTTCAAGTGCTGGATTTCTGCTGCCTACTCTGGGTATCTATTTACAATTGCCAGAAACCGTTATTACCAATGAAAAATATAAAAGCTAAAGAATGACTTTGGTGATACAGCAAGAAGTTCTTGTTTCACAAGGATAGGTTAGGGAAGCAATTACCAGAGATAAGAAATGTCAGAGCTCCTTTAGACTATGGGGGTACTAGGCAAAAGGGAGGGCTAGTTTATACTTTATATGTATACGGATGAATCCTTATATAGACATTTTTTGTTTGTTGTGTAAAAGTTTTCTGTCCTGTGGTGAATCTAATGGTATTCAATAGCAGAGTTTAGGTATCCCTTTTACCTGTGAGCAATGAAGCCCTGAAGAAAGCAAATCTATTTTAATTCTGAATGCCTGGTGCTATTTGCAACATCAGTGGACTTTGATAGTTTTAATTTTAAGGCACTCTGAATTCCGACCTGATTCTGTCACAAGGTTGTTATTCACTTCATGTTTGCTGTATATTTGCAATTTTACATATTTTGAGATTGTTACAAAGTTTTTGTTGGTTTCTCTAAAAAGAAACCAGTAGTTGGTGTATTGTAAATTTAAATCATTGTCATCTAAACCAGAATATTTACGAGAGTCATCTTTAAGTGATCCTGGAGAAGCATAAAACAATGATGACATTGATGATTTTAGTGATGTGTATTTCCTTTGAAATTTAATGAATAGTCAAATGACATATGAAAAGAGAAGATACATAATATATAGGCTTTATAAAGCAGAAACATACGATCGAAATTTCAACTTTAGTTTTGTTTTAACTCTGATTGTGGCAGCAGGCGCTCCTCTTCTTGTCCATATGGTTATACAAGTCACAAGTGCCTGGACACTATAAAACTTCAATATAAACAATCACATTTCAAATTAGTTCACATGTCCAGTTTTAAGATTCAAACTGCTTTTCAAAGTTAGAAAAACAAAGAATATTAACTGAGAGATCTATATCTCAGGAGTAATGAAAATCTGTCTGGTTGGGAAAGCTATAAACACTCTCCTCAACAAACTGAGTCTGATAAGCTTAGGATAGAAAGCAGAGTAACTCTATGAGGAGGAATCTGCAAGAGAAGCAGCCTTCTGTGTGCCGATTCCTACTTACAACTTTGTGTTCCCCTGACAATCTGTTTGAAAATACTGTACAGATGTGGTCACATTAATTTACATTTATCTAGAAATTTACTTTGTAGTAAAATTTTATTATATTGTCTTCTAATTTAGACATCAGCAAATTGATGAATAAAATGTATGCAGATTGAGCTGGGCTCTGATATTGTGCTTCAGTTTGCTCTTCAAGTCACTTTTAACAAAGAAAGTAGTACAGATGATTTAAAAAATTGAAATCTATACTGGACATATCTATATAATTCACTGTCAACCCAGAATTATGTATATACCACCTGTTTTACACTATATTTAAAGTGATAAAGAATACTTGAACTACATATATTTACCCTATTCTTTAAGACTTTACACTATACTGAATCCTGGTTTATATCACATTTTAGAAAAGAATAGCTATAGGTTAAACTTGTTTAATGTCTGTAAGACCTTAAAACACAACATACTAAAATGATCATCTATCTGACATCTATAAAGGTGAATGGCGTTTGTTCTCAAATATGCTCACTAAAGATAATGTCTGAGATTATTTGCCTTTTCCTAGTCCTGAAATGCCTACATATATTTTTGTAGATTTATTCAAACCATGCTTTACCAAAAATTTCAAAGTTTTTATTTTTCCCAGTGTGCAGCCAAGGGCAAGAGACGAATCACTCTCATTGATCTTAAATTCACTTGGGTACACGTCATGTTATATATATTTTCTGCTTTTTCTACCTTATTGAAGATATATAATCCGTCTTAGTCTTTTCAGATCATGTTTCATTGTATTTTTTGAGAAAGACAAAGTGAAAAAAGAGCATCCTATGAAATTATTAAAATTAGTTCTTGCCAGCCTCCTATGTATCTTTGAACTATGGAAAATAGGGGCATATCCTTTGGCTTTGAACGTGGCTTGCCACTAAGGAGCCAAGTTCTTAAGAACCAATGATTGTCTGACACACTATTAGGGGATAGTGCCTTCACAGAATCTCTAGCATCAGGTCTCAACTTTCCAATCTATATAACGTAGCAGTGGCAGGTGGAAGACCCACCAAGCTTCCAGATCAAAGTCATCTGAACCATTTAGGTTCCTAACAATATTTCAAGTCCATTCCTTTAGTCTCATCCTATTCTGAATTGCGAAGAAGCCACAAACAGAGAGATTATTTCTGACAGTTGAGATGATTGCTCCTATCAACATCACAACTAAAAAATACACTTAGCCTTCTAAGACCACACAAATTTATCACTGCAATAGAAAGGATTTTCCCTTAATTAAATGGGATAATCTTCAAATCAAAGCAAAAGGAAGAACATTTTGAACTCAATAATAGACTTGTATTTTATGTTCAACAAATAATATTTTATAAGAAAAGAGAAAAATCAGTGTTCTTAATTTGAGAAAACAATAAAATGCTTGGACTTCAAGCATGTTAGACTGATAATAACATGAGTTAAAACTTTGAATATTTATTTTAGGTAACATACCTATTTTAAAGTAATATTGAACATTATAATTTTGGCTGTACACAATTACATATTTTGGTTTCTATAAAGTGCAGGTGAATTTTTAAACAGTTCTCTGGTACTTTGCCTTGGGCTTTCTTCTGAAAGAAAACTAAGCAGAAATATCCTGAGGAGGCTTCTAGTGAGATGGAAGAACAGAAGCAGCACTGAATAAAGCTAATGCAAACAAACTCTGATATGCTATTTAAAGCTTCATGGAATGTAACCTTTTAAAACTTGTATTTTGTGAGCACACAAATGACCTTTAAAACTATGTGGTAAAATCTGTTGTTAGATTCACTGCAGTTTGATACTAGCAGTGGGTGTTGGATTTTGTTTTTGACATATCTTTAGAAATGCATCTGTGTTCCAATAAATGATGGCTATTAAATATTGTTTAAAAAAAAGAAAGGAAGAGAAAACCTTGCCAGAAGAAAACTGCCTCTCTATGAACATCTTACTGTAAACAGAAAATTGAAAGGATTCTCCAGTGATGCGTTAACAAGTTTATGTTTCGTGTATGGTGTAAGTTGGTGATCGAGTTTCAATACTTTTGCATGTAGCTGTCCAGATCTCCCAACACTGTTTGTAGATTAGGCTAGTTTTACTCCATTTTATGCTTCTTCCCCCTTTGTCAAATATTAATTTACCATAGAGACTTGGGTTTATTTCTGGACTCTCTTCTGTTCCATTGGTCTATGTGACATCTTGGATAGAACTGGAGAGCATTATGCTAAGTGAAATAAGCCAGGTGAGGAGGGACAAATACCATATGATCTCACCTTTAACTGGAAAATAATCACCAAAGAAAAAAGCAAACAAAATATAACCAGAAACATTGAAATTAAGAACAATCTGACAGTAACCAGAGGGGAGGAGGAAGGGCGTAATGGGAGGAAGGTTTTCAGGAACTACTATAAAGGACACATGGACAAAACCAAGGGGGAGAGAGGAAGCAAGGGAGGGAGGTGAATTTGGCTGAGGTGGGGGTGAGGGGTGGGGGAGAAATGCAGACAACTGTAATTGAACAGCAATAAAATAAAAGAATAAAAAATAAAAATTAGGTAAAAAAAACACAAGCTTATGTTTTATCACATTCAGAAGCAATGGTCCCACTCATTTCATTTAGGCTGATTAGCATAGAATTTAAGAGAGCTAGATCTAAATTTTGAGACTACATGTGCCTATTTCCCAACATGGGGCCTTGGAAAACTTAATTTGCCTTTTACAACTTCCTGTTGTAATATATGAAATGAGGCTATATTCCTTATAGGATTTTGTCAAGGATGAAATAAGACTGTAAAAGCCAATTACTTTGGTGTCTGGTTCATGTTCAGAACTTAATACATTTTAATAATTATTATAGATGTTATCCAGGAAAACTTTTATGTACATTGGTTTTATATTTAATATTTTATAATTTCTGATATTTTTAATCGTTGACTTATTTTTGTTGATATATTTCTTCTAAAGTACATTGTGATAATTTTCTTTGGATTGGATATCCTTTGAGAAACTAGATCAATACCATGCACATATTACATATTCAGTATTTATCAACTACTGATGAAAATGAAAACTATTGTCATTAAGCTATTCAATTAATGGCAAAAAAACAAAAATAGAAACCAAAAAAACAAACAAACAAGCAAACAAAAATAAAAATACATAGATTTCTGAGTGCTCTAAGTGATAAATTTCTTTGTCTTTTTTTCCAATAGCATAACTATTCACAAGAATAAGCTAAGCTCTTGATTACTGCCTTCTAATCATGGGATAGGAAACTTCTCAGATACTTTTATTTCTCCTGCCTTTTCCCCTATGTTTCCAGAAGCTCATTTAATACTGATAGAAATACTTCTATTCTTTATTACACTCTGGCTGTACCATTGTGACTCTTGGCTGTGTGATTAAACTTAATGCTCTTCTCCTACAAAAATGAAATCTCTATTGTAGAAAAAATATATATATAATTTATTTTATTTTGATTCAAACTCTTTCACAGTATAACATTAACAGTTAAAATTTCAGATAAATTATGTGTAAGGATTTTTATCTCTCTATTGTCAAATATTTTTTATCCAAATCATAAAAACATTTATAAGGAATTATCAGTTTTTGTATATTGTAATCATCTGTTATCTCCTAAAGACTATTACATAAAGGAGTACACATGCACACACACATATATATGTATGAAGTCTGTCTGGAAAAATTCCAGTCATTTTTAACATAACAAGAACAGTTTGTATGACACTAATGTAAACTTGCAGCCAGAGAGAGTAGACTGGAATGCACACATGTGAACAACGACAACTTCACTGTACTAGTTAGTGGGGACAGTTGATGCTGTTGAGTGAGCATGTGTACTGTGTGGCCATCACACTCAAAATGACTAAGCAATTAGAGCAATGCATCTGCATCAGATTTTGCATTAAGCTTGAACATTCCTCCACAGAAACTATTCGGATGCTTCAGAAGACTGTAGCAATAGGCAACTTGTGATTGGCAGCTTTATCATGACAACATGCCTGCTCATTCATTTTGTCTTATGCAGAGTTTTTTGGTGAAACATCAAATCACCCAGGTGATTCAGACCCCTACAGCCCAGGTTTGGCATCCTGAGACTTCTGACTTTGCCTAAAACTAAGATAATCTTTGAAAGGGGAAAGACTTCAGACAGTCCATGAGATTTAGGAAAATAAAATGGTGCAGCTGATGACAATTGGGAGAACTGTGTGAGATCTCAAGGTGCTTACTTTGAAGAGGACTGAGGCATCA
This sequence comes from Trachops cirrhosus, assembly GCA_028533065.1. Taxonomy (NCBI): domain Eukaryota; kingdom Metazoa; phylum Chordata; class Mammalia; order Chiroptera; family Phyllostomidae; genus Trachops; species Trachops cirrhosus. The sequence continues at coordinate 128,566,267 of CM052539.1, forward strand.
TTGTTCTATGTACAATGTTTCTTCTAGCCTCTTCAATAAACGTCTCTATTTTTTTCATATTACATGACTGGATACATTCTGTGTATACATGTCATAAAAATGTTTTAGGTGAATGTTTTTGAAAGGTCCAGATAGAGTTTAAACAATCAAATATAAGTAGGCCATACTGGATGCTCATGGCTGTATTTAGGGATTGTTAAAGTAATTTTTTAAAGAACTATTTATTTTATCAATGTAAGAAAATGCTTCTAATATATGAAGCACAGCACAGTGATAAGTGATATCATTGATTTCTACTTTACTTTCACCAGTGAAATTGGAAAAGATTTGAACCAGGCAAAGCATGTGCAGTAGGGGAACTAATTATACTTATGGTTGGGATAGTTTTTCAGATGTTACTGCTCATGAATGATGAAAAAGAAAATTAACATGGGGGAAGTACAAACATGTATTTTGGAAACTATAGAGAGATGAAGTAGAAAGAACTGAAAATCAAAAAGGTAAAATTTAATAAGAAAAATATGAAGATTAATGAGGTAAATTTAGGTATCATATGTAAATATTGGATGGAAGATCAAAATAGGTCCATAAACAGAGTTGTTGCATAAGTTTGAGAATGTAGGTCCTAATACTGAAGTATTTGCCTATATTCTGTATCTATGATCCTCACTGGAGGTGGGGTATTCTGAAGAAAAGATAGTAATTATAGCAAAAAAGAAACACAAGTGCATTAGTCTGTTTTTCTCCTGGATAAAGAAAGAGCTTCTTCCTGTGCTTCACATGTTTCTATAGAAGGTCACGAGTTAGAAATTGATAGGGAACCACAGCACACAGGACCCATTTCTCATGGGCATGTTCTTGACAAGAAGAAGATTCTAGATAAGGCTGTGAAATAAAGGGTTAAGATGAAACCTGAATTCTGTAGTTGATGAGAAACAAGAAGCAATACTGAAACTTTTCAGGACATATGGTACTTCACACATACAAGTCTACAGAAAAGGCAAAATAGCTTAAGGCTATTTTATCACCAAAGCTATTTGTTTCTTCAGGAGTTATTTGAACTTCAGATGTTTGACTGTAAAGTTCATTAGAAAGTTTGGACTCAAAGGAAAAGAGAAAAGATAACCTTGTGTCAAGGTTATAGATAACACAGCATATACTTTTAAAGCATATTTAATATTCTATAGGGCCTAACTTGAAAAAATATTAGTAATAATGCATATAGAATATTAATTATATTCTTTTTAAGCAAACCTCATTGTAATTACTTTAAAATATTCTAAAATGTTATGTTTCATTAGAAGTATTGTGAGATAACATTTTATATGAAAAATTGGAATTTTCTTAAATGATGATTTAATGATTATGATAAATTATTAACCACAGGTGGCAAAACATTGATTAATGGAATGAGAACATCTTAAAATTTTAAAGAACTGTTAAGACTTGTGAATTTGATTTCCAAGTTCTCTCAGCATCAACCTCATTTGGAAATTTAATAGAAATTAAAATTCTTTGCCTCGCCTCAGATTTAAGGAATCAGATACTTTGGGGTTAGGTTTCAGCAATTTGTATTTTACCAAGCCCTCCAGGTAATTGTTATGCATGTTAAACTTACAGAACTACTAACTTATCACTATTATACTTGAATTAGTGTTGCCAGGAACAAAATAACCAACAAGAAGAAGAAGAAAGTGATACTATTTAAATTACATTTTGAGAAGAGTAACAACTAAGATTTTAGTATATGTCCTGCATAGAGAACTGCTGTTATGGATCATTAGTTGATTGTCTGAAAGTCTGACTTAACTACATGTCTTTTTTTTATTTTTTTAAAGATTTTATTTATTTATCTTCAGAGGGGAAGGGAAGGAGAGAGGGAGAGAAATATCAATGTATGGTTGCTTCCTGTGCATTCCCTACTGGGAACTGGCCTGCAACCCAGGCATGTGCCCTGACTGGGAATCGAACCGTGATCTCTTGGTTCACAGGCCCACGCTTAATCCACTAAGCTACACCAGCCAGG